>OY365785.1:12855076-13489798 GCA_959347405.1 Napeogenes sylphis | reverse complement strand
AACTTCAACTATGTCAAATCTGACATTTCTTTGTGTGTGAAATATGCTTCAAAAGGGCCTCAATATATTCTCTTTATGTATTTTTAATACAGGGTTATTTTGGAAAAGGAACAAAATTTTTAAGTCATAACATAGGATATAATATACTTATAAATACATATATCGGTATTTCGTCTGATCCCTCACAGCCCGGCTAGCTCAGTCGGTAGAGCATGAGACTCTTAATCTCAGGGTCGTGGGTTCGAGCCCCACGTTGGGCGCACTTTTTGTTCTTTTTAATAATATTTGTTGTTTTAATCAATCATAAATTTGATTACTTATGTAATTGAATTATTAGTTTAAATAATAAAATATACAATTTGGGTTTGAAAATAAGATTCGTGGGAAAATATTAAATTAGTTTACAAGACCGTAGGTAAATTAAAATTTAATATCATATCTTGAGGAAATAAAGTCGAATATTCTAGAATTAATTAGTATTATAAAGTGACAGATAAATATTAAACCTTATAATTACAGGATTAAAGTTCTAGATAAAGTAGCAAATATTACAACATATGGCTGACGTCGAATTATTAGCTTATATTTTCCCAGATGGTAGATCTGCGTAACATACGGACAAATTCGGTTTAATGTTTCAAAAAAAATCCTGTTACAAAGAAATCGATAGCAGCATACATATAATAAATAAAATGTATATAACCAATAACCATAAACAAAATAATAAATTAATATAACATACATTTTAGTTTCACTTCATAAATATCCACCATTATTAAAAAAATAACAAAACTACTATGGTCTATAAAACTATAAAATACGCAACTTTAACCTTAAAGCACTTCAATTCCATAACTTTAATTTCCCTAGAGACATACCAATGTTTAGGGCGGTGACGTCAGAGAAGGGGTTATGACGTCACGTCTACCGCTAGGCGGGAGTCTCGTCTGAGCGGCGTCGATCCCGAAAATTATTACTAATGAATGTGTTTTCATGACTATGTATCTATTAAATAATTATTATTATTATTTAATATCTCCCTGATATTTGTTTAGTATTTAATATACCTAGGTAATTTTTTTTTAAATAATATATTATCTGAAAAAAAAAAAAAAAAAAAGTTTTTTATAAGTTAATATAACTAGAATAAAAAAAAATACAGTAATTAAACAAAACATTGCGTTCTTTCTTACACATGAAAAAAAAACATAATGAAATATATTTTTTCTACAAAAGTACCAGGAAAGCATAAGTGACTAAGCTAGTTCAGGACAGACGAGTAGTT
The DNA here is from genome assembly GCA_959347405.1 of Napeogenes sylphis. Classification (NCBI taxonomy): domain Eukaryota; kingdom Metazoa; phylum Arthropoda; class Insecta; order Lepidoptera; family Nymphalidae; genus Napeogenes; species Napeogenes sylphis. Next base: position 13,488,513 of record OY365785.1, on the reverse strand, counting down.
GTTAATTTATAGCTGAAATTCTGGGAACATTATTACAGTCATCCGATAACAATCTGGCGAGACGGGAAATAAGAACGGTGGAAAACATTCACTTTAATAGAAGACTTATAAGAACTGACATACCTACACCTATTAAAGAGAGTTGAGTTAGAGTTGAGTTTGAATAACAAAGAGATACTGAGTCATCGGCTAGGCTCATAAGGCCTTCATTCGGATTAATATACTAAAGTATATTAACCTCAATCAAAGCATCAATCATTAAATTTTATAGACGAGGAAATGCAGGAAAATTGAAAAGTATAATAACTTTCTGCTATGAGAATATTTTTGAATTTTACTTGGAAAATGGATGTTTGTATAGGAACGCTATCATTTGCATATCTAGATAGAATCATAGATTAAGTTCAATATAAGCGAGTTAAACCGATGTCAAGAGAGCAGGATAGCAATGGTCCTCGGGGTATCTCTTTCCAACGACATCTGTAAGACTAGAAGAACTACGACAGTGGTAGGTACTGATGTGAATATCCTTGTCAAAATTGTAAAAAATATAGTTAAATTACTTCAACTCGTCTATACCTAAAATACTTCTTCATCCCTGTAGTATATATGTATAAATATAAAATAAATAAAGACAAATGAGTTTCTCTTTCGTGTTAGATCTGATGTCATTACCAAACAAAATCAATCAATACCAAAGATTAACCAATCATTTAAATTATTCTGTAAATGGCTTAACAATTTATTTTGTATTTGAGTAGTTCTTATTTTTATATAAAAACCCATTATTCTTCTTCCGCAATTACCGTACCTAATCAATAATAATTAAAGCTATAAAAATATACAATTATTTGTTTCAACAATACATATAATAAACCGCCCCGTTGGTCGGGGCACAATAGGTCTTGGGTTCGATTCCGGATATAACAGGGACAGGCATATATGGGATGAGCAAAGATGTCTGATTCACTGCGTTTGTACGTTTATTAAATATAATTAAATATTTATAATGTGTATTTCTATGTATTTGTATCGTTGTCTAACACCCTTAACACAAGCAAATAATTTTCTTACTTAGGGTTAGATCAATGTTTGTTTGTCCTGTGATAATCAAAACATCCAATAAAATATAATTCAAAAATATAAGAACCAATCAAATACCTTGTTAATAAGTGACTCATTTCGAGTAAGGAATAAGGTCAATAACGAATCATATAAAGTAACTCCAAGCAACATCAATATGAAACAAGTACAAATAATAATTCCCCTTGACCTATATACAGACCGCATTGCGAAACAATCGCGTTAACTATTTCAGGTAATACTTATTTTCAGGCGCAAAAAGAGATACAAGATAAATCGTTTTATATAATATTGAGTTTAAGGAGAAAATTATGTAATAAAGATATGTTGATAATATAAAAAAATCTCAAATAGTCAAGGTATTCTTTGGTAACGTAAGGTCTTAATAGTACACTAGCATATCCAGCCCGCTTCGCCGAGTCTAAGGATATATTAATTTAAAATACAGAATAAAAAATATTAAATATAAAAATTAACTTCTTTAGAATTAGCCACTGCGATAATATTTATGATTCAACCTGAATTTCATTTTCTTCTACTCGTTTCTCCAGCTTGTACATGGATTGTGTCATGACGTTATAACTGACCTTAAATAGTTTGATGTAAAAAACAATATCAGTAGTAAAAAAACTGTCACTGACAGTTCTATAAAAAATACTCCGACCGTCACCAAACTTTACAGGATTACCCGCAGGGTATATAATATTAAGATCCTCTGAAAATTTTGTTAAAATCGGTCGAACCGTTTCGGAGTTTATCCGGAACATACATACATACTTTCTCTTTTATAGTTATAGAAGTTAGAAGATAGATAAATTGAAATAAAAAAAAGTAATATAAATAGATTAAAAATATAAATCTCAAATAGCTAAGGTATTATTTGAAAAGATTAGTTTTTATAGAATATTGAGTTTTAAAAAGAAAATTATGTAATATAGATAGTTTTAAACATAATAGAAATTCTGAAACAGTTAAGATATCTAATAGCAGCTTTAGACAGCATCTAATCTACGATCTAGATATCTATATTACCTACAATACCTATTAGTAAAGTACGTACTACCATGACCTATATAAAGGCCGCATTGCGAACTCTTCTCATACGCTCTTTTGTTTGATGTAGTCGTGCCAAGATTGTTTACTGTTTAATTTGGTATTTAAATTACTTAGCTATAGTATAGCTTTTACTAATTTCATTCATTGTAAGCGTCAGTGGTCATTTGTATGCAGGTTCTTGATGGTAGTACCAAACACCAATTGTAGTGTAGTACTATTGTAACCAACTTTTCTCTTTTCATGGATGAGAAATCACGAATTTTTCGCTACGATCTCACGGTGAATTTAACAGAACTGTGTTTGAAACTAGCTATTAATTGATCAAATTATCAACATTGGATTTAGATACATTCATGTATATTTTATACATTTTTGTATGTGGTGAACGTATATTAAGTACTTATACATATATTTGTTTTCTTTGTTATAGTTTTATATCGTGATTAATGTCACTTTTTTTTTTAATTCTCCATTGTAGGTACCCCTTCTTGTCGTTGTTTTGTTGTTGTCTTTAGCATAAGTCCGTCATTTGTTTAAATTTCTTTGTAAAATAAGGATTTAATAGATAATTATAAAGCATACCATTTCGTCTAAAGCCTTAACGGTGAAAACCAGATTTTAATCGGATCAGTAGTTCTTACGTGATGTTGCCTTCAGATAACAAAAACAAAAAAACATGATTTTGTACAACAGCTGTTATAATTTTTTTATTATCTTAAACAGATCTTTATTATTGTTATAGATTTCACTGAGAAATCGGTTACGTTTCTATAAAACGAGTGAATAGCGATGTGACCAATTGATTGTTAAGTTTAAACTTTAGATAGTTGAACTTAATTTCTATTTACAAACATTTCAAATCTGAAATACTATTTTGAAGCGCACTTTACTTTTAAATAACATTAAAACATTAAAAATCATTTGTAAATATATTTTGTTTTAAATAACTTTTAAAAGCAACGAATTTTCAATAAATATACCTAATATAATTACATGTTTATTTTATTTTAATTACTTGATAAATCGTTTTGGTGCTTTAGAATTTAGATTAAACTCTGCAGGGGAAGTCGGAATATGAGACTCCCTAGTTGTAAGTTACAATCAGGGTTGCCACCTTTTTTAAAAGATATTTTTTTCAAACAGGTACTCCTGTTATATTACAGTAAACACTTTGGAGAATTATATTAAAATATTTATAGAAAAATATAAATATTGCATTTTAAATAAAAGACAATTCATTTGTTAAAATAATGCATGCTCTATTCAATTACGAGCGTTAAATTAGCGAGGAAAATATATTTCTATGTATATTATTTTTCTATATGTACAATTGACTGAATTATAATACCGACAACCCTATTTATAACGAAACATGTAAGTACATGTAAAATTCCCCAACGTTTGGTTCAAAATAGACTTTAATACAAACAAACAGACAGATATTATACAGATCTTAATTTTGTTATATTGTTATGTAATGTCTAATTTTAAACTACTTTATTGAGTTTTAAATTACTATTTAATTTTAACTTTCTTTTGATGTTATATTTATTTTTTATATTATTATTTTACTTTGTCAGATGCTTAGTTGAATACTTGCTTTGTTATCTTCCACAATCTAAAGGGAAAGGCCATAAATCACTCCTGTATCTAGGGTAATGGGGGGTAACAAAAGGGTGTGCTACTGTGAGTCATCTGACCTTTGAAGCCTATACCGATATAAGGACCTAAACACAGTGAATGCGATGAGCGAGAGATTTTGAAAAATTTTAGATATTATTCTGATTTATTACGTCAAATGGTAATGTTTATTAGAATATTTTCTGCAAGTTATTCATAAATTAGACTTATACATTTTTAATTCTTCACCATCTTAGCCATTAGTAAAACTAAAGCATTAAATTTAAACGGTACTTTTTGATAATACAGCAATCTTATAGGGTGATAGGCGCAGCAAAGAATCTTCGTCTCTGGAACTTCGACGACGCTATATATTATATATATATAAGCTAGCATATCATGTACTGTGAGGTGAACCTAACTAACCCTTCTGACCTATTAATATCATTGTTTCAAAAGATGTTTCACGACACATAGTATGTTGGTATTATTAAAACAAACCTTCGCAAATTTATACATAGTACCTAAAAAAGATATCGCAACAATTAAATTATTATAGAGTACATGTAAAAAATGTATTCTTATTCTTTTTATTATTTCTAATACATATTTAGTCACTTTTGTATCAAGTCACTTTGTATTATCCTAATATTTTTTTTAATGTATGGCTTCTCCTAAATTTCTTAAGTCTGAAAGAGTCGAAGAATAAAACGGACATTCTTAATTTATATACATCTTAACCATCGTATGTTTAATATAGCACAACAACAGAAATAAAGAAAATATGTACTTAAAAAAAAACTGTTGTATGAGAAAACATAACATTAATACAGAAGTAAACAGTTATTCAAGATATTCATTACAAAAAAAAAATATTTCATACAGTCGGCATCATAGAGAATATGCTTGTCATTCTACACGCGGCCTCGCGTAAGTACGAGGCAGTAAATTTAATTTACATTTAATTTATATAATGTAGACTTACTCGCATACGTGCTCGCTCATACAGTGTAATGGTACCCTTACAAAAATCAGTATAAAGCAGTTGTATGTACCTATAGTATAATTTACGTAATTTCAATTTGCAAATTTATAACGACTTAAATTAGATTTTCTGTTCTTTGGGAATCTCTTGTAATTTTTATAGTGTTTTTAATGTTTATTTAGAAAATTGTTTTTGTTGGGATATTTATTATTAGTTTTGTTTTCTCTAATTTATTATTTGGGCAAAATATCAAAATTTCTAGAATAAATATTGTTTCAGATTTCAATTATTATGTTAGAACAGATTTTTTTATTTGTTTTATAAAATCTTTAATGATCTTATAGGAATTACTGCATTATCTATCTGTAACATAGTCATAAATACACAAGGTCGTTTTGATTCTGTATCGTTTATTCTAGGTCTGTGGAAATAATTTCAGTCAGTGGAAACACACTTTCAATAAATCATTTTCACTTCTCACCTTGACTTAGCAGCAGGTAATCTCGTTTGACCCTTATTTATAGACGAACCTTGCTTTTCCCTATTTACCCACAAACTTCAAGGGTAGCAAATCAATCTAATCTTATGGTAAAGTTGTTTTCAAATTTCCCATACGTCAAATGTTTGACACTGATCGCGTTTAACGTATGAAAGTGGAAAGCGAGGCGTGAGTGAAATTTGTTACGCGATAATTAATTTTAAGTCTGTTTGTGTCTAGACTTTCTTAGATATATTTGTGTACAGATAATATGTAATAACATTATATATTAGTTGATATTTTCCTTCTTAGAAACCGTAGGTTATATAATTATGATATTTAAATTACAACTTCATTATTCAGACTTTGTGTTATCTGTTCAATATTATAGCACCCAAAATATAGATTATTAATTAATATAGAATGACAATACGGTACAGTTCGCCAGTATCTTAGGATACTGGCGAACTGTACCGTGGCGAACCGTTAGCGGTTACTGTACCCCTAGTACAAGTTTTGAGGGTAGGCCCTCGGCCTACCCTCAAAACTTGTTACAAATTACCAAATCATAAAATCAAAACATAGAATAATACAATCTATGAATCAAAATTCATCATAATCATTCATCATTCTATAAATCGTCCGAAATAACTAAAGATTTTTTTTTAACAGATGTTTAAAAAAAAGTGTAGATATTCATAGTGAAAAATAATTCAACGTTTTGATATAAGGATTTGGTAAGCTATCAATGTTTTCGTAACGTTAAAACTCATACTAGGGGTACAGGAACAAATGCGTGATTTTGAATTTTTTTTTTTTAATTTGATCTTTATCTATTCATACCTAATAAGAGTTTATATCATTCGTAACTAAATCTCCGCTTCAACCGCATTGTGGCTGTACGATCAGGTGACTGTCCACTCGCTTTTATTATTGGAGCAGTAAGGTTTAAAATATCATTAATATGGTTGGTTTCCATGGTGTTAGGTTACAGCCTTGATTAGTTATTCTGTTGTATATTGAAAGAGTTATTGTTGATTTTAACGGTTATACGAAATAATTATTGTGAATAATAATTAATAAACATAATATATAAGACTAATTACCTTCCGAGTATACGTAAATCTAGTTAAAAGTATAGTATTATTATTCAATTATACAAAAATATATTCTGAGAATAATTATTATTGTTCTAAAATAACATTTCTTTATTATATTTAATGATTTCTTATAATAAATATATAATTTATACATTCAAGATACCTCATTATTAAAAAAATAATAACTACAATTTTGTGTAAATGAATACAAAAGGGTTTGCTTATCTATTCCAACAATTAAGGTCAATTAGGCATCGGCTGATTAACAGAGTTACATCATACAACACTCATCCCTTACAGTAAAGCTGTCTTGTAGCTCTTCCACTAATTTTAATGTATAAGTTACTATTTCTAGGTTCTTCAATAACACTAAAACAATTAACATCTTGATTTGTTGAATATTTCTTAGTGGATATTACAGGTAACTTAATTTTCGAATATATTAAAAATAGGTGCTTGTAAATACACATAAATTTTACCAGACTTTTTCACTATATTTTAAAAAAATTGTGATCTCACTTAATAAGGAAAGACTTTTCTATTGGATGATGTTGATTATTATTATTATCTTTATTTTAAGGTGGGACTGCAACTGCATACAAATATAAAATTATGTAACATAATGACATTCCATTTCATTGAATATTGTTAAAGTATATGGAATTAGTTTTATATAAGTCCTTTGATGGTAAGTTATGGCAAAATGATAACTGTATTTAATGTATTATTATTACGTTATAGCAATAATAAATAATAAATATTAAAAACAGGGGTATTGAGCATCCAGATCACTTGATGGTTATTGATCACTTCCATCCAAAGTCACTTTCAATATTCTGAATAAACCTCAAGCCAGTAATGTTCTTATACATCTCAGACGATTTTGAATTTTACAAAGTAGGTGTTTTTTTATAAACTATCTATCGGAGAATATATACTTCTATTGCTTGTATCACTTGGCCATTGAAACAATATGCATCCTTTTTTAATCATTTAAAAAAATATTGTGTCAGTATCCTTTTTCCAATCATTTACTAATAACCAGAAAATGAACTTTACTTTTTGTAAAATATTTAATAATGACAAAATATACATTCTGTATTATTTATAGCAGTTTGAGCCATAATAATGATTAATTATTATTATATGACCATGAAGTTTTGAATACATTTTGCAAGATTAAATAAATTTATTGTTTTTCAGCACTATCTAGGTCAAGTTTCACTGACCTGAAACACTAATTTGTATACTCAGAATAACCCATAAAAATGTTAATTGCTTTAATTAAATGGTTTAACACGGAGTACTGATTCATGCAATGCTATTTTTAATTACAACTCTTTTTAAGTACAGTAAGTTCTATTATATATAGTATATCTTTTACTACAATAGTATAATATATTATTTACTAATATGTATATTGGGCTTACATGCTCATAAAACTAGTTTCAAAAAAACATATTCTCTTCAAATAAGGTGTTCGAATTTCATTGTTGAAATACCTTTTCTACAGTTTATATTAATCCATTATCAAGTAACCATTTGACATTTTTATAATATAGAGATAAATAATAAGTACACAATAGTTGTCATTTTACAATCATGTTCAGTTCTTCTAGACTTGGATTGTTAATTATCTTATGAAGATGTAGAACTATTCCTTGATGCATACAAATATCTGTTTTTTAGATTTATATATTGACAATATTATAAGTGATTTATTTACTTGCAATAACATATAATTGTTACACATTGTATAAACAATTATGCGTTAATGAATTGTTCATAGGCATTATTATTTTTTTTACATATTACGTAAATCTTTAGTAAATATCCTGATGCAGAATAAAGTTAGCAGAAATTATGCAGATTTTCATGTCAAAATTGTTTTCAATATTAATCAACGTACTGTAAGTAGAATATAAATTTAATAGAAATAAACATAAAATTTCAGTTTCTAGAATTTAAGCATTAAGTTCGATAGATGAAGCAATAGTAGACGTAATAATATTATTAAAATTATAATAAAAATATTATGTAATATTATTTGCAGTAAATACGACGTAAGTATATTATTTTTAAACTTACCTTATGGTTACGACGCGGGGGGTGAAATTAATAACAATGAAGAAAATCCATCACAAATTGATATACACCGATACACTCCTTATTTTTATATAATTACCACAGTTTCAGAAAAAAAATAATGTCGGGATAATTTTAAATAATTTACACGCTTACATAAAATTACGAAAAAACACATAAGAAAAAGGCGTGTTGCACAGCAGGACGTGGTAAGCAAAACTCAAAACAAGATTCAAATAACGCACTAATAAATACGTTCGCTAAAACTACACTTAACTGGCACAACGTTTAATTAGTCCATTTTTATTACGTACACCTAAACAGACCCCTGTACAGTGCCTCTAAATTATTGACATTAATTTGTTATTGTTGATCAGAGATTATGAGACAAGAGGTCTGCAGCGGCTCGAGTCAACAACCGTTTGACATTTGCTATGGACCTTGGGTCATGGACGCTACGCCATTTCAAACAAAGTTACCCTCTAATTAAAATAATTTTCCCTAAAATGGGATTCAATAAATTATTTTATTTTAACGTAAATATTGTAAAGAGACATGTTATAATAATTTTATTTTTATTGTTATATAGGTATTGCTTTAGTAAAATATTAAAAACAACTACTAGGTAAGAGTTAAAACGCCATCTAGTAACACAGAGCATCAAGTAGCTCTCTTCTACCGTCATGGTTCAGCGAGTAGCCGGTAGAGGTCTCGTTGTTCACAAGTAAATTGTAGAATAAAAAAAATATTTCACGGATTATATTTGTTTTATTCATCTTATATAATATGACCATTGCTAATGAAACAACTAGGTAATAGTATCATATTAACTAACATTTTGGTAACGACGACTAGAAGAAATACCTACAATATATGATATGCCTACTACATGTACATGTAATAAATTATATTAATAAGTTTAAATAATATTATTTTCAACGTGAATACATATACCTACTACAAATACATAAATTGGGATAAAAACATTTATTATTCTTAGCAATTACAAAAAAAATATACATATATATGATTCTGCTTTAAAAATATTCTATAATAGGTAACTAAGAATGAGATCTGTAAATTGTAATATCACATTATGTTTGAACTTATTAGAATAAAATTATGTTACGACTACATTGGTTTTGATCCAGATAATAAAAAAATATTTTACTTTAATTAAAATTATATTAAAGACATCAATCACTTACAAGTAACAATAAAATAAACTTTTAAATAATAGAGGTAAAATTTAAAAAATACAACTGCATCTCATGTTTTTTACATACGAACGTTAGAAAAGAGCGCGGGATGTAAAAACGATAAGTTCCCAAAAGTATCTACATCGCTGCTGCTAGAACATTGGTAAATATATTTATTTTATATAATTTTTTATAACTGACAAAGAGTATAGAGTGATAAAGAGAATATTTCTCTTCTATCGAAAGTTTCAACGACAAAATATGAAATAGTCAAATAGAAGCATTAGTATAAGAGGTTATTACATTTTATATAAATATAATGTGCTATTAACGAAAACATCATTGTTGAACGTATATGGTTATTATAAAATATTAATATATTAAAATTGGATATTTTTGAATAAAAAAGTGTTAACACGTTGAGTTTTACCCTCTAGTGCCAGCAGCGCCAACTAAATTTCATACATGTTGATAAAAACTTATCGCACAAATTCTACCAACATCTAAATATCGAGAGCCATTAACTTAGAGTATTTGGTATCTGCCTCGATTCCAGGAAACTTGAAACCTTTTTGCGATAATTCTTCATAGGATATCTTGTATAGTTCTTGGAAACCAGCCTTCTTAGCCACAGCCTGTGAGGCCGCGGCAGTAAATACTGTGGCTGTAACCTTTACTCCCAATGCCTTGCAGAGCGGGACTCTTAAAAAAATCATAACAAGAGTTTATAGTATTATACGCTGAGAACAATACATTTGTTATTATTCTGAGATTATAGATGCAAGGTGCAGGATGACTAAACACCAGTTTCAAAGACTTATAACGTAGCAAACCTATGAGAAACTACAACATTGTAACCATTATACTGCCCCGTTGGTCGAGTGGTTAGCGCAGACGCCTAACGTGTCACGGCGCAATGGGGCTCGGGTTCGATCCCCGGCGGAGACAAGCATTTATGTGGTGAGCATAGATGTCTGTGTTTCCGGGTTTAGTCGTTTATTAAAATATATTTTCAGTATTTATGTGTATTTCTATGTACTTGTATCGTTGTCTAACACCCTTAACACAAGCAAATAATTTGCTTACTTAAGGGTTAGATCAATGTGTGTAATTTGTCCTGATATTATTGTTATTATTGTTATTATAGGCATTTCAGATGTACAACCTCAGTTGATTACAATATATATTTTTTTTATCGGTTGTAAAATGCGTTACGCATCATCCCGTTGGCCAGGAAGGTGATGGCCGTGGGGGTATGTGGGACTACCCGGCAGCATAGACGACGCTGCCATTTTTAAGGCAACCCCCAAAAAAACCAACGGTTGACCTCATCGCCTTAGTGGGACGCCACGGGATCGCTTTCGCACTCAATAATAATATTACAATTGAAATAAAAACTATGTTTACGGAATTAACTCGAGTATATTGAATTAAATTTTAAATCTAACTCGACGTTTCGAATGCTTTGCATGGATTCATTATTGCATGCATGCAATATACGCGAGTTAAATCCGTAAAAATAGTTTTTATTTCAATGTGTAGTACCTACTCGTGAAAGCCTTAGAAGACACAATAATATTACAATGAATTTTAGTTCCTATTACAAGATGCATTTAGTCTTTTTAAACAGCTTGCCTTGCAAGCAACTTTTGCGTTCGTCCATAGATCGCTTATTCTCAAAACTCAAGTAGATTGTGGTTGGTTGTAATGAAATAATAAAATATAAATTGTTGCGCCCTTGGAGGTAGTTTTAAAACCTAACCTACATCTCAATCCTAACAATCTAACAATGTATTAAGACGAGGATCCCCCTTTTAAAGAATAAAGCACTTCTGACTTCACTTTTTAGTTACTGACTTCAGATGTAGAGCAAAAAGATGAACTAAGGATTTAAGAATAAATTTAGACTATAGAAATACATCGCTTGAATCATCAGAAAGAACTACCAATTGCTTGGTTTCTAAGAGGAGCGGTCAGTGAAGAAGAGTGAGATAAGTTTTGGAGGGTTTTTAATATTTTTATAAACTCTATAAATGCTTTTGTGACCTTTAGACTTTTTCAGGCGTTATCATTTTTTATGAAAGCAATAAAAATACTATATAAATAATTAAAAACATACAAACAAACGATATCAAATCAGTCTTTAATTACGAAACTCATATCCATTAAAAAATTAAAACAGTAATATATAAATAATACATCTAAAACTCAAGTTAAAAACATTAAAAAAGATTAAAAAATAAGAATAAAATAATGGTCGGCGTTTCAATCTTCAGATAACATTTAATCAGGAAATAAATTTTATGTTTTATGTTTGAAATGTAACAGATAAGTTTTAAGTTTTTCCATACTTAAAAGTTATATGTGTATTGAACACCAACCTTAAGAATAACATGATCGAATAAAAAAAATAATATAAAAGAATAGTATTTAAAAAATACAATAATATTATATAATGGATACATTAGGGTTCATTCTTTTAGCACTTTATCAGTCAGATATTTATTACAATTATACATATTTTAAAATCGATGTTTGTCAGTTTTATCCAATTTGTGTCTCTGTTTGCAATCTACTTTTACAGTTTTCTTTTCTGGCAACACATTTCTCTTGATATGACAGACTGGCTGCGCACAGGCGAAGTCCATTTCATTGTAATATAAATGTTTATTTCTGTCAGCCGGATTCGGGTAATATGCAGCGTATAAAACATCATCCACTTCATACAATCTGATATCTATTGTATGTTGAAATAAAGCGCCACTTATTAGCATTCGTTCTATAACTTCACAACTAACATGACTTATTTTATTACCCCATATATTCAAAAAACGCAAATAATATGGCTTCTTGACGGTATTCAAAATATCCAAAATGCCGTCGTCAGTTAGTTTATTATTACCCATATCTAGAGCACGAATTTTTGAATATGGCAGCCCGAAACTTAAAGCTCTGGCGCCAGTATCTTTAATACCATTTCCCGCCAAATTCAATAATATCAACATCGGCTTCTCCGATAAATATTTACCGAGTAAATCAGCTCCATAATCCCCAATTTTATTATATCCAAGATCTAAATATAGTAATGTATTATTACGACGCAGACCTCTCACGAAGTATTCCATGTCGTGACCTATAAGTTCATTTTTCTGTAAATGTAATTCTACTAAAGTGTTATTTCTCTCAAATAAGTATTCAATATGATATGCCAGCCACTTGGTTTCATATGAATATCGATTGAACAACGGGTTGATCCGGCTAAAATCGAATACTTTTAACGTAGTGTTGCCATCGTGATCGAAACGCAATGCCGTGATAATTTGGGCAACACTAGTCAATGTCTGCCCAGTCTCCCCAATATCACAATATTCTATACTTCTATTATTAATAAGTAAATCAGCAAAATATTCGCCACCCTTGGTCCCAAAATCGTTACCATTAATTCTTAGATATTTTAGTTTTAAATATTTTGCGTATTTCGCAAGATTTAAAATAGATTTTTCGGTTATGTTATTATTCATTATATTCAAGTTGGTAACACAGGAACGTCCTTTGATTAGCACTTTTTTTAATAGTTTAAAAAAACCAACATCTGTTATGGAATTGTAACTTAAATCAACTTTGATGATTCTTGTTGGAGATTGTTTTAAATACAAGCAAATACCTCGGATATCTTTATCGCAAATTCTTCTTTTATATCTGTCGTAAATGTCGTTACCTTTGAGTACTAAATACCCAGTTCCATCAGAATTCCTCTCTGTAAAGAGATCAAGTCGAATTTGATTTATTTCATTTGATCTCAAAGGTCTCGGATCTCCAGTAATTTGTTTTAAAATAGCCACAGTATCACAGATACATTTCTTTTTTCGTGGTGGTTTTCTCATTTTTTATTTAATAATTATTATAAAATTTTTATAGTTTGACAAATTTTTACTGACCGAAATTTTTTGTCATTTCTTAACTTTTCATGACGATAACATAAGAGGTTTTATATATTTTATTGTACGAATAATAAATAACAGAAAAAATGCAAATTAATTAAAGATAATAAAATAATAAATAAAAAAAAAAAGTATTTAATAATTATATATTATGTATTAAAAACTATCGATGCCATGGCTTATATTTTAAGGTTTTTAACTTTTAATAAAATTCAATTCATTTTCATTAATAATCGGTTTTATATAATTAGTGGATACTGTTAAGTTATTCTAATGTGCGCGATTCCTTTCTTAGGGTTCCGTAGCTTAAAGAATAAAACCTTTTGTAGAAAGACCTTTGACTGAACACTCCGCCTATGTGTCTGTCTGCCAAGAAGTACAAGAGAATCAAATCCTAAGCGAGTACTTCCAGTAGATCTAATTAAATGATATTTGGCAAGAAGCAATGTCTTTTAGCACAAGTAAAAAAAATACCGCAATTCGTAAATTTCAACAAAAAAAAATTACTACCACTTGACCGTATTTTTATCAATATCACCGTTTTTCGCAGATAAATAAGAGTAATCTAAAAATCTATTATCATTATGGCCCCTCAGCGATGGCATTCCAGATATTTAATTTCAATACCTATCAAGGAATTTCTTCCATTTAATGTGATATTGGAATTCCATTATTGAGAAGCTGCGAAGATATTTCAATTAAGTTATTAGGATATCTTCTTTCTTCAGCAACGTTATAGAATGTAAATATTTTTGTTACGTATTTACCGCCTAACCGATCATAAAGCTTTAAACACATTTTTAGAGGTACAGAAAAGTATATAGGTATGACAGTACTTACAATTTGTTCCGAAAGAAGTACTGTTACTGAACTGTACTCGAGGGACAGAAAAATAACATTTTGATTGCCTTCCTACATACAACGCCTTTATTCACTTTGGAAATATTTTTTTTATCGAAATCTTTCTCTAGGGTGACTAAATAGAGATAAAAGTTAGTATGGAAGATTTCATGTTTCGAAAACAAAAATATACATTGTTAATAAATATAGAACAACAAATTCATCAAAAATCGAACCTGTCATTTCTAAGCTACCGACTTCACTTTACTAACTGTGCTATAGTGTCTGTCACTTTGATGAATTTGGTAGAATTGATTTAAAAGTCATGTCTAGTAAGATATACAAACTTAAAAACATTATAGTAAATAAGCGGCTACTAAAAAAAGATGATTGAAATTGTCTATTATGTATAATATTTAATTTAATATATATTAAAAAAATCACCAATAATGGCAGAACAAGTATCCGTGGTCTGCTCAACTGTTAGAACGACGGGAACGGACTTACAGAGGCCGCAGGTTCGAGTTCTGTCAGTTTTGAGGAATAGTTAAGTTTTTATTTAAAATTGTAATTTAAATTTGATATTAAAAATTAAATTTAATATAAAAAAAAATAAAAAAATATATACGAATTTTTTTCATAAGCAACCATTATTTAATCGCTATCGTCCAGGGACACTGGCAAATATAAATGCGAATGGGTTGAGGCCTTTGAGGACTGAGAAGAAATAGAAGACACTAGAGTGAGAATCCTCCTTTTCCCAGGTCCTATTTGCAAGTGTCCATAGACGATCGCACCACCTAATCCTGTAAGAACCACCGTAAAGTGAACCACCACCATTAAGGGCTACTTATCGCTCACCTCGCCAGCAGTATCTCCTTGGCAACGCCCCGCCCACGCCACTCCGGTGTCACCACCAGCCCGTACGCCGTCAGGTACCTGTCTACTCCGAACCACTGGAAGACGTCTACGGACCGACTCACCGCTTCCACCGCGCCGAACAACTGAGACCACACCTCGTCTTCCGACTGGTGGAATTAATTACCATATAACACAATGATGACCATTTATTAAGTACTGAAATGTCTTAGTGAAAGTTGAGAATAGTGTGGTTTTCTATAAGACAAAACACAAATATTGTTCACGTTCGTTAAACACTAATAAAGTGATGACGTCACGGCTATTCAAACAACTTAGGTGTATGTTTTAAGTAATTAAGTTAAGTAGCTCGTGACTGACTTGACTGACTTATAAAATTGATCATAAAATTTAAACTAATAAAAAATAATTTTTAGAGTGCTATACTCTAAAAAATTTTTAATTGCAAAAACTATTAAGAAATTGCAAAAAATGTCCAAAAGTTTTAAGGTTCTACTAATAGAGTTGGAGTTAGTGAACGTAATTTATCACTAAAAAGATAAAAAAAACCTTTATTGGAAACGAAATAAAAAAAAAGAGTACTTCTCTGGTAGGTATACTGATCTACGTGAAAGAAGGCTGCTATTCAAATTAGTCAATATGGCACATCTATATAAAAAACTTCTTACTTTAAAAGCTTCATCTTTGTCTGTACTATCAACGACAGTGAGTACATTGACTCCTATTATTTCTGTTGGGTCATCTTCCTTTACGCAAACCACAGACAACTTGTCCTTTATCGTGTTACGCCACAGCTTTTCGAGTTCTGCCAATGCAACTGGATGTTTCTGGACTTCTGTTAGGGAAATGTACCCTTTGATGACTTACATTTCATAAAAACAGTGGTGATTGAGTCAATAGGTCAACACTTGTATGGTGTCTGGGTATGTAAGTTATCATATGAATATATAAAAGATCTACTTCACCACTCAATTATTAACTTTAACCCAGTGTTAGGCATGCAATGTATTCCCACTAAGTTAGATATCTAAGGATCTTTATATTTCATCATTTTCAAAATAAATCCCAAATTAATATTAATAGACGTCTAAATTACCACTTAAAGACTTCCCCCTTCTCCCTAAAGCCCATTCAACCCTCACTCATATTCTTAACTTTTGTTGGACTAATGTTAACATTTTTAATAATGACAAAGCATTCTCCATTCTTTTTATTTTTGCTAAGAATTCGACTTATCATCACTTAGAACATAGACTAGCTTCTTAACAAAATAAATCAACGGGTATCTTACCTATATATTTGCAGGGTGGCTCATCAGCAGTGAAATACTTTGCCAGCAGTTGAACAGCAGGTTCAACCAGCTCGTCAGTAAGGTCCTGGACAACCAGGTTTGTGTTACAGACTGAGAAGCTGTGCCAGATGGTCGGTATAGGGAGGGAGGATGGGCGAGAGAAGACCATCTATAAAAAAAATTGATTTTATTTTTTTTACCGCGTGCGATTTGAACAAAGAACAACATTATCGCCGGGGCCTGAAATTCCATGTCCTAAAACTGTCTATTGATGTCCTATTCCGACCAACGGGTATACGATAGAATATTTAAGCTTAAGGAGGTCTTAACATAAAGTGTTCTTAATAATCTCAATGTATGCATGGTGAGCTTAATAACACGTAATGACTATCAACCCTTAAAATCACGGAGCCGGAACACAAATATCTATTTCCATCTGCGTAAAAACTAATGAAAATACATTTGTTTATATAATATATTATATGATAAAATTTTATAGACGATTAAAAAGGTTGTTATTTCGTTATAAATATAAGTAAAGAAATTTGAGATACACATACATTGGTTTATACCCTTATGATTAGAATACACTTAGGCGAGACTGTGTAAGCCTAAGGCTTAAACCAATACAAGTATAAATCTTGTTAAAATAGTGATATAATAAATTAACAAACTTACGGTTAATAGATTGTTATCAGCACGGCTCCTAGCTCTCAACTGAACGAAATTGAAAGCTAAGGGATGGTTTGAGGTTGAGGTGTACTGGGTATGAACGGGTGATTAAATTATTGTTTAAGGTTTTTTTGTTTATTTTTTTTGTTTTGAATTTACACATATTGTTAATCAAACACATTTAAATATCTTACTTTCATTATTAGTATAATAACTATGTAATGTTATATTTAGTTAAAAATTAAAAGTTCAATTTCCTTCAGTGGTTTCGACCTTGCCAATGATAGAGTGGCTCTGGTAACGTAATAATTTTATATAAAAATGTCAACTTCTAACACTTAATAAGTTGTATATTAATTGTATCAAAAATATATTTAAAGTGATATAAAATATTTAATGGATAAATAAAATATCGAAAAATGTTTTTCTAAATTAAAAATATCGCAATTAAGAAGCTCAGTGTACCCAAAGCCGACAATAAAACCGTCATAAGCTAATCCAAACCGCTAAACGGAATTTAGATCTTTCTTTGTCCTTACGATATATCGTGTCGTTATCGTTTCTGTATTTTAGAACAAATTATATTTAACCTATAATCTATAGGTATTTATAGTAGGTATTAGCCACATTGCAAGAGTAGAAAATTATTGAAATGAGGGTAATATTTATTTTAAAAGTTGACAAATATCCATCATATGTTGTAAATTTGACAATACCGAAATATTATCTATTAGAAAACTTATGTACAGGAGATCTTCCGAATATTGCCTTCGACATGTCTACCTATACCTTTGTAGTATTTGTCTATTGGTATAACGATTGTCGTCACGATATACAAGTATGTATTTCTGTCAGGCCTCATTGGATTGGGAAGAAGTTTTGGGAGGAAGTTATCTTAATTATTGATTAAATGATTAAATATTGATAAATATATTGATAATAGCTTCTCAAGAACTGCTCATAGTGGTGGGGTTATCCTCTTCGAAACGTACCACGACGTCCAGATGACAGTTCTCTTATATTCATCTTGAAATATTTGGCTTCAGATTGATGTAAGCAAGAACGACACTTGACTATGACCTAATAAAATGTAAGGAACTATATCTGTATGGGACATTCAGCTTACAGAGACGAGAGCTTTACCCACCCTACATGATATATTGTGTTATTTTGAAAGGTTTTATTAGGCAAGGATATTGGAATGTCAAAAAAGTTAGCTTTTATAGGTTCGTTCCTTAAAACATAATATGGAGTCTTTGAATTCATTAAGTGGCAAATATTCCATTTTCTGGAAGACGACGTGGAGTGAAGATATGATGAGTCACAACATCACACCCTTGAAGAAATATGAAAGTAAAAGGAATCTTTAAATTTGTAGCAGTACTGTTGGTGTGATACCCTCATAGACGGTCACTGAAAATCAGCTAAGCGTCCTTCAGTTTCATCATAGGCTGAGTGCTCTACCTTTCGTGTCGGTACACTGCTGTGTAAAATTTTATTGTTATTGATTGCATATTGTGTTTTATATACTTTTATTTTAAAATATGGTTTATGTGATTTTTTTTATCATATATATACCTTAGCTGTGTCTAGGCAAAAATAAAGGTTTTGAATTTGGTCGAAGTTGTAGTTAGTAGAGTCTAGCAGACAAATATCCAGAAAATATCATAGCTATGTTTCGTACCGTGATTGAGAGACCAGGCAACCCTAACCCATCTTTTGTAACGTCCCTGGCGACGGCGCCACATACAATCAGTTGGGCAGCTGGCAGTTAGTTCGTTTGCCACTTTAAAAATAAGCAGATAATATATCAACAGGATGGTTGAAACTATCTTAATTGTAGGAGGTATAAAATTACCGTTCCTTTTACCCACTTTCTTTCTCCTTGTTTCGTTGAGTGTTTAATTGATTCTTTGAATACTGTATTTAGTTCTAGAAAACTCGATTACACAGCACTTCAGAGACCCATAACAGACAAACATAAACTTAATCAATATTTCCTTAGCATGAAAGAATATTATTCGTTAACACCGCAGCTGCAGCATATGTACAAATAATATAACTAAAAAAACATTTATATCTTGTAATATATTAGTAAAATAGCTCTTCTAATTGAAAATGCATTATTAACTGCTATTTTCCTGGTAAATAAATAGCCAGTACAAGTTCTGGAACAAAGCGTGTTCCAACTTTCCTTTGTTTACAAGAGCTCGTTCTCTAAGCAAAGGTAAGTGCGTTGTTCTCACGTGTATTTCGTAAAATTGAGGTAAATGTGTTCATTGAGGGACATTACTAATTTAAAAACAGATTGTATTATGTATATTATTTTTATTTTAATATCTTCTGTGCTAAGCTGAGCTTAGCTTTATAGCATTCGAATTTTTTTTTAATACAAAACTATATTAAATTTTATTTATATTCTCATAAAGATAAAAATCTATCTTATGATTAAATATCCAACTTTTATTATTATTTCGTCACAAGGGAAAGAAAATACGAAAATAATTTAAGAAGTCCTTATCAAATCCTGAAGCCGTCAATACAAACTTTCACATTATTATTTAACAGTCTTCCTTAAATTGTAACCATAAGCTATAAACAGAAATTTTCATTGTAGTTTCCTGCATCAGTCGTGATGATGGCACGAGGAAAGGTCAAAAGTCTAATGTGAGATGTAACATGTTGTCCCCAGGGGAAATAAAAAGATAAATAAAAAAATACAGGATAATACAGGATATATTGTAGATGGAACACCTTTTTTAGAGAAAACCAATTGCAAAACTGAATACCGTAGATCTGAATAATTATTATTTGTAAAGCCAGCCTTTTTTTATTAAATATTTATTATAACGTAGATTGGGTTGTTATTTAAGACGTCGATAGATAATAAATACACAGATGAAGGTTTCAACGACTAGCACACTTACCCTCCTTTGACTGTACTTCGTACTTGGCACTCGTCCATTTTGGCGTATATCCAGTCCTGTCTTTACGATGGTACTACAGTTCACTGCTGACTGCAATACAGAACGTTTCATTATATACTTACAATAACTGATTCAAAGTTTATTATTATTTAGTTTTATTCATCGAAATAAAAAATATATAAACTAAAAAGAACAGTTAATTTGACAGCTAGAAGCGCGAAAATTTGTTTGGCATATATTTTTTTTATATTCAGACAAAGAATTGTGTCATTCTTCTTGTGTAACTGGACTTGCATTGACCAGGTAAGTAATTATTATATGATGAAATCTTATAAATTCAGGTTTATTAGTACATATTTTTGTAGTAATAGTGGTATCTTTTTGTTATACTCCTAAGTATCATTTAGACATTTATATTTTTTATGATTATATTTCGGATAATATATCATATTAATCTCAAAACAAACCTAGAAATAATCCAGCCGCAGTTCAAAATTTGTTAGATATACCTACATATTATAAATAAAATTATATTTCACAAACCACAATAATAACTTTTAAAGCATTCATTTTTTATGGGATCATAATGAGGCTCTTAGAAGCGATTTAGTGTTATTAACAGTTATTGTCACTATACATAAATACCTAAAGGGTAGACAAACAAAAATCACGCAGTCTTCATACTGCGTTGTTGGGTTCCAGTAAATTAAAAACAATAACACACACAAACACATGCGTAAAATACACGTTCCATACACACAAGCACATGTCGTGTTGATGATTTTTGCATTCTATATTTATTAAAAATATACAATAACATCATTGGCTCAGAGTTTGATAAAATTTGTATTTATAGACCATGGCAGATATACATTTAAGTTGTTTTAATGTACCTATCTACGCACAATAAATCGAGAGGAAAACAAGCCACGGATAATTATTATTACAAGGAAACGAATGAAAAAGCGTTTAATTTTATAGCATTATTATAACCTACCGTGGATATTTGCAAATAAATGCAAGTTACAGAGCCATAAATCAATAAAATTTGTGCAAACTTGGCAGATACAGACTAATGGATAAATCTAGTTTTATTGTTCTGGATTACTTGGTCTGGATATCATCCATTAATGGCCAAGACACAAATGGCTGTGGCGTAACTAAATAGGTCGACGACATTTAATTTTGTTGGCAAGATTTGGAAGATAAATGATCTACGGACTTTTAGGTACTCCTACGCAGTTACAGGTATTTCTGCGTGTATATTGACTACAGGCTAACAAGCACATGTCGTGTTGATGATTTTTGCATTCTATATTTATTAAAAATATACAATAACATCATTGGCTCAGAGTTTGATAAAATTTGTATTTATAGACCATGGCAGATATACATTTAAGTTGTTTTAATGTACCTATCTACGCACAATAAATCGAGAGGAAAACAAGCCACGGATAATTATTATTACAAGGAAACGAATGAAAAAGCGTTTAATTTTATAGCATTATTATAACCTACCGTGGATATTTGCAAATAAATGCAAGTTACAGAGCCATAAATCAATAAAATTTGTGCAAACTTGGCAGATACAGACTAATGGATAAATCTAGTTTTATTGTTCTGGATTACTTGGTCTGGATATCATCCATTAATGGCCAAGACACAAATGGCTGTGGCGTAACTAAATAGGTCGACGACATTTAATTTTGTTGGCAAGATTTGGAAGATAAATGATCTACGGACTTTTAGGTACTCCTACGCAGTTACAGGTATTTCTGCGTGTATATTGACTACAGGCTAACACTGTATTTCTACTTGATTTAGTTCAGTTCGGACTTCTGACTTTGAAATTGTGTCTATAGAATATAACTTTTGTTTTTTAATTTTTATTTTTGTTACGGCTTTTACTCTGAAATTTATATGTCAGCCCTATTGTACAATCAACAAAAAACTTAAATCTAAACAACAAATAATGTTATAAAGATATACATCAATCAACTACTATAAAGTAATCTCAATAACTTATACACATCTTCGTTTGGGTAAGCCAATATATTATGGAATACTCTCAAATTTGTTCTGTTTAAACCCAAGGTGTAATAAATGCCTGTCTAGCCGGTTCGTGTTGAGCACACTCAACTAAAAAATGGTATACGTCATCTATCACACCGCACGTATCACAGTCATAGAGATATTATACATAGAGTAGGGAAGCCAGCCTAAATTGTTACCATCGAACTTAAAAGAGATAGGTAGATCGAAAAACCCTATCTATCTCAACTTTTTATGAGATCTCGTGCTTCTTCGTCTTCGTCTAATTCGTCTATTCGTCGTGTAATTCGTAGCAACTGTAATTTTTATTGAGTAGTGTCAAAAATGTTTTACACAAATGTTTCGAAATTTTTTAAAACGCGTCATTAATATTTCTTTGCGCATGCGTAATAAGGCAAAGAGAAACAGTATGACATCTTGCATCTTTTTTTAACTGTCTGTCACTGACGCTCATACGAATACCTGTGGCTCACCTATTCTATGTATATTAATTCTATGATCACAGTAAGGTGAAGCCCTTTTCCGCATGAGATTATAAAACTTATTCCTAGGAACATCTACCGATCTAAGTCTGTGTGCTAATACAACATATTTTCTGCTCTACCTAGTCATACAATAAGAATCTTGAAGATTAGATACTCTTACTACTATTGAATATTGATTGTCCAGCTCGTTTCTTTTATCTAGTATCTTTTGAGTAGCAAGACAATGACGAAGATGACATTGAAGGGAATTGAAATCCTGTTATTAAGATAACTTAAAGACTTATATCACTAAATAACCAGACCTAGCAGCTAATTACTTAATATTATAGTTTAAGTAATTTGTAAATAAGTTCAGCGAATGAAAGCAACATTTATTTATCTTATTAAATAAAACCATACAAAGTGATTCATTAGTTATGTCGAGGGGATCGGAAAGTAATTTAAGGAGGTAATTTCTTTGCTAAGGAAATCTGTGTAGTGTCTTCTTAGATATAAAAAAACGGACACAAGGGACAAAGAGAAATTGAACGCGACTTTGTGGACTATACGACGTATTGACTAGTATTAAACAAACCTATGGCCTTCAGTTTAGCAATCAGAGTTACTGGCCGTTAGATGAACAGTTCTCTAAAAAAAAAAAGATGTCTAGAATATATTAAAACTATAACTTAATCTTTATAACTTCATTTCGACTTCTAGTCCGAGAAATACTGATCTACAATTCAGCTTCTCTAGCAAATGGGATCCGTGAGACCTATGTTTATTGGCCATTCCAGATATCATCTACATTCCTTGTACATGATAGTAAAATTAAAATTAACTGTTATTACTACGGCAACTTTTAGACAGGATATTGATTTCTCGTCACAAACTCTTGGTCTTCTGAGGTGTTTCATGAATTATTCCAATTCTTCATCTCTTCTCTCTAAGGCTGGAGGTGTCCATGTGTCATTGGCTGTGTCAACAATATTTAATCGAAAGAAGCAGGACAGCAATACCACAAGTAGAATAGCTGAATTAAACGTTTGAAGATATGTTTTTACCACTTGCAACATGAGATCATCGCTAAGAAGCAAAACTATCTTATCATGCCTTTCATATTATCACTGTAGTGTATCTTTTGATGTTCGAAACAAATGCATTAATAAATCGTTACTGTTTAGCTGTGATCGTTACTGTCGTTTAATAGCTCATAATACAACGAGTAGATTCCATCAAAGGCAGAGTATTATCACAGCGCGATAAATATTTGGCTTGGGTGTCTACTTAGAAACATGACCAGGAACTGATTATGATTAACTCCATCCTATGGATGGTAATGAATCCACTTTTGATATCCACTATGCGATGCAAAATCCTTCTAGTTTTTGCTATTAGTATTTGATATATTAGCCATTCATAGACAAATGTTACTTTCAATATCTCCAATCTTAAACTCGTTGCCAACTTACGTGATTTTAAATCATTCCCAGGGCTTCAAAATGATTTAAAATGACATGATGTGTCACTCCCAAAGACTCTGCAATGTTTTCTTGACTTTGACACGTGTCATCATAAAGTCACGCTGTCAATTCTGGAATTCTTTATTGTGAAAGTGATAAAAAATGATGAATTGAATTGAAAATCTTTATTCTTGGAGCGTTAATGTCACTCATGTTTCACTATTACTGGCATCAGAGTAAACGTTTGAGTGTCTTTATTTTATGAGTCTTAGTTCCAGATTGATCCGAATTTAAATCAAAAAGTATTTTTTGGACAAGAATTAATTACAGACCGATTTCAATCACCTCCGTACTCTGCAAGTGTATTGAACTCGCACCTACTAGCATACCTAGAAGGTAACGATCTCCTCAGTGACCGACAGTATGGGTTTCGCCGTAATAGGTCTACTGGGGACCTCCTAGTGTATGCTACACACATTTTAGGCGAGGCCATCAAGAAGAACGGAGAAGCGGTCGCCGTCTCTCTGGACGTCTCGAGGGCATTTGACAGGGTCTGGCATGCGAGCCTTATAAACAAGCTTTCAGCGTACGGTATATCTCCTGGTTTGATCGGCTGGGTAACGGACTTTTTGAGCCAGAGATCTCTCCGAGTAGTTGTTGACGGGTGTTCCTCGGAACCCTTGACAATAAATGCCGGAGTGCCTCAGGGGTCCGTTCTTTCCGCAACTCTTTTTCTGCTGCACATTAATGATCTGTTGAAGCCCGGTATCTATGGGTATGCAGACGACAGCACAGTTGTAGAAAGATATCTGCCGAGTAGTCGGGCTAGTCGAGAACAAGTACAGTCTGAAAGAGAAGCCGTGGTGCAACGTTTGAATGACAAACTTCAGGCAGTCTCCGCATGGAGCAATGCCAATTTTGTCAAGTTCAACGCCACCAAAACGCAGACGTGTCTGTTCACCGCCAAAAAGAGCCTTTTCACCTTGGCTCCAACTTTCCAGAATGTATCCTTGGAATACAGTGACCGGCTTCAGTTGTTAGGCTTAGAGATTTCCTCGAACCTCAACTTTGGTCGGTTCATTGAGTCCAGAGCAAGAGCAGCAGCAGCAGCAGCAAAGCTTGCCGTTCTTGCGAAGGTTCGGCAGTACTTTACACCGGGACAGCTTCTTGTTCTATACAAAGAACAGATCCGGTCGTGTGTAAAGTACTGTGGTCACATATTTGCTGGTTTCGCAAAGTCTCATCTTGCGGTTCTGGACTCAATTGAGAGGCAAGCAAAGAGGCTTATAGGCGATCCCGAATTGGTCGAAGCCGACCTCCAAAGTCTTGAACACAGGCGTAAAATTGCTAGCCTCTCAGTATTCTATAGGATACATTTTGGTGAGTGTGCGCAGGAATTACACGACTTAATTCCCCCGTCCCCCTTCCATCATCCTTTTGTTGTGGACATTCCACCTGTCCGAACGAAGCGCTTTGCTTCCTCATTTTTAGTGCGTACAGCGAAGAACTGGAACAATTTGCCTGCGTCGGTATTTCCGGCCAAATATAATGTGGGTCTCTTCAAGAGAAGAGTGAATAGGTTGCTAGGGCAATGCGCCTTACCATCTAAGACTACATTCCACTTACCATCAGGTGGAATGTAGTCAAGCATTGCCCTAGAAATCAGCAATCAGAAACAAAGCAATCAGAAACAAAGAACCGAAAGACACAGAGGAGAATTAGCGAGTTTAGTATAGTCATCTCTGTCTGGTCGTTTAAAAGAATTACTTTACTTTGGGATAGGTCAAAATAATCCGAAATACTAAATGTAGAAGTCAAGAATAGGATGAATGATGAGGATAAATTATTCAATGTCAAGAGTATATTTGTCTGCTAATAGGTATGTTATTTATATCCCAATAAATACAACTTGTTTTCCTTACTAAGAAAACGGTTAACACGTAGTGACCTGAAAATCTGTTTTATGAACATTTTAGTGCCAAATACGCTTCGTGTCAAGGCTTCGGTCAATAGCCGAGTGTGTATTTTGGTTTTAGTCAGCCATTTTGTACGCTTGTGGCGATTTAATCCTTTTGAATATTATTATTGGAACTTTTAACTGTATTTATCCTTCCGATTTAAAAACAAGGCAAATGTGTTTGAAAACCTTGAAACATAAGAAATTTAATTTCAAATGTTGCAATTCCGCCTTAAAATACGTCCAGTGACAAAGCGACAGCATAGCCATAGCGATAAGGTCCCAGGTGTAGCAGCAAGTACCTACCTAAACAGAACCACCAGTACGAATTTTCCCTGGTGACGCTGTAATAACAAGGCTAACAGTATAAACAGACAAAAAAAAAGTACGAATTTACGAACGTAATAAAGCTAACCACTTTGATGTACTTCAACCACGGTTCAATATATAAACCCACAGACTATATGCTGAGTTAACCTAATTTATTATAAACATGTCAGAATTATCAACATTGATAAAACCTCTAAAGAGAACTCAACAGCTGCAGTCTTGTTTTTTTTTGCTCCCTGTTGAATACACTTCTTAGATGTACTCGTGTTTACCTCAAATTAAAGATTAGCATTAAACTGGACGAATAAAAAATGTATAGCAATAAAAAATATGTAAAAAATATGTATATGTAAATATGTATAGCATTATACATACTTACCGATTGAATAATAAATATAATGTTACATCAGTATATGTGACATATTATTATGATAAAAGATGATATATGTATATCATAAAGTATAATAATTTAGCTTTATGTAATTTTAATTTATTATAACCATCTAGTTATTTATGTGTTGACTAATACAAATAAATTACAAAGCAAAAGCATAAGTTGAAAGTTTCTTGCGAGAAATATAAAATTAGATTATAAGGGCGGAAACAAAATAAATAACACCGACCGGACGCCCCGTCAAGGCCATTGTGTAAGCGTTTATTATTAAACATACACCGTCTCTATAGCAACGATCACGCTATTGGCACACGCAGCAGACTTGTGATGCTCGTTATAACCTTGTACTGTTATCAAATTGAGTCTGTTTTATGATAATTGATACATATTTCAATTATCAGTCAGGATTTATTGATTAGTACATTTTGAGATGTAGAAGGAATTTTCTTTGACTTAAAATTCAACAACCCTTTAACCAATTTGTTGTACAAAAATTTGAATAAACAATTTCATTATGAATTTATTTAGGTTCTTGAATATAAGCAAAAAATCTTATTAAACATGAAAACAGACAGTTAATACAATGTTGGATATTAATAATAATATTTCAAATTCATAAACCAAATGTTAAAATACCGCCATATTGACTTGGGACAAGGATTGCCATCTCCTAAAATAAAAAGCATGACTCTGCTCTGTATTAGGCCAAACATTTGGTCCTAAAAGGCGAACGTAGTTTTTAAATAGACAATTTTCTATATTTGGCTTTTTCACCCACTTAATTCAAATCGTAATTTTCTTTGCAAACATTGTATAAAATTCTTTACATGTGAGTTTTAAATTAGACAATGTGAACATCACACTAGCAATTGTTTCTGTACAACTGCTAAGATGATGGACACCTACAAATATTTAGATCTTGTCCGGGTAAATATGTCGTGAACATTTAGCCGGACAAGAGCCGAAAAAGGCAAACATGTCCGGCTACAACCCGACAGATGGCAGCCCTAGACACAGCCCACAAGTTACAGTTTGGGAATTCTGTAAGCATAAATATAAAGACGTAACGGACACATGTCTTAAATTCCAAAATATTGAAATAGTTGTAAAATATGACGCTTTGGGATTTAATTATACCTAAAATTTAATTATACTACCTAAAAATTTACAACTTAAATGTAATTAAATGTCTTTTGTTCTTTTATTGTTAATGTTAGAGTTTAATATTGTTTTTTTTTATGTATACAAGAACAAAAAATATACCTAAATTGTAAAAATATGATGTACCTACGTTACAATCTAGCATTAACCTTAGTAACCTAAATTGAATTTTCAATTTCGTTACCTAACGATAAAATCTTTACATACTGGGTATGTACTGTTTTTTACATATTATGTCTCTTTAATGAAGAATAACATTATTATGAAAGGAATTATAATATATTTCTACAAATATATCAATGCAATGAAACAGTTATACGCTATTTTTTTTATTCTTTTATTTTTTTATTTTTTTTTGTAATGACTATGCTGTTAGCCAAGTGGCTATTACAGCGTCACCATGGGAGTGGGCGAGTACTGAGACCCGCCCTTGAAAACCCTGGCCTGAGGGGGACACGTCTGCCTTAAGGGTGCCTAAAAGAGGCCTTCCTCGGCTTAAGACGTATTTATATGATGGGATAGAAGGGTATAATGACACTAACGCCCCCCGACGGCAGAACGCCGAGGTAGCGTGCGTTTAGGGCCTCGCGGTGTGTGTATGTGTGTGATACAGTGTAAGCTAATCGTCTGTTGTCAGTCGTTATTTTGGCATCTGATTCGATAAGAATCGACTTAGGTCTTCTCTTAAAGGCTAACGGGGTGACTCTTTTTTACTCAGAATTGAATTATTCTGTTAATAACTTAATTTTTATTATAATTTTATATTAAGGCGATTCACTATGATTAATTGTTCGATCTTCTACTACTGTAATTTTATACTCTTTGTCATTAAAAATTATTTTCTAGTTTTTAGTTCGGTTAGCAATAAAAGCGTGTTTTTTTAGTTTTTTAAACTATTGTTTATTTTTTATTTTTTAGTCTGTGAGAAACTCATAAATTGGGAAATCATTTCATTACTTAGAGCGCGCGCAGATCGCGAACTAGGTCTATCTCTCTTACTCTCCCACAGAGGATCTATGAAAGAATTTATTAATCCTGGTGGTCCTAATAAGGATAATGGGAAACTTTTATCAAATTATTGCATTGTCATCAGTCCTTGATACGTGTGCAAAGTTTCAATTTAATCGGATCGCTGGAACCTGGTGAAAATTAAGCTCGAAGATTCCGTTCATTGAGTCCAGAGCAAGACCAGCAGTAAAGCTTGCCGTTCTTGCGAGGGTTCGGCAGAACTTTACACCGGGACAGCTTCTTGTTCTATACAAAGCAGAGATCCGGTCGTGTGTAGAGTACCTACTGTGGTCACATATTTGCTGGTGCCGCAAAGTCTCATCTTGCGGTTCTGGACTCAATTGAGAGGCGAGCAAAGAGGCTTATCGGCGATCTTGAATTGGTCGAAGCCGACCTCCAAAGCCTTGAACACAGGCGTAAAATTGCTAGCCTCTCAGTATTCTATAGCTTTCATTGCTAGGGCAATGCGCCTTACCATCTAAGACTACATTCCACTTACCATCAGGTGGAATGTAGTCAAGCATTGCCCTAGACATAAATATAAAAAAAAAAAAAAACAAAAATAATAAAATTTAATGATCGAATGTACTCGAAACGTTTTTCATACGCACTTTTAAACAGCGCCATCTATTTTTACTTAAACAAAAACATTTCTACAACTGTGAATCATCTGAGTTTAGCGCGACAATAACTTGTTAAATGTTAATATAGCTATTTTTCATCTATAACTATAAAAATTAAAATCGTTTAGGTATTATACCTAATATTATATCGGTTCCCAAGGGCCAAGCCACCTAAAGACAGATGGCAGGTATTCTTACTGTTAATATGTTGGTACCACTTTATACAAAACATATTGAAAAATTTAGCAACTAATTGCAAATTGTTGATTTTTCTATCGGGATGCTTGTGATGTTTCTAACATCTTGTGTGTTTTGTAAAACTGTGAACAAGACGAAGTCTAATGAAATATATTACAGTGAAGTTGAATACTATGATATTATAACGACAACAAATATATTTTCCTCCTCCTTCCAGCAAATAGTAGTCGAAAATTAATAATAATCTTTTTTAGTTTATCGGCTACACAAATATTAGAAATATTATCCTCTAAAAACATGATTTCCTTAATATATTTTTGTAATTTTGGAGCTGTCATTTTAATTTTCTGAGCATGGTTTAACAATGAAAGAGCAAACGCTGGTGATTTGTCATTGCCGAATCTCGTTTCTAATGAAGATCTTAGACTTCATAGTGTTTGCTACTAGTTTTACTAGAGAATTGTATTTGTTTCTAACAACTGGATAGCCACTTTTCTTCTAAAACTTAATTGGTTTTATTTATAATTCAAGCGAAACTGCTAGGCGTAGTCATGACTCATAAGTCAATTGACAGTGAATGAATTGACATTGAATCAAGATGACGCAATGAATTATCTAATAGAATTTTTAAATTAATTGGAACCGGCTGGTATGCCCATGGAATTAATATACATTAATATGTATAATGTCTCTATGGGTATGCCACCGCATTGCTTGAATCTGGAATATGGTACTTTGATTATATTATTTCGAAATATTAATGTTACTAAAGTATTGTAAATATAGCATGGCCTATTTATAGCATATAAATATATAACACATTATATATTTAACACTGCGGTTGCTGCCTTAGAATAACATAAAAATGTTTTATAAGCAATGTAATTTTAAAGAAAGTGCTATGTGCGGGTTTAATACTACAATACTCTACAAAAGTCAACGAACACAGAAAAGGAAAGGATGAAGGAGAGTAAAAAAACTATGAAAAATAATTATAAAATATGTATTAAACAAAACAATCTTCAATTATTTCTTACAATCAAATATCGATATAATAATCTAGTCATATAAAACAATATCTAATATTAACAATTATATATCCACAGACACACAGACAGTGGTTCGTAATTAAGGGTTTTTGACGGGTTTTAATGCCTCTTTTTTTAAAATGTTTTTACTTTTACGCAAACATATTTTTTTTTTGTTATAAAGCTTATATCCTTCTGGGCAGCTCACGTTGACAGGTACTACACGCATGAAACTTCCTAATATAGGCAAGTTTTTTACTACTCTTGTGTAATTACTTGTTTTTATTTTTACACCACTTTCTTCACTAACACTAGTCGTATTTAGACTTAAATTACTAATATGTAATGTTTGTTTTATATGTATATCCGATATTGTTGTCGTTATATCAGAGTTTTCAACTTCCTTGTAAGACGTTCCAATAGAGTTCGTGTTGTTCACAGCATTACAAATCACACAAGATGTTAAAAACATCACAAAACAATTAAAACCCATCATCATTTCGTTGTAATTCTAATTTTAATCACACACTTATAAGAGGTTTTATATTTGATGAAATTTTTAAAGTCAGTCAGGACAACCGCCGTCTGTAATTGTCGGCAGTCAACAATTTTGTGCCACAACTAGGGTTGCCATCATCTAAAATAAACAAGCCAGACTCTGAGCTGTATTAGGCCGGACATTTTGTTCTAAAATCCGGACACGGGTACGCTATTTTTAAATTGTCAATTTTCTATTTTTGTCATTTTTATCTACTTTATCCAAAACGTCATTTTCTTTGGTAATAATTTTATAATATTTTTAAATTACACAATGTGTACATCATATTTGCAATTATTTCTGTACAGGCCGGACATACAAATATTTGGCTGGACAAGATCTGAAAAAGTCAAACATATCCGGCTAAAGTCCGACAGATGGCAACCCTACTCGGGACCTCGTCACTAATTTTAAAGACAATCAATTATTTGCTGATTCTTTTGCTTCAATCCAAATCATTTATCCAGTAAAGGAAAAACCGTTTCATTAAAATGTAATTGATTTCATTGTTAAAAGATATTTCATATTCAGTTTGAAATTTTTTCAATAACCTCAATTATACAAAAAAAAAGTCCTCGGTGTTTTTTGGCCAAGCGTCATAATTTAGATAAGAATGTGTTAAAAACTTATATGTTACCTAAGGTACTTTTAACATCCTATATTTAAAATTATATCAATGGCCGCGTATACTGATGACAATCGGCTTTTACTTGTACTTTCCATGTAACTGAACGTTACTCATTTGTTGGAATAACGCCATCTTTGTTTTTGCACAATGATATACTAGTTTCCGTCTACGAACTAACGTATTTCGTCTATATATGCAATAATCAACTAATTATACTCATGCGTACCTAGGGTTGCCAACTTTTTTTGACGAAAATAAAGTTTAAAATGGTTTGAATAGGAAAAAATAAAGTATTTGAATGAAAAAAAAAAGTATTTTTTAAATTTTATTCTTTTATTGCCTTAAAAACGTATTTTTATGTGATTTTACCACAAGCTCAAATTTATTACTATTTTTAAATGTTTCAAAGTTTGTTTGACAATCAACATTGAAATTTAAATAAATAAACAAATCGTTTCTAATTAAATTTATTACCATTTCAAAATGTTCAAATTCAATTTCATTTTTCAAAGACATGCTAGGAAGTATGGAAAGCCAGTTATGTTCGCTAAAACCAAACCATTTTTAACTCCCGACTCAAAAAAAGGTGTGTTATAAGTTTGACCTTTCGATCTGTGTATCAGTGTGTCCGT
Organism: Napeogenes sylphis; assembly: GCA_959347405.1. Taxonomy (NCBI): domain Eukaryota; kingdom Metazoa; phylum Arthropoda; class Insecta; order Lepidoptera; family Nymphalidae; genus Napeogenes; species Napeogenes sylphis. The sequence continues at coordinate 13,455,881 of OY365785.1, read as the reverse complement.
CTGTGGCATTCAAGCAGCCAAACGCGTGGTCAGATTTATTTGCGGTTTTTTTAATCGAAAGCCTGGTTCGTTGAGATGGTTCTTGGTTTGGTCGAGATAGAAACAATCGTCTCCAAGATATATTTTTTATTTTTTTTTTTCTTATTAATTTCTACTTTTATCCACGGACACGTCGCCCGTGCACTTTTCGCATTTGGTTTGTATTTTGCATATTAATTGTTGAAATTTTGAGATAACATATTAAAAAAGGAGTCTATTACTACAGGTACCTTAAAAACTATATTAGTAAGGTAAGTCCTTTGCACAGCAATTACACATACTTATATAAATATAAATATTATATATATATACATATATTTTTTTTAATTTTTATTTTTTATTTTTTTATTGTAACAATGTTATAATGTGAAGTATAGTATAAGTATTTGATGTATAAAAAGAAAAATATTATTAAAGTTAAATTTCTTACATTTTCTCATTAATGCCTTTCTACGAAAACACTATTGTGGTGACCTACTGTTATTTTTATTTTTTTCACTCATCACGAGCAAGGTTTCCACGATATCGAAGTTTCTGTCTTTTATAGCCATCTTGGTATTATATTCTATGATGTTATATTTTGTCGCCTTCATCGTTCTCCTGATGAATCTGCCCGTCGCGTCGTCCTCGCTGTCGGTAAAATACACACAGCTCTCGGTATGACGCGACACTGCTACAACCGCGTGGGGAACAAGATATTAAGGCTTTATTGGTGCGGGCTCTTATGCAACATCGATAGAAATACTTAAACAAGTGAAAATGTGTGTGTGTTAGTTATCACTTCACATCCTGGTATATTTTTTTAAATATTTTCAATGTACAAAGACTACCTTTCTACAGATTTATTACATGTATAGAATAAGATTTTAATGGTACTTATTACGTGATTGCCATAAATTGACATAACTTTTTATTTCTATAACCGATTTAGATGAAACAAACACTAAATGTTAAATGAAGACTGTGATAATATATTTCTGAAAACAGTCAAATTGGTTAAGCCGTTTCTGAGATTAGCATGCACATACATACAGACATACACAAACTGAAAAACCATTGTTTTGGATCATCTCTTGCTCTTATAAAGATCCCCTATGATGTTTTTTTTTTAATTTTATACAGAAATGGAAATTCTATACATGTAATAAATCTGTAGGGCAGTAGTCTTTGTACATTGAAAATAACAGAATTCATTTTCAGCATTTTTAAAATCTTTGTCTGTTTGTCTTTTAGTTGTGCACACAACACCAAAAAAAATATTTTCTAAAATTCATATAGGGGGACCTTTACCTAAGCAAGAGAACCCAAAACAATGTTTTTCATATTGTCTGTTCTTCTGTATGTCTGTATGTTTGTTCACGCTAATCGATTTGGATGCAGTTTTCGGGAATATATTGTCATGGGAGTCACTTTACATTTTGTTTTTTTTAACAATCAGTTAACAAATAAAAAAGATAATAGGTAATCTCTTATTGTCGTACCATTGCTGCTTAGCAGTTAGATTATTTATAGATTTAAAAAACATTGGTAAGTACAAAGGGTACGTTTTATCAAAATCGAAATCTACTTTAGTTAATTTAAAATTAGTTAATTTAAAATCTAGTTTAGTTAATTATAAATCGTTTTGTTCATCTTTTCTAATTCATATGGTAAATAGTTAAATACATACCTATAAAACCCATAATGAGTCTTTTGTTCTATGTATCGCAGTAAAGCCTGGAAATAAAGTATTTTCACATACTTTATTTGCATGCAAAAGTATAAAGTATAATTACCAAAAATAAAGTATAATACTTTATTATAAAGTATGGTTGGCAACCCTATGCGTACCGCGCACTCGTTATTAGGAAGTGTTAATAAATTGATGAGAATACGAAGATTGGCTTGTGCATGTTACATCGCCATATTGTTACTTGCCAGACGTGACGACTTTTTTTTATTTTGTAACAACGAAGTTATGGCTCAGGTTAGCGCACTCAGCGGACTCTTCAACCTTATTTAGAGACCGAAACAGTTTTGGATTAAATTTAAGAAACCATCGGAGCTCTACAAGCATCTAAGAGTTACCAAAAGACATATCGTCGGAAAATCTAAAGATGATACTGTAACTTCTCTCCCAAAAGACAAAGTTGCCTCAGAGCTCGAGTCACGACTTCAATTCCATTAAAAAAATTATGATAGGTGCTCAAACGAATAAAGTAGGGCTAGGATCAAGTAGGAAAGTTCAAAACATAGACATAACAAAATCTTTTATTCGACAAGACGAAAACGATAATTACCGACTCCACGCGATGAGCCTAGAAATTCAAAACGAATGGGTGACCATAGGAGATTTTTGTATTCCGCTAGCTTTGAAGTGGCGCACCTTAATTTATGATTGGTCCCCAGCATTATTAAAATTCTATCTTAATGCATTCCAAATGACTCTCCCAGATCAAAGTAATTTAGTAAGATGGGGCAAAGCCACCGAAAAGTCTTGCAACATCTGTGGGGAGGCAATAAAAACCTCGAAACACCTTTTAGTAGGGTTTAGTAGGGTTTAGTAGTAGTAGTATTAGAAGTACCCTACGTACTTCTAGATAAAGGTTAATACTCGCGTCGCCACGACAAGGTATTAGAAATTATACGGGAAGCGGTTAGTCTTTCAGTAGCAAGAGCGCGGAAGGGTATAACAACCACCAAACGATCTGTAGAATTCGTAAAAGAAGGCTCCTCCAAAAATACAAAAGCGAAGCCTTATTCAATATTAGGCGCGGCTCCTGATTGGACTCTCATGATGGACACGTATGAAAAGCATTACAAAATCCCTGGGGATGTTGGTGTTTCGTCATCCATACCGGACTTATTCCTGTATTTGAAACATCTGAGGCGCGTGATACTTGTGGAGCTTACTGTTCCTTGGGAAACAAACATCCCAAGGGATCACACATTCAAACTCAATAAGTATTACGAAATCACCAACGAACTGATCAGGAATAAATTTATAGTTAGTTTGTACGCGGTAGAAGTGGGAGCGAGAGGTATAACAGCAAAATCTCTCTATGGCCTACTTAAAGACCTTGGCCTTTCTAGAACAAGTATCTGTTCATTTCTAGAACGTATTTCAAAGGCGGCATTAGTAGGTTCTTTCCAAATTTGGTTAGGCAGGGAGAGGAGTGTGGAGGGTGAAGGTGAGCGTTTTTCCGCATAATAAAGGGGCCCCTTAAACCCACTCCTGGGTTGCAAGTCCCAGGTAATGCTTACACTCCTCTCCTTGCAACGCGATGGGCCCGGCACCCGCACGGTGATCCATGGATTGCTAAGAAGCTTCGTCTTGTCTAGGTATAAAAAAAATGAATAAACCATTTCATTATAATGAATTCAATTTAGGTTCTTGAATATAAGCAAAAAATGTTATTAAACATGAAAACAGACAGTTAATACAATGTTGGATATTAATAATAATACTTCATAAATAGTTGATAAATTCATAAACCAAATGTTAAAATACCGCCATATTGACTTAGGACAAGGATTGCCATCTCCTAAAATAAAAAGCATGACTCTGCCCTGTAGTAGGCCAGACATTTGGCTTTTTCAGCAATTATCCAAAACGTAATTTTTTTAATAAAATTCTTTACATGTGTTTTTTAAATTACACAATGTGTACATAATCTTAGCAATTGTTTTTGTACAACTGCTAAGATGATGGACATATACAAATATTTAGCTTTTGTCCGGGTAAATATTTGTATGTTTACAACATACAAATATTTAGCCGGACAAGAGCCGAAAAAGTCAAACATGTCTGGCTAAAGCCCGACAGATGACAACTCTACTCATAGCCCATAAGTCACAGTTTCTGAATTTGGGAACTCTGTAGGTATAATTATAAAGACGTAACGGACGCATGTCCAATTCCAAAGTATTGAAATATGACGCTTTGGAATTTAATTATACCTAAAATTTAATTATACTACCTAAAAATGTACAACTTGAATGTAATTAAATGTCTTTTGGAACATAGTTCCTTATTCTTATTTTATTGTTAATGTTAGAGTTTAATATTGTATATTCTTTTATGTCATCAAGAACAAAAAATATAAATTGTAATAATATGATGTACGTTACATTCTAGCATTAACCTTAGCAACCTAAATTGAATTTTCGAATGGGTATGTACTATTTTTTTATATATTATGTCTCTTTAATGAAGATATCATAATTATGAACGGAGTTATGATATATTTCTACAAATATATCAATGCAAAGAAACAGTTATACGCTAATGTGTCTTAAGTTTTTAACCTCCGACTCAAAAAGGGGGTTGTCTGTCTGTGGCATTCTAGCAGCCAAATGCCTGGATGGATTTGATTGCGGCATTTTTAATCGAAAGCCTGGTTTGTGGAGATGGTTCTTAGCTATGTCCGATCGAAATAGAAGCAGTCATTTCTAAGATATTGAAATTTTATTGGTGCTGGTGATAGGCTATTATGCAATGTTAATAGAAATAGTTTTTATTGTTCTAGAACAAGCGAAAATTTGATAATTTGTAGGTTTATTTAGTATAATTAAGAAACCAGTAACATGGCTTTAAAAAGTGGAAACAAAGTATAAAAAACCAATGATACAAAAAGATCTCTAAGAAGGATAAAAACAATCTTCTATACCGTCAATAAAGTGTAGCTTAAAATTGAAAAATTAAATTAATTAAAATTTATTTTCTTACATACAGTGTAACATAAATTAACTAAAATATTATCGAAAAGTTTTGTATTAACAGTGTTGAGATATCGTGTAAAAATATCATCTATGGTAGTGCCATGTTGTGTTGTCAAAATCAGATAATTATTATTCATACCCAGATATAAGTTCTTTTGTAAGGAAATCAAAAATAAATAAAATTTAATGATCGAATGTACTCGTAACGTTTTTTATACGCACTTTTAAACAGCGCCATCTATTTTTACTTAAACAAAAACATTTCTACAACTGTGAATCATCTGAGTTTAGCGCGACAATAACTTGTTAAATGTTATTATAGCTATTTTTCATCTATAACTATAAAAATTAAAATCGTTTAGGAATTATACCTAATATTATATCGGTTCCCAAGCCACCTAAAGACAGATGGCAGGTATTCTTACTGTTAATATGTTGGTACCACTTTATACAAAACATATTGAATAATTTAGCAACTAATTGCAAATTGTTGATTTTTCTGTCGGGATGCTTGTGATGTTTCTAACATCTTGTGTGTTTTGTAAAACTGTGAACAAGACGAAGTCTATTGAAATATATTGCAGTGAAGTTGAATACTATGATATTATAACGACAACAAATATATTTTCCTCCTCCTTCCAGCAAATAATAGTCGAAAATTAATAATAATCTATTTTGGTTTATCGGCTATACAAATATTAGAATGATATTATAACGACAACAAATATATTTTCCATCTCCTTCCAGCAAATAATAGTCGAAAATTAATAATAATCTATTTTAGTTTATCGGCTACACAAATATTAGAAATATTATCCTCTAAAAACATGATTTCCTTAATATATTTTTGTAATTTTGGAGCTGTCCTTTTAATTTTCTGAGCATGGTTTAACAATGAAAGAGCAAACGCTGGTGATTTGTCATTGCCGAATCTCGTTTCTAATGAAGATCTTAGACTTCATAGTGTTTGCTACTAGTTTTACAGAATTGTATTTGTTTCTAACAACTGGATAGCCACTTTTCTTCTAAAACCTAATTGGTTTTATTTATAATTCAAGCGAAACTGCTAGACGTAGTCATGACACATAAGTCAATTGACAGTGAATGAATTGACATTGAATCAAGATGACGCAATGAATTATCTAATAGAATTTTTAAATTAATTGGAACCGGCTGGTATGCCCATGGAATTAATATACATTAATATGTATAATGTCTCTATGGGTATGCCACCGCATTGCTTGAATCTGGAAGATGGTACTTTGATTATATTATTTCGAAATATTAATGTTACTAAAGTATTGTAAATATAGCATGGCCTACACATTATATATTTAACACTGCGGTTGCTGCCTTAGAACAACATAAAAATATTTTATAAGCAATGTAATTTTAAAGAAAGTGCTATGTGCGGGTTTAATACTACAATACTCTATAAAAGTCAACGAACACAGAAAAGGAAAGGATGAAGGAGAGTAAAAAAACTATGAAAAATAATTATAAAATATGTATTAAACAAAACAATCTTCAATTATTTCTTACAATCAAATATCGATATAATAATGTAGTCATATAAAACAATATCTAATATTAACAATTATATATCCACAGACACACAGACAGTGGTTCGTAATTAAGGGTTGACGGGTTTTAATGCCTCTTTTTTTAAAATGTTTTTATTTTTACGCAAACATATTTCTTCGGTATAAAGCTTATATCCTTCTGGACACCTCATGTTGACAGGTACTACACGCATGAAACTTCCTAATATAGGCATGTTTTTTCCTAATCTTGTGTAATTACTTGTTTTAACACCACTTTCTTCACTAACACTAGTCGTACTAATATGTAATGTTTGTTTTATATGTATATCCGATATTGTTGTCGTTATATCAGAGTTTTCAACTTCCCTGTAAGACGTTCCAATAGAGTTCGTGTTGTTCACAGCATTACAAATCACACAAGATGTTAAAAACATCACAAAACAATTAAAACCCATCATCATTTCGTTGTAATTCTAATTTTAATCACACACTTCTTATAAGAGGTTTTATATTTGATGAAATTTTTAAAGTCAGTCAGGACAACCGCCGTCTGTAATTGTCCGCAGTCAACAATTTTGTGCCACACATAGGGTTGCCATCATCTAAAATAAACAAGCCAGACTCTGAGCTGTATTAGGCCGGACATTTTGTTCTAAAATCCGGACACAGGTACGTAATTTTTAAATTGTCAATTTTATATTTTTGTCAAGTTTATCTACTTTATCCAAAACGTCATTTTCTTTGGTAATAATTTTATAATATTTTTAAATTACACAATGTGTACATCATATTTGTAATTATTTCTGTACAGGCCGGACATACAAATATTTAGCTGGATAAGATCTGAAAAAGCCAAACATATCCGGTTAAAGTCCGACAAATGGCAACCCTACTCGGGACCTCGTCACTAATTTTAAAAACAATCAATTACTTGCTGAATCTTTTGCTTAAATCCAAATCATTTATCCGGTAAAGGAAAAACAGTTTCATTAAAATGTAATTGATTTCATTGTTAAAAGATATTTCATATTCAGTTTGAAATTATTTTTTCAATAACCTCAATTATACAAAAAAAAAATCCTCGGTCTTTTTTGGCCAAGCGTCATAATTTAGATAAGAATGTGTTAAAAACTTGTATGTTGCCTAAGGTACTTTTAACATCCTATATTTAAAATTATATAAATGGCCGCGTATACTGATGACAATCGGCTTTTACTTGTACTTTCCATGTAACTGAACGTTACTCATTTGTTGGAATAACGCCATCTTTGTTTTTGCACAATGATAATCTAGTTTCCGTCTACGAACTAACGTATTTCGTCTATATACGCAATAATCAACTAAGTATACTCATGCGTACCGCGCACTCGTTATTAGGAAGTGTTAATAAATTGATGAGAATACGAAGATTGGCTTGTGAATGTTACATCGCAATATTGTTACTTGCCAGACGTGACGACGGTTTTTTATTTTGCAAGAACAGATTGATAACAACGCCAATGGGAGCTATTGCCAATAAGATGACAATTTTATTAAAAAATAACGCTTAGACTATACTTTATGTTTGTTTACACACGCGCACACAAATACACACACACACACACACACGCACACACGCACATACACACACACACACACATAGTTAACACATAACTTCTGTTAATATCGTGTTTTTGTTACAGTAAGATGCCGTCTGAAGTGATCACCGACAAGTCGCTGCAGCGGGAGTTAGCTGATTCTATCATAAGGATGGTACCGTTAGATGAAATACGAATATTACTGGCCTGTGGGGCGAAGGTATGATAATATACACAAGACAAGGAAACCTATAACATTAGACACACAAAAAACACAATGCCGAAGATTAAATTATTTTATATGTTTACATATCATTTTAAATTAACTAGAAGTTTTATCTTACGCGCGATTCAATGTAACTGTCGGTAGTATTGTATTGTATTGTAGGCCTGATAACTGTACTGTGTTTTAGGCCTAATAGCTGTAATGTATTGTAGGCTTAATAACTATATTGTATTGTAGGCCTAATAGCAGCCAGCGACTTTATTTACTAGGTATCCATACTCAAATTACCCTATCGATCATCAGATACGTAACACTTAGGTATACGAAATCCCTATATTAATGATTTTATTGTTCTGTTGACAAATGAGTTTGTTTTCATTAAAAAAAAACTTTGAAATGTATTTTTTTTTCTAGTAAAATATTTATATTATATGCGGACTCAGATAATATATATTAAAATATTTTTAAAATATACATTTATTGGATTTGTATATTTGGTTGAGGTTGCAATTTACTGTATATATATATATGGTCCTTGTATTTTAGGGATAAGCACAGTTTTTTACGATTGTTAATTCATCCCATCAGGTGAACGAACCAGTAACTCAAGGCCTGCGTCCGCTCCACTACGCTATCTGGCAGCGCAACCTGGAGGCAACACGATTGTTGCTCGTCCGTGGTTGCGATATCAACGCCACTGATGACTGTGGATACAGTGCTTTACATCTTTCTGCTGAACATGGGTAAACATTACACCGAAGTTGCATAATTAAAAACCCTCTTAGAAAAGAGCTACTACATTTAATTAAAAAACAGAATTTCACAAATTGTATTAACAAACATTCGTGATTATCATAAGAAACTAAATCAAAATCGGTTCATTCGTTTGCGAGCTACAATGCCAGAGACACACAACAACAACTCTCATTAAATTTATAACTCTCCTCTTTTAGGGTCATGGTCTAAAAATAAAGAAATGCTCCCTACGTTGGTAAACAACTGGTAATTCATAAAAATATTATTATTTTGATATTACAGATACACAGAATTGGTGAAATTGCTGTTAGAATCCGGGGCTGCTGTGGATTATAGACCTGACACTGGGGAAGAGTTCCCAAGAACTACACTCTGTGACGAGCCACTAAGATTGGCCATCAGGAATAAACATTACGTATGTACTCCACATATTTATGTTCACATAAGACAATAAATAAGTGTTGATTTATACGGATTTTTTTTAATTCCAGGCCGTAGCTCGTCTTCTCTTAGAACATGGAGCAGATCCTAATAAACGCTACTTTTTCGGCTCCGAGATCAACTTGGTCTCGGAGCCTGAATACCTGGAATTGCTACTGATGTTCGGAGCCAACCCTGAGTCCAGGGATAGAGCTGGTCTGACACCGCTTATGAAAGCCGCAAGACAAAGGAAGGTAATGAATAGAATTGTATTTTTATTATAAAATATTCTATGGATTTCGATTTCTGCGAAGTATTTGTGTAATTAATTTATTTGGTAATATTGCATAAATTGAAACGGTTATAATATCTCAGGGTATAGAGTCAGTGCTGCTGTTGATCAGTTCAGGCGCTGATGTCAACGCAGCCGCTGACGCACGAAATGACCATAGGACTGTCTTACACTACGCCGTGCTCGGTGGTAAGAACACACACACATACACACGAATTAAAAAAAAGTGTCCAATGACAATAAGATCAAAAATGTCTCATTGGCTTCAGGAGTCAAAAACATTAGTAATTAAATAAATTGATTTTTTATCCCACAGGCAGTACAGAGGTCGTGAACCTTTTAATAAAACAAGGAGCGCGTGTGAACTACGACACACCGGACTACAACAAGCCCAGTCCTCTTGATTTAGCGATACTGAAGGGAGATGTCGACATGGTGAAGATGCTGTTATCTGCTGGTAGGTTTTCATAGCAATCAGATTATATCTATACATATGATACAATAGTAATGAAGCCAAATCTGTATATTATATATTATGTTTGATAAGAAGAACATGACAAGCTTCTACATTATAGTTATTGAAATTTTTGTTCGTTGGTTTGGATACTAAGTAAATCCTCTTCTGATAATGAGGTTATAGATTATTATCCGAATCATAATATTGGTTTTTTATTGGTGATTTTATTTTTTCGTTTTACCTTACAAAAACAATCGTTGTCTATATTCTAAGGGAGAGAAATTGATGTTTTCAAAATTATTTTCTATTGATTATAACAGTTCTATGTACGGAGCTGTATATATCATGTTATATGTTTTTATATTATAAAATAAAGAGTACATCATATTCATCTAATTACATTGGAAATATGACAACACCAAAAAGTCACTTTAAAATATTTTTCACACACTTTTTGTTCCGTTTTCTTCTTTCTATATTTTACAGGTGGGAATTACTTGGTTAATTAATTTATAATTACAATCATTCCAAAGTAAATAAGATACATATGGATTCAATTGTCCAAAGTTAGGTAATATTATAGTTTTATTAAGAAACTAGCTAAATTTTGATTTCGATAAAACGTAGGTACCTACTCTTTACAGATATTTTTTTAGATACCAATGTATGTAAAAACTAGAAACCTTCAAAGTTTTATAGAACTCAATGACGTAGTATTGTGTATCTATAGGAGTATTTCTTGTTTATTTATGTATTTTTTAATGTTTAATTACTGGTAAGTAGCATTGGTACGATAATAATAGATTATTAACTTTTCTATTTCTTAACCTATTAAAAAAAAAAAATGTTAAGTGAAACCCATTACAACACATTCCCAAAAACTGCATCCAAATCGTTTAATCCGTTTTTGAGATTAGGAGGTTAACGTGCACAAACATACAGTCATACAAACAGACAGACAAAATGAAAAACCATTGTTTTGGGTTCTCTTGATCTTATAAAGGCCCTCATCATGCTCCTTTTTTAATATTTTCCATGTACAGAAATCGATCACTGACAATTTTATTATATGTATGTATATGTATAGATGACAGTCACTGACACTTAGCATATAAAATATGAAAATAATAGAGTGCCGTAATCGAAATCTTAAAAGTTTTTATATTTGCAGGAGCTCAAGTTAACGCATCTAGTTCTGTGATCGGCACTCCTCTACACGTAGCGTGTTCTGACAGTATCACGCACAGAAAGGAGATTGTCAAGGTGACTATTTGAAATATATTTTTTATCTAGGCACATGCAGCTACAGCGTTTGACGTGGTCGTCAAAGCCGTCATCTAGGCCTCGCAATGAACAAGTACTAGGGTTGTCATACGAGTAGGAAATGATTAATAAAAAATATATAATATTTTTATTATGATATATTTAGGCCCAGAACTAAAAATGAAATTAAAAATACAAGATATAATTACCCTACGTAATTAATTTAGAATGACGCTGTTTTTAACAATGTCACATAATATGTGGCAAATCACATATAAGATATCAAAACAAATTAATTAAGTACTTAACGAACATTGAAACACCGGTCTTCTTACTTTCCGCAACGTACCCTAAAATAATAATGATTCGATGGCGGTAGAGCAGCTCTTTTTATAAATCATCTAATCCTATATTTTATAATATTGTTTCTGTAATCACAAAAGGGGTCTCTATCATGTTAGGATTATGTTTGGGAATATTACAGAAAATGAAACAAGAAATCTATGTTTTTTTAGGTATATTTTTAATACTTATAAATGACAAGAATATTTATGATTAGATGGCTCCCAAACAGATTCATATGTGCCTATTGCATCTTCTGTTGTTTGGAAGCAATGCCCAACAATTTTAGTGTGAAGATCACAAAGTACCTACCTAGCTCTAGGTACCTACCATCATATATACCTACCTGGCCATACAGTAGGTATATATGATGATGAAGGGTTTAATTATTTTTTTAAGGTTTTACTAAGAGATGTACGGTTTTTTAAACTAGAAAGATTCCTTCAATACCTTAGATGCATCTAATTCTGCACATCGTGATCGTATTTTTATATCAACTGCACCAAACTCCTTAACGTTTCAGATTCTTTTGGAGCGTGGCGCGGATCCCAACCTCAAGGTTTACGATGAGGAGGGCGGGGCGCAGCTCCGACCTGCGCTGGCCGAGCTGCTGGCGGGTGACACGCAGCCCTGCGCACACACAGTACGCCTTCTGCTGCGGTATGGGGCCAGGGTGAGTGAACTCGCTGCGATACGAAGTTAGAAAGATGAGCTTACTTATGTTCTACGGTGCCAAGATAAGTAGGAGTTCGAATGTGGATACTTACTAATTTATCTACAAATTTAGACAAAACTAGTTTAAACAGGTACTTTAGTTTCCTCATATTTTATTTTTATATTTGTCTATTATTCAGGTCATTATGAAAACGCAGTTCCGTGACCCGGACGGTATACTGAACCACCTGCAAAATGTTACCTCTGAAGAGTACGAACATATCTTCTATGTCCTTCTAGAAGCGGCTGAATCCTTTGACTTGTGTATGATAAAAAGAAACAATATCTTAAAACCGATACAAAAACAAACCTTAATAGAACGCGCTAAGACACCTATTTGCTTGTTGGCACAAGCGAGATTATTCCTACGTAAGTTCTTTGGACCTACATTGGTAAATGTAGTGAAAAATTTGGATATACCAAATACACTGCACAGATACCTACGTTTTGAATATAGTTAAAGAGTATTGTTTTCTATGATCGGTTTTAATTTTGACTGAGCGCAATGTTCAAATGCGGTTTAAGATTTTTTATTGGTGTCGCCATATCTTAGCTCGATTGCTGGATAGATGGGTAATTTTGCTGGTAATGTAATTTGGAAGAAATTACTTGATTTTTAATTAATATTGTTAAGTATATAAACCTTGTAATAGTTTCTATACGACACATTAGAAATAAATAATGTCTGTCAGTTTACTAATAGAGTACATAAATATTTCTGACAGATACCGTGTGTTTTTTTATATCGAACTTTAAGTTTAAAAAAATATACAGGGTTATTTGTAATTAATTGGCCACCACTTGCATGCAGCCTCTCTACATCACTCCCAACAACATTTGATATACGACTTTTTAAAATTAATAGGTTTCATAATTTAAGTTTTCCCATACAAAATGTTTTTGTTGCCTCGGAACTGGCATTAACTCTGAGCGTAGGTATGGCGCCCGGCCCCTTAAATACTTTTTACAAAATACAGAGTAATAAGTAAAAGAAGAAGCAAACATTTTTTTGTTTCGTATTTTTGTGTTGTTTATCAAGATTTCTTAAAAGTCGTAGAACTAATGTTGTTGAGATTGATGTAGAAATGCTGCCTGCACGAGGTGGCCAATTAATTCCAAATAACCCTGTATACATATTATATACTCGAAATATATATATATGTTTTGAAAAAAATATGTAGAAGATTTATGTATTTATTGTAAATCATAAGTATATCATGAAATGAAAAGTATCTCTTTTTTTGTAGTCTGAAGCATAATTATGTGATATTTTGTGATAAAATTATTCATAGGGTATTTACTTATAATGCTATTTTATATAAATCCTTATGTATTGCAAGTACCTAATATATTCGACTGGTTTTTGTATCTCTTATAATAAGTATATTATTAATAAAAAATGTGTAGATAATGTAATGTGTTTTTTTATATTAAAAATGCTACAGTTAATTTTTATGTTATTTCAATACAAACATGAGGAAATAAAAAAATATTAAATAACAATATTAATTTTTACTTTGAAAAGTAACAAAGTGTAAAAACCTCTTACTTTTATATGACACTGACGATATATATTATCGTTATCGTATCGTTTTAGTGTCTCAAAACATCTGCATCAGGAGTTTTATTATTATACACTTACTTCTTCCTATTGATGCCTCGACATCAGATATACAGAAGGAGGTACCCCGGTGTTAAATGTTTGCTATCGACCTTGTTGATGTCAGTGAGTACGGCTCTAAGTTATAGAGCCGACTTGTAAAGACATATTCTGCCATTAAGTTGGTTTCTCCAGTTTAGATCCATTAGTGCTTGTCAGTACTCTTTTACTAATTTTAATTACTGTAGTCGTGTCAATACAATGCAGTGGAGTAATAGATCGATATATTAAAGCTGATAACAGCGTGGATGGTCAGTTTCACGTGTCAATGATGGCAGGTCACGAGAACAATATGCTCCCCGAAGGGACCTTTGCTTAACGGATGTTCCAAGCCGCAAAATAGAAGATCGCAGCAGCCCTTCGCCTTGAGCTGATCAATTATACCAGTTGCGTCGCGCAGGATCCGACGAACCCCCGAAAATTATGAGGAACCAGACGAATGTTGACGTATGTCTGCAGCTTACCACATTACTGTCGTGAATTCAACACCACAACCGGTATGCCGACGGTTTACACACACAAGCGGATCCCTCGCCACCGGAGGGCTTAGGAACTGGCTTCTAACGGAACGGAAGATCTTGATAGCTGATTCGTATTTCAGCTGTAAACTATCTAGTTTGTGTGTCACGCGAGGGTCTTGGCAGATAGGGAAATAATAAATGCAAGTGTTTTACTGAGATGGCCTTTAATAAAAGAATGTGAACACTAATTTAAAATACTTCGCTGAACCCAAATAACTGGAAAAAATTAAGGTGAAGGACGACTTTCCAGTATTGTTCGTATTGATGTAAAATACATCACAAACTTCCTGGAGATCAGACTCAAACACCAAAATAAATTTCAATTCAATTGTAGTCCAGTCATTTGGTCGAAAAAAAGGGGGTTACCTGGAAAGTTTTCCGGGAGTTTTGAAAATTGGTTATTTTATAGATTTCGGTATGCTCTTTTCGAATTTCAATTTTGCCTCCTCGTATCTCCGCCGCTCGCGCCGCCATTTTGTAAAAATGGCGGCTAAAACCAGTTTTTTCGAAATATCTCCTTTCCAATGCATTTTTTGAAAAAAAATATTTATGTACAAAATTAAAGTAGAATAAATTTCCTACAATTTATGTATTTATGTTTTTTTTCATAATATCAATAGTTTTTGGCGTACGAGCGTCACAAAGTATCTTCATCTACACCACCACGTGTTTTTGGTATATTTTTTCTAAAATATTCTACTATTGCCACAGGTATTGAAGAAGCAGTGTGGGTTTCTGTGTTGGGTCCCTTTCTTTCGACTATGGAGACTATAGACGTTGTATAGCCTCCATACTCTCGACTTTCAACGAAACATCTGTCGGTAGAAGTTACGAGAAGTATTTAGTTTAGGCGGAGTCATCAGTATCGTTTATATGTATGTACTTCGTACAGTGTTGTTTGTGTTTTTTAGAGCCATGGCTTCTAATACAGAAAATTGTTTTATTTAAGACAATTTAGCCTTATTGGCAGTGACGGTAATGAAAATATCATCAACGTATTTTTTGAGCAGTTGCGTTTTTTTATGTGGGGACGGTAATCACCTTCAATTTTGTCCATTAATTCGTCCAAGGAAAACTGACACTCATTGAAATTCTGTTTAAGGTTAGAATTAATGCATTGCACTATCTATCTCATTGATATAAATTTGTTCATGCAGGAATTGAGATACTATGCATCTGCTTCGGCAAAATCATTCACGTCATGTTTAAGACGCTCAATAATTGCTCGACCCAAATCGTCATTACGAGCTCTAGCAAGATTTGAAATACTGTCTTTCATTGACAATTACCACACACTATACTATCTGTTTTTGTTCTGCCGGGTCTGTTTTTGTTTAGCTATAAATTCCGCTGTTATCTCATCAGCACATAAAAACAATGATATTTAAAAGATAATGCTGGGTGCGAGGATCACAGTAGTGGCTGAGGTTTCGTGCCATCACTTCCTCTACGCAATGATGTAGCAATTAACTTCTCATTATTATGTCGTTTTCGACACAGATCATGAACCATTATCGATTTTAGGCCCGCCAAAAGTTTTACTTTATTATCCTTGTTTTTGACACTCAATTAAAAAGTCTCCAATCCTTTTTCTTTTACTTCAACTGTTTCATTTTCTAATAATGAAGTAAAACAATTTTCTGTATTAGAAGCCATGGCTCTAAGAACACAAACAACACTGTACGACGTACATACATATAAACGTATACTGATGACTCCGCCTAAACTAAATACTTCTCGTAACTTCTACCGACAGATGTTTCGTTGAAAGTCGAGAGTATGGAGGCTATACAATGTCTATAGTCTCCATAGTCGAAAGAAAGGGACCCAACACAGAGACCCACACTGCTTCTTCAATCCCTGTGGCAATAGTAGAATATTTTAGAAAAAATATACCAAAAACACGTGGTGGTGTAGATGAAGATACTTTGTGACTCTCGTACGCCAAAAACTATTGATATTATGAAAAAAAACATAAATGCATAAGTTGTAGGAAATTTATTCTACTTTAATTTTGTACATAAATATTTTTTTCAAAAAATGCATTGGAAAGGAGATATTTCGAAAAAACTGGTTTTAGCCGCCATTTTTACAAAATGGCGGCGCGAGCGGCGGAGATACGAGGTGGCAAAATTGAAATTCGAAAAGAGCATACCGAAATCTATAAAATAACTAATTTTCAAAACTCCCGGAAAACTTTCCAGGTAAAACTACCAAATGACTGGACTATTGGTACATCCAGAAAACAGTGCATCTAAACTAGGGCGTCAGTATTATTATAAGGACAGAGTTTATTTGTATCTTTAAGGTCATTATTGCAGAAAAACTTTTTATTCTCTTATGTATTGTATCTCGTTTTATAACTATAGTTCTTTTCTGAATTTCTATAGTTATCATAAGTATATTGCATCTGATTAGATATATTTAATACCCATTTTATAACTTCAGTATATTTTTTTAGAACTACCTGTCCAGAAGTTCATTGTATTTCGTCAAGCTTCATTATTAGATTTTCTTTACTATAACAACGCCGTTGTAACTTAAATGTAACTTTCGATAATCAACGAAGATCTCTCGATTATGTATTTATAAGGATTGAAAATTTTCATCATTTTATCATGGATTTATCATTAGAGCTTGTATGTAAAATTTCAAAATGTTGTGAATTTCAATGAATCACATGTTTTTCAGTTTCAATTTCCATATCACTTAAAGATTGTTAGATTGATATTGATGAAATTCTGATACCAACTATGAAGTGAAAATACATTATTTTTTGAAATAGGTATTTTTGTCTATAAATAACCAGGTAAGACTTTTTACCTACAGCCTATAATTGTTCTTGAAACCTTATATTAATAGATCTGCTGACTGTACATTGATTACTTAAATTTCTGAGTGCCCTGTCGTTAATAAAATAATATTTTTTTTATGTACACTTATTAATATCATTTAAATAACATAATATTGATAAAAATATGAAATCATTTATATTAATGTTGTTACTAAATTCAAACAGGGAAATTATAATATTAAAAAAAATACTATACAGAAATACGTGATCAACTGGCAACATTGTAAGAAACTTCAAGAATAAATTATAAATCTAAATTCTGAATACATGAAGGTGACTTGACATAAATGTTATTGTCAAATAACAAAAATTGCGGTTTTCGTTAATTGATATTGTTATATCTTGATAATATATTAATACAATATATACAATGTCAGACAAGCAGAAGGTAGATCTTGGTCTTTTGGAGGAAGATGATGAGTTTGAAGAATTTCCCACCGAACGTAAGTATTTAATATTACTATGTCATGGTTGTAAAAAAATATGCATGTGAGAAATAAAATATATGATTTATTATAATTCCTGTATTCATAAGAAATATAACAACATCCATTAATAGCAACCACACTGTTGCGTATAGGATCTTAAACCCAACTTTTATAAAGTATTTTTCTTTGTTTGAAATATCACATTAAAACTCTGGCAAGTCATCAGTTCTGGATGATATCAAGTATGATTATTGATTATAATGTATGTATAAATAAATAACCTTAAAATAACCTTGTAACTCTAGATTGGGGATCTGAAGACACTGTCGACGAGGATGTCTCCGTGTGGGAGGATAACTGGGAGGATGATATTGTACAAGATGACTTCAGTCAACAATTGAGGTATATTATATATCCTAATATTAATGGTCAGTGGTCAAAATACTTGTCTTTAAATTGGTAAAGGCAATGCCGGCCTGAGACTTTGATAAACCATCAGCCTTTACTTGTTCTAATTTATTCTCTTGAACATGAATACTCAATAAAAATACATAGCTATCATATCTATCTGTAAAAAATATTAGTCCAATTAAACTACTGCATTAATTTAGTTTCTCATATTTACAATGTACATGTTTCTTGTTTCAGACAACAATTGGAGAAACTCAGAGAGCAAAATAAAGCATAAATATATATATTTTCCACTAAATTCATTTGTAACATTTAAATGTTGTGAACTGTTTGAAATTCTTAATAGATAAGTTATAACAATTATCACTTGTTTTATTTAACTATATAAGAAATGGTATCAAACATATATTAAAAAAATATAAAGCATTTTTCAATAATATATTACAGATAATATATAGCAATCTGGGATTGTTAGTAACTTTCTATGGGACAGAGGTCCATTGTACGAACTTTGACAATGTCTATTTTACAAAGTTTTCGGAACTAATGAATGAGGATTTAGATTTCAGACTATATGATTTTATAATGTTATTTCTATATTTGTCTTGGTAACTTACTTGAATTCTGATTACATTCTTTTTTACCGGTCCACCAACACAACAACTTCAAGAAGTACATAATAATATTATTTTTATCCTTTTTAAAGGTATTTTTTAACCGACTTCTTCAAAAAGGAGGAGGTTCTCAATTTGGCCGGTTTTTGTCTTGGTGGTTTTTAAAAATGTATTTTTTTTCTCCTTTTTAAAGTTATGTTTCTAGTTTCTATATTGTGCTAAATGAACCTATAAACATACAAATTTTTACTTGTTTAAGTATTTACTATCAATACCAGTAAAAGCTCAATATCTCGAAGACTATAGCTTCAATTTCGACTAAACATAGCTAAGAACCATCTTGACCAAATCAAATCTGTGCACTCATTTGGCTACTACTAGGCCACAGACAGACACAGATACACACATCAAACTTATAACACCTCTTTTTTTGGGTGGGGGGTTAATAAATCTGTTTTCTGCTACTCCAGCAGCAAACTGGTGTTATTATTTATAGTATAGTTGTTTAAGTTTGTAATAATTATGTGTTACTTAATTTATTTAGCTAATTAATAAAATAGTTTTGGTAAAAATATAAATAAAACATATATAATCTAACTTTTATTAATCTTTACAATTATTATCACAATTCAAAATTTCCTACATGTTGTAGTAATAAAATTTTTACATGAAATAAAATTTATATTTTATTATAACATTTACCAAACTGGGCAGGTTGCTATAAAAAAAAACTTATACATTTTAAGAACATGACACATTGTAATTTGTTTTCTTGCTAGATATGTGACTTATTTCAAAAGACAAATACAAAGCTATAAAGTAAAATCTAAAGTATGTTTAAAATTAATAGTATCACAAAAATATTTAATTTAGCCTTAAAAATATCCCTAAAATATAAAAATAACTTAATAGTAGTTTAATACATTTTATATATGACACCTAGTTAAATGGATATTAGTTTGTTACCGTCGCCTTTCATATCCCCATTACAATACTATATCTATCACAATGAATTAACGATAATTATTTTTAAAAACATTATCTATGTGAATCACAGTCTATAATGACAGTACACTATAACGCGTTGTCAACTGATCCCTGCTGCTGTAACAACTCCCAGTAGACACCTCGTTTGCGAACTAATTCTTCATGGGAACCACTTTCAGCGATGACACCTGGAAGAGTTAACAGATAATAATAATAATATAACAAGACAAATTGATCTAAACCCTAAGTAAGCAAATTATTTGCTTGTCTTAAAGTTGTTAAATAACGATTCAAATACATAGAAATACACAACATTAATACTGAGAATGTTTGAATGTCTAATAAACGACCAATCCCAGAAATACAGACATCTATGCTCATGACATGCCTGTCCTTGTCGGGAATCGAACCCGAGCCCCATTCACCCGTTATGCGTTAGGCGTCTGCGCTAACCACTCGATCAACGGGGTGGTAGTAGTAGTAGTAGTAGTAGATCAATGTTCCGTAGATAACACAGAACTTAAAAAAAATGTTAGCATAACGATTGATATCTCTTTGAAACAACAGTCAGATTATAACATACCTTTATCCACGACACATATGAGGTGAGCGTGTCTGACCGTGGCCAGGCGGTGTGCAATGATGACGGTGGTCCTGTCCTTGGCCGCTGCCTCCAGCGCTCGTTGTACCACCTGCACCCGCATCAGTTTATGATTAAGGAAGGGCCAAAGATGGTTGCAAGGTTTCAAAGAGAAAAAACTGGCAAGAAACTCCACAAATATATGTATACTATTTTATCTTATTGGTTATTTTTATATTTCCGTTTTTATGTGTAAAGGAACGAGCATAACCATATTACAGTAGGTACTAACAATTAATTCTTTACATAGTCTCAATTTGAGGAGATTCGTTACCTTTTCGCTGGCAGTATCTAAAGCGGAAGTAGCCTCATCCAGTAGCAAGACCCTAGGGTTCCTGAGCAGTGCCCTCGCGATTGCGACGCGCTGTTTCTGACCACCGGAGAGAGCGGCGCTGCCGGCCTCCAGCACTGTGTCGTAGCCCTGGAGAAGGCACCAGATTCGTTACAGACAGACAGACATATTCGTTATATATTTTTAGACCCTGAATCATGTTCATCAAACATGAACAACAAACATCTAACCCCATCAAAATCTGTTATTAATACAGGGTGTCCCGTAATTAATCGAGAACTTTGAAAAGTTTAGTAGTAAAAAGTATCGTCGTTCAGAAAAATACAAAGAAGTATATTTTATCAGAACTAGTCCCTACCTAAGAAAGTGTTTTTAATGAAAAGTATTTGTTGTTTTCTATGTTATATTATTTACCTACTTAAACACTATTTAAAGAAATGAATGAATTCCAACGGTTAGGTATTTGTTGTTTAAAAAGGTATTATACACTTTCTATGGTGATAGATAGACAGAAGGTAAATAGTACCTATATAAAACGCAGCTTTATTTGTATTAAAAAAATCATTTAAAATTTTTTTGAACAATTAAATAAAAAAAAAATCCTACATGATTGTCTAATAATTTATAACATTGTGTATTAATAAATAAGGTTATCCATTAACCACACTTTGTATATTACATTAATTGTACATATTTTGTAACATATATTTCTAATTACTTTTTAAGAATGCTATTTAGACTCACCATTGGCAAACCGGCAATAAAGGAATGCACATTCGCCATTTGCGCCGCCTCGATAATCTCCTCGTTGGTTACTTCTCTAGTGTTATCTCCATATGCTATATTCTCTCTAATGGACCTCTCAAACATGACTGGTTCCTGCTGCACTAGGCCCAACTGAGTTCGAAGTTTGTTGAGGGTCAACGAAGTCTTAATATTTCGATTGTCTAAATTCTGTGAGTTAAAGATTAGATTTAGTTTTAGATGTCCAAGCTTTTTAAAGCAAAAAGTATTACCATTTACTCACCACACTCCCACTGGTAGGGTCGTAACTCCTCAGCAGTAGGTGCATGATTGTGGACTTTCCACAGCCGGAGGGTCCAACCAGCGCGAGGGTCTGTCCCGCCGCTAGCTCCAAGTTAAGACCTTTCAGTACTGGCACATTAGGCCGCGTCGGGTAATGGAAGTGGACGTTGTTGAGTATCAGTTTTCCAGTCGCTGTCTATTAATAAGGTCAAGATTATTTATCGTCAAATGAGATTAGTGTAGATCAAAAGCGTTATGTAACAATCTATACATATAATAAAATTGTCATTGATCGAGATCTGTATATGGAAAATATAAAAAAAAATACGATGAGAGGCCTTTATAAAAGCAAGAAAACCCAAAACAATGGTTTTTCATTTTATCTGTTTGTCTGTATATCCGTATGTTTGTGGACGCTAATCTCAGAAACGGAGTAACCGATTTGGATGCGGTTTTCGGGAACATGTTGTCATGGACTTCACTTAACATTTTGTTTTTTAACGATCGGTTAAAAGAAAGGTTAATAATCTCTTCTTTAAAAAACTAGAAATACTCCTATAGGCACCCGAAAACTACTTGATTGAGTTCGATGAAACTGTGAAGGTTTATAATTTTGAGAAATATTGGTATGTACAACGGGGACGTTTTATCGAAATCGAAATCTACACGTACGAAGTCGCAGGCATAACTAGTCGATAAATGTATTCGTACTTCGAAATTAATGATAGTCTTACCCAGTCATCATCGACGGCGGTGTCTTCAGTGATAACTTTGGGTTTTCTCTCCAAGGCCTTTATGATCCTGGCTCCAGAACGCTTCGCGGCCGTGAAGTTAGGCGCGAAAGATAACGCCTCCGCTAACATCCACGCTCCGTAGATTAATGATTCCGAAACTCTGTAATCATATTATATTATTTAGTTCGTACCGAGACGGACAGCGATACGGTAGCTCAGTTGGTAGAGAGACGGGACGGTTTCCCAATAGTTGCGGGTTCGAATCCCTGCCCGTATCGGTTTTTTACATTCTATATTTATATAAATTATTTAGTTCGTTTTATATAAATATACTACAAATAAAATAACATGATACATATTAATCTACGTTAATGTCAGCTAAAATATATGGATAGGATTCATAAAATCAAATGGAGAAGACTAGGTTTTGTATTGGTTTGAAAAAAAATAGTAATAGAAAAAAAATAGTAATAAAGTTAAACTTTAAAACCTTAGGTATTAAGTAAATTTAAATTTAGGCACACTGTATGAAATGAAAACTAATAAGTTATATAAACTTACAGTATGGCATACTCGTACTGCAGGTCCTCCCTCGCGATGAGGTACCCTCCGTAGGCGAGTGACACCGCGTACCCCAGCGTGGGCGCGCACAGACACAGCCCGTAAGCCGGCCCGCGAGCCGCCAGCCCCGCGAAGCCGGCGCCCGCAGATGACAGTAACGTGCGGTAGCGGTCGAGTATTGCGTGCTCAACACCTGCAGTGGGATTATAGTATAATAATATCACTGGACAAATTACACAAATTGAGCTAAATCTTAAGTAAGCAAATTATTTGCTTGTGTTAGTCAACGACAATACTTCGAATATATTTAATAGATGGCAAAATCCAGGACTTCTATGCTCATCACATACATATCTGTCCCTGTCAGGAATCAAACTCTAGCTTCCTTGTTGCTGCTTTACGTTAGACGTCTACGCTACCCAATCGACCAACGGGGCGTTTGTGTATGTTAGTATTTTTAACCACTTGAGATTATCTGTGTCTTATTTGTTTACAATATATTAAAATAACACCAACCTAAGCTATGCACGGTGCGCACATTCATGACCGCTTCTGTAGCGAGACGTGACGCCGCTTCAAGAGCACGGCGCTCCTTGACCTCACATTTCTTAGCAACCCAACCTTCCATACAAATAGCGCCGATCACCTGGGAAAATAATATCACTTATATCAAAAACAAGGAACCATTCGAAAAAGATAACAAATAACTTAACTGATTGGAACCCTTGCAAATATTTTTATTTATTGAAAAGAACATTTATTTTAGAAAAATAGTACCTATACATGATTAAAAGTGGACAAGATTTAAATAAAGTTATTCAAAACAGTTGGCAACGTTATTCAAGATAGTGGATTATTTTATGTCAAATGTTCTATTAAAAACCTACACAAGGAACACTCAGCAGACTGACAAGGGTCATCTTCCAGGAGAACGCCATTGCAAGGCTCACACCCAAAGCCATGGTGCTGATACCTTGCAACATGGCACCCAGTCTAGTACCTATAAAGAATGTTATTCGTCTTTAAATATAGAAATAGCTCAGGAAAGTCGATTGATAAAAATAAAAAAAGAACCTAAATAAAAATGTATTGGCAGTTTAAGTTTGACAAGTCGTGTTGACTTCTAGTATGACTAAAGTTACCAGTTAGTCTTTCTTTAACAGGGTCCTAAGTTGCCAACAAGCTTTAGATAAAAGTTCATAATTAAAATTCCTCCTAAATTTTATACTTCATTTTTAGTAGTTTTATATTAGTTACTTAAATATACCAAAAAGGAAGGAGCACCATGTCCCAGGCGGACATGCACTGATCAAATCAGCGAAGTGGCAAGAATAAAAGGAGTTGTATGAAAATGATTGTGGATGTGAAAGAGGCGAAAGATTCATATTCTCTGCTTATTCCTCTCGTGGGATATGACATGAGCTAGGTATGTATGTGGGGATGTAAGTATGTAAAATTAGGAAGTGATCGTAATAAATACTAATGATGATAAATGTTTGTTTTCATACCCGTAGCCCCTTGTACTGCCGCGCAGTCTGTAGCGAGGCGAGCACACAACGAGCCAATTGAATTTTCAGGCACGTCGAACCATCCTTGCTCCTGAGTGGGACAGAGTTAAGAGTCAGAAATAACGTCAGTGTTTTTTTTAAATAGATATACTAGTATTTGCCCACGAGTCCACACTACATTTCATTTTTCTATATTATTTTATATTATGAATGGTTTAATGGTGACGCTTTCAATATCCAGTAGTATATTTTAACAAAAGTTGCTTTTACAATTGGTCACAATAAAAAATTGAAAATTCAATTGTTATTAAACTAAAAATAAATAAATAAATAATAATAACTCACTTGTACTAAATAATTTTTGAATGTCATAATTCTCAGTCTGTCCGTGAGTCTGGCTCCAGCGATTCCAAACGACCAAGTTTGTAGAAAGGTTATTATACCACTTATAACCGCCGTGCAAGCAAATATACCGGAGTATAACTGAGAGTAGTAGAGTATATCATCAGGATCAGACCACGAGAACATCTGTAATAATGAAATTCACTCATATACACAATTTCTTTGATATAAATATAAGTTCTGGGCATATTAGGTTTTCAACCTTATGGTTTTTTTATGTAGGTTTCATCTAAAAAGGGAATATAAACGCTAATGACAAAAAGTTTATTTTGTGCTAAAGTACTTTATAAACAGAGTTTTTTAATAATACAATAGTTAAAGAGTTTATTAACAACTCATTAGATAAGGGTTTATGAGTTATATAAACAGACACTCACTCACCCGGTACAGCTTAGAGAACAGATACGCGAACATCGGCATGGTGGTTCCTATTAGCAGCGAGGCCACGCCGCCACCCACCAGCTGGCGCCACTCTCGGCCGTTCAGCGCCAGCAGACGCCATGATGACACAGAGGCTTCAGAATCCTGGAGAAAAAAATAACTGATTATCTCACATAATTCATGTGGCAATCAGTAGGCATAGCTGTACCCATCCATTTACTTAATCCGTCCTTTAATTCACCCTTGTTATTGGCGTAATTCTACAGCAGGCGTTTTTTAAAACTGACTGACCTGTGAATCTAGCCCAAATTTCGTATCTCATAAATTTTAGTCATTAAATCGAGGAGGCTTCTAGAAAAATCTTACTGATGGGTTGCTAAGCAGACCAATATTGTTACTGAGTATATTTGCGCAAGTTATTTGAAAAGCATATCTAAAACTATGTTTCTTAATTTGAACTTTGCCTACTTAACATTCCATTTATACGCTCCTTCACACAATTTCAACTCTGTTTTATCGAAGTAGGTCTTTCGGCTTTCCGAGTAATGGCGAAATTGGTTTTATCCTTGATATCTGAGTATAAGATTAACTTACATCATCATCATCATCATCAGCTACATTTGGTGTTGTTGGAACAGGTGTGGGTATGGGACCGAGACGTCGACTGCGACGAACAAAACTGTCACGATGTAGGTTTTCTGTCAAAGAAATGTGTATATTAAAAAAAATATGTTTTTAAGCGCATATGTTACTAAGCGCAATCTAAAAAAGACTATTATCAATGAGATTTTAAACGTTTTTTTTAAATGAAGGTAACTTTAAATGTAAAGTATGTTAGGGGTGCTAATAAATGACTTACTTTGTTATAAAAGTATCGTAAAAATCATATATTTATTTTATTTTAAAGTTGTTAATAAGTCAGTGTAGGTAGGTCAATTTTAAAAAAATATATTGATAATAAATAATCTCTATTAAAATAACAGTATTATCTGTAGTATTAAATTTCGTATGGACATTATTTGTTATGTTGCATTTTATATTTTTAAATATTAGTTACCCTTCAATGTGGAACAAACACTGCTAGTTCGTCTGACTCTATTGATATTAGAAACGTCTTCCTCGATTACATCATCTTCTTGAGATTCAGAGATTGTGTTGACTTCATTCCTAAAACGAACAAAAAAATATTAACTAGTTGTTGACTGCGACTCTGTTGGACCACTGGAGGGCGTCACACTAGCTTGGGAAACCGTTATTTATCATTTTTTTTATAGAAGGCAGTTCTAGCAACTTGATATATTTTTAAAAAGGTACTCTCTAGTACTAGTTGCAAGGATAGTAACTAGATGTAATCAAATGCAAAAATATTTTTTAAACCATCATGTAGTTCCAGAGAAACCACTTTCAACCAAATAAAGACTTCAGCCTTATTATATTATAATATATTCTATTTGTTATAGGTCTAATTATTTCTACTTCACCTGTAATTACAATTCGTAAAGACATTTTTAATCGTATGATTCTTATTAGTAATAAATAAATAAAAAAATATATTGAAACATGTAGGTATTTTCATTTATATGTGTAACGAATCAGATAATAATTGACATATTCGCGACGCAGATGGTGCCAATGTTTATAGACAAAGAACACAAAATTTACCATAGTACTGACGATGGCTCAGTCATTGGAGCGACAAGAACGGACTTCCAAAGGATGCAGATTAATTATGATTATAATTTTGATTGGTTGTAGCAATGTAGCAACTTTATATTTAATTATATTGTAATTATAAAAATACCTATGTGTCATGTCATCTTGTAGCAGACGCCAGTACGCTCCCTTCTTCTCAACTAACTCTTTATGCGTTCCTTGCTCCAATACCGCTCCCTGTTCTAAGAACACTATTCTAGATGCTTTTGCTATTGTAGATAATCTGGAAAATCAATAAATAATACAATTATATTAAATATTGTTATAAATATTTGTATGTTCGTAATTTTTCTCTTAAATGTCTTGACGGATTTTGATGATTTTATTGTGCATTTTGGAGACGATTCTTAATAAAATTTATTGTGTAAAATATATAGTTTATATATTTTTTCAACATTTAAAACATAATCCCTTATTTTTAGCCAAAATTTAAAGGTTTGATGAGGCATTATGAGAATAACATTTAATTGGATTTGTCAAGGTTTTGTTCTTGGTCCGCAAAGATTTAGTATTTATATTAATGATGATAGTTTTTTTTTTAAATATGAATATATTGTACGAAATACCTGTGAGAAACAACTAGCGTAGTTCTCCCTTCACTTGCAGCGTCCAAAGCAGTTTGTACCTGAAAACCAATATTATTTATGTATAATGTTTCTTCACCTTGTTAATCTATATTGGATATGTTAGGTCTTAATAAATTATCATAAATTACTAAAAATATACATGATCAAAGTTACTAGATATGAAAACCATCAAAATGATCTACCTGTCTTTCGGAAGCTGGATCCAAAGCAGATGTAGGTTCATCCAGCAGTAACACCGTTGGTTTACGGAGTAGGGCTCTGGCAATGGCAACCCTTTGCTTCTGACCACCGGACAACTGAGCACCTTTGTCGCCTAGAACTGTGTCGTAGCCCTATAAATAAAATAATGTGTTTATTTTACAAAATATGTGCTACATGTTGGTATTCGTGTATATTTTGAGAAAATTTACAAAATACTAGCCCTTTTTAAGTTTATAATATTTTTTTTGTTTATTTATTTTGTTTATTTTTACTCATGAAATATACCGTATGTTTATATAAATATAGTATGAAAAATAAACTGATACGGGCAGGGATTCGAACCCGCGACTACTGGGGACTACGGGACGGTTTCCCAGTAGTCGCGGGTTCGAATCCCTGCTCGTATCAGTTTATTTTTCATTCTTTATTTATATAAATTTAAATAAGCTTAACATGGCTATACATGTTTAAAGATATTTTCAAACATACCGTATGTTCCTTTTTATACTCTATCAACGTGCTTGCAAATTTTATCATTAATGGTAGAATAGTTACGGCTTTAAAGTATAGCAGACATACAATTACAATACATTAAGTGTTGATAAAATTGATAATTCTGAAGGTACAATTCACAATAGGAGGTCATCAACCTCAACTCACATTAGCAAGTTTCACAATAAACTGGTGAGCGTGGGCGGTGCGTGCGGCTGCAATGACATCAGCTTCGGTCGCGTCTGGAACACCCAGCGTGATGTTGTCACGAATTGTGCCACTGAACAACACAGGCTCTTGGCCGACCACACCTAGAATAGCATAGGATGGTGATATTTGATTAATATATTTTTTTCTTGTTAATGTATTTATAGTTTTATTTTATAAATGTGAAATGAAAAATCACGAGTAAGATTCGAAATTTTAACTTTTAGGAGCCCGTCACCGGCATTATGAAGATTGAGATTGTGTTGAAAAAATTGAGCACTTTAAAATTGGTGAACATCATTTTGGTGACGTAAATGACTTGTATGAAGTTTTTTCCAAATTATTTCTGACATCCCAGCATATACCTATATAATATTTAATTATAAATATATTTAGAAGTATTTTTAAAATTCAATGTACACTAAAGAATATTTTCTTAGCAAGAATATCTATCTTTAAATAGAAATAATACCGATGCTTCTTCTGTAATGATGCAGGTGTAAAGCTTCCAGCTTATAGCCATCAACGACGATATTGCCGCTGTCTGGTTCATATGCCCGTTGAAGTAATTGCAGGATGGTTGACTTGCCTCCTCCTGAGCCCCCCACAAGAGCTACGGTCTCTCCTGCCGACACCTTGAGGGTGAAGCCTCTAAGGACCTATAAAAAACATTGGGTTAACACACACCTACTTCCTTACACTTCTTGAACATTAGTTTAGAATTGCTCTTAGACTCCGGAAAAGTTTAATTCTAAAAATTCTAATAGTTTCAATGGTTGTATCTACTTATATAGCCTGTATATTTCTTCAATAGACAGGTTATCTAATCTAAACATTAAGATTGAAATCCGTGCGACAGCGACGAAATAAAAAAAATCTCATCAAGTGTATATTATTAGTACAGATGAAAACCATTAAAACATTTATTTATCTTTTACTATTATAATCATTACCTTCACATCAGGCCTTGATGGATAATTGAAATATAGATTTTCAAACACAATGTTTCCTTTAAAGCCTTCTGGTTGAATGCCACCATCATCTAAAGCGTTTATTTTTGACTTCCGTTCTATTTTAAATTAAATAAGACTTTAGCAGCACCTCTTGCTGTGGAGAAGATCTCGAGATGAGGATTGCACATCGCTATGTTTTGTGCCGCCATAAATGAAAGGAACAGAATCTGGAATATAAGTTGTAGGTAAGGAATGAGTAATTGCAGTTAAAAACATTTTTTTTTCAAGTAGACATGACAGTTATGAAACATCAGACTAAGCACGGTTCCAAAGTAGGCACACAGAGAAGAACCAAGAAGGAAGTGCATGAATGCTTTCTATTTTTATTGAATTTAAAATATGATGCTTACTCACCGACACCATATTTCCAGGGTGGTAATGGCTATCCTCATCCACGCACAGGGCGGCCCCATACGCGAACACAATGGCGTTCAAGGTGTAGGTCAAGAGCCAGCCGACGCCGGCGCCGGCGCCTGACCACACGCAGCGGCGCCGGGCGGCTGCGCTCGCCGCGGACAGCGACGATGAGTACCTGATTGGGTGATGATGGGTTGTTTGTTGTAGTGATAGATTTTGCACATTTTATTTTGTAGTTTATTATCTTTAGCGTATTATTTCAACGTATTAGTCATGTTTTTTTTAATATTTTCTAATGTGATTTTTGAACTATTCAGCTGTTTTAAATTTTGTGGTGCTAGAAAGTTATTTTGTATTTTTTTAGGTACTAGATATTGGTTCTTTGTTGACCATTTTAGTTTAAATGAACAATATAATACAGAAAATCATGCAGTTAGTTTTAAAAATAAAATCCTTCAAAACGTATTCCGAAGTGGCAAGAAATTTAGTCAATATTGCATTGTCATTCTTTTTTATCAATATATCCCATTTTTAAAGTTTCAAGCCGGAATGAGAGTTCAAAACCCTTTGTAAATAAGTACTTAATATAACAAGAGTCAATAAAGCTTTACAGTACTAAAAAAAACTCCAATATAGTACGCAAAAAAATACTATAACTGGCTTTATTGTTACGATTTTATAAAAATATTTGTTAAAACATACCTAATAATATTTACATATATAATCTATAGTTATTATTTACATTACAAGTATTATATATTTGGTTTGTTATTTATTAAAATATTATTTTAACATACTATTCTTCAAATATGCCAAATATTTATTAAAAACTTTTTTACCTACGTTTTTACCTAAAACTAAAATTGGCTTAAAAATACGTAGGAAAATTAAACCACATTTTGTAATAAGACTAGCAAAACTTTATTAAATATATACTAACTTATCCACTTCCACGCGCTCTCCGGAATAAGCACGTACGGTCCGGACAGCGGACAGCGCTTGCTCCACAATCCGTCCGGCTGTTCCGTACGCCGTCACCTCTTCCGATGAATAGCGGGTGAGATTCTGTTGAGGAAAACAATTGATTTAATCATCATTTAATAGACCTGATTTTGTTTTTTGATGTTTAATGGCCGAATCTATGTACCAGTGGGATTTAAAATTTAATTAGGAAGGTTATATGCCAATCGTAATGTGCTGCATTATGATCGTTAAAGATAAAAAAATATTTTAAAAATATAACAAAGTATTGAGAGTGTGTTCTTTAAAAATATGATAATAGCGGATAACGCAGTCTGCAATCAAGGATTCATTTTGAATTATTATTATTTCGAACACAATTTTCTAGGGCTTTCCTGTTATCTACGCAAATAGTGTCGCAAGCAACAGTTAAAATTGAATTCTTTAACTATATTTTTTTTTAATTTATATAAATATAGAATGTAAAAAACCGATACGGGCAGGGATTCGAACCCGCGACTACTGGGAAACCGTCCCGTCGCTCTACGTCTATACTCGTACTGTATGTGATCGTCTTTATCGGGACGGTGGTGACATCTATTAGGTTTCTTTCGAAAATCCTAACCAATGTTTCTAACTTTGCAGTATAGATAAACATTGAAAAGATGCCACTACCGAAATCAATGTTTGAAAATATCTTAAAACATGTATAGCCATGTTAAGCTTATTTAAATTTATATAAATATAGAATGTAAAAAATCTTTAACTATATATTTTTCGCAACAAAATGTCACCTTAGTAACAGTGGCAGCCATTATCAATGAAACTGGCACAACTGAGAGTCCTGCCAGTGTGAGTTGCCAGCCCTGTGACAGCGCCACGACACAGCACAGCACTATACTGCCGCTTAAATATGACGCCATGGAAACATGCTCCCCAACACCCATTTTAAATTTCTCTGTGTCTCTGAAAATATAAATTGTAATTCAAATAATTTGACCATATAATTAGAGTATACAGTATCAGTCTCTGCACAGCCCACTGGCCAGTATATAACTTTACCCACAATAATATTTTAGAGGTTGGTGGGTTATATGGAATAGAGATTATTTTCTTATCTTATATATTTAAGTTTTCTTCTGGTGTTTCTCCGACTATTTCAGAAAAATATAAGAACCTATGCGCCATCATTCAAATATTTATTTTGTTCTAGTTAGCCGTGGTACCACTACATCATACTGTGGTATTGTGCATAATTGTTTAAATATTTTTCCATTTAACTTACTCTGTTAAGGCTGATGCGAAATTCATAGTAGAATTGGTATCAAAGAAGGCTGTTTCTTGACTCAACACAGACCTTAGTAGCTTCCATCTTAACCTTGTAACCTAAAAAAGTAGTTTAAAACTAATTTAAGAGTTATTATATAGTGGTTATATTCTGTACTTATTAAATGAAGTCAAACTATTATTTACCAAGTAACTTACCTATTATTAACTAAATGTATTGATTATTTTTAATTATTGTGATAACAAAGAGACGAGATTTACAAGAATATTTTTTACTTTGCTAACCCTACTTCCGTAAGTAGTTAGTCCGATAGATCAAAATATACATATTAAGTTTATTTGTTTTAGTTTTTTTAAATGTTTACAGTGGAATATTATATAATAATTTATTATGTTAATAATGTAAGATAGTTAATAATTAATTTAACTATTCTTTAAATAACACACTAAAAAATTACCATTCGTCCGGCGGCCCAATTGGCAAGTGTGACTGCCAGACCCGCTGCCAGTAACTGGCACGCCATGATCGCTACACTGGCCAGTGCGAATGCAATTGAATCATCCACCAGCGCGTCCATATGCAGTGTACGATTACCAGCATCTCTGATAAACGAGAAAATACACAACATATCAAACTATTATTATATTTTAACATCTATAATAGAAAAAAAAAATCAAATATTTACAATAATGCTCCGCCTCCGAAAATTTCCAATATAATTGCTTTTCCTTGCATTTTTCTAGCATTATGTCGATCTATGAACAGTGCTGTTATTTCTCCATATATCAGTACCGCGAGGACGAGTCCTCCGGAGCAGATGAAACCGAGCGCTGCGCCTAGTATAGTTGCTGATTTTTCCACTAGTGTTGAATATCGCCACTGAAGAGTAAAAAAACCTAAGTTAAAAAGTACTAAAAATATTTTTAAGAATAAGAAAAGATATAAAATAAGTTACAACGAATATAAGTAAGAAGTATTCTTCTTACTTATATTCGTAGTAAAAGTAACACTTGCGGTTTTAAAGAAATAAAATTATTCATGACAATAATAAAAAAATATCACCATTTAATAATACTGCTTACAAGATCTATTATTCTAGATTAGAAAATAATTTGTTGTTTGTTTATTAAATATAACTAATATCGAGATCTGTACCTCTGTGTGTTGACAATAACAATAGCTTTTAAAACGATTTATTTGATATATGTCGTGAAAATCAATTGTATATGTTGGTTCCAATAGATCGTCATGTTTATTTATATATACTGCAAGTACCTACGTATCGTAAATTTAAAATACTGAAGCATTATTATATGTTTTATCGTCTTAATATACATCATAATGCACATTTTCCCATAAGTATATTATAATAGTAATCTATTATATTCCTGTCAAAACATTTATCGGAAGAAATGTATGACTATTACGATTAATTATAAACAATGCCAAAGTGATGCCATTTGCTTTTGTAAAATACGAAAGTAGGTATATGAAAAAATATATGTATTTTTATCATTTTGTACAAATTGTCGAGATTATGTACATCTATATAAAACACAAATACATCTATGTAAAATATATAACCAGGCAAGACTTTAATTGATACATACCACGCATAAAAAATAAAAAATATAATTAAATTAAAACCAGGTAAATGCAAATTTGTTTTGTTAATTATGAACATTTCCAATTATATTGTCAGTAACAAGTACAAGGTTTAATGTTTATTATGAGCGAGAGTAGAGAAATTTAAGAAAACATAACATCATTATGTTAACGGGGAACTTAAAATATCGTTAGTAAGTATTGTATTTAGGATTTCAAAACTTCATTGTTTGAAAATGATTAACACTACTTAAGGACCAAAAGCACAATATAAATGATGCCAACCTACATAAAATATTTCTTATGAATCCATAGAATTTAAAACAAAAAAAGGGAGTTTTATTTTAAAAAATCGTCAGACTATTCACACGGTTCAAAGTATTTCCATGGAGAAGAACTGGCAATAGATTACATTTTATAGATACTTCATGATTAATAACCGATTAATAGCGACTGTAAACTTAGAAACCATTATTTTATGATTATTTCTATGTGTATATAGTTTTGTTTTGACTCTTTCACCGCACGTGCCGTGAATATTTAGATATTTTGTGGATATGACAACAGTAGCGCTACTTTAATTATAAATCTAATGATTTCCCTAAAGAAATGTTATTAACAGTCTCCGTTACGTTTTTGTCAAGAATATCATTTAGGCTTATTTATTGACCACTAGGTAAAGAAAATTTTAGATTTTTTTTAGTTTTGTTATTATTAACAAATTACTATAGCCGCAAACATTTGAAAAAGACCATCAACTAACTAACTTTGAAATAAGGTTTACCTGTGATAAGTACGTGTCTGTTCTGTCTATATTATTATCGTTGAAAAATATTATATTACATTATTTGGTAATTTAGTAAGGCTGGTTGTTAATATAAGTTAAGAACAAAAGCGGATGAAGAGTTGGTCCTTGAAAATCCCTAACGTACCAAAAAAACCTGCGCCGTTTGTAGTATAGGTATGTAATAAATACGAGGCTACATGATCACTTAGTAGAAGATCCTTAGATCCTTGGTAGAAGGTGATTGAATATCAATATATATTAATACATATTAGAAAAAGGTTTTGGAAGGTTTTAATACAATCTCAAGTTATTTGCAAGTTGTGAAACTTTTAGAAATGTTAAAAATGTTTTTATTTTTGAAAAAGGACGAGAAAATCATAAATATAGAATAACATGTATAAGTATAAGTTTTAAGAGCTTAAGTTTTATTTATATATTATTTATTTATCTTGAAATCACATAAAGATAATCTGTATTATTTTTTAAATATAGCTATTCCTGCAACTCCGTCTGTCTGATCTACAGAAGGTTAATCTACCGTATCGTTAAACGGTAGTTTAATCTGTTGTCCAGAGGTCACGGGTTTTGGTAGTAACCAAAATGGTCTATTTTTCGTTCTATATTTATAAAAGAAAATACATGTCTAAACATTTTAAAATTATTTTAAACCAAATTCAAATCTAAAATCTAGTAAAGGATGTTCGAGCTCGCTAAAAATTATTACGTCTTATATATATTTAGTCGTTCTACCTCTAAACTTGTAACGGTTAGTTTTTGTGCGTATTTTTTATGAGTATTATCTAAACTCAAGCCTGTCTATGGGAACGACTGGTACATGATCTTGTATAACAGTAAATAGCACATAATAATTTTATTGGTTAAACCTAATTATAGATATAGGATTTTTTGGATGCTACTATTATTATACAGGGTTATTTGTCATATCACGGTGAGTGCGAAAGCGATCCCGTGGCGCCTCACTAAGGCGATGAGGTCAACCGTTGGTTTTTTAGTGGGTAGCCTTAAAAATGGCAGCGTCTTCTATGCTGCCCAGTAGTCCCACATTCCCCCTCGGTCATCACCTTCCTGGCCGCAGGGAAGATGCGTAACGCATTTTTCCAACGATAAAAAAAAAGGTTATTTGTCAGTAGTTGGCCACTTCTTGCAGGCAGCCTTTCTACCTCAATCCCAACAACAGTCGTTCTAAGACTTTTTACAAATCTTGATAAAAACACAAAAAAAAACAAAATAAAAATATTTTTCCTCCCTCTTTTAATTACTACCCTGTATTTTGTAAGAAGTACTTAAATTGTCAACGCCCGGGCGCCATACTTACGCTCAGAGTTAATGCCAGTTCAGAGGCAACAAATAATATCTGTGTGGAAAAACTTAATTTTTAAAAACTTTTAATTTTAGAAAATTGTTGAACAAATTTTGTTGGGATTGATTTAGAGGGGCTGCCTGCAAAAGGAGGCTAATTAATTACAAATTACCCTGTATAAATAATATTATATTGATTATTAATATATTACTAGCTTTTGCTTTCGGAGAAGTAATTATCACGAGCACAGCGCTTATGTAAAAATTTTGAAACTGCCATGTTTTGTATGTTATTTTGGTACTTAAATATAGAATTTATTAATATTTAGGGCCATTCATAGATAGGTTTATTATAGGTATTTATTATAGGTTATTCATAGGTAGTACAACTGTATATATATCTCTATATATTGTGCAAAATAAATACTTGATGCTGTTGTACTTTAATAGGAATATTATATATCTGATTGCCATAAAAACTATAAGATATGATTGGTCCAGATATACGATACTTATTCAGAAATTAAATTATTTCTAAATTATCTCCCTAGCTGGGGAGCTATTTAGAAATAATTTGCTTCTATCAAGGGTGGCATCAGACTTTGCAATTATTGCATGCAATCTTTCGTATATCCAGATTATGGGCTTCACTCACCTTATTGAACTTGGAGCGTCTAATCGTTTGCTAACAGCATAAACATAAGGTAAACTATTCATTTAGGTTTTTATATGTATATATATTAGTATGTACTGTGTTGTAACGATCAGACCGATAAGATAAAATATTGTATACTAGTTCTATACATTTTTTTTGTTGTCTTTTTTGTTATGTGGGTGCAACAAAAGTGGTAAGTGTATTAATACTATTACTATGTACATACACTTTCTTTAAGCGAATAAAAACTCAAGACCTTCAAGACTTTAGAGTAAGTTGTGTGTAAACATTGCTTTGAACCTGGGACCTCGTGTTCAATTTATATTTTTATTATCTGTCCGTCCATTGTATTTGTTTATAATTTAATTGAAAGATCAAGTTCATGTGAATTTTCTTATAGATGTCAAGGAATTATGTACTGTGGTTGTTTCAGAAATATACTTTATTATTTATTTTTATAACAAACGTGAAAGTCTGTATGTTTGAATTGTATCCGTGACAAGAAAAAGCGAGGTTGCCACTATCTGTTATTTTAGTCATTAGTCATTTAGTTTAGGCAGGCAAAATCTTGTATATTACCTACATAATAAAAACAACATCACGACTAGGATTTGAACCTGCGACTGTTGTTAGACCGTGCCTTGATTTTGATTACAATTTAAATACACAGCAATGAATCATTCTGGGTTATTTTTTAAATATAAAATAGTTAGTCATAGCATAAATGTAACCTTGTAAGTTAAATAAAAAAGACACATTTAATATATATACTTCAAATTGAGTGTTGGTAATGTATAATGTGTGTCTGTTTATTTGTTGTTATACAAAACAAATAATAATAATTTTTATATACATATAGCACTGACCTTTGACCTGTCTAGTGAATAATAATTAGTCTAAGAGACTACTCTACTACTACTCTATACGCACTAGCGTGTATCCTTTAAGTTTTCCTCAAAATAGTAAACATAAGTAAGTATAAGTAAGTATTACACACATTTTTTTCCTCAACCTGTGAATTCCCGGCGAGCGACAAACTCGTTTCTAGAGGAAGGAGGAGATGACAGGAAACTTGTTTCGGAAGATTCATCTTAACGAAATATTAACGTATTATAAAAAAGGTCTAAAAACAATTTTGATATCATTTTATGATTTTCACAAGAATCTTTTATTATATTATACTAATACTACTTATTATTGTTTTTGAATTTTTTTTTTTATTTTAACTACCTAATTGAGTTTTTTTTTTAATTCTATGCTTGAATTAAAGATTGTACTACATCGAATTAATAGTGATTGAAAACGTTTTATAAAATATAAGAATATCCAAAGTGTTAGTTCCCCTCATCTCTCTTCAAGGATGACAAGGATACAAAATCTTTCTCAAATTGACCTGGTGATACAAAGGCACTCCATTGACCAATTACCATGAAAAAAGAATAGTTATTGTTGCTACCTACAGATAATATACCTACAAGGTAAGTACGTATATTTTTATGAATGCAGAATAATACAGTTAATAAAATATTGCGGAAAAAACTGATTGTGAATCAGATATCACATTAACCGACGTCAGAAAACCAGTTTACTTTTATTGATTATTGTCAATATTTTGATTTGAATTTTCCGTACTTTATAAGTCGTTTAAAATATTAGAAATAAATATATAATAATAAATATATATTGCTAAATAATAATGACGGGAATTTATTTGTTATATTTTTGGTGCATGTGTTTGTATGTGTTTGAATATATGTGTGTATTAGATGTTCTCGTACATTAACGTAGTCTAAATAACGGTCCCAACAAAAATATATACGTATATATGTGACCTCATCCTGTCAACCGTTAATAAATTACACGACCTCTAACTTATACCTATACGAATAATAAAAAAAAAAAAAAAAATCGGTTTCTCCGAAATCACTGTAACGTTTTCGAAGAAATCTAGAGGTTGGGGTTTTTATGAAATTATTAAAACCGTACACTTAAGTATATGATATACAAAACATCGTTTATTAAACTGACACCTATGAATCAGTCAACAGCTGTATATTAATTAATGAGTGTCATAAGTAAGTACCGTATTATAAATTTAATCCCGTCAGCCGTCTTCCTTGATTTTTGAATGTTTCTATATTATACAATACTTATACTATACAAAACAGGAACCTCTCAAAACCCTGAGATTTTGTCATTAAGTAACTATGTTATACTTGTAATATAAGTTTTTTTCGTCCCGGATTAGATAAAAATAGCAAAAAGGTAGATTGTAAATTAAATTAATACTTTTAAATATTTTTTTATTTTTAATAACATATATTTTTTTAATTAGTAGGTAGACCAATTATGTATTTTTTTTATTGGAAATTCTATTATTATTCCTGACGAGAGGACTATCAATATGTACTATCAATACCTACTATCAAAATGTACTATCAATACGAACTATCTATACATACTATCAATATGTACTATCAATACGTACTATCAATATGTACTATCAATACGTGCTATCAATACGTACTATCAATATGTACCATCAATATGTACTATCAATACGTACTATCAATATGTACTATCAATACGTACTATCAATATGTACTATCAATACGTACTATCAATACGTAATATCAATATGTACTATCAATACGTACTATCAATATATACTATCAATATGTACTATCAATATATACTATCAATACGTACTATCAATATGTACTATCAATACCTACTATCAATATGTACTATCAATACGTACTATCAATATGTACTATCAATACGTACTATCAATATGTACTATCAATACCTACTATCAAAATGTACTATCAATACGTACTATCAATACGTACTATCAATATGTACTATCAATACGTACTATCAATATTTACTATCAATACGTGCTATCAATACGTACTATCAATATGTACCATCAATATATACTATCAATATGTACTATCAATATTTTTTTTTTTTAATTAATAATGTTCTTAAAATACATAAGTACATTATTGCAATTACAATCTAGCCTAAAGACTAATGAGTAATTTAAATCTAACTTAACTTGCTAAATAGATTTATGTATAATAAGAATAGTGTCCAATAACACGTTTCTTATTGTCTCTATTAAGGGGAAGACACTTTGTTCGCGTGTTCTTTATAGGTAGCACTTACACTACATTACACTATCACTTCACTATACTAGTTCGAAGGGTTTAGTTCTTTTTAATCTTCTCACTAAGTCCGTGTTGTCAAGGATCTGGATAGCCTCGACATTCACATGATGATGAAGTCTCTTGTCATGAGCTTCTGCGTACTTTTGAATGACTTTGGTGACGAGATCCACTTTAAGGTCCCTGTGGAGGTCGTCATTTCTTATGTACCAGGGCGCGTTCACTATACCTCTGAGTACTTTATTTTGGAACCTTTGGATTATTTTGATATTACTTGGCTTAGTACAGCCCCAAAGCTGGATGCCATAAGTCCAAACGGGCATTAGGACTTGCTTATAGAGTAACAATTTATTATGTACGGACAGCGAAGAATATTTCCCAAGCAGCCAGTACATTTTCTTGTATCTAATCTCTAATTCTTTGCGTTTTATTTTGACGTGAGCCTTCCAGCGAAGCTTCGCATCTAAGGTCATGCCTAAATATTTGGCAGAGTTCTCGTACGGTATCACACTGTTGTTTAGATACACAGGATGGTAATTGAGGGTTTTGTTTGTGAAATCTATATGAACAGATTTCGTCTCATTTAATTTTAACTTCCACTTTTTCGTCCACTCGTATATTACGTTAACAGCTGTTTGAACTTTTTCCACTGCTTCAGCATGAGATTTTCCTGTAGCCATTATGGCAGTGTCATCAGCAAACGTAGCAATGGTGTTATTTTCTAAAAAAGGTATATCGTAGGTATATATTAGGTACAGGACCGGACCTAATACACTACCTTGGGGTACACCAGCATTGATTGGCTTCAGATCTGAGTAAGCATTGTCTTGTCTGATTCTGAACATTCTTTTAGAGATATACGATTCTATTAAATCTGCAAACTGTTTCGGAAGTGTTTTTCTAACTTTGTAAATTAAACCTGAATGCCAGACTTTATCGAAAGCCTGTGCCACGTCTAGAAATATCGTAGAACAGACTTTCTTTTCTTCTAATGCTTTTTCTATGATATTTGTGATTCTATGTACTTGATCGATAGTAGAG
Organism: Napeogenes sylphis; assembly: GCA_959347405.1. NCBI lineage: Eukaryota > Metazoa > Arthropoda > Insecta > Lepidoptera > Nymphalidae > Napeogenes > Napeogenes sylphis. The sequence continues at coordinate 13,415,132 of OY365785.1, read as the reverse complement.
TGTTTTTCTCTAAAACCGAACTGATGATTTGGAATTAGGCTTTGCTCTTCTATGATAGGCTTCAAGCGTTTAAGAAACAATTTTTCAAACAATTTTGATATCATTGGTAATAAGGAAATAGGTCTATACGATGTCAATTCATGCGGTGGTTTACCAGGTTTATGTATCATAATCACCTCTGCTATTTTCCAAATATCAGGCACATATTTGAGTCTGAATGATGCATTTATCAATGTAGTAAGTTTGACTATGGCTTTATGCGGAAGATTTTGGAGAATTTCCGCAGTTATTAAGTCATAACCAGGGGCTTTCTTTAGGTTTAGTTGCTTGATTTCAGTGTACACTTCTTTAGGTGTAGTAAGTCTAATAGTCTGAACATCACTGGATGTTTCATTTATCCTCTGAGTCTCAAAAGTATCTTCAATTGGCTGAAATATTTCCTCAAGATGTTGTGCAAATATATTTGCTTTTTGTTCGTTGCTTATAACCCAACTTCCGTCACTTAACTGTATACACGGTATAGGAGTAATTGGGTTTTTCAAATGTTTCGTGGTCTTCCATAGGGAATACTCTGTTGAGTGGTCACCTGTTAGTTGACTTAGATACCTGGTAGTCTTTTCATTGTGAAAGTTGCAGATTTCTCTTTGAAGTCTTTTTGTCATGTTATTTAACTTTGTTTTATCTGGTGGATATCTAGATCTTTGCCATTTTCTTCTCTGAGCTCTTTTTAATACAATAAGATTTTTAATATGTGTTGGATAACAGTTATTACCGAGTCTTCGTTTGAATTCGGGCGTATTATGCCATGCACTTTGTTGAATATCTTTGACGAATTTGAGTACGTCTAGATCAAGTTGTGCTGGATTTTTTAATGGTACTTTTAGATTAATGGCTGTGTTCAAATCATTTTTGAAGCCTTCCCAGTTAGTACTCTTGTTGACTAAAACAGGATTGAGGTCCTTAAGTATTATTCTATCGTTTAAAGTTAGGTATATGGGTGAATGGTCAGAATTCATATCATAGCCCTCTTGTATATGGAGAAAGCTTAATGTAATATTTTTATAAATGAAAAAATCAATGAGATCTGGTTTCTTTTGTACATCAGTGGGCCAGTAAGTAGGCTTCCCTGTGGAAATGACATTACATTTCATTTCTCTTACAGCACTTAGCAATTCCTTTCCTTTAGTTGTTGTTAATCTAGATCCCCAGAACGTGTTTTTGGCGTTAAAATCGCCGCCCAATATAAATCTATTCCCAAGATCCTTAAGTAATTCTTTATATTGCTCCACTTTGAGAGAAAACTTTGGTGGACAATATATGGCCGATATTGTAATTGGATAACATTTGGTGTCAACACAGACAGCCACAGCTTGTATGTGTTGTTCTTCATGTTTCTTTTCTACATAATGATGAATGCTATCTTTAATGATGACAGCACTACCACCTCTAGTTGTGTTATCCGGATGTAAAGCATGATAAGCTCTGTATCCTTTGAATTTGATGTATGATTCCCTAGTGAAGTGCGATTCGGATATTAGACACACGTCAATGTTTTCTGTGATTAGGACAGCTTGCAACTCTTCTTGATGCCTTAGCAGTCCATTTGCATTCCAAGTCATTATTTTAATTTTATTAGCCATTATTTTTGTTTATGGGTGTTATGTTCTAATTTCCTCAGTCTTTCGTCAAACGAAGTTAAAAGACTGAGTATTTTATTTATTTTGTCATCATTGCTAGAGCTTACCTTTTGTGCTTGCAACTGTGGCTGGCCTGTCTTTGTTATTTGAGCATAAGACACATTTTTAGTTACTTGTTTGTTATGATTAGTACTTTGAACGGTTTTCTCGCTTAATACTTTAGGCATTTTATCGTTTGGTGTCACCTTTTTCAGTAACTTATACTTGATTTTTTGTAGCTCTTTTGCCACTAAACACCCTCTGTAATTAGAAGGGTGTGATTCCCCACAGTGTACACACTTTGGTTTCGCCTCAGCTGGTTTTGTACAGTCTTTTGTAAAGTGCTTGCCTGTGCACTTTACACATTTTGGCTCTCTGAAGCAATACTTTTGAGTGTGTCCATATGCTTGACACCTTTTACACTGCGGTATAAGTTTCGAAGTCTTGAGCGGCTGTATGTCGACTTTGCAACCTAATATAGTCTGGATGCCATAAATTTTGTCTATGTTTTCATCTTTATGAAATGACAACGTAAACATATTAAGTGGTTCTTTAGTTCTCCAACTTAATTTATTTACAGCTTCCTGGATTTTATATCCTTTGTTCTTTATATCTTCAACAATTCTATCAGGCAGACAAGAGGAATGTAGATTTTTAGCCATTACTCTAATAGGTCTGTCCTGTTTATTCTCATAGGAATACCAATGGCTACTATTTTGCGCTAGTATTTTGGAAATGGACTTATAAGTGTCCTCATTTTTGGCATTTACTTTTACGTTTTCGCCGTTCATAGTTTTTACGGTAAACGTATCATTGGCTACAGTCATAGAAATTAAATCAAAGAAGTCTTGATAGTTTTTGATATTTTCTACGATGATAGGAGGTGGAAGTGGAGGTTTCTTTATCCTCGGCTCCTTTGAGTTAGCTGTTTTTTGTGGTGGTGGGGATGGCGTCAAGTTCAGTTTCCTTTTTTTCCTATTTTTTTGACGTACCCACTCAGTTTCTTTTGCAAGTTCCTCTTCGTCTGTCTCATACTGAACAGTTTCGACGGGGTTCTCACTGTTGGAGTTACTATTTGTAACCTTGTTCTTTGTCTCCTGAAATTGTTTCAGTTGTTGCTGAAACTCCTCTATTTGGCCCTTAAGGTCTTTAACTACTTTTTTAAGTTTTTGTCGTTCCAATTGTTCATCTGTATAAAGCTGGTACAACAGACGTTCGGTTTCAGTTTTAATACTTATAGTAGTATTAGGTGATGCCATAATTGTATAAAAATTATAGCTGTGCCTTAATGATTGTTTGCATAAAAATAACAATTACTAATAAACGGTAACTGGGTCATCGTGACGCACGGCCGCGGAATGTCCGTCGACGCACGAGTGCAGCGGCAGCGGCAGCGTCAGCACTTTACCCGATCACTGAATTATTTTACGAGCGTCAGCGACGACACGACTGTTCGCGACGGAACCAAACTACGACTATCAATATGTACTATCAATATGTACTATCAATACGTACTATCAATATATACTATCAATATGTACTATCAATACGTACTATCAATATATACTATCAATATGTACTATCAATACGTACTATCAATATGTACTATCAATACGTACTATCAATACGTACTATCAATACGTACTATCAATACGTACTATCAATATGTACTATCAATACGTACTATCAAGATATACTATCAATACGTACTATCAATATGTACTATCAATACGTACTATCAATATGTACTATCAATATGTACTATCAATACCTACTATCAATATGTACTATCAATACGTACTATCAATATGTACTATCAATACGTACTATCAATATATACTATCAATACCTACCATCAATACGTACTGTCAATATGTACTATCAATACGTACTATCAATACGTACTATCAATATGTACTATCAATACCTACTATCAATACGTACTATCAATATATACTATCAATATGTACTATCAATATTTACTATCAATACGTACTATCAATACGTACCATCAATATGTACTATCAATACGTACTATCAATACGTACTATCAATATGTACTATCAATATGTACTATTAATAGCTACTATCAATAGCTACTATCAATACGTACTATCAATATATACTATCAATACGTACTGTCAATACGTACTATGAATACGTACTATCAATATATACTATGAATACGTACTATCAATACCTACTATCAATATATACTATTAATATGTACTATCAATACGTACTATCAATATGTACTATCAATACGTACTATCAATACCTACTATCAATATATATCAATATGGACTATCAATATTTACCATCAATACATACTGTCTATATAGTGTACCATCAATATGTACTATCAATCCATATTTAAATGTAAATGCATATGTAAATTAATATAACGTATTTAATATATAATATGTTATAATACGTTATAAATTAATATCCTACTTATGAAGCTATACATCTAAAATATATTACGCAAGACAATAAAAGATTATTAACTATTTGTTAACCGACTTACATAAAAAAAACAAAATGTAAAGTGTAGCTTATGACAATATATTCTCGGAAACTTCATCCAAACCAGTTACTCTGTGTCTGAGAAAAGCGTGCACGAACATACAGACAGACAGTCAAAATGAAAAACCATTGTTTTGGGTTCTATTCCTTTTATAGAAGGCCCCCAATATGTTTTTTTTATTATTTTCCATGTACGGAAATCGATCAGTGACAAATTTAATATATGTATAGAGTATAGAAGATATATTAGAATTGTAATGTGTGTTCATTTGTCAACAAAAACTTAATTGATTCAATGTTCCTATTTGATAGATGGAAATAAAAACATCTCTTGGCAATGTTTCGTTATTCAAAATCAGCCTCTTGTCTAATGTATTCTCATAGAGTAGTTGTAATTTTTAGAGAGTACTTATCACTATTTCGAAATGCACTTTTCTATCAAGTGGTTTGAGCAAATATTTTATTTACTATTGAGTCATGACTTTGGTTTGAACGTTGGCTTAATGCAATAATTAAAATTATTCAAAATATAGTTTACACTTTCGGTAAACTATATTTTGATCGAGATATATTTGAATAGAGAGGGTTGCTAATTATCATTTAACTCAAACAAAAATGAAGGGGGTTCCTAATTTAAATGTTATATGTTTATGACGAGGAAATAACAGTTTAGTTTTGTAAGTTCCCTGGTGTTAACAATTTTGGGAAATTGTGCTTCCCTTTGTAAATGGCGTAGGATTTGATAAATTTGGTAATGAAATGGGCACTTCTACAGGTAATTACATATAAATACGGTTTTGATGATGGTAAATTCGAAGAGTCTGGATGTTCAATCAAATCATCAGTGTCTCTTGTGAGTTTTAAATTGCGGTTAAAGAGTTGTTCGAGGATAGCATCGAACAGCTCGTTTTAAATGATTCTAATAAAAAAGAAAGATTTATTATTAAAACAAACACTGAATGGATATTTGGCGTCTGTTTCTTTTTGAGTAAAAGTTTAGATTCCTATGATCAACTCTTTCCTCCTATTGATACCTACATCTGGTTCCTAAAAATAAAGTTTCTTTATATGTCACAACAAAATACTACTCTCAAATGAATATTGGGTTTTTATGTTTTTCCGTATCTACAAACGGTGGGTATTAAAATAAGTGGTGCTATTAGTGGTATGGTGGGACGTTTTTATAGTAACGTTTTAAATCAACGACATTTACAATACAATAAATAAATAATAGAGAAAAAAAAACAATTGCAAATTTCTTGTACATTGCAAGGTGGTAGATCCCAGTTATAGTCATTTCACTGCAGTTCGTATGCGGGCTGGCTCGACCGAGGTCGTACCTCCCTCTCACAGAAGTTCCTTTTATAGCTAGCTACTTTTAATATAGTGAGTGAGCCTAAGCATCCAATTCAAGCCCTTTTCTAATTTCATCCACCCCCTATTTATGAAGGGTAGCAATGCATTTGCGTATATGTTTGAAAATGTCAATGGGAATAAATCTACCATCAGAATGGACCGTCTATTCGTTTGATATACCTTCTACGTATAAAAGAAAAAGGCGCAAAACGGACAAAACCATATTTTTAATAAAATTCATATATTCATTTATAAAATTTTAATATTAAGTAGAAAGTGGGTTAAACTATATACTTTGACCGATTGCAAAAAGTATTTATATCCAGTGTATTGGTCACGCATCATCATCGTCCTCTCTTTCCCTAATTCTTTGGTATCGGGAAATTTTATTATAAAGAAGTATGCAAAAGTTTTAGGACCGGTCGCCTGACGTCAACCATCTTTGAATGTATTGATGGGATCTCCAATTCCGTTCTTACAATCTTGGTAATTCGTATATCTATCTAAAAAAAAACACAAAAAAAAAATCTCAAATAAAAATATAGAAAAGTATTGTACTCTATAATTATCACAATTAAGTCAATTTACACCAAAACTTGCCCAACTTATGGCCACTTAATAGAAGACTGTGTTATGGTGACCCTGACTGTTAAACAAAAAATCGTGGGTTCGATTCCGACACTAGACAGTTCTTTGTGTGTGTGAAACCTCCCTATACAAGTTTAAATCTCTAGTTCGAAAGACGGAAGTTTATTTTATTTAAACAAAACCTTCGTCGACAATAGAAATATAACTAAGGTTGTATATAAAGGAACTAGAAATTCTATTGGACCTAATAATTGATCCATTTAAAATAAACGAATTGGATTTCAAAAACTTATTTCCTAAAATGGATACTAAATGATAGTCAAACTCTTCAATAACATCGAGGTTTGGTCTCACTTTTATTCACACATACTTACACGCATGCACACACACATAATCTGGTTTATTTCCTTCATCACTATTACACCTACATGCAAACACAGACGCATCATGCATACAATCTGACTCATTTCATTTCTTACTATTGCAACGTATAAAGTTCATTCAAAGAGAAGGAAGTAGACCTCTAATAAATAGTTACTACAAATTCAATCTCATTAAAACAGACAAGATGGTGTGTGTGATATCTGAACGCGAACACACATATAAACACATACATATGTATATTGCAAACAGGTTGTGCCTGACTCAGTTCAAGTTGAAGGCAAGTGCGTTATCGCTTATGCAATATATTCTATATGTACATAACAAATAGTAACGCGACAGAGTCAGTTCATTCAATGTTTTTTTAACAAATAATAGCTACGTGTTCGGTACATTATGAAGAATAATTCTAAGACTGGTCTCTATTTTCTGTCTCCCTGTTTTTTTGTTCGCACCACATAATATCGGACGAATATTGATGACATAAAAAAAATATTCTTATAGTTAAACAATTTTTCTAAACACCAAAAATATAAAATGGTTTAAATCTTTTAAGTCAAATCTTTGAGGACATTTTCTGTGATAATAAAAGGACTATACTTAGAGTCTGAAAAGGAGAAAGAGCAAATGAAGACGCTGGGAACAACTCGCATATAATATAATATAGTTGTTTGTTACTTTTAAACTACTCTATACACGATTTAATTGATATTGTAAGTTTAGTGTCAAAAATTGCAGGAAAATATCCAACTGACGTCAGGTCTGCGTTTTAAACCAGTAGGTTTGGAGTACCAGACAGACTCGTGTGTAGATACCGGTTCTTCTTACAGGTAGTAAAGTACTGTTATTATTTACTGTAGTGGTTATTCAGTTAGTATACTAGTTTGTGCTTGTGGCTTCGCCTGTGGATTATCTATGATGTACACTATTGTAGAATATAAGTTGTTTTATTGTTTGTATTCATACTCTGGAACTAACTGGTGATTTTTTTTTTTAATTCGTTGTTTGTTTTAAAGTTAAAATCTCAATATTTTTATTATTGGTAATAGAAAGTGCGTTTACAAATATAGGTATAACCAATTATTACCGTTTCAATGAGTATTCCTTAACTAATGTTACTACTTTCTGTACTCCAGGCGGACAGAGTCGCAGTCAATAGCTAGTACCTATACTTAATTCGAAGGGGTCGATGTGGGTCTGCTAAACTTCTTTTTAAGTATAGTGATTTTCTGCCTCTCTCCATCACGTAACACTATCTCTTTCTACATAAATTTGGCGGTATTAGTCGACAATCAAGTCGACTAATACCGCCAAACGTCGTCGACAAGGCATGATCATTCGAGAAACGAGGGTAACGTAGAATAATAATAATAATAATAATATCAGGACAAATTACACACATTGATCTAACCCCTAAGTAAGCAAATTATTTGCTTGTGTTAAGGGTGTTAGACAACGATACAAATACATAGAAATACACATTATAAATACTGAGAATATATTTAATAAACGACCAAACCCAGAAACACAAACATCTATGCTCATCACATAAATACCTGTCTCTGCCGGGAATAGAACTCGAGCCCCATTGCGTCGTGACACGTTAGGCGTCTGCGCTAACCACTCGACCAACGGGGCGGTGAAATAGTATGTTTTGTGGTAGAAATAGTATGTTTTTCTTGATGGATGTAAAATTTCTAATAAATATGGTAATTTATAGCGTTAATATACTTATTTCGTAATTTAATATTATTATATTACAATCCTCCTGACAGCTTTGTAATTAAATACATCTGATTTTAATAAAATTATTTTGGTCTGCCGAATGTTCTACGCATCATACCTACGTCATCTGAGTGCAAACTTCCTTTTTTGTCTTACTATTTTTCACGCACCTAATCCATGTTATATTTGGTCGCTTTTTCTTTAACAATAACTATAAGATATATGCAGTTTCATTACGCCCAGCTTTCAAGGCTAAAACTATACCATAAATCGAGAAGATGGAAGTCTCATCTACACCCATTACCAAGGAGTATTGTCAAGCTTAGCGATGCTTAAAATGGATGCCAAACTGACAAGTAAGTATGTCGAAAAAAACAAAACTTTTTAATAAAATTGCAAATCAATTTTGTTTATATGCATGCATTTTATCGATATAAAATAGGTATATAGAATATTATATTTAATAAATATAAGCATATAAATAATTTACTTCCCTCCAAATATACTATAATAAGCGATAAAAATCATATATTTCCAGTATCGACCTTCAAGCATGACTCAACCAGTGACAGGTCACGACAATTTAAAAATAGACAATAAAAAAAAACTATTATCTAATTATATTTCGGTTGATAAAAGTTAGCGTTCATTTTGCAGTAAAAGGCTTTTAACAACTTATAACAACAAACAGTAAACATGGTGCTATACAATTATACTGTTTGATTTGATTTTATATAATTAGATGAAATTTTAATATTCTAACTTTAATATCTTCAAGAATGGCTTGTGTAAATTTGTAAAAACGTATGTATGTTTAGGAATGGCCGGGAAATTACCAACTAATTAACAATTCTTCACATGTGGCGTCAATGTTACGATTTCCAAGAAGTTATTTATTGACCTTAGTAGTTCCAAAAAGTGTCATTATATAATTACTATTATTTTGTAAATAAAATTAGAATCCTTTAAACTTTTCTTTATATAAAAGCGTCATACAGCTAGCGATTGGTGTTCTTATTATCACACTTTATTGAATTCTTATCTGTAGTCATATGTCAATCATGATTTTGACTGAAGTAGACATAACTATGAAAAATAAACATTTATAAATAAATTCAAACAGTTAATAGAGTTTATTTCCGATGTCGATGTCCACGGTAGATGCGTTTCTAATTTGACTTTTACTTTTTCCAATTTTCAATTAAAAAAAAAACAATGACTGAATTTGACTTTTTCTAATTTTCAAATAAAAAAAAAACAAACATTTAACATTGTTCGGTCAATAATGTTTATAATTTCGGTAAATATTTTTTGTAAACCTTTAGTAGATTTAATTAAATTACAGTCATAATTTTTATTATTGTACATTAAACAAATAACATTAAAGTACTTAACAATAGAGGAAGCTTCTTTAAATCATTATAATCACTAAGTAAACTATCACAAAATTCTCACGATAATATAGTTTAACCTTGGGTAATTAAATGTTTTCTGACACATCAAGTTTCCTAGTAATTAACTAAACCTAGGTTATATATATATATTTATGTGCTATATTTTCATTAATTTCATGGTCTAAAAAGTGCAATGACAACCTCCAACTTCCAAGGTTGTTCTGTTTTAAGTTGGGTTGAATAAAAGCCTACACTATGTCAAATCATGGGTTGAATGTTGAGAATCACTGGATAAAAAAAACAAACAGTAACAAATTATGAGCCAAGATATCAATTTCCAACTTCCTTCGATTGACAATTAATTAAAAATACAGTAATAAGGCTTATAAAGATATAATTTTATAGGTACAGATATTGATCTCGCAAATTAGGAATTTTTTCATTAACCCGAGGAACTGTAATTGTGTTTTATTTGACTTGTCTGTTATTAAAGATTTTGTCTGGGCAACGATACCTACCTAAGGTAATTGACTAATTATTTCAATTATAAGATAACTATACCAATATTTAATAATATTTTACTTGAAGCTTGAATATTATTAAAATGCATTAAATTATGTACTGAAGCTTATTCTATTTATTCGTAGACACGATTATTCCTTCTCCTTTTTTTTAAGATAAAATTATTTCAATAAAATCTGGTCTATATTTTTAAATAGTTGTACCGGAAATAGCAACAGCGTCAGTTACGTCAGAAAGGGTTTTGTTATTATTTGTTTCCGCGTCAGTTACCATTTGTTATAGTTTGGAAAATCCTGATAACAAATATTTCCGGATTTTTATAATGGGGCATTTGTTAGTGAGTGGTGAGTGCCCCTGACTGCTGACACCAGGGTCGTTACGGTTTCCAAACGGGACAATTCATTGTTTGATCCAAAGAGTTCTTAGTAGTGTCGCTTATCGCAGTTATTCATATGATTGAGAAAAAAAAATCTGTAGGTGGAAACGATTTGTTTAAAAAAAGTGACCTGACGGTCTATCTAGTGGTAAGTGGTAACAACAAACCTTGAAGAAGAGGGGAATGAATGGAGATAAAGTGGGGATATTAGTATTTTTATATATTATTTCGTTTTTCCTAGTAATGATTGTTTTTATTGTATCGATAATAAAAATAATGTATTACATAAATAAGAGTTGTTTCTAATAAGAAGATTTTAATAATTATTGGACCACGGCGAGGATAATATTAATTATATTTCTTGGTAAAATCTTACAAATTAATTTTGTTTATATCTAAAAGATTAAAAAAGTAAATATGTCAGTAGTGTATAATAATTACATTGGTGCGAAATCATTACTTTTTCTTCTTTTAAGTCGTAAATAATAAAATGACATCATTCTCATAATTTTAGATATTTATTTTACCAGCAATAGAGATAAATATATTTAAAGTGAAATTACTTATAATTGTAAGATCTTAAAGCAATCTTTTTAATGTTACTGGTATATATTTTCTTACAATATTAATATAAATACATGAAGTATTTTTCAATTCACCGGTAAGTTAGCAAAAACTGATTCAAATACTGTTTTTGTATCTCTTTTAAGTTTAAATTGTATGTTTGTATTCAAACGAATCCTACCAACCCACCTACAACAATTATTAAAAAAACTAACTGCTGTCTGTGTGTGTGTTGGCTCGACCGCGAGGTACTACCACTATTGAAGGGAATAAGCGTATAACACAGCCTCTTTCGGTAGAGCCTGAATTTTTAAACGTTAAAAACATTGCATTATTAATGAATTGGTTGTTCGATAACGGATAATAAACTCTACTTATTTTCGAACGTATCTCCTGCAAATAATAAAAAATAAAAATGTAGGTACAATGACCTCTCGCATCTAATCACGATACACTGTTGTGTGTAAAACAATGTTTTTCCGTTTATTTTTAGTAATTAAAACTAGACGTTTCAAATTATACTATTTTCTTATCTCGTTGCAGGAAATGTTATCGACAAGTCATGCATTTAATTTAAGACTATTAAGACATATTATTTTCATTTCTTTTTATTATAACTGAAACAAAATGAAAACAAAGTGTGAGTTTTATAAATATAAAAATTGTATTGCTATGGTTTCGATAAAGAAGCCAATACGCTATTTGATGGTAAATGGTGCTGTCGACATGATATTTGCAAAATATGAAGAGACAATAATGCTCTATCACTCTAAGAAATGGTGCTGGGAACTAGAGAACATGTAGAAGATGGGCTGGGTTTTGGTATACTCTCACAGTCTCAACGCAAAAAATATGCCTATAATAGTTAATCTTTTGTGAGATTTAGTACCGGTAGAGCCAGAACGTTGAAGCTGTATCAGAATTACACTCTACCTAGATTCCTCTTAGGCTCTTCATTACAATAAATCATTTACGATTTGTCAATTAAATTAACTGTTTGCCATCAAAAAAGATTTTACCAGTTCAGTTAAACATTTATAGATTCTTAAGGAAATTTCCACAAATTTTCGGAAAAGATTAATAAAAAAATAAATATATTTTTAATTGAAACAAGTAAATTTAAATTTAAAAATATTATACTAATTTATATATTATACTATTATTTATGTATGTTTAAACAGAAAACTTATCAAGATTTCTACCGAACCAGACTGTGTGAGTTTTGTCTAAATTTTTTTTATAAAGAAGTGGAGACAGTACATAATTGAATATATTATTATAAGTTTTATTAAATTGGCTACAGGTTCATCCGTTCAAATTGTTGTATCTGATACAAATACATTAAAATATTCATCATTTTGTTATCATATTGCCAATGTCAAAGTTATTACCCCATTGTTGAGTTGTCTGAAGCAAGATAGAAATATATGCTTTATATATGTATTTATGTGTGTAAAAATATCTACTTTATAATGTACTAGCTGTTGCCCGCGACTATGTCTACGTGTTTATTAACAAACAATGCTTTTATCTTTAAAATTTTTTCTAACTTACCGCTAAAAAAATGATTTTTTTAGTGTTTTCTAAGGTTTTCACAGTACTATACATTGAAATAAAATTATTTTTACGGATTAATTTCGCGTATATTGATTTAAATTTTAAATCTAACCCGAAGTTTCGAATGCTTTGCAGCAATCGTGTTCTTTTTTTTAATAAAAAAAAGTATCCTATGTTACTTCTTATACTTCTAAAAGTATATGTACAAAGTTTCAAAATGATCGGTTGAGTAGTTTTCGCGTGAAAAGTGAAAACGTAACAAATAAACTCATTTATAATATTAGTAGGATAATAAAATAGAAAAAAAAATATGGTACTCTATACAAGGGTCTAAGTCATGGTGCTTAAATTGGTACCTGTAATAACTAGAAAGGTTTTTGCGTTTAATTAATATTATTAAAAATATAATTGATAATATAAACTGAAAACTGTGTAAATAATAACAAAACAACGATATTATACTGTAATAAATGTTAAAAAGATGTTACACGTGTTAATAAATAAATCATGTTTATATATATTAATATTTAATGATATTTAACATACATAATTTATAAAGTTTTATTTATAACCCTCTGAGATAAAAATAAATAAATAAAATATGTACATATAATACTGTAAATGTTAAGATTTGTCTCCACGTTAAATAAATACGTAATAACTTTTACGTTAAAAACGCAAAAGCCGTGGGATAAGCCTGTATGAAATTTTAAATACAATAGATTATAATAGATTAACTATTTATTAAAAAAAATACTATTACTTCTACTACTTTATACTACTACTACTTCTATCTATCTTAAGCACAAGCAAAACCGCTGTCTAAAACTAAATTAAGTAAAGTTATTACGATTTTAAATGCAAATTCTGATATATAATTGAGCTCCGTATATTAATTTAATTAAACCGTGAAAAATATGACATACATACTCAATTTATATTATCACAAACACGGGCCTGATTTATCTTTAGGCACTATATCAAATGCTTTACAGAATATTGAAACAAAAAACATATATAAAAAAAAAAAATATTGAAACAAATATTCTGACCCAACGTCAACACTGCTTGGGAATATGTGTCTAGATTTTGGAGACGTTATAGGATGGTATCTACTTTACATGGTGGCATTTTTCTTAGCCTGTTCTACCATCTGTAAGATAAAGGGAGGTCCTGTTCTACGCAACCTAACACAGCGAAGACCGTGGCAAAGACGCAACTCTAAACTGACTTATGATAGATAAGGGTTGATGAAATGTACATTGCTTTGGTTCCAGATAATTGAGATACGGGCAGGACTATGATTGTATAATAAATTCAATTTAGTATAACTCACAACTGAGCAAAAGTTTTTCAGCACAATGGAGCCTTAAGTAGTATTTATTAGGTAGTACAATTCAGATTGTTTTTAAGTGTTCCTAGATTTTTTTAAATGTTCCATTGTTTTTAAATGTTCAATTGTCGAGGAAGTGGTTTATGGATAACGTATTTAAGATGACTGTCACGTTTTTGACTTAAAAAAACTTGATATTACCCTAAATTAAAGTTGATAGACAAGTTTGTCAATGTCATATTATTTTCCTGTTTTTGTATTAGAAGTTAATATTATATATTCAAATATTACCCCAATTTTTATGTACCACAAATTCAAAAACATTACAAACATTAATTAGAGTTGAATAAGACATAGATGTAGAGTTGAAGTTGAGTTAGTCCATTAATTATAGTTGTATTCGGGCTGGCTCGACCATTCATGAAATAAATACGGATATGGATCCACTCGTAAATCGATATTCCTAGAAATTAAATATCATTCTGCAAATATAAATGTCCCAGTCAGTGTCCAGATATTTATTTTGTCCGTCTACTAAGTTTGTATGGTATAGACAGATGGAAATATTTTACCTTGGATGTAATACGGTCCCTATGAAAAAATAGCGGCACCTACCTACAGGGGAACTCTGGGGACACCCAGAGGTCACTAGGCTGTTATTTTAGTTAAAAGGTTTAAGTAGTCCTCTCCTCAATCCTTCTTTCACGAGCAAAGCCGCAGACAAGAGCTAGTGTTACCATATTATACATTTTTTTTAAGAAAGATTACGAAATCCAGTCACTTAATTTTAACCGTTTGTAAAATAGATTGCGCCATAAAAATATCTAAAAAGTTATAACTGAAAAGGGCGTTTTGTTTTCTTGATTTATGTAAAGATTTTAAAGCGTAAGTAAGTGTCTGTCCGTCAAATTGGAAAAGAAATATACTAGGGTATATACTATATATTATAAACTTGTTATGCGAGTTATAATTTTTTTGTTAATTATTTTTTTTTAAATTTATTATATTTTTTTAATTTATTACTTTTTTTATTATTTTATTTATTTTAAATTTATTACATAATAATTATTTCTATAATACAATACTTTTTGCAATATTTCAAAGACAAATAAAACAGACAAATTAATATACTAATAAAATTAAGTTGTTTTGATTTTAAATTAGAAACAGGAAAAGCTTATATCTTACTAATTTGGTATTTAGAAATTTTAAAAGAAAGTAAGATATGCATACACAGTTAGTTTGAAATGGTTTGTTTTGTTGATAAATATTTCGATATGGATTATTTCCAACTAAAACAATAAATAATTAAATAGTATTTAATTAATAAACTATTTTCTTAAACAGTATGTACTTACTATCTAAGAACTTTTGAGACTTCAAATATTCATATTTTCAACCATTAATAACTGCTTGTTAAAAAAATATTTATTTGTATATTTATCAAATTTAATTTAGTGTATTTATTCTATTCGAACCTTATTTTTAAATTATATACAACGCTATAATTTAATAGCAATTATTAATAACCAGTGAGAAGTCTTAGTCAATGTATATTTTGAAGACGTTTGAAATAATTGATTTAAAATATTCTTTATATATATAAAGCAAAGAGTAGTACCTATAAAGTCAAATAGTTTGTGTATATTGAAGCATATCCATAACCAGACAATAAAATACTAAGAAATAGTAAATAATCATAAATAAAACGTAGATAAACTTACCAAATCAAAAAATCCTAAATGATCGTTGTTTTTATTTTTTTTCACTCCCATATCGTAGGCATTGCCTTTGTGGTTCAAAAATCGTTTGCTTTGACCCTTCATAATGGAATTTAAAAAAAAACTATAAAAATAACGAACGCGGTAACCTAAAACATTAAGTTAACTGTTGTCCGCGTTGTCTCCACTGGCGCTCTACTGGCAGAGGCTGACCGCTCACTGGTGAAGTTAACTGGGAAACCCCTGTCAAGCTTTCGTTAGAATTCTTTGTGTAATTTAATATTCCCAGTATCATATGGGTTCCGTATGTATTAACATGTTTTTTTTATATATGTCAACTAGATTTTATTTAAATTGAATTTGATTGTAAAACATCAGTAAGTATGTATTATAGTATTTTCCTTATTGGTTATTGTATGTAATGAGTCAAATAAACGGAATACTACGTAAGTTGTATTCATGGAAAAGGTACTTTTCAAGTTGCGTGTACGCAGGTGCAATTAATAAGGTTTCCATTCCGTTTTTAAAGAACCTTTTTTACAACAAAAAAATATTTATTAAAGAGCAATTTTAAGCTGCAAAAAACATCTATAGCCTTTAATAATAATCAATCTACAATTCGGTGTTATATTTTTATCTGTTTTTTATTAAAAATGTAATCTAAATAAGAAGCTCTCCTGTTAAAATACTTTGATACATATAAAGAAGAGATTAACTTTGCATAAAAACAAAGGATTATAAGGAGAAAGCCATTTCAGACAATTTTTTTTTTTACGTAGCTCGAGGTAATCTTTGGTTTTCCCAAAACTTTCTACGTGTGCTTCCTCGTGTTCGTTAATTAATTTAGTTGTAATCTTCAATTTATATAACCCCTAGTAATAAAACATATATCACATAATTGAAATAATCCTTACAGAAGCAGTTATATTGTAATTAGTTATTATACATCCAAACTTTTATGTTTTTATATAGGGATTGGAATTTTTATCTCTGTTATATATTTTATATTTTACTCACAAAATCAATCCAACAGTGATGCGCGAACAAAGGAACAGATTAAAATGTCAATAACGTTTTAATATTACCTTTTCAATTATTACAATAATAGAAAATAGATTTATTTGTATTCTTGTAAGAAAAAACTTAAAAAACTAAAATTAAAATATCATCAAAAACGGTCAACCCGTTTTAAAATTGGATTGCCTAACCGAATGTTATGTGCATATGTATAGATTATATATTTTATAGCACTTGGATATATAATATTATTTTAATTCTTGTCCTCGAGTTACTTTTCAGTTCTGTCACACATTATCCTATTAGTAAAGGTGAAACTACAAGATTAAAAATACTTTTACAAACTATAAATCTTTTTACAATCAATTTCTATTTATTATTTTATATGTTGTTTATATATTTCTTTGTACTTTATACGTAAAATAATATTTTTTTAATCCAGATCTTATAATATCCTATGCTCGGAAAATACTTTTTAATTTAGAATTATCAGTCAGTACTACCTTCCTGCTTCCGTGAATAAAAATGTAGAACCTATTTAAAAAAATTACGTTATATATGTTTGATTAGATGTACATATCATCTTCTTATAGTAAGGGGGGAAAGTGTCTACTCCCCCCTTCTCATTTGAATTTTCTCTACTCCGAAAGTTAATATAGAAGTAGTATTTTCTTCATAGTACCGATGGCCTTGACAGTTAATGTTCCGATCCTCATATCATGACTAATACTACATTATGTATTCAAACATCACAAATATTGAAATAAAACTAAAAATAGTACTATTTCGTAGTGTATTACTCGGGAAAGTCTTAGAAAATGCTTACACAAATATAGATGGTATGTACCGAAGGTTTACTACACCAGACCCAATTCTGGTCTAAGGTCTTGCGAAATAAGAAAGGGGAAAGGAGAGGGGTTTGGACCTCCTGTACTTTTTTGACAGTAGTACGAAGTATTAACATTAAATACATATATGTGGAATTAAACCAGATATTTATTAGTAAGATGGAATTAAACCAGATATTTAGGTATTAGTAAGATGGTCGTAAAGTTCTGCGGTTAGCTAAACAAGAAATTGTGATTTTTGCGGTTGAGTTTTTATAACTAGCTGGCTAATGAATAAATATATTCTATTCTCTCTGTAAATAATGTGCAATATAAATTAAGCAACCTGAAGCATACAATTGTTAAAAAATATATTTGACAAATTATTTTCATATCAATGAACAAGATTTACAATGTTGTAGGAAAATAACTATAACGATCTAGGAGTAGAAGTTTTCAATATGTTTGAGGTTAAAATATAAACTTTGAAATGAAAATCCACCTATATGTTTGTCACAGAACTTTTTGTGAATGTTTCGACAGATTTTAAACTTTATTGAAGTCTCTTTATCTTTATTGAACATAAAACATAAAATGTGTTTAACATAAAATTAAACACATTAGGTGGCGCCTCAATCGGACTATGATTTTTTTCGGCATAGAGTCAAGAAGAATTCCAAGCTTTGGGGATAAAGTAATCCTATCCAGAAATCAAGATGATGACGACAGAAATCGAAAAAATATTTTGTGCAATAAGAAATAATAGTATCCTAAAATCTGGTCTCACCAGGAACGTGATAACATATTGTCTTTGATTGATAATAAAGATCTAGTAATTAAAATTATATGTATTTCGACATAACACTGTTTATGTAGTGGTGTATTGTATATGTACTAACAAACACATTTTGTTCAGAGATAAAATGAATTATAATAAATCTTTTAATAAATAGACATTAAGATTTACAGTAATTTTATAATCCAATAATTTTTAAATAATACAATAAATAATGTATATTTTCAATGAATCGAATGTCTTTTGAATATTTATTTGCTTGTCATAGCATTTTTTAAACTACTAGCTGCGGCTGACGCTGCAGCAGCAGCTTCATTTAAAAACTTGGAGCTCTCATCCGCTAATGATTTAAAAAATTCATCTGCAGACTTATTCTGTTCGCTTGCTAACTGGCCGAGCACTTCTTGGAACTTGGAGAGTTCCACGTTAGAAGAGTCCGAGACGTCTGCGAACATCTGCCTGGCCTTCTCCTCTGTGACATTATTACCGTCCACTATTTTAGCTGTAATATTGTTCATTAGTTTATATATCACGCTAACCTATCTCGAAGAATTATTCCTACAATTTGCAACAAGTAATTTTTGTTCTTTATTTATTTATTATACTGTCTCGATTAATGCTTGATTACATTCCACCTGATGGATAGTGGAAATGTAGTCATAGGTGGTAAGGCGAATTAACTTAATAACTTATTCACTCTTGAAGACACCCACATTATATTCAGATGGGAATACCGACGCAGGCAAGCTGTTCCAATCCTTCGCTGTACGAACTATAAAAGATGAAGCAAAGCGCTTTATTCGGAAAGGAGGGATTTCCAAAACGCAAGGATAGATACCTGACGTCCGGTGATGGAAGGGGGACTAGGGAATTAACTCGTGTAATTCCTGCGCACACTCACCAAAATGTATCCTATAGACAGGCTAGCAATAACTTAGTTATTTAATTTGCTCTCCATGTGAACAGAATTGTAGATACATAATACAAATGATTTATGTAATACCAGTTATAACTTGTGACTTTGCCTGCTTCTATCTTGGTTCCAAGAAAAAGCTATAACATACAATAGGGAACATTCACGTATTTTTTTTTTTGACGTAAATTAATCATTTACCTCTCTATATCGTAGAAAAAAATATTAATAGGCTTGAAAAGATTCTAGTTTTTTTTCAAAGTGAAAATTAAAACATTGAGTAAATTTGACCCGTTTAAACACCGCCATTTTGCGCGCGCTTTGCGTGACGTCAAATGATACATCCAGTGAATGTTTACTATGAACTTTTTAGCAATTTCATAGATATTTTAAGTTTTAATTGCTTTACAAGTCATGGAAGAAGATAAAAATCATCTTACGAGTATTGTATAGTACCGGAGTGCAAAAATAGTATTAGAAAAACACCCGACAAAGTGTTTTTTGCATTCCAAGAGATGCGAAAATACAAAAACAATGGTGTACGGTAATTAAAAGGGATAATATATGTCCTAAATCGTGTTTATATGGTTGTGAAGATCAATTTAACGTAAGTATACTTTATTTATAATAAGTTTAATCTAATAGTTTAAATTTATAGTAAGTATTAAACATTAGAAAATTTGAGTTTAAAATTAACCTAACCTATCTTACAAATTTCAGTATAACTTTCTATAAAAACCGTAATCTTTTTTTGTTTTACGCAATTTTTATGGTCTGTCGATTTATTTCAGGTTAAGGAAGATACAGCAAATTGTATTGAATATAATATGTGTAACGAAACAACAAGGACAAAGATGTAATCTAAGTTTGAAGAAAGGAGTTGTTCCTTATATATTTTTGTGGCAAAAACAACAGCTGATAGAATGAGAATGTGCATAGTCAAAAGGCAAAGATTGACATCGGTTAATGAAGCCTTTTAAGAGTTAGCTATCAAAAGTAGTGTTTAAAAAAATTGGTGACCTTTACGAAGAAGTGATATAGGTAGTAAGTCCTAGTACTGCCCATACAAATGTCTGTGATATTAATCAGCCAAGACTCAGTACTTCTCCTATTGAATGTGATGATCATAAGGCAGAGCCTTGCTTTTTGCATATTAAAGATAAATTACCAAGTGAATAAGCTGTGCAAGTTAATATTAAACCGAAGTATGGAAGTAAAGGTTTCAATGTAAATATACTGAAAAAACAAAATGTAGCATTGTCACCATTTCCTCATTTAACACACAACATTGTTACACAACAGTTTTAAAAGTAAAACTATCTGTTTTAAAAAGAAAATTGTTTACTGAAAACACAGCTGATAATACTTCTATAGCATCTTATATCTTCTATATCTGCTGATTATCAACCAAGTTATTTATCTGAGTCAAGTGAAGTGAAAAATGATTCAGAGGCAGAAACATTTTAAAAATGTATTGTGTAGTAGCATGCTAAATGCTATGCAAAAAGAGTTTGTAGGTATTTGTTTTGTTAGAGTTGTTTGAGTATTTAGAAAATGTTTTTAAGATTACCTAAACAATTGTATCATTTAATAAAACCTTTAAGCACGAAAATATAGGTTTAAATTATTTATTTTTCTCAGTCACACTGATACCACAGTATGAACTTAAACGCCGATATATTGAATGGTGTGTCAAATGACGTCACATTTCCTTTCGACCAATGGTGGCGCGTTTTGGAATTTTGAATTTCGCTCCCTAAAGTTACACTTTTCATAAATTATTTTATGGCCTTAAATGATTAGTAAATTAAAAAAAAAATACTTTATTATAATAAGATGATAAAAAGTAATCGAAAAAAAAATATTTGAGACCATTTAAATTTTTTTGCATGTTCCCTATTGCTCAAAATAGGTACGTTCTAACTTTTATTGCAATTACTAGTTTTTGCAAGCGACTTCGTCCGCGTTGTAAAGCTAAATAAAATAATCTCGTTCAGTGGAACTAACGTCTAAAACTGTAAACTCCTTCTTGATCATGTATACGATTATTTATTATATTATCCTATATTATTTTATCCTATATTCTTTCATTCTGACAGACTATACAAAATGTATGGTGATCGATTGTGTGACATTGGTGTGGATTTTCGAATGGAGTCTAATATTTAGTGTAATTAAGACGCAAAATTAAAAAAAAGGTACAGTGGCTGGACTGTTTCCCAAAGGTCACGGGTTCGAACCCTGACCGAATAGATAATATTATCATTTTATATTTAGTTTTCATTTAAATATGTTTAACATGACTTTCATTTAAATATGCTTATTTTTTTCCTATTTCGTCTTAATTTTAACGAATAAAAGTATAAAGTCAAAGCC
Source organism: Napeogenes sylphis (assembly GCA_959347405.1). Lineage (NCBI taxonomy): Eukaryota > Metazoa > Arthropoda > Insecta > Lepidoptera > Nymphalidae > Napeogenes > Napeogenes sylphis. The sequence continues at coordinate 13,393,484 of OY365785.1, read as the reverse complement.
CTTCCCTAGACCTAAAATTCGACGAAGTCGGTGGCAAAAGTTATGTTTTAATACTGAACAAGTGATTTAACAAAGTGATATTATTCATAGAGGTTATTGAAGCGGTTGTTTTTTCCGGGATTCCCTTTACGTAGGTACACATCCATACTGGATAATTTATTCGACTTAGTGCTTTCATAACTAATTTTACTTACAATCTTTCATCCACTTAACGAGGTTATCAACGGTATTCTGATTGTCCTTTTCGAGTTTCTTAAACGCTTCTTCCATTTTGTGTTCTGAAGGTATTAAAAAATAAACATATTTTTTTTCCTTAACAAGCCATTTTTTTCAGTAAATTTTATATAATATAATTATGTACGTCAACGTTTAATGACAAGGTATATGTTTTTTTAATTTTATTTAGTTCGACGTATTGAGCTTAGATTAATAAATAGTTTTATTAAATAAAAAAATTGCGGAGAGTGACACATAATATAAACACAATCCATTTTGTAAATAGGTACTAAATAAAATATTCTCGCACATACGTTGCACTTTTCAAACAAAACTTAATTTTTTGGGGAAATATGTCTGTAAATATAAAATATAAAATCTTTTAAGTAAAAGGTTATATGGTTCTTTAATGGGGACCATAAGTCTAATCTAATAATCTTCTTCTCCATGCTTTCTTAGCGGCAATGCATTTATAAAACTGAATGTAATTTCAGATCCTATGGGACGGCACCTCTTACTATCAAATGGACAATCCCAATTTAGTAAAAAAAAGTCAAACCTAGGTAAAAAAACTAGTATCTCTGCAGCTTGTACCCAGTTTCGTCAAAGGTACTTAAAAGCTTCTCACAAAAAGCACTAAGTATTTGGGAGCCTACTTCCATATCCTCCATCCGTCTTTCCCATCTTAAGAATCCAACTCTTGCCAAAGGCAATCACTCACATCACTCACATCACTCGTATTTTATTTCTGATACAGATAACCTTGACAGTTGGTGTTCCGGTCCTCGTATCATGACTAATATCATATTATGTAAGATATATTTATACACATAACAATGTGTATTCAAATAACATTTACAAGTCACATGTGCAAATATGTTATTATGATTATCTTAAATATAGTAATGTTCTGAGTTTGGTCAACGAAAACTTTAGTGGTTTAATACCTTACGTTCATAGTGAGGAGAATTGAGGATAAGGGAAGTCCACATTATGTAGAATTAGAGTTTAAACCAATTAGCTTCTAGCATGTATATAATATCTGTTATTAAACCCACTAACTATTAGTTAAACTATCGTTATGTCCTGCGGTTTCTAATTTGGATTCTAAAAAGAGACATTCTACTCTCACTGTAATAAATTTGCAATTTATAGTTTTTCAACAATATTTTGTACGAAAATAACTATAATATAATCTAAGAATATTTTTTTCAATATAATTAAGGAGGTGAAAACTAACACTATTAATCCGACTTTAAATATTTTTACTATCATTCACTGTTATTTAACTCCTAAACACAGGACCGATTCTAAATTTTTATTTGTCATAGTCTCTCAATTAGACTCATAATTGAAGTTCCAAGTTTTGACTCAAGATTGATCCGAGAAATTTCAATTGGTCAGTTCAAGAAGGATAAACTGATCCTACATAGATAACATGATGAAACAGTGGGATGGTAATTAAAAAGAATACATTAACAAATAAGACAATAACAGTACCAACTGTAACAGAAATAATAGTAGGTATTATAAAATCGGTTCGTTCTTGAGCAACATGCTAACTTATCGTGATTTATAATAAACTTCAGGTAATTAAAATATATATTTAAATATAACACTTTGTCTATTTTAAGTGTTTACTGGAACAAATATATACAGAAATTGTTGCAAATCAATAATCAAGTAAATATTAATATTTATATCGATTGTGATTAGTTTATTGTAATAGAAACACCTTTAGAATATTTATTTCTTCTTCATGGCCTCATTAAAAGTACTAGCTGCAGCAGCTGCTGCTGCATTAGCTGCTGCTATTAATGCTTCCAAAAACTTGGGGCCCTCTGTCGCTAGTACTTTAGAAAAATCATCTAAAGATTTCTTCTGCTCTGTTGCTAATTTGCCAATTGCTTCTTGAAACTTTGCGAGTTCCACGTTGGAAGCATCCTTGACTTCTGCGAACATCTTTCTCGCTTTTTCCTCTGTGACCTTTTTGCCATCTACTATTTTAGCTGAAACGAATAAATTTTAAGTGATGATATATAGTTTATGATTTGAGCCTGAGGAGAGGTATTTGAGGGGAGTTAGCATAGACGAAATCAAGCAAGAGCTAGTTATAAATAATGATTAAATGTGACTTAATATTTACAGGATCTAGTGAACCGAGTTGTTTTGGACTCCCTTAAGCTATTATACTTAATTTTACTTACAATCTTTCATCCACTTAATGAGGTTATCAACGGAATTCTGTTTATCCTTTTGTAGTTTCTTGAACGCATCTTCCATTCTATGTTATAATTTAATATTATTAAATAATAACAATAGTTACTTGGTTAACAGTACATTGTTACAGTAAATTTTATGAAATAATTGTATATTTACGTTTAAATAACAACTGTTATTATTTACGACAACTACGTATTATGTCAATGGATGTGTTTTTTTTAATAATGTTACTTCGACATATTAAGACTTATTAGACTTTTAATTAGTTTCATTCAATAATTTTTCGAAAATGCTTAAAAATAATGTTTTGAAAATGGATCCCGCCTTTTTTATGTTTTTTGTGTAATAAAAAGAACTCATTAAGCAAAAATAAGGTTCGTCGTTAATTGCAGTTTTCATACAAAACTTAACTTTTTGAGGAAATAGGTCGGAAATATTTTACATAAAAGTTTTATTACGACTTTGCTCTTCAAATACTTATAAATCAGTAAAGCCGGATTTGAGCTATAGATGGCATTAGAGCTATTAAGATCTACAAGTAAGTTTTATTATATGTCAGATGTATAATAAGCAAACAACACCCTATCCCAACATGCCGCTTGGTATATTAAGCCATTATACAAAGAAAACAAAAAGTGGTTTCAATATTTATTTATTTGTGAAAGCATCTTTAAAAGCACTTGCTGCGGCAGATGCCGCTGCATTAGCTGCTGCTTTTGCTGCTTTCAAAAGTTTGGGGCTCTCATCCACTAGTATTTTATGGATTTCATCTATTGTCTTATTCCTTTCGCTTGCTAATTTGCTGACCACTTCTTGGAACTTGGCGAATTCGACGTTGGATGCGTCTGAGACGTCTGCGAACAACTGCCTAGCCTTTTCCTCTGTGACCTTTTTGCCGTCCACTATTTTAGCTGAAATGTTATTAGCTTTTGTATCCAAAATTATCTTAACTGTAACTGAGACCATAATAACATTGTCAATATTATTTGCTCAACAATCAAACCGAATTGTAGATAGTTTCTAAGCTTTATACAGTTATTTGTAATGAATTAGCCATCTTTTGCAGGCAGCCTCTCTACCCCAATCCCAACAACATGTGTTCTAGGATTTTTTACAAATCTTGATAAACAATGCAAAAAAAAGAAACATAAAAATATTTGCTTACTCCGTAAACTTATTACTCTGTATTTTGAAAGAAGTTCCTAAAAAGTCAACACCCGGGCGCCATATCTACGCTTAATGTTATTACTTTTAATGTAATTACTAGCTATTGCCGCGTCTTCGCTTATTTTATATAGATTAAAATGAAGGTTATGTCCGATAGTTTCTTTTAAAGGGAAGAAAGATACCTTGTGTTCTTTTATGTAGCGCTGGCAACGAATATAAAAAATTCATGCAAAAGCTTAAAAGCAAAACAAAATAATACATTTCGCTTAAGAATCATCATGTCCTTGAGGGATGGTTATAGAAAAAAGGATAAAATACTATATTCATAATATCAAATAAAACCCAAATATTATTTTTCATATTTCGTTTTTTCTGTTAACTAGTAAGGTTTCCTATTTAAATGTTCCTTCCCCATTTCACCCTTTTCAAGCTATCGTAATAACAATAAAAAGTAAGTAGTCTTTACAGGTCTGGGGAAAACCTCAAACCTCAAACTCGACAAAGTCGCTGATAACACCTAGTAATGAGTAATCAGCAATGAACAAAAGTAACTTAATATTGACAGGGCGGTTTTAGTTTGATTTTCCTGTATTCCCTTTATCTTGTATATAATGACCATCGCGCGCATATTATGATATATTATATAATTAATTTTACTCACAATCTTTCATCCATTTAATGAGGTTATCAACGGAATTGTGTTTATTTTGTTGTAGTTTCTTGAACGCTTCTTCCATTCTGCATTATAGTTTAATATTATTATTTAAGTAATAAACACCAATTTCTTGGTCAACTGGTAATTATTTCAACAAAATCAAATATTACTTCAAAAAATTCTAAATATCGTTTTAAAAATTTCGACTTAGGCAGTTTTTGATACCTTCATATTTTTAATTTTTGCGATAAAATAAGATGATAAATAAATCATATTTCTATAAATATGCATTTGTTTTATCTTATATAATTATCTAAATTACGCATTTTGGATACATTGTTGTTGATTGATTACTTAGTTATACATTCAATTGAATTATTTATATGCAAAATCGTATTATTAATAACAACCTATAATTATTATAAAAATATTCATAGGAATATTCCGATACCTTATGAAAATGTTTCCGACAACTGCAGGTGAATTAATATTACCTATTTAGTTCAGTAATTTTGTTACAGCCACTTCATTTTTTGGGTTTATAAAATTTATTCAAAACTAACATTTGCAAAATAATCGTGTCGGTTGACTAAATCTAGATGGTTAAAAAGAGATAACAAAAAATACGCGGGTAATAACAAAGGAATATATTATTTAAAACGCCACCTCAGTGGCGTAGCGTAGTGGGGGCGGCGGGGGCGGCCCGCCCCGGGCGGCACTTTATAGGGGGCGGCAAATTTAACAATAAATAAAAAATAAATATTTTTATCGTAACTACAAATTTGGACCGATTGAAAGGAGCACGGAATTTTTCATTACTTATTTTGTGACGAATTCGGGGAATTCCTTTTCTTTGAATGATATTTTGTAGCGACTGGCAACAACGTCTATACTGACTTGTGGGAATTCCCCGTTTATGACTAACAATCAGCGAGAATGACTTCTATTACATATATATTAAGTTCAATATAGTTTATCACACGTACGAGAAAGCCCCTTTAAGGTACGGGGAATTACGTGCTTTGACAAAGTTTGACAATTCAAAGAAAGTTTTATTGATGGATCGTCAGTTGTCCAATTCACATTGTCTCGTATTTTAATTATGTTACGCTTTCCAAATTGTGATTTTTGTGCAAATAAGTGCGTGTAGTGGTTGTGAAATTATTGAACAACTTTCAACTGAGTGAGTATTAAATATTATATTTATCTAATTGTATGTTGGACTATCTGATATGTTGTTCAAACTTCAAACTTTAATTTATTAAAATAAAAAAGAAACGCCGAAGTGCATAAAAGTATTTTCACATTTCAAAGGGATCTTGATCGGAAACTGTGATATAAATTTCAATTTAATATGTGTAAGTAAGTACTCGTTCCTATGAAAAAAGGTCTTGACAGACAGACGGTCAATGAAATGATTTAATAAAAGTAAAGATAGATAAAGGCTCAATTTTTTTCTTTTTGGGTACAAAACCCTAAAAACGGAAAATTTCAGTAAAGCAAGGTTTTTTTTTAATATCCTTGGTACTTCTTTTGAAATGTTCGATAATTTTGTTTACAACACTAACTTGTACTTTTCTCATTTAATATTTTTTTGATTTTAGCATCAAAAATGAAAAGAGTAAAAGAAAGTGGGGCTTCTTACCGTAATAAGAGAAGAGCTAAGTTGGAAAATATTAGAGCAAATGAAGGAGCTTTACTTAAATATGTGAAAAGTGTTGTTCCTGACACGTCAGATTCCTCGTTAGGCTTAAATTCATCACAGACAACTGGGCCTTTAAACCCAGAACAAGCTGAAAAAATACAAGAACTTGACATTGTTCCTAAAGATCAAATTCCAACAACATCCACTGCATTAGTGTCTCCATCTGTATGTTCAGACATGGACATGCATAGTTCCGAAACAGAGATTGATACAACATCATCATTGTCTGCTATTCAGTACCAAAGACGAAAGGAAAATTTCGACGATATTGGAAAATGGCCTGAACACATAGACGACAATATTCGATTGCATCTCATTCAGCAAGGACAGGAAATTGTTCAGCATATTGATACTAATTTCGCTGAAATGTCAACAGTAACACGCTCAGATTCGTGCTCTTTAAAATCAAAAGGAGAGACTTACTAAGGATTGGTTTTATCGTACATTGACTAACGGCGAAAAAGTTTTACGTACTTGGATGGCTTATTCTCCAGCTAAAGCATCATTATTTTGCTTTTGTTGTCGTTTATTTGAGAACGTAAGTACACCAAATGGATCTAAATTTTGCTCATCTGATGGATTTAATACTTGGTGGAAATTAAATCCTAAGGTTTCAAGTCACGAATCAAGTGCACTACACATCCAAAATTATTGCAAATGGAAGGAGTTGGAGAGCAGACTTCAAAAATTACAGACTATTGACAAAAAAGAGCAAGACATAGTGGCAAAAGAAATAAAGAAATGGCTGGAAATTCTTATCAGAATGTTCGATATTATAAGATTCCTTGCCAAACAAAATTTGGCTTTACGTGGACATATAGAAAACGATACCGGTACCAATAGAGGAAACTTTTTAGAATTGGTTAATTTAATTGCAAAATACGATCCTGTACTTCGTGAACATCTTGTAAGGTCTAAAATATCTGGCAAAATTTCAATCACTTACATGTCACCACAAATACAAAACGAATTTATTGCCATTTTGGGAAATAAAGTTCGCCAACATATCATCGGACAAATAAAAAAGGCTAAGTATTATTCAATTATATTCGACAGCACTCCAGATCTTTCTCATAAAGATCAAACAAGTCAGGTATTAAGATACGTAGTAATTGAAAATCAGGAAGTAAAAGTAATGGAATCTTTTATAGATTTCATTGAAACTAAAGACAAAACTGCTGAAGGAATTTCAAAGATGATTTTGGACAAAATTCAAGCTGATGGCCTAGATATAAGCAACTGTAGAGGCCAAGCATATGATAATGCTGCTGTTATGGCTGGAAAGTATTCAGGAGTTCAGCAAAGAATTCGAGAAATAAACCCTAAAGCTGAATTCGTACCTTGCTCAAATCATTCGTTAAACCTAGTTTGTTTACACGCTGCCTCAGTTGAGGTGGATTCACTAACTTTTTTCGGCACTTTAGAACGTTGCTATTCTTTTTTTTCCTCATCGACACATCGTTGGGAAGTTCTGATAACAGCTACAGGCAAAAGCTTAAAAAGGGTTCAAGACACGCGGTGGAGTGCAAGAGGCGATGCCGTAAATGTGACATGGCATCATTACAAAGATATTCTCGTTACTTTGGAAGAACTGACGGAGGCAGGTGAAAGCTTAAACACTAGGACAGATGCAGGTACTTTACTAGTTTCGATGCAGTCATTTTCCTTTCTTTGTTTTTTGGGCCTGTGGCAACCGGTGCTACATGAAGTGAATGATGCACAAAAATATTTACAAACAAGGGGACTTGACATAAGATTGTGCGCTCAGAAAGTAAATGCTTTGCAGATGATATTGACAGAGAAAAGAGAGGAATGGGCAAATGGCGCTGTAGGTTATGCAAAAAATATGTGTGAAGAACTTGGAATTTCCATAAAACCTCGGAGGCGCATAACAAGAAAGCATATTTTTGATGACGGAACTAGAGATGCTAACTTGTCTTGTGAAAATGAGTTGAGACGAAAGCTGTTTTCTTCGTTAGATAGAGTTATTGCAGAAATTCGTGAGCGTTTTCAACAGCTACAGAATTTAACGGATAAGTTTGCTTATCTAACACCGGCTATATTATTAGATCCAGACAACACTGAATGTAATCTAGACTACGCATCTGACGAAATTGACGAGCAGGATTTCAAGCTGGAAAGACTTCGACTGCGGACTTTCGTTGTTGCTACAGGCAACGAAAATGAATTGATTAATGCAGACTCACTTGAGTTATTTAAATTTATTGTTAAATCCAAGCTGGAAGATACTCTGCCCAATATTTTAATAATGTTCCGAATATTTTTCACAGTTGCTATAAGCAATGCCAGCTGTGAGAGAAGTTTTTCAAAATTGAAATTGATTAAAAATTATTTAAGTTCGACAATGAGTACTCTAAGACTAACTAATTTGGCTATTTTGTATATTGAGCAAGAGGTGTGTGATGCGATAGACATTGACGGTGCAATAAAAGACTTTGCTCTTAAAAAAAGTAGACGTATAAATTTTTAATTAAAGACGGAAGTTTTGTTTGGTTTTTTTAAGAAATACTCATATTACTTTTCAATAAAAATAAAAATGTTATATAATAGTATCGTTCTAGTTCTAAATAAAAATTGATTTTATTTAATCTTGTCGATCCTCAAGGTGTACCTAATCTTAAGTGATAGGTACCTAAGTTAAATCAATGTATCTAATTGGTTAAAGTAAAAGAATTTTTGTATTAATAAACGTGATTGTAAAACTTAGATAAACTGTTTTTTATTTAAAATCTAGCCTGTATAATACAAAATAATGATGACTTTTCTCTCCGAAAAGTTCTCTATAATTAATGTATGTAATGCATAGTATACATTAAAATAAAATACCTAAATAAGAGGGCGGCAAAATTGTCTTCCGCCCCGGGCAGCCGACACTCACGCTACGCCACTGCGCCACCTGACAACAAAATTACATTGATTCTCGTATTTCCTCAATAATAAACTGTTTAACAGTTTGGAAACGGTCTAAAAAAGATGGAACACTCTGTTTTGATTCCCGCGATAAAATACCCAAGAGTTGGATGAATTGCACAAGACTCATGTTTTCATGATTCGGACACAACCTTTCATACGAAGTTATAAAGAATGTTCTGGAAATAAATCGTCCATCAATGATCCTGCATTCTTCAAACCATCTCTGTATGTTGGTAAGACTGGCGCCGTCTCCCCCACTCGCTCCCCGCAGTACTGTATACATTTCTTCTAAATCCATTGCTATATTATTTGTTAAATCAAAATCGTAGATATGTTATTATTATTATTATATGATCGATTTTTTTTAATATTGTTCAATATAATAAATGTACAAAGATTCAAATATGCTTAAATTATTTTGTATACCTATTTGTTTGTCTAATATTTCATGAATCTAGACTACTACGATTTTATTTTTGATCACCATGTCTTACGTTATAATGTTAAAAATTATAATTAATAAATATATTAATACAATAGTATACGAAAGTATTGACGAAGAAATAAACATGTCATTGGGGGGTTAACGACCGGATAAATGCGGTCGATTTTTGTTAAAAATATATTTCTGATATATGTGATTGCAGTGATATTTACAGTAACACCTTTAATTTAATATTGGTTGTAGTTTTCAAAAAAGTATATCAAATTCCATGCAAATAATATGCAATAGGATTTTTTAAATCACTTTTTTAAATATGGGTCGAATTCAAAATTTTAAAATTAATAATATAACTAGGTATTTACATTATTTACATTTTTAACAAACATCGACCGTTGTTATCCGGTCGTTGACCCCCGAATAACATCTTTAATTCTTCGTCAATATTTTCGTATAAAGTAAGGCCAACGAGACGAGATAAAAACCGTAAACAAGCGGACCGTTACTGCGTTACACTGCGAGCGAGCGATTATTATCTCTGTCCTTATCACTCGTACTCGCAGATATGGCGTCAGTTGGCCGACGACAGCTGTCGTTGTGTATTTCGTGGTACAGGAAAGCAGGTAGTACCGCAGTTGTCAACATTTGGTCCGCACATTTTGTGAACAAGTTTATTCCTGTTTGGATTGCGTTCGAAGTGACACATATATTTTTCGTCTTCGTATTTATTTGGTTTTTTGTTGTTATTATTCCGTTTCTGTTAGTTTTATTTTTGCTGTTATTATAAGTACCTATCTATTTATAAAGTTGTTGATTTTAATCATGGAATCACAGCCAGGCGGCTCTAGTAAGGCTCGACAAAAGGTAAGTTAACTTATTAATTAATTTGCACTTGAACCACTATCATAATTTTGATTTTTAAGGTTTCATACCAAAAAATAGTAAGTATACAATTAAGACATATTATTGAGGATTTTCAAAATAAACAACAATTGTTTCTCTGAAAACACAAAGAAACGACATTTAAAGTTTATTCATGTCGATTCCTCAATAAAACTATATCCTTTCGTTAATATTTCTGTAGGTTTTCTCTAGTAAATAATAAATAAATAAATAAATTACACAAAACGATCTGAATATCATCCATTGAATGACAAGACGTCAAATCGTTCTATGCACCACAGGTAACATAAGTGCGCGCAAAGCGCGACAGTTTAATGAAATGAGATTTCATTACATAAGTACTTACTTATTACAAGTGCGGAAAGGCTGTCATTGCAAAGAGTTCCGACATAAATCTGTCTACCCGAGCCGAGGTGCAGCCGAAGGCGAAAATATTCTTTTTATATAATAAATAATAATAAGAAAATAGTCCAAAATTTACCATTCCTCACATTTTTTTTTTATTTACAGCGGACGTATTTTTCGTCTAATGAAAAACAAATGGTAGTTAATGTGCATAAATACGTGAAGCAAACTTGGCCTACTGATGAATATCCATACAAAACAAGTATAATGGAGAAAACAGCGAGCATTTTGGGTATCGGTGTCGCTTCCGTATATAGAATTATAAAAGAATATGCAACAACTGGGAATGTACAAAGCCCATCAACAACCAAAAAAAGGGTCACATTCTCGGAAAAAGTGGACGAGTTTGATAAACAGGCCATACGAAAGAAAGTTCATAGCTTTTATCTGAAAAGCGAATTACCTACCTTAAAAAAAGTACTCCAAGCTGTCAATGATGATGAAGACTTACCTAACTTTAAGAGATCGACTTTTCAGAAAATACTTAAACATTTAAAATTTAAGTATATAAAACGACAAAGAAACAATGCTTTAATAGACAGAGACGACATTATACTATGGCGAATTAATTACTTAAGAAAGATTAAAAAATACCGAACGGAGAATCGCCCTATATTCTATATGGATGAAACATGGGTGAATGCAGGTTTGTCAAATAATTTGTGCCTTTATTATGTTAATAAATACTAGTTTTTGCCCTTACTTTACTTACTCTTGGTGGTAACTGCCTTCGTTGGCGAGTAGGCTGAGCGTGGGCTCTCAATCTGGAGGTCGCGGGTTCGGTTCCCGCAGGGGTCACACATACTAAAAAGTCACTTTATTTGTTGTTCTCTCTTTGGGTTTCTTGGATCGATAAGCCTTGCAGCCCACAAAATAAGAAGATGACTTACTAAAATAATTTGAATTTTCGACAGTGAGTGCAAATCACTGGTAATGTAAAACTGATTATTTCGTTTTCAGGGCACACTGTTTCAAAAACTTATGTGGACACCACAATAACTTCAAAACGGCAAGCTTTTATGGAGGGACTGAGTACGGGTGCAAAGAACCCTACTTCAAAGGGAAGACGACTGATTGTGGTGCATATGGGAAATGAAAATGGTTTCATAGAGGGGGCTGATGATGTATTTGAGTCAAAAAACACAGGTGATTACCACGAGTCAATGGATGCAAACCGCTTTGAGCAGTGGTTTGAGAATATTTTACCAAAACTTGGTGAAAATGCGGTAGTGGTACTAGACAATGCTCCTTACCACTCAAGACGCCAAGAAAAAACACCCACCACAGCATGGAGAAAAGCAAACATTCAAGAATGGCTGCGTAATAAAGAACTAAGCTATGATGAAAAAGACGTAAAAGCAGAACTTTTAAAGAAAGTGAATGACGTAAAGGCAAACTACCAAAGTTACGCTGTGGATGAGCTCGCAAAAAAATTTAAGGTGGAAATCCTAAGACTGCCACCTTATCATTGCGAGCTCAATCCCATTGAGCTCGTATGGGCTGACATAAAGGGACACGTAGCTCGCAATAATACTACATTTAAATTTGAAGATATGAAAAAACTGCTACAAGAGGGGATCCAACGTGTATCTGCTGATAAATGGCGAAATTGTGTGGATCATGTAATAAAAGTCGAGGACAATTTTTATAGCATTATTGACAACATGATTGATAATACAATAGATAGTTTTATCATAAACACAGCTGACTCGGACTCTTCATCATCTTTGTCTAGTACAGACGACAGCGATTAAAATTCGAACTTTCTAATAATTTATTCAAATAAAAATGTTTTGAACCCCTGAAACTTTGTTTACATTCTTTATCTCGTCTGGTTGGCCTTACTTTACAATATATTAATTATTATTTTTAACGTTATAACGTAAGGTATGGTGATCAAAAATAAAATCGTGGTAGTCTAGATTCATGAAATATTAGACAAACAAATAAGTATACAAAATAATTTTAGCGTATTTGAAGCTTTGTACATTATAATAATATATAATAAATTAACATTACTGCAATAAATATATGTTTGTATGTAATAACCCGACTTATCTCTCTAGAGACAAATAGTTATTTAGTTACAGCATCCGAGTGCCGTAATTACCAATTAATTTTTAAACGAATCCAAATAGTTTTTACGAATATTGTACACAATTTTTATTTTTTTTTACTAAATATATTTAATTTCAAATTCTATTATATAAAAAATAATCATAAGAGAAAAAGAAACAAACGCGCAGATTTATAATAACATTTGGGAGTTTTACGAGAAAAATAAAATTAAAATTTTGTCATAATCTAATACAAATAAAAAAACAGCATCCTGTATATATAATTAAATATATTTCGATTATATTGGTACAAAAATATAATATTTACATGTATTAAAACTAAATAGGACTCACAAACAAATGATGTTGAGAAAAGTTGGAAAATTAAAAGTGCCTTATAATATTCACAAAATAATTTCATAAAAGATTTTTTTGTGCTTTTTCTATTTTTGGCACTATCTAATAAAATATCATTAACTTATATTTAACAGCAGCATTATAAAAAAAGTTTTAAAATTAAATGCGAAGCAAAATTAACGTACAATTTTACAAATGTGTTTTTTTTTTATTTAAAAATAGTAGAAGACAGAATTTATAAATTTATACAATAATTTATAATACTGGTAATTTAGCCTCCACGTTAATATTTTTTACAAAAACAAAATGGTCTGCTTACACAGGATTATTTCGTATCTCAGAAATTCCTTAGAAAAAATATTTTAATAATATATAAATCTGTATTACTAACAAGATTCGAAAAAAAACATTAAAACCAGCCTTACACGTTCTTTCTACATTTTTCATAATTGTGTAATATTCCTGAACAACAAAAGTGTACTAGATATCATATTAGATAATTTGTACAAAATTGGTAACAAAAAATTCTAAATATGTACATTGATTGCAGTATATCAAAACTACTGAAGGTAGTGGGTTCAATTCCGCGCTACCCGGGCGCGCCTCGTACTGGCCTCTTAGGTATGAAAGAGACAGTCAGCATGTCGTCCTCTTCACGCAATAGAAAATCGTCATTTGACTTACTGCGGTTGAATATTCTGTTGAGAATTATGTCTTTAGTATTTATAATTTATTTTTTATTAATATAAGCTCAAATTCATGCATGCATTATGTTAAGAGATGTTATAATAAACTGGGCCTAAAATACATAAATATAACATAAAAAACATAACAAATACACCTAAATAATATTTCAACATGCAAAATATAATCCCACCTGGACAAATACATAAAAAAAACATTTAACATAATCAAACAAAACCCAAAACCTAAAAACTCAAACGCATACGGAAAATCAATTTATCTTGTATCAAGATAACTCACACATAGCCATCACCGTGGACGCACACAGAGAAAAAAACAATTATTAATAATATTATTATTACCATCACTATTTTATAAGTGCTGACTTGAGCGAGTCTCGCTTTCTGTTATGAGAGAGTGAGATAGAGATATAGAGAAAGAGTGCAATATACATATCAAATAATAATTTATTATAGTTAAATCATTTTAATTGTGCTATAAAACAAAATAAATGTATAGAAATTGATTTCAATTATATAATATATATAGGTGCTTATTTTATTTAAATAAAGGTGAATTTTCTAAGAATTGTCCTTAAATACTTACAATTATCAAGCATTTAAAAGGTATCTAATATTCAAACTGAACTCAAAAAATATATGATAATATCTAATGAGTAGCTTAAATTGGTGCAAGATTGATTATTAATTTCGGCGGTAAATTAAAACGCATCTTAAGACAACGTATAATTAATCTTAAAAGTAAATGTATGCTATGTACCGTCAACCCGTGGCGTGGCGGGTTAGCTCTATTGCTGTATTTGATTGGTGCAGTAGTGGAATTTATATAGGCCGATTGGGCAGAATCAGGACTCGAACCTGAGTTCTGCGACATCGTCCCGCTGCTCTACCAAATGAGCTAATGTGAATCAACAATCAAAATCAAACACATTAAATAAACAAAAAAATGTGTAAAAACAATAAAAAATGTCTATGACTCATATTAACATAACATACTTGGCTAAGGGCGTAGCTTTCTCTGAAGGGTCCACCTTCTCGTCAAGTCCTCGATGAACTGAAACCGTCTCCAATTCTTCAGCGTGTAATGACTGGAGGTACTCCTGAGTCCTGAGCTGTTCTATTGATGGTTTTCTGAAGCTGTAAATTTATGGGGTATTTCTCAAGGAGACATCTTAGGTCCAGTTATGTTTTTGAAATGTATAATTGAAATTTATGAATATAAATGTATAACTTTTTATTCGCGCCTCCGTTTGTGAAGTACATAATGAAAATAAATTGTTATTTTTTCAATATACTTACTACAAATAAAAACATCGTGCGTTGATGGAACAATTAAATTGCGTTATTTCTTTAACAGATATGTATTTTTTTTATAAATAATGTAAGAGTGAATAAAATGGGTAGTAGTTGCGGAGTTTACAAGACAGTTTTTTTTTGTAACTTCACACGTGATTCAAGTCTTGAGTTGTTATTATATCTATTGTATACATACGTCTTAAGTAATAGGCTGGAACAGACTACTGATACTGAGCTCATGGCCATTGCTGCTGAAGCCATCCACGGCTGGAAAAAATATTTGTCATGTTAAGTCAAACTTATCATAGAAGGTAACTGTCCAGGTAATGAACTTCGGAAATAGGTTTTCCAGCTGTTTACACAGTATACATAAACCAGCAGTTAATTATCCAAAAGTTAACTATTTAGCCGGCTTTGACCCAGTAGATAACAATTCAGCCGGCATTTGGAAAGAGTTATCTATCCAACAGTTTCAAACCCTCTATCCAGCAAAAATTTGGACTAGGAACAATATTTCAAACCACAGGTAACTCTCAATTGCGAAAAATATTTTTAATTCGGTTCAGATGTAGTCCGTTCATAAAGTGCTATTCTTTAGCAAGTTCTCAGCAGTAGTAGTACCTGTAGCTGCAGTCCGTAGAGCGCGAAGGCTCCGCTGGCCAGTGGGATGCCCAGCAGGTTGTAGACGGACGCGAACACGAAGTTCAGTCTAATGCGACGCACCGTGCAGCGAGACAGCTCCAGGCACGACACCACGTCCAGGAGGTCGTTCTGGAGATAGAATGAGGACGTGGAGATACATTTTATTATATATATTTATTGTTTTTTTTTTCTCTTATCTCTTGAGAAAAGGTTGTTAAATTCAAATTTCAAATTCAAATTTAATGTAATAAAAATAGAAATGTAGGTAAATGAAAAAGAGATAAATAATAAAAAAAACTCCTTTGTGGACAAAATATTTATCAAATAAATTGTGAAACTAAAATAAAGGTTTTGTTGACTCAAAAGATTATTATTCAATATTTTTAAAAATATTAAGTAGCAAAAAAGACCACCTACCCTCATAAGTACGAGATCAGCAGCCTCTACGGCCACATCCGTCCCACTGGCGATGGCCACGCCCACATCCGCACGAGCGAGGGCCGGAGAGTCATTGACCCCGTCACCAACCTATAATAATGGGAAGGAATGGTGGGAGGTACTATTAACTATACATATAATATAGTAACAGTCCAATCTCTCTATAAAATATTTGTTATATAAAGTCTTCCCCGAGTCGATACAGATACAGAAAACTAGTATATATCAGCGTACATAATTCACAAAAAAATTATGTATATCATAAAAAATTACGACACACGAACATTTTAATGGTTGGGGATATAAAAAAACATTAATTTGAATTGAGAAATTTTACAAGACATGTTGAATATATTAAAATGTAATCTATTTTTTTTTTATAAATATGATCTAAATTTTCCAAAATAAAATGTACAAAGAAAAACGTACACAATGAGACCATCATAATAATAAGAACAAAATATAGTTATATTATGAAGATTATATAATGCCAACTTACCATAGCAACCTTTTGTCCCTTCTCTTGTAGTTCCTGTACTTTGGCAACCTTGTGTGAGGGCAGCACCTCCGCAAACACCTTGTTAATACCAACCTGAGAAACAAACACACATGTTACACACCATCTTTATACTAAAATTATAATTTCCGTATTAAAGGGTAGATTTTAGTCAGGTATTTTTGGAGGTAACCCTTTCAAAGGTATTGGTACCAGTTACCACCACATGCTACCACCCACCTGTCTGGCAATAGCTACAGCAGTCTTCTTGTTATCTCCCGTCAGCAGACACACGTCGAGGCCCATCTTCTTCAGACAGTACACCGCCAGATGGGCTTCAGGTTTCACCTCGTCCGCCACACCTATGGTGCAGACTAACTGGTCTGCACATATTTAAGAAATATAATTAATTTTCCTTTGGATAAATCTCAAACATTACTATCACTTGTAAGATGACAGTAATGTTCACTTCAACACTTCATAATATCTATCTACTGGTAAGTCAAGAACAGTACCATTGAGGAAATATTTATTTATTCATATTTTTCATACAAGTATGTTTAATTAAAAACGTCTTTTAAAAATTACATATAACATGATAATACTGTACGAGTTAGTATCTTTGTTTAACTGTGCCACCTTTGTTTAACTGTGCCACAGTACTCACCGTTAATGGCCGCCAGTATGGCCGTCCTGCCGAGTTCCTCGTCCCTCCTCAGTTCCTCCTGTACTCGTCGAGGCACGCTCACTCCGTTCCTGTGCATCCACTCCCTGTTCCCGATCAGCACCAGTTGTTCCACCTCCTGGCGGTTAGGGTAATGTTAAACCTAATTCTTTATCTTCTCTATTTTTTGTTTTCTCACTCACTCATACATATTTAGGGTACATCCCATTAATTTCCTTACTCAATAAGCCCTTCTTACCCTGCATCACCGATCCCTTCTCTTTTAATGTACACACTCTATCCTCTCCACCCTGCACTCTTCTCACATTCCCTCTCTTGTACACAATAACTTCTGTCAACCCCATATCCTCTAACGTTCTCCTCACCTCCCCCTCCTCTCCCGCCTTGATGACTCTCTGTAGTCTGGCGGCCGCCTGCGCCGTGCTGAGTGCCGCGTCTCCCTCTCCTCCTATTATTTCAACCGGCACGCCTTGAAGGTAGATCGTAGATCCTTCCCTATAAAATTTCACATTTCAGTCGGTATTCACTCATGATATCCTGGTGGCGTTTTAAATATATATTTTTTTTATATCGTTTGTATATAAGATAAGTTGAATCGTAAGCTACAGTGATCTGTATGTAGTAATGTAGCGTGCATACCGCGGCGTGTGTTCGTCGCTGCGTGCGTGTTCCGCGGTGAGTGCGACGCGCGCCCGCAGGCCGCAGCCCGGCGCCGCCGTGAAGCCGCGCACCACCGCGCGGGACGAGCCCACCACGCTCGAACACCAATGAACTATAGCTGGGGAGCGGACGAAAACATGTTGAGACAAACTAGAAATAACAATCTACGAAACTCGGGTACAATTGTCTCGGGTGGACGGCGGTAGATTGTTTACGGTTAACTTAGATAACTCCGGATCATTGTAAAGCTCAGAGTATTTTTGAATTAGCAGAATATCTTAGGAATTTAAAAGCAACAATCAGTTTCTAAAAATCCGCACTTTGTGGTTTACAAAAAAAGTACTGTCTGGCCACACACCAAGCTACATATTATAAGAAGTGAGAGCGCTACTGATAGAATTAAGTAATTTAATAAAGAAGGCTAGTTTACAACTTACCCGACGCGACCGGATGTTCAGAATTCAACTCCGCCGACAATATACAGATGAGTACTTCCGGTAGTGTGGAAGGATCGCCCGTTAGTAGTGAAACTCTCGCCACCGTGGTACTACCACGTGTTATTGTACCTGTCTTGTCGAAAATTACTGTTTTAACCTGCAATATAAATAATTATATTCTTTGTAACGTTATTTGTTACTTTTTAATATCAAAACTATTCTCAACTTTCATTGTTAAACAATTTATAAAACATATTTAATTCGTGATTTTTCTTTATTTGTAAATTAAAAAAAAAACAAGGCGCTTGCCTTATGCGCGTTCTCGAGGGGCTCCGCCCCCTTGATGAGGAGCCCTAGCCGCGCCCCCACTCCTGTTGCTACCATGACGGCTGTGGGCGTCGCCAGCCCCAGAGCGCAGGGACACGCGATGGCCAGAACTGATAAGGCGAAATGGAAGGCTGTCTGGATGATCAGCTCCCAGTCCGAAAAACCAGCGTCGCGGTAGATTTCCTGAAATAAATATCTATTTTTAAAAATGTAACCGGTGACTGTCAGTTTGCTGG
The DNA here is from genome assembly GCA_959347405.1 of Napeogenes sylphis. Taxonomy (NCBI): domain Eukaryota; kingdom Metazoa; phylum Arthropoda; class Insecta; order Lepidoptera; family Nymphalidae; genus Napeogenes; species Napeogenes sylphis. The sequence continues at coordinate 13,374,499 of OY365785.1, read as the reverse complement.
TAAAGGATCTTGGTTCACTGAAATATTGCATCAAACCTAAATTACCCATCAATTTCTTAAAAAGATATATTTACCGGCGTGATGGCCTTAATTCTGTCAATATCCAGTGCTCCGCTTATGACCCAGCAGATCAGCGTCAATACAGAGAGGAACACAACCATCGGGACGAAATATCTACAAATATTACATGTTATATTAAAAATATATATCAGTTAATTGACTTGATTGAACAATGGTTGATTATAAGCGTTGTTGTTAACGTGTAGGTCATCCGTACGTGAGATCCAAACTAAGTGCCTTTAAAGTGTACGTGCGTGCGTAAGTATGAGTGCATTCGTGTATATGGATGTGTTTGTTTAGGTGTGTGTTCTCGCCTTTGGTTTGCTTGAGTTATATCTATGAGCTTCATGGTTCCCTGACATAGTGTCCGCATGTGGTCATAGACTTTAGAAAGCTCATAGCTTTGAACATACATGCGCAAGAGTGCGCGTATGTGTGCGAAAACGTGGATTAAAAGAGTGCACATTCGTGTATGTATGTGTGTGCGTAGGTGTATGAGTATGTGTATCCATGAGTGTGTGTGGATGTGTGTGTGGATGTGTGTCTGAATGTGTGTGCGCGTGTGTGTAAGTGTATGTATACTTACGAGGCGATGGTGTCGGCCAGTCGCTGTACGGGCGCCTTGCTCCCCTGCGCGTCCTCTACGAGGCGCACTATCTGCGCCAGTGTGCTGGCCTCGCCTGTGTGCGTGGCTCGCACCACCAGGGCGCCGTGCTGGTTCATACTGCCGCCTATTACTAACGAGTCTGGACGGGCGGAGAAGAAATTAATAACTGAACAACAACTGAAAACTTTGGTTTGATGTTTCATAAATATAATGTATATCTATTTGTACCGACGATTTTGGAGTGGGGAATAGAGTGAAAAGAGTTCTCAAAATTTATCTTGTTGGTTCTAACCCATGGAAATACTTTGTAACCGTGCAATTAGAGTCCGACTTTACATGTGTGCGATGAATTACTAGTTGTAAGTAGTCACTTGACATTAAATATTTATCTAATATTTTAAGCCCTCGGACTGACCTTTGGTTTTAGCGACCGGCATTGATTCTCCGGTTATGAGAGATTCATCGCACGTGCTTTGGCCGGATATCACTTTACCGTCCACTGGTATCTTGGCTCCGGGGACTACCTGATATGATAAGATTAACTCATCAACTCAAGACAAAAGACCAAAAAAGTAAGTATCGAGTAGACCAAACCTTCAAAATGTCGCCCCGTTCAACCAAGTCTACTGGGATGCTCTTCTCAGATATTTCCCGGCCTTCCTGATCTAGGGTAACCAGTACGGCTTCCGTCGGCGTCAGCGATAATAATTTGGAAAGGGCTTCGGAAGTTTTACCCTTAAAAGTGGAATTAAAACTTAAAGAACTATACTAAAACTTTTACAAACTTTTGCCATTACGAGTGATTGATAGAAAACTATTCTTAAATCTATTAAAAAAACTTTGATAAAACTATATCTTAAAGTATTAATTAACGTAGGGTAACAAATATTTCTATAAGGGTAAAATCGTCAACAAAGATATAATTACATTAAATACATTAACAAATGAATTACTTACTATGAGGATAAAATAATAATGATAGCTTTCTTAATTTGTAAATTAAATATATATACTAATTTTAATCTGTAAAATACACACTATCATGCTTTACCTTATAATATGTACTTGAAAAGTCTAATAATATTAACATATAACCAACCTTGGCAATGTGTTCCAGCCACCTCCCGAGAGACACGAACACTAGCAACATGGGGGGCGTGTCGAAGAACGTGAGGGGACTGGTGTCCTTTTCCAGGGACATGGCCGCCACCACCGCACACACAGAGTACAGGTAACTAAGAACAAGGTACAGTACAACGTTTATAAGAAGGTACAGGTGGGAAACAACCATTACCATAAATTATACCGGGAATTTCTAATTACTTTTTCATTTTCAATATACATACAAGAATTAAATATATCTATATATATTATAGGTACATAGATATTTTGTACATATATTCTAGGTACGAAATACATTTTTGGTTACCATAAATAAAACACATGCTGTATGTAGCTTAAACGCAAATAGTAGTACATTAAAATCAACGTTCGACGTTTGGCTAACAATTTCAATCTACAGGTCAGTTATTGGTGAGTACCAATAACTGAATTAAAGATGAGATTTTAATATAACTCAAGAATCGGATTATAATATAAATCTGTAGTCTTGTACTCACCTTATAGTAGTCGTCATAGATATAAGAACATCCATGTTAGAGGTTCCATGTCGTAATGCTTTATACGCTTGTTTGTAGAAGTGCCATCCTCCAATAAACTGTTGAATATTTATAACTATTAATGTTTATATTTTAACTAGCTGCAGTCCGCAACTTCGTCCGCATGGACGTAACAACCGACATCAAATACTAGTCTTCTAAAAATCAGTTTTTTAGTTCCAGAGAATGGGAAGTTTTAGAAATAAATTAATAGATCAATTTTATAATTATATAGATAAAAAATATATATTTATATTAGTTATTGTAAAATATTTCAATTCGAGGTTACAATGAACATTTTATATTAATATATTTTGCACAGGACATAGGGTATAGTTAAACTATATGTACCTATTAATAGGATTTACCCGCCAAATTTAATTTACCCCGAAAATCACAATGACCCTCACCTGCACGGGTGTAGCCAGCAACCAGAGCAACAAGTTCTCAAGACTCAATCCCGGAACAACACAGCACATATCCTTGGCGCTATGATGTCCCATCCCTACCATGAAGTACATCATGGCCGCCATACACGGTGCCCCAAATATTAAGGATATTAAAAACGCGTTACGCCATTTTCGAATTTCTTCTCTGTAAATTATTATTATTTATATTTATTTCGAAGACTGAAAATTGTATGCAATATTTAAAACATAATTAATAGAATGTAATATCTTACGCTAATATAGTTAATATATATTCAAAAAAATACACGGAAAGCATTATAGCATTATAAACTACATTCATTTTAGATTTTAAACACACGCCGTGACTTAAATGACGTGTATCAAAAACAGCAGGTGGGAAGCCGATAAGCTGACAAAACAATGAATGATTGTATGAAAATGGTGTTTTATTTGGTTTTATTTATTGTATTATTTAATTACTTTTGAAATATAAATATTTTTATATAATATTAGAATTTCTTTGAGGGAATATACCTTCTATTATATATATATATATAGTCTGTGTTTGTGAATTGAATGTAAAACTTCATTAACTCACTTATGTTCTAAATAATGTGTGGTTCCTCGGTGTTGAGATCCGACGACGCTGGCTTCGAAACCGAGGTCACTGACCGCGTCGCAAATAGTGCGGGCGCCGATGATCTCTGGGTCATATTTCACTTTACCCCTGGGGAAGAATGATGAGGGTAAATGGGGGCTACCGTGACATATGCTTATATTGTATTTTAGTAAAATATGATTTATAATGTTTAATGTTGGGCATTAAAATATTAGTAACATTTAAATAAAGCATAATAAAGCATTTAAATAAATGTTTTGAAAATATCTATAAACATGTATAGCCATGTTTAGCTTATTTAAATTTACGTAAATATAGAATGAAAAATAAAACGATACAGGCAGGGATTCGAACCTGCTACCTCTGGGAAACCGATCTGTCGCTCTACCGATTGAGCTACCGTACGATACGGTATCATATCGACCGTATCGTATCTATTTATTTTTTATTCTATATTTATATACAATTAAATAAAGTTGTTGTTATCCGAGAAATAACATCGTATACACAGATATTAATATATGATGTATGTAACTCACTTCGATGTAGTCAGCGCGACGGAACAAGAAACAACTCCGTTAAGTTTCAGCACCGCCTTCTCTATTTTGCTTACACATGACGCACAAGTCATGCCTTTGATCTGAAAATCATTTGTCTGTTTGTTTGTATACATATATATAGATCGAACGAGGTTCGAGTAACAGGTTCATTCATATATGTGGAAGAAAATGTTTCAATAAATACATCCTTTATTTTATTAATAATTTCCCTATTGTCTGTTTTATATTAGTGTTAAAATTAATTATAATAAATGTCTATAGAGAAGTACCATCTGTTTTTGTAATAAATGTATTCGTGTTAATGCTCTACATATGATAAACTTACCAATAAATTTAAATCCTTCGGAGCTCCGCTATCACTTAACAGTTCGGATGAGAATCCTAACTCTGTAATAGATTCGGCTATAGCCACCGCTGAGATCTTAGCCGGCTCGTACCTCACTTCGGCTTTAGCGGCTAATAGAGCTATTACTATCGAGTGGACGCCTGTAAATCAAAAATATATAGTTTTTGGGGTAAAACTGATTTTTGGATTGTAGTCAGGTTAAATGGGAACATTATTGTGTTTAGCCTATAATAATAAAAATAGCAAATTAATTTAGATAAACACATTCGGTTAATCTTAAGTTTCATTGATATAAAAAGTAACATTGATATAAAAAGTAGTAAATATAAAGATTGATTGATATGTATGTGTGTCATCATATTTATCCTCACCACCTAACAAATATCAATTTTCCTCACCATTTAGTTTAGCACAATGTTTCTCTATGGCTGCGACGCACGACGCACACGTCATGCCCTTTACTTCTAACGTACACCGAGATATCTCTGGTATGTTACCCTGGAGTCAATCAGGAGTTACCCTTGAGTTCAACATACATACAAACATGTTTGAAATTATTTTTAAATATATAAGCTTATTATTTTTTATAATTATAATATGGAGACTAGTGGGAGTCCGTCTCCTTCGCAGCTGAGCTATCGTGTCGTTATATGTTTGAATAATTTAGCTTTTCTGTTTATAATGTAAATTACAAATTTTGAAGATCATATATATTAAGATGAGACTATATGAGGTCAGGACATAAATAAATATACACCTCAGAGATTTGAATTATCTTTCAATGTTGAAGAATGCAAACACATTTCTGAATTATCAGAATCATTTTTATTCGAAAATGAGCAATTATTAGTAAAACCGCAAAGACAGATAATTAGAATTATCATTATACTAAGTATCATTCATAGATAAGTAATTAACTAACTAATTATATACTTGCTTATATGTCACTTGTAAGTATTTTGAATGGGACTTGGCAATGGAGGAGACGTTTAACCTGATGGTAACTGGTGACGTCACCAGACGGATATTTGAAAGCATAGATGTAAATTCTGGATGTCGTCTTGAGAAATGGAAAGGAATGAATCAGGCTAGGAGAGGAAGGTAGGGTTAAAACCTTGCGGTTCCCTTACCTATACAAAACGGAGCCATAATAGGCCATGGCCTAGTCCTATTGTTCCGTATATATTTTATAAACAAATATAAAAGGAAACATGATGAACAAAAGTAGGACTCAAACCAACTAGTATAGACACGATAGCTCAAATATCAGAGCAATTATACGGTATCCTAAAGGTTCAGGGCTCATTGTAAACTTACCTAAAGCTAAAGCTTAACATGGTTATAAATAACTTAAGTAACTCACATTTGTTTGAGATTTTCTTTTAACCGATGGTTTCCTGTCTCCGGAACCCACCTCGCTCTTAGTTTGTGTTTCTGTGAATAAATAAATACATAATACTTTTATTGTCATTCAAGGTGAATGTAATTTTAATGTGAATTGCAAATGAATAATTATTTCTTTGAATATATTTATGTATTATTCCTACGCCCTTAGGTTGCCATTTGTTTGGCTTGCGTATATTATATTAGCTTTTGTCCGCGACTCCGTCCGCTTGTACTACAGAAGGACGTTGCACATTCTGAGTATTGGTAAATAACTACTGACCGATAATATTTATTATGTTTAAGATGTTTGATTCTATTAAGGATCGTACAGTGATGCTCAATAACCTTGGAATGTTATTTAATCTCAAAATGACAAAAGTTAACATATTCAAACTAACAAACTAATAATGTAATACTTGCTTAAATCAACAATCTTCTTTGACACTATTTACAATAATTGTAAGATTGATATTACAAAAACAGCAAATGTTATGCCAAATATGTCATCAAGTGGTATTCCTAACAAAATAAAATATGGTGTGTCATTGAACAATTGTACAATAATTTAATTGTTCAAGTTAAAAAATATAAACAAAACTCACCAACTTCCTCACCGACGCTTACGATATTTACATCGAATCCCAAATTGTAAATTGCCTCAGTTATCTGTTTAGGAGTTATAGCTCCGTGTGTGAACTTAACCAGCGCCGTGTTGTCGGACAGACTGACGGACGCGTGGTTCACACCCGAAAGTTCATTGAGAGTACCTGGAAATTAAATTTATGCATAAAAGATAAGAAGAGAGGAGATAATTTTAGAAAGCCTTGGTTCGTATTTTGTATGAATGTAAATTTTTAAGGTAAGCAAATTTTTCCGTGTAACTGCAATAGTTGTAACTGTGTTTCTATTTTTTTGGGTTTAATATAGTGCCATCCTTTTAAGTCTATTACATTTATTGGTAAAAGAAATGTGAAAACTTTTTCATTTCATAATAATAGTTATTCTTTAAATATATATTAATAATAGTACAATATTCACCTACCCTCAATAGTGTCCACACAGGACTGACACGTCATACCGGTGACGGACACCAGGACACTACCGTCCGTCATGTCGATCAACATGTCCGTCGGTATCTCAGCAGGAAGCAAGGTTCTGTTCAATATCATTTTATTTATTGCAATATTGTTCCAAGTATACTTTTATATTTGATGAGCAATAAAGCATTTTATACACATTTCAAATCCTTGTAACCAAATTCTCAGTAATGAAAAAACATAATCAAAAATCTTTAATTTATATTTTTATCACAGCTAAATATAAATAGATTTAATTATTTTATTATGAGCGTATTGCAGTTATTGCAATTTTATTTTAATACTTTTTTGGGCTTAGTTTTTGAATATTTAATTCATATATATACCTACCTACCCGTTAAACATACATATCGACGATTAAAGGGCTTTTTGGTCTAATCGACATTTTATTGCGAAATGGAGTTATACATATACATATTTGGAAACAGCGTTTTTCTGATTCCAAATAAGTATATACATAAATAATTTTCGCTAAATGTAGACGAAATAACCCTGTCACCATCGATATCGATCATTAGTTGTTTACATAATTTTATATCATCAAGACATCAATATTAGTCGTTAAATTAAAATTACTTATCACATTATAAGATTTTTTAAATAAGTATTATGTAACGTACTTCGTCTCGTCGTCAGTACTCTCCGGCACTTCAAATCCCATATCTTCTATATGAGACTTGAGAGCCTCCACAGAACACACGCGAGGTTCATATCTAAAATACCCAGCATGTTCTGATAGCTCCACCTACAATTTGTAAATAATTAAAAAAATAAACAAATCAACAAAGGTCTTTCGAGTAGAACCTCGGTCTACTAAGTAGACCAACTCACTTTAACGTACTGAACACCAGGTAATTCGCGTACAGATCCTTCGATGCTTCGTACGCAGGACTGGCAGGTCATGCCATTGATTGGCACACGAACCGCCACCAGATCTTGTCCGGATTCTCTGTGAACAAAGATTTTAAGGATTTGAATAGTGCACCACTACGACACAATAAATACGTAGTAAATCAATAAAAAAAATATTATACTTATATATTCATCGTGTTAATATTAATTATGAGCGAATTTATAATGAGGTAATATATGACATATATTATTGGTAAAACATATTATTGAGTCATTATGTTACAGCGATTCCAAGTGCTAATAGGTGACCATTTGGCGGATATTCACAATGGAAAAAATATATTTATCTGTTATGGAAAAAGAAACCGAGAGCAAACGGTAGTCAGTATGTATTCCTTCTTAAATTCATTATTCAGGTATTTCATTATATTTGAATATATCTAAAATACAAGTATTGAAGATATTATTATCAAACCTACTATCATCTGTATTTCACCAACATTCAAACATATACCGCATTGAAAAACCACAAACAAACGAATACACAGACGGACAGCAGTTTAATAGCTTCACCAGTTTCTTCAGTTCTTGAATAAAAATGACAAAAAATATTAAAACTATGAACAATGCTTCTTTCATTAAATATTTAACATTTAAAGAACATAAGTCACTAATAAATTAATTAATCGTGAAATTCGTTTGGACACAGACAGACTATAACGGGTCGTTTTATTAGTGTGTCTTATCTCAAGTCCTTGAACGTGGAGTGAGGTAGCTCTTAGACTACAAGCGATGCTATATATTCATTACTTCATCATTTGGAACATGAGATTTTTAAAAATCCTCTATAGGTATATTGATGTCATAGTAAATATTGTTTTATAAATAAAAAAAAATAAATATACTAATTATAAACACACTAAATAAGATTTAAACACTGATTAGTGAATAGAAATTTGTACTCTCTTTATTTCATTAATATATAATATCAAATATTCAATATACGATATATGTTTAAAAAAGGTCATTGAATTGAAAATAAAGGTTCATCATCGAAGGTTCATTAATTTGGTAATGTTTCTGTGACGATAAGAGAAATTTCACAAATATAGAAGCTATATTGAGCGTACTAGGGTCTAGGTAAAAACCCAGTCTTTACTTTTTTTTTAATATTTTTATGTATGAAACAAGGAAAACAAGTCAAAATAATAGTATAAATAATATTATATTATTTTTTATTACGACACGGTCCTTAAGGAAACATAAAACAAATGCTCATTTTCTAATCATAACTGCAAAGTCGTTAATTATCAAACCAATTATCCTGTATTAGTTCTGTTTTATTTTTAAAAAACTTATGACACGAGATCAGATTACAAATGTTGTAACGGAAAAACAAATGTATTATTCGTGTATTATTCTTAGTCCTATGATCTAGGACTAATGTGAAAATCTAAAAATAATTTATAAATATAGGTTGGATAGATTAATTAACTTGGTTATTGGTTGGATAATAGATTGGATTAAAATGAAATGAGATAATAACAAAGTTCCTTACGCTGTCACCTCCAATAACAATTGTGGGAGAACTTAATTAAGATATAATAAAGTAAATAATAACAAATTATAAATACAAGAAAAAAATATTGAACAGAAACATAAATACAGAGGATGCAAGACGCTTCTTCTTTGATTTTGAAGAATTGGCTTACATACATATACCTATAATACATATAGGTATATCAATTTAAATCACGCACGAAAATTTTTTTCGCCGCACACTTCCCCTGATACGGAACGTGTGACAAAGAACTTTGTTCCAAAAATAGCTTTGTAGGTAGTCGAAATACTCAGTAGAAACTGATTACATACCTACATTATATGGAATAATGAACAGTGCTCGTAAAAGGAGTACCTAGTACCAGAACGATATTAGGAAAACTATGACAGTTTATTGATTACTATAAATTATCCAAAATAGCTAAAGATATATGTAATTTTTAAAAGATTTTTTCAATATGTAAATAGATTTAGATTATTAATAATCGTACTGGGGTTACAGTAATACAATTTGGTAGCAGTAATCGTTTATAAGTTTATATACCTATTTGTTACAAATAAAAATATTTAAAGCCATATACATGTAAGGGCCGCATATAACCTTAAGAGTAATGGACAATACATGCAGTACATAATATAATTCAAAAGCATTATAATATGAACTGAATCTCAACCTCGGAGACAACTTTACCTTAACCTCGTTAAGTGTTAACCAAATCACGTTATGGCTTATGCGAAGGTTCCTATAGACAATTCTCATTCATTCACTCACTTGGTCACTCACATTCATTCACTGGGTCTAGAAACGTCCCGGTAATATCAAAATAAGAAATTTTTAAATAAAATAGAAATAGGAAATTTAAAAATTAATGTTAAAACAAATACTTACATCTTAAAAATACAATGAAGAATGCTGTATCTTGTTGATTAAAATTATCAGTAACATTACAAGATAAAAATCATGAAATCAGCTTCACCACAAAACTACTTATTAATCTTATTTTTATCTCAAACGTTTATTTAAAAAAAGGTTTTATTTACTTAAACTTTTTAAAAAGGGATTCAAGTATTTTCAAATTATTTTAATACAAAATAACTCCTACACTAATTTTAAAATTTAAATTTGTGCAAATAAAAATAGTCTCACTCTGTTTGAATTCCAATTTCAAATACCTACTTGGACGGTATAAAATATGACGCAACCATATTTCCAAGTTTGCCGCGCTGAGTGCAAACCTTTGTACATATAAGCGATTAAGCGCTTGATACATTTTAATAAATAATGTTAAATACCTACCATAATATCAATAAATATTGCTTTTATTGAAGGGAAACAAGATTTTGTCAATATTAAAAAACTAATTGTGAGTTTTATACATTTTGTCAATAAAGACGAAATTCACATAACAGTTATTATTAACAATTTGTAGCGCTTGAGCGCTGGTTTTTCATGTTTAGTGCCGTGCGGCAAAGGATAACAGAACTGAGAATACTCGATAAGTAACTACACCAATTAATTAATGGAAGTTACACATACTATAAATATAATAACACTTAATGGCTTGTTATTTTATGAAGTAAAATACACCTCCGTTATTTTGCTGAGGGCGTGAGAGCCGGATAAGGGATAAAAAGGTTCTCCTGACATCTATAAAAACCTAAAAAAATGTTGGCCTAATCTCCTTACATTATGTCAGAAAGAAAATCCTGATAATGGTTTAAGGTTCTAGGATGCACTTAAAAAAGTTTTGAGTATGTAGGTATATTATAATAGAAGAGGGCGAAAAGTGGATATGGATAAATGTATGAAAAAGTAAACGATATAGAAGTCTGCACTGAGGTTACGTCTAATAGAAGAGCGTGGAAAAAATTTCGGCGACCAAAATAACTAGGATAAGGGCAGTTGGATGTTAATGGCTCATTATTTATTTTATTTCGAGACATTTAATTACAGTGTATTTAACGTATTCTAAATTAAAAAAAAAGAGTTATCTTCGTCCATGTCTGGCGAAAGGAAACTCTATTTACAATTTTTTGGGTAGGTCGTTCTCTTTTACATATGACTATGTAATTTTACACTAACTAAAAAATCGCAATGTATTTTTTTTTATTAGAAGCAAACCCCAATAACACAATACTTATATACGTTGCAACAGTGAATTGTCTTTAATTAATTAATATATTAATAGTTATACAAAAAAGAACACTATAATTTTACTTACAAGACAAACAAAACCTAGAGCCCAGGGCACGTTTAAAAAAAACTGAACTGTCAGGTTGATATCTAAACCTATAATGGTGCGAAGTACCGCTATTGTCCATTAGTTTATTATTAGACAGATGTTTATAAAACTTATTGTAGTCATTATTAGTTCAACATTAGTGTCATTGTTTTTACATCTGAGATCTGAAGTTTATACTGTTGATGATAAGTATGTGATAATATTAATATTAGCCATTGGTAGCTTGGTGTTACTTGAGTGCAGGTTGTATAGGAACAAAAATATATTATTGGATTTTAAGTAAATGTTTGAGTTTGAATACCCTATCATAAACCGAACCTCACATTAAAGATGGTAGGTACTGCTGCTCCTTTAGAATTGATTATATTGAAAAAATAAGACAATTATGGAATCATCGAAGAAAGACTGAATCTTGCCGCTCTCTTAACTTACAAACCTAATTGAAATTAACCATCTGAACAGAAAGAAAGAAAACAGTTAGAATGATAAACCTTCATTATGTTTAGATAGCAAGTGCTAATACATTTAATAATATCTATTTTTGTAAAATATGTTTCAACCAAAAATAACATAGGATTAGATTATATTATACTAAAAAATCTCAACAATAAACATCAGCACAGGTGTCTTGACTCATTCAATTATAGAGAGTTCAAGAAATAGACAAACTTACTCAACTACATTTGACATATTTTAAGATACTAGTATTTTTAAGAAATATTTCTTCCAAAACAAAGCAAATGTGCTGATGGCGTCACAGCCTTCATTCAAAGTTCTAACCCAGGTGCCAATGCAGAATGGTCGCAATTGAATTGCCTGCCCTTGACCCTTGGTTAATTTTAAGATGAATACATATATTTAAGATAGATACATTAATATTTTTTCCTAATAGAAATTACTTTATTCTTCTATCCTATGGCGTGCTACTAAGGCAATGAGGGTAATTTTAAAGGGTTGGTTTTTAATGTGTAGCTTTAAAAATGGGAGTGACATTAATGCTACCATGTAGTCCTACATATCTGTAATGTTAAATATTTTAATGACATATTTGTTTGTTGATTCAAAGTCAACTTATTTTTAATCACCTAATATTGTCATGATAACTTATGGATTGTTTATTCTTCTAACGAGTTGTTTTGAAGTTTAGTCGTGTGAACATTAGTTATCTCATTTTTTAGAATTATACATAAGCTCTCCTCCAAACCCTGTAAATTAGTCCTCATAGAATCCTCCTCTAATCTTCATCGAGTCTTGTCTTGAGACTGTTGTCACTCTAATATAGTCTATACGTGAATAGTGTATAACAAATGTTACTTGAATATATTTCAATAAGAAACAAAAGAGAACTTTCCTTTTATTGAAGACCCCTTCATCGACGCGACGACCCCGAACATTACATATCCCACAGTTATCTTCATCATCTTAGTCCCATCATTTTATTCGTCGATACGTATCCGTAACGAATTTTTAAAAATGTAAAGTTTTTATATATGAGTATTTTTTATTATGATTATATTTTAGTACACATTATTAAAAATCTTAAAATTAAACTCCTTGGACCGAAATTGTTACAAACCAATCCTGTTCAATCCAAAATCCTGTATCCGCAACTTCTCTAGGTACATAATTTCTCCTGAAGCTAGCAACCGGTAAAGGTGAGTCAGTTCTACCAAATGGATATTTTGAAAACAAGGCACGTGTTCTCTTCATAATCGGAACGGTATTACTCACATCCAACGCGATGTTGTATCAAAAGCTTATTATAAAACCAAGTACTTTGTTGACGATCGGGAAGCCTGCAATTGTACACAAGTTGATTCACTTTGACCACTTCAATATATTGTTAATTACTTATAGGTAAGAATAAATCTTTATATAAAAACTATCCTTTATGTTGTTTAAAATTAGAATCCTTTTAGTGTGATAGTGTAGTAGAAACTCTAGTGGCGTGACTATTTTAGTCTTCTTTTGTTGTCACGTTTTACTTCAGTAGTATTTTTTTTCTTACATATCAATAAATTAATGCTACTAACCGTGTTCAAAAATGGTCTCGCAAAAAAAAAACAATTAATTTAATTTCGTGAATATCAATAATCAATATTTATTTTATAGTCATAATTGTTCACGAAAGTTTAATTACAAAAATAAAAAAGTTAATTAGTTAAATAAGAAAATGTACAAACGAAGAGAGTATACATGGAGTTACATGCTGGATTTATCCTATGGAACAGGGCATTTCATAATAATGTACCTATGTATTTGAAATAAGCACCTTTGACTTTGACCTATTATTAACGCCCTTCGCAGTTGTATTTATATATAAAAAATATTAAAAATAAGCTGTTTACAGCCACTTCACCTTTTCTGGGCAATCGTGATCACATATAAAATCCATGCATTTATTTTAATTGTATATTAAAATACAAGATTTCACAAGAATCACTTTAATGTTGTGTAATGAGTTAACAAACAATCAAACATACAAACTCTAAAACCTATTTTTTAGGGATTGTTTCATGTCATGTGTCAAAACGTATAAATTATCAATCAATTTATGCTTAATGTACTTATTTGACCTCGTTAGAATTTCGTTATACTTAAATATGTATAGATATAAAAAAGTAAAAAAAACCTGCCTCTTATTGTCAATAAAACCTTGAATTGGTTTATTAATAATGTCTGTCTAACAGGAAGTTGTTGATTGATTTAGATTAATATTTTAAAACAAACATATTAGCATTATATATTTTTTTTAATTTTAAAATATAAGTTAATTCAAAGTAAAACCAAGGGAAAGTTCGTCACGTTGAATGCGCAAGCGATTCCATAGCGTCCTACTATATCAATATATATATGAGAGCAGCTGCTTGTTTCTTTAGTGGGTAGCCTTAAAAATGGCAGCGTCTTCTACGGGTAATCCCACATAAACCCCCGATCATCACCTTCTTAGGCGGCGGATATACGTAACGGATTGTTTAAAAGCAAAAAATAAATGGTTTTAGGATAGCCATAATAACTTCAGAAGTAACTTCTTTCAGAGGTAGTATCTATCATATTAGTCTGCATAGAAGTCGCAGAATAAGGTCGCGTTAATTAAATAAAAAAAGCAATCTGATCACAGACATCTAAAGGAAAAATATGAATCATAAGATTGTTTTGGACGCATTTTGGAACTTTGGAACCTTCGAATATGAAACAACTATTCAAAAAGGAGTCTGTATGTTTGTTGACGGTTTCTGCGAATTTATGAATTGAATAGTACACCTTTTTTATTCTCTCAAAGCTAATTTGAATACATTTCAGATAAGTAATTTTTATTTTAGGAATCTTTAAGTTATTTAGCAGCTTATCAAAACAAAACCTTTGATACAAATAAACAAACATATTTTGTGAAGTTCACATTATTTTTTTTTTATAAAGCAATAATAAATAATTGGAATAGGATAAACCTAAACAAATTTGAGATCAACAGAATTTTTAATAAAAGAAACACGACCAATATATAATTTTAAGGAAAACTACTGCATAATTAATAATTATACAAGTGACTTCTCCCTACTTATTCTGGTACATATAATTAAATATCATTCAATAAGTAGATTTTAACTAAAGTTTCTTGGCGTGAAAGAGAAAAAAGAATACTATTTAAAAAATGAATAACTAAAGAAAGAGAAAGTGGTATAGCGAGTGACGAATAATAACTGACGGTAACATTGTATTTTTTAGAATAAAAAGTGGCCAGTCCTTTCTAACATAATAATATAGATTGAGTGCGAGTGTCTAACAAATTATAAGAGGAAGATGGGAGAACGTACCTTTTCTAATCCCATATATAAGAGGGAGATAGAGATAGATATGTATAATAACTTTATGCGTAATACCTTTTAGTAGTCAGAAAAACAACGCGACCATTTATAATATTAGGATAAATTCCAATTATTTGGAGTTGACGCAATATTTCAATCTCTACATTTTCCATTTTCTATTACACGTCTCTCAATAGTGATGTTCTCTAAATATTTGTTTATAAACTTATCCAACCAACCAAAATGTATACTTAATATATTAAATATATTTATTTATGATAATAATAGCATATAAAACAAAAAAAATATATAGAATTTTATCTTTTACGACGAAATGTCGTTTTAACGTAACCTACTTCTTGATCTAAGAAAATTAGATCGTGAGAGAAATATGTAAGGCCGTTGCCTTTCTAATATTAATTATTCGACACGATATATCGTACACTATAAATAGAACAAGTATATTCATATAAAATAAAACGATTTCATAGGTTTCATATACTTTAAATATTTAAAATAAACATGTACTTTTCCTAAAACACGTACAACAACTATAAACAGAACATTAAAATAAAAATACGTGAGAGAAAAAGACAGATAATAATGTGATACAAATTTTGTATGTCCATACATAAATTTTTTGTATATACATAAAAAAAAAATTATTGTTTAAATATATGTATAAACATGTATGTCAATGTCATGAGTCAAAGTCATGTTAAGCTTATTTAAATTTATATAAATATAGAACGTTAGCGATACGGTAGCTTAATTGGTAGAGCGATACGATTTCCCAGAGGTCGCGGATTTGAATCCCTGCCTCGTGTCGGTTTATTTTACGTTCTATATTTTTATAAATATAGAACCACTAAAAATACTAACAGTGTGAAGTTATGGATTTATTTACAAAAAGGTTTTAAATTGAACGCAGTTGAAAGAATGGGTTATTTTATTTCTAAACTGAATATTTTAAAATTCTCAATAAATTAACATATGTAGAGATAGAATACAACACTATATGAACTTTTCATACCTGTAATATATGTTTTAAGTACATAATGTACTATATATATCGTGCAGTGGATACTAATTCAAAAGATATATATCGACGGTTCAAGAGTTATATAATATAAGCGACATATTTTAGCGATTTTATATTTTTATATAACATTTTTATACATATATAAATCGCTGAATTCAAATATGTGTACAACTCTATTTCGTTAATAAATATTGTTAACACCAAATAGCCCTCGAATAGTATATACTAAATATTATAATATATACTAAATATTATAATATCATATAAGAAGTTCCCGTCACCAATTCTTCTCTTATTAATTTAGCAAACACGTAGCTGCGATATGGATTTTATTAGATTGGAAATAATAAAAACATCTGACATGGTAGTGTAGATTTAATTTAGTATTGTAATTTTTATTAGAAACTCATTAAAACCATTCGTTGAGACAACTTTTTATATAACCAGGTGGATCATTTATTATATTATTTATACTAGATTTCAACTATATTTTTAACAGATTAAAGTTAATTTAATGGATAATATTATTAATATATTAGTCGACTTTAGAATTTTGAGTTTGAAGTAAATAAAGATAAAAGAAATTTTTAAGTTACGATTTATTGAAATAGGTAGGTAAACTGTTTCTTTCATTCTTATAGAAACTTTCCAAATTATTCTAGACTTGATTATGACTTTAAATATTCTATCTGTGTCCTAAGTCTTGTGTATACTATAGGGAAAACCCTGGGATTGAGATTTAGCCTTGACTTTCTTATAGAGAACTAAGAACAACAGCTGTTTGTTAGACAGAGAAAGATAGAGACTTCAAATATTGTTGGGAAAAGAGTAAATTGCTGTAAATTACAACAAAACTGTAATAAATAAGTAAAGAAATTATATAAAACATACATAATTACATTGATTATCTTATACTTAAAATATAATATAATCTATATATATATAGAAGGATGTTTGTATATATGAAATCGATGAACTCAGAAACTATTGGACCGATGATTATGAAAATTGGTATGTATATGTATTTTTCCACGGAGAAGGTTTATATGGTATGGCCATTGATGTAACTCGCCACCAGGCGGCGCTGTCAAATATAGACTTCCGCCCCGTTCAACCGATTGTCATAAAAGTTGGTATGACCATGTATGTTTCCTCGAAGAAAACGAATATGCTATGGCCATTGATGTAACTCGCCACCAGGCGGCGCTGTCGAATATCGACTTCCGCCCCGTTCAACCGATTGTCATAAAAATTGGTATGACCATGTATTTTTCCTCGAAGAAAACGAATATGCTATGCCCATTGATTTAACTCGCCACCAGGTAAAGTAAGGGTTAGCCCAGCGAAGCGGGCTGGGTTCGCTAGTACTCTATAAAAAAGAATATATTTCTTCATTAAGTATATTGAAGGCGTGAGAGAACGTCGGAGGCGAGGAATCTAATATCACTCGGTTCTTCCAGAGACAGGAATTTATGGTATTTGATTCAAATTTTATCTACGGGTTTGTCTGTTATAAAATATCAGAAACCTTCAAAAACCCAGAGTCATCATGGCATCTCGTTACGGTAGAGCTATAACTCGCTTGAGAGGATTTGGTTTTTCCTCAGGATATTTGTTATGGATTTTAATTCTTGCTTATAAACCCAAAAAAGTTGAGCTTTTCGAATTAAATAAGAAACAACGTGTTTTATGTATAATATTTAATATCGAGAGCCGAACCAAATATTAACATTGGTTTCTAAAAATAGTTTTGTTTATAAATTTTGTGATTATATCTTTTCAATATTTTGTATGTTTCAGACTTATTTACTTAATTTTCGAGTATTTTTCCAATGGTGTCGCTTAATCGAAACTAATAATCGATTCTGATCTAACTCTTCCAACTTAAGATTGAAATTACGATCTACTTTTTTAAGTTGTTACTACCAATAACAAGCATGGATTAAATTTACCATAAAATGTTGATTCAAATCTCGGATTTCGGATTCTCGGTTTTTTGTTTCTGGTAAAAAAACACATATTTTAATATAGATTTCTTGAATACAATCCAATCAACGGTTTTTGCGGTAGATTTTTAAAACATTTTCTTTCATACAAGATTTGTCCAAAAAAATCGAAAGAGTTGCCCCGCTCTAAAGTGATGATCTATCATACATTCGGGATGAATCGTTCGCGCCGTTATCATACATGCGGTAATTGATTATATGTAGGTATATATAGACATGTTCCTATAATGGTATTGACTATATACAAGGACAGCGCATGTCTGCATGTCTGGCTGGGACCAAGAACGTTTGATTTGGAACGAAGTGAATCGCAAGGTCAAGGACAAGAAGAATGGAAACACTACATCAACCTGTACGCTTTACTTAGGGACAGATAAAGAAAGAAAGAGAAGGACTATCAATCGGTCACTCCAGAAATTTGTTACTAATCGCGAATTAGAATTGCAGAA
Source organism: Napeogenes sylphis (assembly GCA_959347405.1). NCBI lineage: Eukaryota > Metazoa > Arthropoda > Insecta > Lepidoptera > Nymphalidae > Napeogenes > Napeogenes sylphis. The sequence continues at coordinate 13,355,798 of OY365785.1, read as the reverse complement.
ATTTAAATCGATTTCGTCTCGATTGCCATGAACATGTAATTACAACCGATTTATAGTATTTATCAATAATTATATATATAGGAAACACTACTACAGCTGGTAACATCTACGATAATACAACACAGATAAGATAAATTATACGACCTAAGTTACAAATACTGAATTGAAGGTTCCGCCCTTTATTGGTATATAAAAAAATATACATCATTTACGATACAAGATACAGTTTAAGGGAAATTTTGTCAATAAAATGATTCATATTTCAACAACAAATCTAATCAGTTATTGTTGATATATTTGTTTTGTTCAAATAGGTTAAAGTAAAGTCGTGTGAAAAGAAAAATATTCAAATGCATGAAAAATAATTCAAATCAAGATTCACAAAATGTATATAAGTTATTATATATTTTTTTTGTTAGTCTTGAGATATATTATATATAATCGCAACTATACAAAATCGTTCAGGTTCGCATAGCAGTTAACTAAGCCGATCGAAATATAATATGTTCTAAGTTCAACTTAAATAGCTATAATAGATCAATGCACCCTAGCTGGAATAAGCTAACCGTCGAAATCGAAATTAATAAGCTATCTACAATCGGAGATCAAATTTTATCGATCGGTTCTTAAAAATTCAATTCACAAGTTACTGCAAGTAGCTGAAGAAACAAGAAGAATTATCAGGATTTATTGTTAATTTCTACAAAAAGTTAAAAAGTCAAGTCAAAACTTACTTTACTTAATTATAAGTTATATTAAAATAAATACTTAGATATTAAAAACTCACCCATTATCATCATCCTCCAGCAGCCTGTACTTAATACCACGGGACAACATCATACTGCTCAAATTATAATTTCATTTCACTGTACTGTTAAGCGTCCCATTTAGATTAAGATAATCTATTAAATCCACCACAATTTATAACAGATAAAATATATGATATTATTTTTTTTTACCTATGATTAATATTTTTTATATTATTGTTATATTAACGATACTTTTGCACGTCTGAAGAGCAAGATACTTTATAAAATATTAGTCGTATTAATGGGACTTATCAGTGATAACACCACAAGGATTTGATAAATGATAAGCTTTAAGGTAATATCTATTGATTCTAGAAAAGCAGAAGAGTAGATATTTGGAAAATATCATAATTTACGTAATCGTAATACATTTCGTTTATACGAAAACAAATGCAATCTTTTTAATTGGTTTCATGACAAAGTTATAACATTTATGAGTTAATTATTGTTTACCTTTATGAAGTGTAATAATAACCGCAACTACTGAAAGTTGAAATTAGTAAAAATTTTCAACATGTCCTGTCATTTCCAGTCATAACAATAACTTTTCAATTATGTTTATTATTTAAAGTATCATAAAAAACAATATTTTTAGTGTAATAAAAACAAAAAATTGATTATAGATAACATAAGGACACCGCACTGCAGGTATATATCGATAAGCGGTAACAAAAACAATATTGAACATAATAAAAATAATTATGAAGAATATTGTATATTTTCAACGGTTCCTAATCAGATTTTAACTTCCGAACGAATATTTATAATCAAAGTCAAATAATAATATTCTTGAATGCTATGTTAGTAATATAAAAGAGTTTCACAAGATATGATAAGCTAAGCTAGATTTAGTTTAGCTGTCGGTGTGGATTGCCCCTAATACAGATATCGTATCGTATGTAAGCCCCTTTATCAGACACTCCGTGTGAATAGCAGAACCGTGCGCAAGTTTTAAGTATTGACTAACATTTACGTAACAATTACTGATAATAGATTCGTTTTGTTTTGAGTTATCTTAATTTGTGATGAATAGTGGCGGCTTCTTTACGATCTTTCTCCAAAAAATACGTATTATATATATATTTTAAATCTTGTATTACCAGATGAAATCTCATCAAAATCTGACCAACTACGTAACGTACCTACGTGCCTACAAAAACAGATACAGACAAACATTAAAAGTGTTGTAGTAGAGAGTTGACTTCAATATTATTATATCTATAGAAAGCATGTCTTCATATTCAATTTACTATGGTTTTCCCTATGATGTAAAGTTTATGTTTATATTACGTATTAAACTTAAAAGTATATTAAATAGCATCATTATTAATTGTTTTTGTCATAACAATAAAGCAAAGCAAAATACTTATTGAAAATATTATTTTATTTATTATGAAAGAATATATAAAACATTATAACCAAAAACCAACATCTGGTGTATATAAGATAGTTCAAATAAATAATTAAAACATATAGAGTGTTTGTGTGTGTATGTACATGTGTGTGTGGTTTGTGTGGGTAGATGACGCAGACTCTTAACTTCCTAAACTTTAGGAATAGCTAAATATATAGTTTTATATTGTACTTGAATCGTAAAATTGAGGATAAATCCTAGTAATACACCTCAAGATTATTAACTAAGTTATAATTAATAGTTTTAAGTTTATATTGAAAGATAAGACACATAATATATATTATTGGTTATATTAATAACCTCTCCTTGAAAGAATAATTAATAATGAATGAACATTTACCGTATGCCAAGTTACTCAAATTCCCGTTACTTACCGACACGAGCCGCGAACGTAACAACTTTCACTCTTGCATAAAAACGATTTCTTTTCAATCAAATCGTATTTAATTTCAGAACTATTAATAAGCCCTTGTGATTAGCCGGTCCGATATTCCGATTATCGATATCAATTAGATAAATGTTTCTATTAAAGGAGCAATATATCGATGTTTCTTCATAGGTAAAAATGGGTTCTCAAAGGTAAAATTTTTGGTCCTTTTTTATTCTTAGTTTATATTGACGAGATATCTGATGTTCGTTTTAATGAAAAATATAAAGTTAATATATTGTTGTTGTTGCATATTTTTGAAGTAGATATAAATGAAAACTTACGTTTAACACGTAAACGATAACTTAGTGGTTGTTTCCATGTTTTTACTATACATAAACTTTTGCTTAATAATAACAAACAAAATGTCTCAAGTCTTCGTTATCCAATGTTTTCCAAATAATCCTAAATTCAATTATTTAAAATGTAATTAAGACTGTTAATGTCATCGTATCTATAGGTATATCTTTAGATTCATAATTACAGTATCTCGCTCACATCAACGCACTAGCTAAACGCTTAAGTCCAGTGGCATATGCGGTTAGGAAAATTAGAAATTTTAACTGGTATGGCCAAAGCTACGAATTTTAAATAGGCCAGGTAAAATTTATGTCTGATGGTTTCCTGATCTGGGTGTCAGCAACAAATGAAGGAACAAATTTTATTTTGCAAAAGGTAACAGTTAGAGCTTTATACCACATGGGTCCTCTGAAATAACTTAAAGCTGTTTAAGGCGCTGCATACCTTACATTTTCATCATTTTATAATATATCATATCATAATAAAATAATAAAACATTTATAAAATAATCAATATTAGTTCATAAGTTTAGACTCACTCAAACATACAAAAATCATTTTGTTATAGGAATAAAATGACTTTTTAAAATAAATCTGTCTTACTTGCCGGAAAAAAAATAAAGCTTACATTAAGGCTATCTTGTATCCAAAGCTTCCTAGAAATCTGACTATTTTGGTGATAGTGATAACGAACTTGATAACAATTGCAACTGCACATGTTACTTCACTATAACCACATCCAAATAGTTGTCTGTTAGCATTTTTTGTTATAAAATAAAGCATTATACTGTGCCTTCGAATGTTTAAAGAGAGAAATTGTATGTAAATGATGATTTGTTTTTTTTATATAATCATCAACCAAAACTAACTTATCAACAACATCTCGTCGTGTCGTAAAACATTTTCATTCAAATCTTAGTTTTTAATACAATTCTTAATAAAAATATAGCATTAAACAATCCCTTTTTAACCCGCATTACTTACTGATCTTTTGAATGTTTAAAGAGAATCCTTTAAACTAACAAAGTAAATAACACCTACCTACATCTCGTCGTGCCCTAAATGGTAAAATGCATTTTTTTATATCAAGGTAAAATTAATAAATAATGAAGTGTTATTAAAATCACAGATAACTCAACTAACAATAGTGTCCAACAAAGGCCAAGTAATCACGAAAACAAAGACAAATAATATTTATATATACATAAAACAAACACAGGCGGTTTTGTAAATACTATTGTCTGTGCGTCTGTATAATAAACAGAATGGATTCGATTAGTTTTTTATATATTTCTATTATGTTCAATTTGTCACGATAACCATTTTAAGAGTTCAATTAATCTCGATTCGATTCCTGGTTGTTATAAAAATATTGGTATTTTTATATTTGCACATAATTCACATGCTTGCTGATCTAGTCTTTAGTGACCAAATGTCGTGGGTTCGATTCCCACATGAAATAATACTTTGCGTAATCTACATGCTGTTGTTTGTAAAAACCTTCAATGCTGCTCTTGCGCAAAACTTTTACAATATCAACACAAATTACAAATGAATAAATATTTTTAAAGTTATTTTAGCAACTAAATTACACGAACTAGTACCAAGTATCAACTTTAACAAAACCAACAACAAATGCAAGTAAATATGTAATAATTAGAGATAAATAATAAGGTTAAGTAATTATTTAATAAAGTTTAGAACAGTTATTTGAAACACAAACTAACAGACAAAGGAATAGTTATCATTAACAACATATTTTAAGATTAATCTAGATGTTGACACAAGTACGTATTGAGTTAATTATTTTATACTATCTGTTACTACTTTGTCATCCTTAAACTCAAATTATAAACTCAGTACCCACTTCAAATTTATACAAATCAATTTACTTGTTTATAGTTTTATTGTAATTGTAGCCGACAATATTTTTCCGGTAAAATTAAAGTATTTTTAGAAGTAAAAAGTTTAGATTTTAGATTATTTCCTTTTAGATTATGTCCATATATGGACAAGGAAATAATCTAAAATCATATAAACATTATCAAAATCTGACAAGCAGAATCTGGGCAAGGCTAATCAACATACCTATATATATTTATGTTTATAAACAATAGTTTGCTTTAGTCTATCTAGTTGTTTATAAATACAAACAAACATACAAAGTTTGATATTAAATAGGTAGCAATTATTTATTTCAAACTATTTAATTTATAGATTTTGTCTACCACTATTTATTTTTGACTACTACTGTTTATTAATATGTTTAGATTTAAACTCATTACGAATAAAACAATGGTTGGTTATTCAAAAATAAAATAAACATGAAATGTTAGAAATTTATTTAATTACTTTAGTAATTTATAGAATATGTTGTTAATTCTTGATGGAACTGCATTTTTAATAATGATTAAGAACACAATTTTTACTTGTACAAAGTTCCACAATATTAAAATTACTTTAATTTTGTAATATTATATGTGCACCATGTTTTTTAAACTTAATAATAGTTTCATAAAATAATTGAATAAGTGAAGGTTTATATTTACTATTTACTATTTTATTCCCGGCTCTATCCCAATTCATAAATGGTGTATGAAGTATGAATCATTTTGTTTGTTTTGCATTAAGCAATAACAATTATAGAGAATTACTAATTATAAAAACCTAAGCTAAGACCTTAATTATTGTTTAGTTATATATATGATAAGTACTAATTTGTCTTAAAATTTATGGATTTTAAAACGTGAATGTGATATTCGGTAAAGAAGAATAACATATAGTTCAAGAAACTCGATTAAATCTAAAACGCAAATAAGATTTGAATTAGAATTTAGATGTTAAAGAGTATCCATGACGTTTCTTATCTTTACTCTTCTCATTTTTATTTAGAGTTTCTTAAATACTCTTCTCTTCTTTCAAATAAAATCTTAATTACTATTAATAGTAGGTTTATTCTAAAAACCCATTCTTCCAGGCTCCTAACATAACCATCGATTACTCATAAGACAATCAATAATTATTTACATCCGTCTTATATTATAAATAGTTATATGTATAATAGTTATTACTTTAATGGTATTTCCTTTAATTATCACAAGTTATTGAATTTCGTATTATTGTGTAATATTTTTGGAAGAAATCTGAATTTAGTTACAATAATTAATAGTTAATACAGGATACAAACATACACACATTTTCTATTTTCTACCAGCTTTCTTATCAATATTTCCGCATCTTTGAGCTATGAGAGTGGTTTCTCATTTTAATAATGATTATGTTTGAGATTTAAAAAATATATATGATCAATTTAGAAAAGAATAGTTAATTAAATCTTCTAACTTGTAGGGACAAGGTGCAAAACGTATCGTCTAAACAACAGTATATAACAAGTATACATATATACAAAAACCATGTAATCTGTTAATATATAAACAAAATTATACTAGCACAAACTTCACTAAACAACTAATGAACGTCAAATAAAACGCGGTAAAACACGAACTTTTCCGCGGAACGGATGTAAACTTTTACTTTTTTTGATTGCGTTAAAATCGTCCGCGGTCTCACGGCGACTATTGAGTACTGATTGCTTGCCGCCTCCATAACTTGCATTGAGTCTTTTAGTGTTGAGATGTTATCGATAATGTTTTTTTATAAGATATCGACAACCGTTTTAATATTAATTATAAAAAATTGTAATATTTTCTATAATCATAAAGTTTTCTTTTATACCATGGTTTTTATAAGATTTAGAGACAAAGAAACACTATTCACATAAGGCCACATTTTGTTTGCTGTACTGTCAATTGCAAGAACGTGTTTCTTAATGCTTTGCATCATTATTCTGTGCTTTCAACCATTGTAATATATGCAAAGTAAGAACACCATTTGTTATAATTTAAAACAACGTTTTTTTAACTAAATCAAAAGATTTTCGATACTATTTTAAAAACAAATTATGGCCAATATTATACTTGATATGAATTTTTAAATGTATTATATACTTTAGTATAAAATAATACGTCGATAAGTAAAAAACAACTAAATATCCACCTCTACTTATCAAACGTTCGAGAGATAATTAGTTAAATAAAGATAAAGTTGTAATCAGGAAAAGAGTCGAATCTGGGATCAGTTAACAATTTTGAGATAACTATTAGCGGAAATCCGGAAATACATTGATCAAAAAATACAGCATCAACTCATATTATAGTAACAGTTCTAGAAACCATTTCTTATTACCATGTTTAGATATTATAAACCATTTAGTGTGAAACCTCACGATGCTTAATTAAAATATCGATAACAAAACTATCGACATAGGATCAACCCTAAACGTATTACTCAGCATTAAAAACACTTACAGAGGTATCTACGTTCCTACATAAGTTCAAACTAAAAACCACTCTATATTTTGAGCAACAGTGCTCATAATATAATACTAGTAAACAATTGATATTAGTGGTATCACGTGGAAAGAGATCATAGTGAAAGGCGAAGTGTTTAATCCTTGAAAGTTGCTGAATTTTGCTGGCATCTTAACCCCCATAAAGATATTTAAAATATAGTACCGACCAAAATCTTATAATAAATAAAAACAGTACGATAAGATAAGTAATAATTATTATACATTATACATGTTTGAATTTTTCCTCAATAAGTTTGTTTTTTATGATTATATCATACAATTTATATGATAATGATGTGATATAATATGAGCTCCTTTAATGGTTGTTTAAAATATTCAAAATAAACCTTATTGTTATAATTTAAAACTAAAAACTATTTTTCAATATAAATCTACTTTCAAAGATTTAATAATAATATTTTTAATTATAATACTATTTGTTTATAGACTCTCAATTTCATTTCAAGATCTCAAGTTATATATAACAATAAGATAGATAGAATAGATAGAACAATAGTCAGTAATAAATTAAAATATCTAGATATAGACTTACTTGAGTTTGTCTGTTTCCATCATCTCAGCCGACTCATCTGGTACAAGAAATAGATATAGATATTAAACCGATTATAACATTAAAAATAAAACAATAATATTTACAATCCCGAAACCAATGGAGGTAGATAAATATTAGTAATTACTAGAAATAATAAATTACTAGAAATAGTAATTACTAGAAATAAAAACTAGTTATAAAATAATTTTGTACTAAAAAGTTATAATAAAGAGTCAGAGGAAGTAACTGATAACAAATATGTATAAAATAGACTTCAACTACACTCACACAAAGACTCTCTTCACACACACACACATGCACATACACACTCTTCTCAATGTTCACAAAAATTTCACTTAAAATGTATACTAAAAAAATATATTTTTCAAAAAAAGAAGGAAATACCCACAGATTAATATTTTAATACTGTATTTTAACAACCAATATCTAATGCAATTACTAATAGATGATTATTATTATTAAAAACATAGGTTAATGGCACCATACTTCATGAAGGGGATATACAGAATAAATGGTATTTTGTCATAAAAAAATAAAAAAAACTAATCAGATAATAAAGATAATATCAATTTTGTAATGGTCTTTAAATTATATCATAAAGTGCTAAAGATAATCTATGATAACTAATCATTTGTGGCTTCTTGACTTACATTCTTGCTTTTAATGAGACCGGGCACTTTTTAAACCTAATACACGTGTTTACCAAATATAGACAATATTTGTTTCTATAGAGAATTAATATACTAGTAATCATTTTGTTATATTAAAAGCATTATACTTTCTTGTTCTTTTTATTTATTTTTTTTTATAAAATATCATATATATATTATATGTATAAAAACTAATTATAATTAAAATAAAACATGGAATATCACAGTATATTTATAAGGTATATACAAAAAATATTTTATTTTTATGTTTTCAAAAAAATAATATATCAGTTAATTTAAGTTTAAAAGTTAATGTACAAGAAAGTTTACTTTTAGTTTACTTACACATCTTATCCATTATTTGGCGATCACTTCATTTTAAACAAAGACTGAAAAAAAGAAAAACATTGTTCAATACTCAATTAGTAAAAATTGTAATGGATTAATAAGTTCAATTTATTTTAAACTCACAATATACAGTAAATATTATGTTATAAGAGATACTTTTGTTTGCAATAAATACATATTAGGTAAGCGACAGACCTATATCCATACTAAGTATGGTAAGTAATGGTGTTGTGTCAGTGAACTTGTACTTTTATTTATTTTGACTATCATTAAGAAAGTGGTAAAAGTTGTTTAGGAATATATTTTATTTAATGCTAAACTCACAGTTTGTTTCAAAAGTTATTGACCTTTAAATAGGGCGTATAGTTATCTAAAACACAATCGACTGGACACTGAAAACTTAAATTTTGTATGGTATGTGCTTATTTAATACAGCTCTCTAAATGGACGCACGAACACAAATGTTCGTTTTGTACATATTTTTTTTTATTTTTTCATAAGTCCAGGAAAACGATATATTGAAATATAATTAAAATTCAAATAGAAAATTTCTCCTAACATTACAATTTGACACATGACATGACATGTTTGAAGGATGCCAGTTGTCAGCTGTTTGATTATATTTAACGTTCCGTAACAGCATAATTGTATTATTCTTATAATGTTTGCATAATATCACAAGGAATATTAAAAATTATTTCTTAACTTATTTTTTAAATATAATTATTATTGGATAAATATTATTGCTATATTATTGTATGTCCATTTTTACCAATTACTATTAATGACAGAGGAATTAACAAAATTTGTTGACGCATGAAAGATCCCAAATGTCAAATGGTTTGAGTTTCGGAGTCTCCGAATCGGAGATTGAGTTGGTTATTGATAGTCCATGGTAGAGGGAATCAACAAGATTTGTTTGTTACATCGAAATTTGTAAAATTTATTATACGCAAAAGTATTATCATTATATTCTCTACAATGGCCGGCCATAACGTCAATGTCTGTGATATAGGAGAGGATGTTAAGGAAAAACTTAAGAAGTTTCGTTTTCAAAAGCATACATCGAATTCTGCACTCATTTTAAAGGTATTTTTAATAGTAACAGTTATTTTTTGCTGGAATAAGTTATTTTCTACCTTATGTTTTTACGTTATTCAGGAAACTTATGGAGTCATAGTGATGATTCATATCTTTTATCTTCTGTTATTGTGTTTTTTTATCTAATTACATACAAATTAATGCATATTTAGAGATAACCATCCGATTCTAAAATTTAATGACTAATATAATATTTGACAATATACCAACTCATCACTTTTTTTTATTTATGTTTCAGGTAAACAGAGAGAAACAAGCATTAGAAGTTGATGAAGAGTTAGACAATATAGAATTAGAAGAATTACAGGATATCCTCCCATCCCACCAGCCACGGTTCATAGTTTATAGGTACATACATACTACTTTGTTATAAACAATGTTGAGGTGTTATCACTTTATTAATTGAAGCCGTAGATACTATAGTAATTTATTAACTAATAAAATTTTTCATTATATTGTTAATTTAACATTAGAAATTTGAAATAAGTACAAGTTTTGATTTATAATTGTTGTTGTCTTTGTTGTTTATTATCAAATCAAATAATATTATCCTCTTACAGTTCTACCATTTATCTGGGGTCAGAACAAATTTATAACTATCTTGGAACTTAAAAAAATTCTTGGTCATCTTTTAAAAGAAAAGTTAGACAAGTATTTTCCTTAAATACATATATTTTTTTTCTACAACAATTTACTAAGTTTTATGTAACTCTCAATAAACTGTACTGGTAGCATTGAGATGGCAAAAGGTGGTCCAAAGTAATAAATTATATATTAGAGTAGAAAATTGAAAATCTCTTAAGAGCAAGGGATTTTAAATTTGTAGAATTTATAGGAACATCTACTTTAAATATGTAAAAAATAAGTTATCACTATTATACATATACAAACTCTTTTAAGTTTCGAACAAATGTAAAATATATATAATAAATATATTCCTGAATACATGCAATGAAATCTATATTTTTGTAACTAAATTAATGGGGGAAAAAAACATTTTCATGTCCTTAATATTATTAATATTAAAGTGACAAAAAATATAAAAATTACAAACAAAAAGAGTAACACATTTTTTTTTTAAATTTCAGCTACAAATTGGAACACACTGATGGACGGATATCTTTTCCTATGTGCTTCATATTTTATACACCCAGGGATGCTCATATGGAACTCCAGGTTTGTAATGAAATTATAATTTTTTTTTACTTTTAATTGGCTTACTTAGGGGTTAGAGCAATTTGTGTAATCTGTCCTGTGATATTATTATTATTCTGATTTTGAAGCCCCAATTATCTTTCCTAGGTGATGTACGCAGGCACCCAGCGCGCGCTGGCGGCCGCTGTGGGCGCTCCACGACTGTTAGAAGTAAGGGAGATAGACGAACTGACCAACGACTGGCTTAATGATAAACTTAAGAAGTAAATAGTTATATACCTAAACATATTTTAAATATAAAATAATGGAGTGTGACAAGTTAATAGAGGAACACAAATGAAATATAACCAAATAATAACATGCTGAGAGTAATAATTTTAATGAGAATGATTTATGTAATATGGGTTCGAATCTAGTCGAGCAAAATTCCGATTAATTTACGTGAAGATAACCAGGTAAATATTTATAATAATCATCATGATTCACAAGATTTTTTTTTTGCACTTATAGTTCTAATGATCCCTTTCCCTTATCAAGTAATGTTGGTATCTGTAGGTCTACATTAGCGACATTATATATTAATTTAAAAAGTCTAGGCCAGAATATTGGACCAAGAAATCTGACAATTTTAAGTTTAGAATTTTTAGCAATTCCACCCTTAAGGTGTATCAATATATGAATATTATGAATATATTAATGTTTCAGAGATTTTGGGTTATTAACTCGTGCAATTAGGGATACATTATTATTTATTAAAAGGCGAGTGAAGCTGCAGGCAAAAGCTAGTTTATTATTATATTATTTTGCTAGATACTATTTCATTTAGAATTCCATATGACACCTCCATAAATAAACATTGTAAGAAGCATAAATGACAGTTGACATCGAGTCGGCCATCTTTTGTTTCTAAAATAACAATGAAATAATACTTTTAAACATTCCTACTATATTAATAATTTTATAATCTGTTTCCGTTAAAAATATAATGATTTGTTTTCTTTATGAGAATGATTATTTTACGATTTAAATAATACTCTTGCTTTTACTTGTCAATTATAATTTTAATTAAATTAATCTGTTGTGACAACTATTTTTCTCTATATATAATTATGCCAGTTTCATTGTATGTGTATATTTTTATTTCTTGAAGTTGTAGGAATATTTACATGTTGTAGTGATTTTATGCATTTATTAATTTAATTATATATTATATTAGCTTAATGGTTCAAAGAAAGGTATTGAAAATGTCGCTATAACTGTCTGTTTGATTTTTGAAATTACATTTAAATTTTAATTACATACATTTTGGTGCAAACTAAAGTTTTATTTTTTGTTTTGGTTTAAGTTATAACTGTTCTCAAAACAACCGGTTAATTATTTGCCGAAAAGTAGGTCAACTACTAATATCGCATTGGGATAAGTCTCTTAGTAAGCTAGTGCTCTCATCTGATTGGTGGACACTCTTACACGCAAATTTTTAGGATAAATAGTGCGCTGTAAATCAGATAATGACATTTAGTAACATTAATCCTAATGAGTATTTATTTAAACTCAGTAAATTATTTCTTTTTTTGCTGTCTTTTTATACATGCGAATGAGATTGAGTAAGCGAGAGACAAACAAGATTATAGCTATTTTCTATCCCTTTCTTTAAATATCTGAAGTACATGTGATTTATAAATATATTATTGAAAAAAATATACTTATAACATAAGTGACTGTAAATCTGACATTTTAATCAATGGGTTATCATAGAGTATTTTTTTGACATTTTCGATAGTATTATAAATATTAATGAAGTTTTAAAACCCTTGACGTGGAATGGAGGAACGACTTTTTGTTTTTTTATATCTGCAGCATCTCAAAGTTATGCGGGTTGCGCACCAAAAGCTAAGCTAAGTTAGTTTAGTTTAGCTCGCATAACTGACGCATATTGTGTGCATGCATATTTTTCATAATGTGTGCATAGTTTGCAGTCTGCACACAAGTATTAAAAACTGCATAAGCTATGAGAGCTAACCTAAACTAAATTAGCTTAGCTTTCGGTCTGCAACCCGCATTCGAGACACACTTTGATTACACCTTAGTTGTAAGGTGAGGCAGTCATTTTTTTGACAAACTAGTATTGCTAATTATAACTTAGATCTAAATCTAGGAATTATCTTAGTTCGCTAGAGGATTTATAATAATTGTGCATTTTTGAAAAGTTTAAAAGACACAAGTTTTTCTTATAATAGATTTATTTATAACAATATATTTTTGTGTATATTTGTTTGTAATAAATAATTTATAAAAAATATGTATTTTATTAATTAATATTTTGAACTGGCATTATATGCTTTTTTTTTGGATTTCTTTAATTTAAAATCTATATTTTGCCTGTCTGGATTCTTACGACAGTTTGTTGCTACAACACATGATGTTTTAAGATTATGTTCGTAAGTTAATATCACTGGACTCGTTAATAATTAAATTATTACCTCATACAATACAAGAGTTAAACCCGGTTTTTTGAAGGTTGATTAAAAAAACTTTGTCAACTTTGTCAAATCTTGCATCAATATTTCTGATTGGTTGATTTGAATAATTAAAACCATTTAATAATTATTCCAGAAACCGGTTCATACATTATAATCTAAGTAAGAAAAGCTATACATTCATAACAATAACAAAATAGGCACTTATTCGTATCATTGGCACAACTTTTTATGAGTAATAATCGTTTTAGAAATCATATCTACGGGCCATAACTTTAGCGACTGGTGTCTCACTGGCCGTTAAATCGATGCCGTATTCCAACATCGCTGAGTACGGCAGTGTTGCTAGCACTTCGTAACCACATTTCGCCGACAAAACTTGAGAAGTTGTTGCTGTAAATACTGTACATGCAACCTTTATTCCAAATGATTTGCACATTTCCTCTCTGAAAAAAAAAGAAATAATTATCTGTGAGAAGAAGTTTTTTATTTTGATATTTGTATGTGGACACGTATTATAACAAGTACACTTGTCAAATTCTAGCTTTGACAACGGAAATAAAATTTTGAAAGTTTTTAAAAAAACTCAGGTCAAAATCTGCCCCTTTTCAGTAATTTTGGGTTCGGCACATTATATCAATTTCTTACACGCTTTTCTATCATACGCTTGAGATTTGTTTCTTCGCTACATAACCTCTCACACACTTCGTCCATGTCTTCTCTTGTACTCATTTGGAAGCTCTCTTCTCTTATATTCATCCACATCCATACACAAAACTCATCTTGTTACATGCTCATCATCCTTTAACATTCAGTGACCATACCACTTGAAGGCCTTACCTGACAGCAATTAGTTTAGCGCCAATATTCTGTCCCCTGTGTTTTGGCAACACTGTTAGGCCGCTAGATGACATGTATTTGTCAATTCCAAAATGGTCGTATACATTTACCAACTCCTCCGCAGCGACTAGAGTCTTCAGAAGCTTTTTCCAATTCTCTCCTTTTACCTGTTTCAAGTAATTATTTAATTAATCTGGCAATACCTCTACACTTGTTAAATATTCGTAATCTGCAAGGGTTGGTCCCAATAATATGTGATAAATATTTATAAGCTGACTTCTAACTGGGAATCGTAAATATGTCGGTGATTTCTCACATGATACTACTGTTAATATATAAATATTTAGTTTTGATAATGTTGAATTATTATATCCCCAATGAAAACAAAAAGGTGTAACATGGTATGTGTATAGGAGTGTTGTGTATATTTGTAGAATCTTAGTTTTTAAACGGATAAAACAAAATTTAAGTTTTTTTTCTAAATCCGAAGTCTTGCTTGGCGAGATAATGCTGCGCTATGTTTGATATCATTCATCATCATTCATTCATTCATCTTTTATTGGATAAAGGTAGTGTAAAATCTCAGGCAACATTTGTGTCTGTGTTGTTTTGATTTAAAATATTTAAGTATTGTAATAATCAACAGATCGTAGAAAATTGGATTTAATTAAGTATATCAGATTGATAGTGATGTATCTTATAGCTTAGACTGGGTGTAGTGTTAAGAAGTAAATATAAGTACGTAGATACAAAGTGCCTCAAAATGTAAGAAACGGATGCGTTCGTGGTATCATTTAAAAAAAGATTAAGGCTAAGAAATCTTTTAATATACCTACACATAAATTAAACCTGTTTCTTAAAAACAAAACAGCATGTATATTTAGATAAAGAAAGAATATGAAAGATAGCAAACAACAAAGAAGATTCGCGGGCCAGAATTTTTGTTAGGCATTTTGACAGTCTCATTCCATAATGAGACTGCAATAGGCATATTGATTTTAATATACATCCATATGTATATTGTTCATCTGTGCCCCTTTGGAGGAAAGAATAATTGGAATTAATTTAAAAAGGTAATACATACATTTTCCAAGTCCTCCTCGTCATCATCCTTTGTCTTCACAAACAGAATGTTAAAACCAACGAGCTCCTCCTTTCCCTCCTCTTCCGTGTAACAAGCAATGCATACATTTTGTGAAGCCATCTGTTCCCAGTTATTTCGTATTGTCTCCACAGATTCTTTGTCTGATTTAATATCTGTAATCATAACTATTTTTGAGTCTGCTATATACAGGACGTAGTCAATTAATTATTATTATATAATATGCTTAACATCCTTTACAATGTATAAGTACTGACCAACTACTATTATTTTGTTTTAAATCTTTTGTGATCCTTGATTATATATGTGTGAAAATATCTATAAACATGTATAACTATGCTAAGCTATTTATTTTTATATAAATATAGAATGAAAAATACAGCAACACGGGCACGGATTCAAACTCGCGACCTCTGGGAAACCCTCCCGTCGCTCTACCAATTGAACCGTACGGTGGCTCAATTGGTACGCGATCCGGTGGCATTCTATATTTATATAAATTTGACTATATATATTGTACTCCTGATCCATGGTTATATATATCGTACTCCCTACGCAAGTCATTTGGAGTCCGCGGTACTCCATGAGCACACAGAATACGTACCCCGAATGGATTCGAAACTAATCATACAAAATTCTGATACATATGCCAGGTAACAGTAAATGTATATATAACTTCTTTTCTTTTTATCGAAAAAAGTCTATCAAGAAAAGCTGCAATAACTCTGGTAATTATTGCACACCATACCTAAAACTACGCACAAGGGTTCATCTCTTAAAAATATTTCCTCCATCATATCTAAGCACTGTTTTCTGGACGACTCATCCATGTCTCGGATTTGATACCTGTAATCAGAAAATTACCATCATTTGCCACAACTGAATAATTTTTCACGTATGTTAATCGATTAGACGCTTCTTCTGCTGCTAATTAGTGTCATCGTCTATAACTCCAAATGAATGGCTTTAGCTTCATTTATAAATGACGAGTGAGAGAATTTAGGAATACGACTTTCTCACCCAAAACGTAGCTATAATGGTTACGCTGATCTTCTGTAAGTGTGGTATTAAGCCGGTAGAGACAGCTTGTATAAAAAAGCAATCTAATGATTAGAGCTGGGCTCTACCACCTACAAATTCTGATCAATTTGAAAAAAGCTAACGTTCCAAAACATTTAAAGATAGACAACAGGCATATTGCTTTTAATTAGCCAAATTTAATCTTTCACTATTTAGAGGTCTTTTCTGTTTCTAAATGTGTCCGAATCAAAGTTCAGAAATTAATATAAACTTACATAACCCCAGGGACGCCATTTCGATCCCTACCCCTAAACCGCCCCCACACCTTGCCCACGGGGACTTCAGCTGGTCTCTGCCACTTCATTGGGTAGAATTGGGCCTAAAACAACAATAGTATGGAAAAACCAATGTTATCATTAAATAAAAGAGATATATCACCATTTAATTACATACATTACATTCATTTATTCATTCAATACATTAGTAAAAGAAAAAAAAATGTTATTCTATAAAAAATATTATCAGAAGTTTAAACCAAAACTTTTCCTACATATAATAAATATGTGAATAAGGTATTCAAGTACAATACAAATATTTTCAATGAACCTAATATTTTATTCGTCTGTATCACAAGAAAACTACGGAACAGATATTTATGAAAATTGGTGTGTTTATATCTTATTGTCCCAGTCACAAATAGAAAAATGTTAACTCTGAAATAAGCTCCAGACGAAGCAAAAAAAATGTGTCCAAAAAAAAACTGATAGTATTTGTTAATAATAGTCAATTTGTCAGTCAATTAAATAAAATATCTAACATGAAAACAACATTCCCACATTTGGGAACTTTTGATTACAATGTAATTGTTGCTTTCTTTTTTTTAAATAAATGTGCACAGAATGCAATTTCCGGGATACCACCCCCACGGCTATACCACTACCAACAATTTAAATTTCTATTGGTATTTAACAGTATCTTCTTTCCGAAATCCGAATCAATATATCTTTGCTGTATAAAATAACATTGAATAAAACTATTTGGTGGGTAAATGGGCGTACCCAGATTCTGTGCTAGGGGAGGGGGAGGGCAAACCAGATTTCATTAATATATATTTGTAATTTTGGGGCTGTAATTTTAATTTTATGAGCACGGTTTTAGTTTTAGCAATGAAAGAGCAAACGCTGGTGATTTGTCTTTGCCGAAGCTTGCTTTTAATGAAGATTTTAGACTTTAAAATGTTTGCTAAAAGTTTTACTACAGAATTGTATTTGTTTGTAATACATAGATCTATAACAACGGAAAAGCTACTTTTCTCGTCCCCAACTAACCTTCCTGAGAACGCATTTCTAAACCTTCTTCAATTTTTAAAACTTAATTGGTTTTATTTTTTAATGTAAAATACCAATTTTAATTTACAATAGAAGGTAGTGGAGAGCTATGCGATGTCCAGGGGGTTGCTGCTGCCCCCCCCCTCGGTACGCCCATAGCCGTGGGTTCAAGGAGCTCAAATTAGTTTACTTATTTTACATTTTATTTTTGATCTGAGACGATTGAAGTGAATAATCTATTCACTGGAAGACGAGATGAGTAAATCCGCTAAATAGTCATCTACCTCCTTGAATCGGAATATAGAGTTCAGGATGCACACAAAGAGTACTAACAGTGTCTTGAGGTTTTTCTTTATTTAATTCGAATCTGATCTAATGGTTGACCTTGTTGTGATCTCACACTCCTGACTTGGACCTACCTCCACCTCTCTCTACCTACTTACTCCTGTTTATCCCATGTGAGATATTGTCTCTAATTCTAAAATGAATGATCTCTTTTCTTTGTTCGGTATTATAAAAATTTGCATTCTATATATAATCTATTTATTTAATATAAATAGGATGAATTTTTCATTCCCTATTTTACCACCATCCATTTATCCAACTACCCTCATTTCAATCATTTTTATCTGGCAAAATAATATGTTAATATTTTCCAAACTCTACTGTCATACGTCATCTCAGGGTAGACTTGCTTCTTTACCATAACAGTTTTCAAGCACTATATCTACGTCTTCTTTGGTCATCCTCTTTTCTTATAACCATCCACATTCACAGTTTAGACTCCTCTTATTAAAAGATTTTCATATCTCCTCATTACAGAATAGATGAAAAGCATGTATCAAAAAATTCTAATTCTATATTTGTTAAATAACTATAATAAGTATTAACCATAGCCGCATGGTTAACTGGTTGCATATTGATAATTTCAATTATTAAGTAACACTTACGATAAAACCTGTCATAAGTTTTTTTTTTAAATGATAATGTTTT
Source organism: Napeogenes sylphis (assembly GCA_959347405.1). Lineage (NCBI taxonomy): Eukaryota > Metazoa > Arthropoda > Insecta > Lepidoptera > Nymphalidae > Napeogenes > Napeogenes sylphis. The sequence goes on along the minus strand of OY365785.1, from coordinate 13,336,850 downwards.
GAGTCAAGGATGTTTCGCAATTCAGATAACAAATTATAGATATTACGATTAACTGTTTATAAAAGTAAATACATTGTAAATTAATTGTACAATTCATAGCAAATGTATTGTAGCTCAATATATATTTTATAATATATAGTAGTTTAATATAATAGATATAGTATATCAAAACCTTTCAGTAGCATTTCTATTTTTAATACATAACTTTCACATTGTTCACAGCTTAAATAGGTAGTTACCCAAATTCACTGCTTTGTTTAAACCATTAAACTCGTAGATTTTTTGCTTCTTCCACTATATATGGCAATAAAACTATGTACTTAAGTAATAATGAAGCTGGAATAAGACTGAAGTGTTTGTTTTATTTTTTAAATGTTGCTTGGTGCGATGCTGGAAGTTGTAAGACGTAAGATTTTATATTTTTTCTGCCCGCCAACTTTCATCTGAGACATTTCTTATTTTTCCTCCCTAAGTGTGTAATATACTAATTTAGACTATACAAATATTTTTCTAATAGATTATTAAATTCACCAAAAAGTGGACTTGAATGTTCAATGAAATAAGTATTAATACTTATTTTAATTTATACTTTTTTTTTAAATAAAATTAATAGTTGCTATTGTATAATTTAACTAGATTATGAGATGAAGGTCTATAAATATTATTAACATTTTATATGATGTCATAAAAATGCCATAAGTTTGGACAGTACGAGTCCAAAACATTTTTGGTATTTTTCCGTGCATATTTGTGAACTTACTGAAATGAAAACATGCTATATGTTGACTTTAATAATATTATCAATTTAATAATAACAATGTTTTCAGTTTTTTATGTGTAAGTTTTTATAACACGTCTCTATCTAATGCTTCAAGTTGTATTGTATGCTGCTGCTAAAAATTGTTTATCACGTTTAATTAATGAAATTTACACACAGAAACCAATCTTCCTATTTAACGGGATATCCAGAAATATTCTTAAACTTAGAAACAAATTTTGTCCTGACAAATACTATGATAATAAAAATATTATACAAAGATATATTGTTTTTCAGTCTAGTTCCTATTTTCAATTAAAACACGATTAAAAAAAATCAATTCAAACTCTGCGCTCTATTCAAAGTGCAAACTTCTTGTCTATGTCAAAGTTCATGTATGTAATAAAAAACCCAAATATATAATTACAACAAACTGATTACTATCGACGAAAACCAATCTCAAATAAAAAAAAAAAAAATTTTGGTAACTTCACAACTCACCATTTATATTATTGCGGAATTGTATAAATGTTTCTAAATAAATTTAAAAGTGTAACATAGGTAAATTTTCTTCTAAAACATCGTAAGAATTTACGACTAACCTATTAATATAGCATTTATAACAGAACCCAGCATTAATGTTCAATCAAACTTATTCTTATTCTTAACTAAAACGATCCTTTCATAATAATATAAACGTATTAAAAGAATTAAAACTTACCTTAAAATAACAAATACAATTTAAACAAACATGTGATCGCTTGACCTTCTAACATATAACTGAACGAGAATCATTTGAAATATACTGCGCCAATGTTATCAAGAAACGAACCTTATCACGATGAGATAGGAACGCTAAAACTGGCAAATTGAGCATCACTCGAGATATTGTTTGTTTCCATTGTACTTGGTATTATAATAACGTATAGAATCGAGTAGCGACAGTATGTAAATTGTATATTATATTATATTTATTTTACAGTACTTCCGTGACCTTGTAGCCCGTCATTGTGTCCAATCACAGCTGATTTAATAAATATGTAGAGCACCCAAAACCCGTCATTTTTTTACAATAAAAATGTTTAAATTATTATGACTGTGATCGGCGCCACTGATTAAGCTATTTTTTTCTTTCTTTATCAAGTTAGTATACAGTTTTGAATGAAATTATTTTGATTATAGTATAATTATTATCTTCGGACAATTCACAAAAACGTTGGTAATTACGAACTCATACGGATCATTACGAATTCGTAATGAATTACGAATGTAATGGAAACTGTGTGTATCACAATGAAAAAGGTGTGACATATTTCTTAAGTGTACTCATTTTTTGTATTACTTGATAAACCCGTACGATATTACCATATATATATTTTCCAAAGGCTTGAATTCCACAATGCAACACCTTCAAGATAAGATATCATAAACATTTTAATCTTTATTATTTATAATACAATCTACACTACAGATTATTGAAACAATAAATGAAATGGATTGAATAATCCTCAAATATTAATTAATATTTAAAGATTTTAAGATTAAAAATAGGTTATTGATTGAGGTATAAAAAATATGGAAAATAAAAACTAATATCAAAAACAACATCATCTAAGGATTAGAATAATCCAGTCGTTTTATTAATTATTATCTGTGACATAGTTTTTATATCGTATCGTTTGATAATGAAAACAAATCTTTAAGAGCATTCGATGCTCGTCTACCGACGGACGAACATCATTGCTGTACGGCCTTGATGATATTGATATTAATGTGACCAGCTTTCAATCTCATTTAACTTATACAACTTTGAATAGCATTTTTTGTCCAAGATTTTGCAATCAACCGGACTGTTGAAATCATTGAAGTGTAAAGCATTTATAAAAGACAGTAAAAAACTATTAATTGAATACAAATAATTAAAAGAAAAGCTAAATACTGCGAGTAAATGTAATGCCGAAAACAATAACGGGCGCGGAGCAACACGCGGGTAAACCGCGAAGAATAAGTAAATACCGCCCTCAGTCCAAATACTGGTAGAATCGTTGAAAGCACATGCCTTGTTACATTATATTATACGACACACATGTAGAAATACTGTTAAAATACTTACAATAAAATTAGTGATGGTTAAACCATAAACCCAAAATATTTGTTCAGTAGCTCTTACACATTTTTCAGCCCTTCAAGGGTGACAACGCTTCTGCAATTTTCAATATAGGCATATGTGACTGCTTATCATAGTAAGTGTAGAAGACCGTCGTCTTGCTTGTCCCTAAAAATATAAGGCAGAAAATAATAAATAAACTGAACATATTTCTAAAAAGGGTGGTCTTATCTAAAAATATGTGTCGTTGTTGAACAAAATCAAATGAGATTCATTTCAAGACCGTTGTTCTACATCAAAAACAAAACAGAGGCAAACATTTACCCCTGAGGTACACCCACAGATGGGAAAAAATAATTATAAAACGCATAGGTACCAGTTGACATAAATTTTAATTTTATTTGTAGAAACTTTGCTTGGATTTAGAAATAGATAAAAATATTTGTATTTACCACCACATTTATTTAAAACTATAAAAACATGACGCAAGACAGACAAAGCTAACTCTAGTGGACTGGTTGTAAGATTGAGTTTAAAATTAATATAGCAAATACGCAGATAATGGTTTTTGTTTCTTGGATTTAATCGGTAGTTCCGAACATATTATGAACTTTTGCAGAGAGATCTAATAGAGTCGAACAACCGATGACTTTATAACAATACTTTATTTTAGAACATTCTGAAATAATATTTAAAATATGATCTATAGGTATATATCTATATAAAGAAATAGTAACGAATAATCTGTACCCATCATGAAATATCATAAAATTACTTAATTTGTATAATGTGTGAGTATAATGATAAACATGTGCGTGTGTGCTTAGGATGTGCGTATCATGTTCAAGACTCTTGACACATTATTTTTGAAAATTGTATCTGTTTATTAAGATAAACAGAACGTGCGTGAACCTAGTAATAAGCTATCAAAACACTTATGTTTTAGCGGGTTTGAGCCTGCGATGCAGTGTTATGCGTGAAAGCATAGACACAAAATAAAAACTTCAATGAAATCCTGACAGTATTTGGGTCTTATAGTTCTACAGCATTAAGACAAAAATAAATGATTTTGTTTATGAATCAATCAGAAAGATAATTAAATAAATTTTGCTATTTTATGAAAAATGCATTAGATTTTTGATGCATTTTTTGCTACAAATTCAAAATGTTTTTCTATTCTGCAAAGTCTCACTTTTTTTTTTCAAATTAATATTTATCATTAGCAAAAGTTATAATTGTACTATAGTTTCAGTTGAAGTAATCGCATTCAGTTTTGTCATTTTGACAGTACAACATCAATCGATTTAGAAGGGATTGACAAGCAAACCAGTGACGGTTTTTAGCTGTTGAAAGTGTAACATAGAACAAGCCGATGCTGAATTTGATTAGGCCCAGATCTACCACTGTTTTCTCCACAGAAGTACCTTGAGACCTATGAACGCTTATTGCGTGCTGACATATGTCGAATGTGGGAGCGTCAGGTCAGGTGCGGTCAGGATCATCAATTCATAAAAATATATATAATATCGATACCAATGACATCAACAACTATCTACAACCTTAGGTTGCTTAAATATATCTTGAAGATAATAGTGACTCGCTTTTCGACGTATTTGTTCTCAATACGCTCATTGGAGAGCTTAGTAGGGTCTATTCCGAAGATTAGCCGATGCCACCACAAATCTGCCGCATTCAATGTTAATAAAACTGTTGGAACTTTAGCTCGCGCAAAAAAAAACACGTTCCATATGTTATCTCTATGGGACACATTTTGGTGATTAATTCCAACTCATTATTTTATTGTAGGATTCTATAATACAATAAAATAAGTCAGAACTCTACAATAAAATAAGACCAAAATTTTATACCTATGGACATTTCAGTGTTTCAAATACATTTTAATATACCATATTAAATAAATAAATGACAATTGAAGGATACATACATACAACTGAGGATTATTTTTATTCTGTGCATAAACTGAGTGAATTGATCTGAGTGCAATTTGAGTAATATGATCTCTCAATTATTTATAAGCTAAGTAACTTTGAAACTTTTGTTTTACTTTTATTTATTACTTTCTCTACATTTATATAAATATGCATTTTGTAAATATCATATTATTTTGTAAAAAAAAAGGTTTTAATTAGTTTTAATTTAATTTGTTAATTAGGCTTAAATAAACTAATTAGGGATTAGATGACAGAGAGGAATCATGTATTACCAGTACCACTAAAATCAAAATTCCATTATTAACATTAAAAAGAAAATTCGTAAAAACATCATAAAACTTATTAGTTTACAAAACACTCTTTAGTACAGTGTACCCTACTCCCTACTACACGGTACTTCGTGTAAAATACTTCCGGATAGAGTTCAACATTTTCGAATAAGGTAAGATTCAGATGGTCAGGTATTAGAAATCATACGGGAAGCGGTTAGTCTTTCAGTAGCAAGAGCGCGGAAGGGTATAACAACCATCAAACGTGTGTGTGTAGAGTTTGTAAAAGAAAGCTGGTGCAAAAAAAACAACCGAAGCCTTATTTTATTTTAGACGTGGCTACTGTTTAGACCCTACTGATAGCAGTGAACACACAGTGATTAACATAGAAAAACAGTATAAAATGCCTCGGGGTGTTAGTGTTTTGACATCCAGACCGGACTTATTCCTGTATTCAAAAGGTCTAAGACGCGTGATACTTGTGGAGTTCGCTGTTTCCTAGGAAACATCCCCAGGAACTAGAACTAGCATCGGTTCATTTCTAGAACGTCTTTCAAAGGCGGCATTTGTAGGTTCACCTAAAGCCTATACCTGGGTCGCTAGACCAGGGCTTGGTTTGCACTCCTCTACAGGCAACGCGATAGGTCCAGCACCTACACGATGAATCTATGGGATGATAAGAAGCTTCGTCTCTGAAAAACACGTTTAATTTATGCCCTTAATTTATATAAAATTTTAGACTTTACGATTTGTACAATCTTGAATATCTTGTTCAGATAATAATCGAACTGCAATCCAAGATTACTTCCTCCAAACTCAATTCACAGATCTGTTATTGGAGCTGATGAATCTAAAAAACGGATAGTAATTTTAAACATTATTTGGTTTAGGATGGCTTATTAATAAAAAGCAATACGCAGTTATCTTATTACATATTTCACTATATTAAAAAAAAATTGCACACATCCTGCAAAGGCAAGCATGATATGTTATATATAACATATTATTTTTTACTAAATAAATATATAAGATTGATATCAGTGCTCCTGGGGACTAAAATAGTTCCCACAAAATATATTACAAGTAGATGTAAAACGAGCTAATTACAACTGGAAATAGACTTGTTACTCGGATAAAATGATATTTATCTCTTTATAAGGCAATTGAACGAAAAAACCAAGACAGGTCGCTAGCAACTAATAAATTTGACTCAAATTATAACTGAGGGATAAAAAATACTACAAACGACTACATTTGCTGGTTATTTCAAACGATCCAGTCAGTGTTTTCATCTGTATGAAGTAAATACAGAAAAATACGTACATGTAAAAATAAACAAGAGTTTTTCTCAGAACGTGCATATTACCAGGTGTTGTGTAGTGATGGGAATTTCGATTGTTTATATCGATAATGACTCATAGAAAAACAACTGTGACGTTTAATTTTATGGCAGGATGTAGAGTGCGAATACAATATGAGCATTATAAATATACAATTCACAAGTATTAAAAATAAATAAAAATAACCTTTTTTTCACTGTAACTTAATTCAACACTAGTGCCATAATGTATAGAGCCCATATTTTACGGCAAAAATTTGTTTGTTAGTTTTCACTAATCAGATGGGAGCACTAATTCACTGAAAGCCTTTTCACAATGCGATATTACTACACTAGTTGAAATAGAGCTGTATATTGGACAATGAAATGACTGCTTTAATATGATGGATTAGTTGTCATTGCTCTTGACACAATATAGAATATGCACTGTCAAATCAACTCTCTTGTTGGTTGCATTTTTCAGAAAGTGTGGAGCGAAGCAACGATGTAGTTGAGTCAAACGCATTCTATGTCACAGTAGTGCTCTGTAATTACTGAACGGATTTGATATTTTTTTTTTAATCGGTTGCTGGAATTCTGCTTAACGTTTGTAAGCAAAAAATCATTGATAGGTCATGTCCTTTATGAATAACCAATTAAAAATGTTTTTCAATGGTTTGTATCGGTGTAAGCTGGCGCGCCCTTTTTCTTTACATTAGACGAGCAGTAGGCTGAATTCAGGATTGAAACTCAACAATTGCTTGAAAGTTAATAAAAAACAAAATCAAATCAAATTGCGACCTCACTCGCAGGATAATCAGCCAGAATGGCTGTCAACCTAGTCGCACTAACTAGAAGGAAATTTCGGGCAACAGCTAAACAATTAGTAAAGAAGACAATAAGATTATAGAGCCTGTAACTATATTATCCTTTTAGAACAATCCTTCTTTAAAAGTATATTTATTAATTTTCTTTTGTCCCTTGTATTCTTTTGTATATTTTATTGTAAGTATTACAGTATGTTTTTGTTATTACTTGAACAATATCCTTTATATGTTCTTTAACCTTCGTGGTTTTAGCGAAATGATATGAATCCAACAAAACTTAACCAAGGTTTTGTTTGATTTTCTAAATACAAACCATAGTTACTTCGAAAGAAAACTCAACTGACTCATATACAACGTTCCCAGGCAACAGACTATATCGATATCGATAAACAAACACCACTATTCATAAAGTAATTTTATATTTCCCGAATCCCGATTTACTTTCACGGGGATCATTAATTTGTTTTAGTCAGACGTTGAACGGGCAGCGCGCGCGCCGGCTGCCATTTTATTAATAGATTCGAAATTCGAATATACCGCGATTTTAAAGTGACGTTCTCAAACTTCTATTAATAGTTTTTTTTTCTTTTTGTGTAATTGTGAGTGGATAATGATTTTAAATGGGTAAGTGAGTATTTTTTATTTTTTTTCGTGTTTAGGGTCGTGTGCAATTTGTGTGGGCCGGTTACTATGGCTAAAGTTATAATATAACTTAAGAGTTAATTCGATACTTTGTTATTTAATTTCCAATTAGTAAATAAAAACATAACAATAAACTTTATTATAAGCTTTTGAATTATTATTCAAGTAATATTAATAAAGTTCAATTTTTGTCTTCTTTCCTGGAAACTAAACATAAGCTAGCTATAAAAAAATAAGCTCTAAAAGAAAATGAAGTTTCGCAAAAAAAAAACGTAGATTTATGCACTCAAACGTTTTTACAAAGAAAACAAACAATATTTTTTAATAGAATGATGGACTCCGAAAATATTTTAAAATTTTGGCAGATCACTGTGGTTATTTACGATCTTTTATTTGTTACGTTTAAAAAAATGATTTTAGATGAATATGCTCTGTTTCCTGGAATTGATCTGGAATTGATATATACGATTAGGTACTTACGTAAAAAAATATATTAAAAAAAAAATATTTTGCTACTATTTTTAAGGTTTATCCTATAATATAGTATATCCTCACGAGTAATTAAATCTTTGAAAGAAATATTTAAATAATGTATTAATGTATTTGTATTTGTATATTCGATTAATGATATAAGTGTTTCTTTATGTTAACCATAAAGAAAAATGTTATTCCAAAAACAACGTAGTTTTTAAAATGTTCATCCCCCATTCAACTCTATATATCCAATCGATATCAAAATTTATATATATTAGTATTCATGTATATTCACATATGTTAGTAATGAACCGACTTCCAACCCCCTTTTCTCGTACATAACAAAAAAAAGTCTTTGCAGCTTAAGTCTAAAAGTTATTACATTAGACCATCCTGTACTGAGAGATATAGATAAAATAGATACATAATACGAAATATCTAGATATTTTATATCATACTGAAATCCGAACGACTTCACCTGTGCACTTTCCAAAAATATTTTATACGTCCTTTTCCTGACAATGACAAACGAAACAAAAATCTGATAAAATCTAAAATATCGGTAGAGTTGTTCTCAAGTGGTATATAGATATATAGATACTTCTATATATGAGTGATCTACAGACTACAGACAGATACTCGTATATATATATGAGACAATTCATTTTTATTTATATATTTAATCAAGCAATAATCACTTCCATGATCATCTGTTCTGATCACATTAAAAATGATGAATTAATAGCATCTCTCCTTTACAAATAAATAACTTACCTGTCTTCTTTATGGTGCCATGTTTTAATCTACAGTTTAATTGACCACAAAATAATAATAAATGTCCACTTTAAGATCAAATGACTGTCTTATATCAATCCTTTCACGTTGTTTGTTTGTTTGTAATATTTTATATCGTTTATTTTTACTTTCTTTGTATTGTTTGTAATGTACGTTGAGTTATCACAAGATGCCATTGTTAAGTTGTTTAATTTATCGAACAGACGTACAAATTTACATTTGATTATTATTTTTTCAAAGGTTTATCAAATAACTTTTAAGTTGCTTTTTCGGTTTTTAAATAGCTTTTGATAAAAAAACTTTATTTTGTAAGATCCTTTAATCTTAATAAAATGTATCTATGTATTTAATAAAAACTTAAAATATATATTAACATTGTTCAAAGTTATATTAATATGGTTTTATGTGATGTAAAATTATAAAAGTGCAGCTTGTTATATTATATAAATTTATTTGGGATACCACAAGTACGTATATTTCGGGCCTTTTTATTCAAATATGTAGGTATATTCGAAAATTGAAAATGAGTTATTTATTTATAAAAATAAAAATTCCCAAAATACTTGACAAGGGCAATTTGTAAGAACTATCGTAACATATTGTAATTAATTTTGTTTATGTCTATCACGGGATAAGTTTATTTAAACAAAGAAAATTGCACGCGAGCCAGATGCAATAAATTACCCATTTCTAGGGTTGTCGCTTTAGTCTGTAGTTGTACCTGTAGCTGTACCTGTACTGTCCCACATCCTATACCTGTACATATTTCAAATATTGGGACAGAATTTGGAGAAATTTGCCTTTTAATAATATAAATATATTTTTAGTTTTCCAATAGTTTCATCAAGCACATGACTACTGTCAGTCCACTTGTAATTTTATTGTTTATATTGACTGTAAAAATTTATAACAATGATATTCTAGAAACTTGCTGAGTTTCATTCGCTGACTTTTCTCAGGTCTATCGGAATAACTTTTATAGTCCGTTAATAACTTTGACAATTGAAATATATTTAGTAAAAAGCGAATTTTGACTTTGACTATATAAAACAGAGAAGTCACCAATCTTTTATCTAATTATATCAAAAGTATTCTACGTAAATTATGGATGACTTTATATCCAGAAGCTTATTGGCAATGTTGAGATAATTTCATTAGCGCTTAAAGGACAAAACTTATAGGATATTTTGTTTACAAGTATAATTTGAATTCTGATATAATTTATGTAATATGAAAATTAAGTTTCAGATTATACTGGACATGTCTGGCAAGCCCTTAGATGGTTTGAGTAGCTCTTATCACGAAGACATAAAGTCGATTATACGGTAAAATTAAACTACGTTTTAATCTATTATTGTCCGGATAAAATCTGAGTGTTTTTGCCAAAACGCTCCACCCGTGTAACTATTAATTAGATTTTTTAATCTTTTGAAGTCAGAATATTATTATTTGACATTAACTGTCTCTTCGTTCATTCATTTACCTGAAATACAAATAGGTAAAAAGAGTGAATGACATTTATGGTCATTAAAACAATAAAGCATATTGTCTTTGATTTAACACATAAATTCAGTAAAACAGGAGTGTACATTTGGCGCGCAATTGAGGATATGACAGACTATTCTAAGTCCGGAACAGTGGAATGACCGAGTGGATACATTACAAATAGTATTATGTTCTTAAAATAATTTGCACTAACCCATATACTTTACCTGGGGATTCAAGAGAGGAGAAATAAATAACATCGATAATAATTATAAATTACATTAACTCAGCCCATAATCTAATCTATGCATATGATAATAATAACGAGAAAAACGCATATAACGCATTCAATGTGGTTAAAAAAAGCAATGTTTAATCGAAACCAATAAAATTTGATGTCGTCATAGGTCATTGTTCTTGTCAACATATATTATAATACTTTTTACTCAAACCATTTTTTTCATTTTAATGAGAAAAGACAAATATTAACATATTTAAACTAATACAACAATAATACAAAAAGACTATTTACAAATTTGCTGTAGAAATGGTATTGTAATCAACAAAAAAATATGAATTTTTAAGGGAAATAAGTCTTAAAAGTTGATTTAGTTAGTATACAACAAAAATATAACCAATTAAATTTTTATTGAGGTTATAATATGTAATGGTTTCCACTTTTCATAATTATTACATTTTCATAACAAAAATACGGAAAACTAAAAGGATTTATATTAGTATATATTATTAGTAAAAATGTACCTAATATATAGTTTAAGAGGAACAGAGATGAGAGAGGCCAAAATGTTAATTCAACAATAATTACGACAATTAAATTATACACGACTGGTGAAATAATTATTATCTTCTTTTGTTTAAATTTCCTGAGTACACTTAAAAATGTAGGACACAGTAAGGACACACTTATGTTTCCGGGACTCAGTCAAATGATTTGCCAAAATAAGCGTTCCAATTCGTTTTAAGAATAAGGAAGTCACATACTTCTTATTAACAGTATCATCCAAATGGCATTAAAGTAAACATTTAAGAACGTCTGTAAATACTAAATAAAGCAAGAACATGTTTTATAATATTAATATAAATATGTACTAAAAATAATTTGGTCTATATAATCTGTACTTTCTTTTATTTGTTTTACCGATTCTGTCATAATACAATCGACGTTAACTATCATATCATTATTATTATTATATATTTTTTTTAATATACTTCTCCATTAGAATTTATAACATCTCTTTGTCGGAATCCACAAACAAATAAATAACAGATACAAAGTACTCCCCGACTCGCAACAGCAGTATGTGGATCACACAAAGAATTGTCCCGTGTGGGAATCTAGCCCCCAACTTCTGGTTCAGCAGTCAGAGTCACTAACCCCTACACCTATAGGTCATCCTCACCAATGTATGGCAAGTGAAATACGTTGAAGACCGTCATTTTATAAAAGCGTTTCACTTAACTGCATTTCACTTTTCACTCCCTTAAAAAGTATTTCACTCGTTTATAACAGAGACAATAACACTTCGTACACGTTCTATGATGGAGGTTGCATCATTCAATAAAGAATACATGACATACATTTATTAGAAACAAAGAGCCACTGGGAAGTCACTTAAACTACTGACTTTCTGGATGTATTAGCCTTAGTTGGTAGATTTGAAAATGGAAGTGCTGTCAGGAAAGTCCAACATAATCTTCTTCTTCAAGAAGTGACCACGAAAGTTAAAAAATGAGCAGACGTTGTATGCTTGTTAAATATTTAAAGAATACAAACAAGAGAAATAATATTAACGAATAAACAAAAGAGCAGTAAAACTTTAGTAAGTCAAATTCTGTGAAAAGAGTTTATTCTTCGGTAGCTGTGTTAGAAAATTACACACCTGGTGAGTTAGAGAAAATTACACACCTGTTGAGTTACATGGTGATGAGGCGGGCTATAACGAGCTTCACAAAACCAAACAACCTCACAAACAGACTTTCAAACTAATAATAATATATACACGCACGTAACTTTGTTCAACCGTTAGGTATTTGATAATAAATATATTTTTAGCTGGTGTTTATGTAACACAGACATTTGTATTGAAATAGGGTTTATTATTAGTTTACGTAACTTGAAATCTTTGAGTTTTTGTTTGTTTTCTTAAGAAAATTGTATGAAATATACAATTATAGATTTTATTAACACATGTCATGTATGAAATAATAAGTTATTTATGTGATTGATTTTGATTTTTTTATGTTTGTTTGTAGTAGGTAATTTATTAATTGAAACGACTGAACCGATTTTTATACATCTTTTTTCACTAGATAGCTAGATTATTCCTGTATTATAGAGCTATTAGAGTTAGTTACCGTTCGAAATTTCATGGTAAATCAAATAAAAGAAATTTCAGTTTAACTGTTACCGCGGCTTTTCTTATCAATCTAGTGATGGTTATAAAAAAGGAACTAATATTCACTCGAGATGATTCTCGATGATGACTCGAGATGAGTCCAAATATTAAAACTTATAATATTTTTGGGGAGGGAGACCCGAGCAGAAGAATAAGGGACTGTTATAACATATTACTACACATCGTACATATAATATAACTCTTATTATGTGTAATTATTATTAGATTTAAGAATGTGTGTTTGTTTGTTCCATTTTAACAGCCTAACTCAGTGAACCCATTAAAATGCACTTGTGCATAGGTACATAGTATTTAAAAATATAGGTTAAAAAATAATATACCTACCTATCATTCTGATTAAATTATTGTAAGTAAAAAAAAAGTTACTGTAAGTAAGTACAGAAGAAGAACTACAAGACAGTCGTTCATCATACTGTTTGTATACAACAAGACTTTCTTAATAGACACCACACGGGCAAAGTCGCTGGTAACAGCGATTTTTTTATTGACACACCATGGGCAAAATCGCTGGTAATAACTTTTTTTATACAGCACGGGCAAAGCCACTAGTAGGTATCAATGTTTTTTACTGAAACAAAGGCAAAGTCGCTGGTAACAGTATTTTTATTGACACACCACGGGCAAAATCGCTGGTAATAACTTTTTTTATACAGCACGGGCAAAGCCACTAGTAGGTATCAATGTTTTTACTGAAACAAAGGCAAAGTCGCTGGTAACAGTATTTTTATTGACACAGCACGGACAAAGTCGCTGGTAACAGCTAGCGTGATATAAAACTAGCTGATGAAGTAATTTTACACCTCGTCCTACTTACAAACATAAACAATAAATATTTGTTAAAACTAAAATAGTCTCAACGACAGATTGACGTTGGTAATGGCAGAGCGGAAATTTGTTAAGAATTATGATTTTCATGTTTCACTAACGTTGATGATTTGTTACTTAAGTGTTAAATATATTGCCTTGCCTGAAGATGATGTTCGAAACCGGTCGCATAGCATAAATATAAAATCATTAAATAGTGGAACTTAGTACAAGCATATATTTTTCATTTAAAACATTTTGTTAAATATATGTTTATCTTCAACTTTCAGATCAGAAACATTGAAGATTCCTAAGTACTGGGCTAATGGATGGAATTGATATTTAATTATTTGCCCTGATTTAAATACAGTAGCAATCTCACTTTCTAATTTCAATCTGCCTTCATCCATCCGTATATTTTTAGCAAGAAGGCTTCACTAACCTGGAGATTAAACAGGTCTTTCCATCACGCACCTAGTACACAGTAACAGTATTACGAAAATCAATGCAATAACAACTATGAGGGATGGAGAAAGTTGGAGAATACCAGGACATGAGAAAAGGATAGGATGGTGGGAATATTTTGGTTGAATGGTATCCTGTTCTCTTATTTTTTGGTCTTATTGTACCACCCTGGTCCAACCAGCATTTATACAAGCTGAAGTCCAATGACTATATGTAAACTAACTTTTTGAATGTATATTTGCAGAAGCCCAGGTTAAACCGATAGGATGGAAAGATTGGAAAATACGATTATCCCCACTCACCATTTCATTTTTTATAAATTCATTATGTATAGAAGTACTGCAATAACTAGAGCTGAGCAAAACACCTAAAGATCACCCAAAGATTCGAAACAACGCGCTAAAAATGAAAACGTATAAATATGTGTGAGATGAATGCATTAAAATAGTTTTATTGAATGTGCACTCGTGTTAACATCTCAAAGAACTATCTGAGAAGTAAAACTTTTTGTTACGAATATAACTCGCGTATCATAATCCGTAGAAATAGCTTTATTTAAATGTGTAGGTGCTCATTGAAGAAAATAAAAATGAATACTTTTTTTTTTAATTACTTCCTCCATAAAATAATATATCTTATCTTCTTATGTTTGAAAATATATATAAACTTGTATGACGATGTATGGCATATTAACATTTTAAATAAATGTATGTATTTTCGAAACAATTCTAATAGATGTCGCTACTATCCCGAAAAATAGAATTATATATAGAAATCCAAATTAATCGAAGCGGGTAGCGATTGATTTGTAGAGCGACAGGACGGTTCCCCTAAAATCGCGGGTTTGAATCCGTGCGCGGTATATTCAATTTTTTTTATTCTATATTCATTTAAAATTTTAATAAATTAAAAACTTTTTTACCTAAAGTAAATCAAGTAACACATTGCATATATTAATAACGTAAGTTATATAAATACATTCAAATAATAAGGAGATCCATATCTATAAACTACTAAACAAATTTTACTGTTATTTTTTGACTATTTCCAACTTCATAAATTCGTTATCGGATAAAAAAGAAAAATAATTTCAATCGCTCCGAAAGCAACTTATAGGAACGCATACAAACGAACAAACATATATGCTTACACGCATACATAGGCGTCGTCGATAACCTCCTATTTCAGAAATCGGTTAAAAAGACTCTACTGTATTTAGAATGAAAACAAATAAAACATTGTCTCCGACCTAATTATCTATTTATGACCGGACGTCGACCTGTCGGTCTGTACACTCTACAAATCAATCTGAACAGCTCGTATTATTGGCCTATTTCGATAATGACCTACACTCGACTTCTTTGAAGTTTGTATATATATATATGTATTCTGATATTAAATATATTTATGTTCATTTTATCTTTTTTCATATCCCGTTAAAAGTCTGAATAGTGTCTTCATAGGTTTTACCTAGTGATAATCAGAAAATATCGTTGACGGTGGTAGAAAGTGTACCAGCTGTAAGGTTGGTCATTGTAGTCGCTCTAGCGATGCCTCCTCTCCAGCAACCCAGACGCAAAAGTCAGATAAACTATCAACTGTCACTAGAATCTGCGCTGATTCTTAAAAATGTATCAAAACAGTTTAAGAAAACAGATTTTTTATTATTTTTTTTTCATATGATATTATTATTATTATTTCACATTACTGCATTTTAAATTAAGTTAATATAAAGACCGTAATAATCAATTGAAATTATTTAAAAGCATTCTTCAAATTATGTCTATTTATTTCATTCAGTTACAAGAACTTGTAACAAAATTTAATAAATAATAAAATTGGAACATTTATAAATCGCAAAGCTTTCTAAATGTCAAGTTAAAATCTGTTAGTTAAATCAAATTTAAAATAGTTTCATTTTAATATGTACTACTCATAAAAATTTGATATAATACTAAATAACTGACTTATTAAAAATAATTAATATTATTACTCTAACACTAAAAAAAAATGGTTGGATTAAAATTCCGATCACTTTATTTTTTTTTATGAATGATCAAGAGCCAAGACTTATGTCATTATTCTGGCCAAGAGTATAGCATTTTTAAACTCAGCGCCAAAAGTGCAATATCATGATTGATATATCACTGTTAACTGTAATTTAATTCACTATGTGGTATTTTAATTAAATATATTTTAATCTTAATTTCAATATGACTCAATAATTTATAATTTCTTGTATTAGAATCAGAAAATTTTCAACCTCCTTAATCCTTATAATATCATTATATCAAACATATCTCTGTCTTAAATCGTAGTATTATCTCGGGACTCGATCTTTACTCCGATTTCTTATGTAGTTGCAAAATTGCCGCAATATTCTTCTGTTCCTTAATAATTAAGATTAGTAATGTCCGTTTAAAAAAAACAGAAGATAACAGACAGAAGAAATCTTCGAATAAAGATACTAAGTGGCGATGAAAAACTACTAGTCTTTTAGGTTTCTGTCCAGAGGATATGTTAAATTTCCAGTATTTTAAAGAAACAATATTTATAATAGATACCATTCGAGAATCGACAATTTGAAGTTCGATAATCCACAGATCAGTTATTGGCACTGATAACTTAACAATGAGACTCCAATTTAAATTTTTAGTAGCAATATTTAGTAGCTTAACTTATTAATTTAGATCATCTTTAGTTACTAGAAGGATATGGATCCCTTAGTTATTTGATATATATATTGTATTTGAGTGAGATCCTATTTGACTAAATAGGAGTTTTTTTTTTCCTAAATACAAAACGTAGATACTTGAAGAGTATGACGTTTTGACGGATCTTGGTATCACATTTTTTATCATAGAGTTATTATACAGAAGAGGAGCAGACCTATGAATGTCCAACAAATATTAAAAAAAATGAAAATGAGAGAGAGAGAGAAAAGAGAGAGAATAGGATAATCTGGTATAAAAAGCATAGGATTTTTCTAACATGATATTTGTCAATACATATTGAAAGAAGGTATTGAACTTTATAAATACAATACAAAAGGACTAGGTGTCTTGCCATAAATATTGTAACAAAGAAAACAAAATATTTTTCAATGGCAAATGACTTTTATTACTTTTACAGTGTGTTAGTTTAATAAAAAAAAAATAAAACAATTATAAGTATAAAAAGTGTATTCGAAGTGGTGTCCATTGACTGCAATACAGTCTGTTAAACGTTGAGGCCAGTTATCAATAGAAGCACGCGCTCTTTCTATGGGGAAATTCTTCACTGCCAATCGTATTGATTGTTTTAGGGACTTCAAATTATTATGGCGCTTAGAGCAAGCTGTACTCTCTAAAACTGACCATAGATCATAATCCAACAGATTAAGATTGGGACTAGACGACGGCCAGTCTTAAGCTCTGATGAAGTCCGAGATGTTCGCTTCAAACCAAGACTGCGTGGACCGAGCTTTATGACCCGGCGCTGAGTCTTGCTGGAAGGACCATAGGTACTATGTTATCGAACATGGTGTTATTAAGGGGCTTCACTACCTTTTCAAGAATGCTATCTTGATACTGTTGTTGACGATGTTTTGATACCTTTTTCACAAACACCCCACCAAACCATCACTGAATTCGGATAATTAACACGTTGCACTCTGTCTACTAATTTGAGCATAAATACGGTCATTTTGTTTGTTAAATAGTTGTTCAGTTGTAAACAAATTCTCATCCGTAAACACTTTTTTTCTGTGACCTCTCTTAGCGTACCGCTTCAGTAGTTTCAATTTTACCACCTTATTCATTTTTAATTTATCAGTTAAGAAATTACCAGTGCATCTCTAATAGGCTGCAAGTCCTAAGTCGTCTCTTAAAGTACGCGACATGGTTCTAGGTGCCATTTCATTTCCCGAGATAAAATCTTTTGCTTTCGGACAGAATTTCTACGAATGTTTTCCCTTCCTGCTTTGACCACCGTTTTCGTACGAACACTACGTGGACGGCCAGATATTTCTCTGTCACAAACAGAGGAAGTCTCATTGTATCTATTAAGTATCATTAGCCCGGTACACAAACATTTGACTAATACCAAGTGTATAGAGAGTTTTAAAAATTGCATTTGGCTCCATACCTACTTTGTGTAATGCAATCACAGCGATTCTGTTCTCTTTATCACCCCACTCTATTTTAATATCGCAAAATATTGTATAATGTATTGGCGCCCAAATGAGAAAATACAATGAACTTTGAACAATCGTATAAAAACGGCCGATTCCAAATTCAAATGTAATATTTTTTTATTTTTAATTGTAACAGTATTTATGGCCAGACTAAATATATATACAGTTCAATAGCTTTTGTATAGCAACCGATTATACTCATTAGAACATCATTTATTATCGTATTGTTAGTGTTTGGAGCAGTTGATCAAAGTTTAAATTTCATATGTTTAATTGTTGCTGTTTTTATTATTTTTTTCTAACTTTTAGTCGAAGCCTATGTTCATAAATTATTTTCTCAAACTTTTAACACCGATCATGGTTAAATATCGTCTAGTTTTTAACCCATGTACATAACATCAATTATTTATAAAATAATTTCCTTACATAATTTATATTTATATAAATAAATTTATAATGTACATGTAACTTATAATACAATTATTAAAATAGTGCACACAACACTAAAGGACTTCTTTAAATATTATTACTTAAAATACAAATAAGTAATTAATTAGTACGTTTTTTATACATTTCAAAAATTAACGAATATTTTTATTCTATTTATAACAACACAAAACGTCTGCGAGTCGGACGTTTTTACAAATCAATCAACACATCGCTGCGCACGCGCAGATCTATATTTATTATATATTTATCATGTGGTTTGTGATTTAGTATGTATACATACTATTTGATAAGAGTATACATACTATCACATAAGAGCTTACAAAACGGAGAACAAACACTTCCGCATGTATATTTTATGAATGCTTCAGTCTTGTATTGAATTTATTAATAATATTTAAGATTTTAATAAGAACTCCTTAAATATTTACTAGCTGACGAGTAATTGAATTTATATTTATTTTATTCGTACATATTTAAAATGCTTTTTTACAAATTAATTATGCGGCTCTAATTATTCATAAAATGGAATATTTTCTTTAAAAAAGTGACGTATCTTTGAATATGTATCCAAAATACGTTACTTTTTTACCATCCCCCATATATAGAATTTTTCACCTCCCTATTTTAAATATTTCGAATACTTACACAAAAGTATTTCATATCTTTTATTCAATTTTGGTTTTGATATATACTTACTTATATACCTATACACGGCTGATTAACCAACCAGAAATAAAAAAAAACAAACAAACAAAGTATAAAAAGGTATAATTGTCATTAACAAAAAAGAGTAGTTCTAGAAGGAAAGAGATCTAAATAAATATGACACATTTAAAATTAATAATAGATTTATAAGTCATTGTAAAATCATTCTTTTAAAACCAATTACCTGGCAAGTCAATGGCCAAGAATATAGGCCGAATCACTGTATAGTTTATTAATACAATAACACAAAATATATCTTTTGACAAATCTCTTCCTGTATATTTTATTTCCAATACAAATATAAACTCTTTATAAAGCTTCTTACTCTCGATAAAACATAAATTATTTTATTACTACTTATACCAAAGACATTTGTAGCTGGAAAAGATCTCTTTATAAGCAGATGTGTATATTTATGTCCATATTTTATTATTCATTATTATTACAAACTCCTTACTTGCAAAACTAACAAAACTACATTTTATCAGATAACTTAAAAGCTGCAAAATTTGCACTCGAGCTTTTACCAGCGTTTTCTTTACAGTTTCAGTATTACAGATTTGGAGTTACCTTCAGTTAAGTGGCGCAATTTCAACAACTCTTATATACTGGGTCAAAGTCACTACATACCTGTTAGTTATAATCTTGAGCGTATTTATGTAACCTGTAGAATTGATTCATAGTTTGTAAATAGCCAGTTGGAATAATCTTAATAAATATTACTGATTTAAATCAGATTTCGCAATATTTGTGGAGATTTCAATAGAAATATACGGTTTCAACCTGAAAATGTAAATATATATGTCTACGGATTAATTAATTCTTTTGTTGAAATAAAGTTTCACTCATTAAATATATAAGAAAAGAATGTAGGTAGTTTTCATTATTTACGAGTGCAAAAGTTGTTTTATAAAAAAAAACCCAAAGTTTTCAATTAAGATTACGTAATTTGAACTAGAAAGTATTAAGAGAATCTTTAATTTATTAACCTTTTCTTTATTTCAAATAATGTAAGTATTTCTACTAGACTAAATGTAGCGTTCTCTAGATATACTAGCGCCACTCTTTAGTATTCATTCTTTATTTTTAAGATAATTCTTTTTACCACAAAGGTTTTTTGAGAATGTCATTAAACAATATTTTAGGATTTTTATAATATTTGTCCAAGATTTTTAGTGACAAAAGGAAATGTCTTTAATACCTATAACTCTGATTACTCTAAGAGATGAATTAATTTTGGCACGTACCATTTTATGTCAATTCATATAAAAAAATCAGGTAAAACAGGTTGGGAACGCTAATTACGCTTTGGCTTACTAGCACATCTATTTTGGTTTTAAAACGAATACATTTGTGACATCTAGTAACCTGTTTTTACTTTTAAGTAGAATAAGGAAAGTTGAAGTTGAAATATGAATATAACGAGACCTTCGGTAGATTTATACGTACAAGGTATTGTTCTTGTAAATATTGTCATATTTCGATGATATTTTAGATTTTTTGCAGTTGGTCATAATAAAGTCAAGCAAAATCGGACAAACATTACTGTTTTTAATAATTCTTTTGAATTGCAAAAAATCACAGACATCAAAACTGCGAAAGCTATTCTAGAGTCGTAAATGTTTTATCGCATTTGCTGTCCATCTTATTTTTACGTTGTTACGTTTTAACGAAGTCAGGTGATGAGTTTTAGGTTATGAGGGTAATGACCTTCCCTTGTACCGGAAGTCTAGAACTCCTATTTGGTTTGCTCTAAGCAAAATTTGTGTTACAACACTAAGGGTTCACTTCCTAAGGGTTCTTTTATGAAATCTAAAATATACATTATTCAACATCCAATTACCAAAATACTTCATAGCTCATTAGTCGCAGTCTCATGTTGATTTCAATCTCGGATTGTAGATCGATATTTAATTTCGGTCAATGGTTACTGACCTTCGTGTATTGTTATTCCGATTGTACTGAATCTGGGAATACACAGTCATTTCTATGTTTGTGGACCCTCACTTATATTAATTTTATTAGTATTATTTTTTTAGATTGCTATTTCTTTATTTTATTTATTCTGGTATTTCCGAGTCTGAATAGAGTAGAAAGGAGTTTTGTGTGTGTTTTTAAATAGAGCATCCACATAATTTTTATACAAACAAATGAAATACAAAATGATTGTTATTTGAGTCTGTCGTACTCTCCTGACACTTGGAGATCGTCCAAGCGGTGAGATACCAATCCGAACGCTACTTCCCAAACCTCGTATTATTACCACGTTCAATATTTGTTAACATTTGTATCAAACTGTACCTTTTAATTTTATTATAATGAATCATAGTTTTGTGTATCATGTCGTTGTTATTATAAAAATATATAAACAAAAAATAATAATAGTTGCGGACTATTAATGAAAATTCAATAACTATCGACTGAAATTTTGGTTATTATTGGTGTATATTGTTAAGGATATAGAGACTTCCCAAACGGGATTGTGTAAAAATTCACTCTTTATGTTTAATTAGAGCGTAAAGGGCATTTTCATTTTAATGTAATACCTTCAGTTTCATTTTATATGTATCGTAAATAGGTGTATTTTTTTTTAAAAGATGGTGATTAATTTCATTTAAAAATAAAAGCGTTTATTTTTTATAATATATCAACGTGTACGGAGTCGTAATTTGATGATATTAAAGAAAGATCTTAACAAAAATAAATAATATTTATTAAGAAATCAAACAAATCATTCTATATTTATATGAATTTAAATAAGCTTAACATGGCTATACACGTTTATAGATATTTTCAAACAAAAGAAATCAATTATTGTTAATATTATTGGCTTCCCTTTTAAAATAAAAGATATAATTAAAACCTTCAATCTTCATTTTACGGCACAGCTCAGAAAATAATATAAACTGTATTAATAAACTTTAGGAACCACTGAGTTCTTACATCTGATGATTTAAAAATGTCAACTTTAATTGTGCAAGTCGATACGACACCGCAGCCATTTGGTGGGAATAGCTTATTTCATTACAGGTTGGTTTTATAGTTTTATTACTGTTTTATGTTCTAGCGCCACTTTATCCTGACCTCACTTTATGTTTCCTTGTTATTATCACAGAGTACTAAAAATAAGTGTAGTTTTATATTTTAAAAATCGTTTGTCATTGTTTCCTTTTGTTCTGCATTTTAGAAAATAAGTCTATACGTTTTAAGAAATATATGTCTGTACTAATACTATAAAGAGAAAATATTTGTTTGTTTGTTTGAATTGAATAGGTGCCGAAACAAATGGAGAAAAAATAAGGATCCGCGTGAAAATTACGACAATTTAATACATTATAAATGTATTAAGTATTATGATTCAAAACTTTGTCATATATATACGAATATTAATAAATATAAACATTTAAAATTAAAATGATTTACAATCACTAATAACACTATGATAAAGGTATTTATACTATCACTAGCTGTAGCCCGTGACTCTTTATGGCTATGATCATTACACATATAAATATAATTTATACAGTCTACGTGGACGCAGTCACGGGCAACAGCTATCTCTAATAAAGTTTTTTACCTAAGGAAGTGTAAAAACCTATTGGCCTACATAACAATGCTTTTTAACAAGCCGCTGGGAACAGCTGATATTATATAAAACAGTTAGTATTTTAGTCAAAAATACTTTTGTTTTATGGAATAAGATTTAAATAAAGTTTTACACATTGACATTTTAAAGAAAATGGCGCCAGTTTTAGTTTTAAAAATAAATACAGTTTATATCATGTAATTGCCAAGCCGGTTCAATGCCAAGTAAAAGTTTATTTGTACTTCGGTGAAATATCTTGAATTATATCAACATATGATAACTTGGGACTTTAGCTAAATAAATCTAATTGTTCTTCGCTAGTGGCGCCGTCACTTTAGATGAAATAAAGTATCCTTAACTCTACCTGTACAGATTTCTAATTAAATTATATTCAAGAGCTTATAAACAGTTCATGTTATATAATTCCAAAGTAAAGGAACGTTAATTCCTTATTTAAATTCCCACAATTTCAGATTCGTAATTTTTGTAGTTTCTGTCATTTTATGATTAGTAAAGATATATTATTTCTTATATAAACTACTATAGAAACATATAGCTTCTATTTGTACGTTTATTTATTGGACAAATATTGGTTATAAATATCTCAGTGACTAACTTTTTGAAGTAAAACTTCTTTATCGGGGTTGGAAATAAATTTAGTGTAACATTTTTTCGTTACGCGTCACATTTTGCCGTTACGCGCCATCTTTTTGAAGTGAAATTTTTTTATCGACGTATGGGAGAAATTTTATAGCAATGTCAAAAAATTGTAACGTTTTTCTGTTACGCGCCATCTTTATTTTTGCTTAAACTTTATCTAATTTAGCTTACTTAGCCATTCCTGTAAAGTTGTAATTAGTGAATCATTTTTCTAAAAATTATGTCATAAAGAAGTTTCATTTCTTACATGTGTACACTAATACACACACCCATATATTTTTTTTGTCTGGGCATGTCCTTTATAATTCAAAAATAATAACTGATGCAAATTAGTAGGAACATTGTAAGAATAATTGAATAACATTTTTGTTGATATTTTTTCTTATATGTATATTTTAAAGGTTTTTACGATAGTTTAAAAATTCTTATTTAAAAAGGTGCAACATTTTTAAAACTAGATTTTTCATTATACTGTTTGTACATAGCTGTCGGTCGCATCTTAAATTATATATACAAACAGACCAAAATACAATTGAAAAAGCAAAACATTTTAATTTAAATAGTTCTGTCTTGTTTTATTTGATTCAAATTTGCCACAAGGTCGGAGTTATTTGCGACTATTACAGTACAAATACCTTTTTTACACATAGTTTATATTTTAATATGTATTGGACAGTTACAACTATAGGGATTTATTTAATATGCTATTGTCGTAGTACATCTATGAATAACACTTAGGCAAGTAAATTGGGTAGACCAGGTAGGTATCTGGTCCATAAACTAAACGAATCACCATAAATTCATTCTTGTTGAACACTACACAGCATCTTCAATATTTTATGTCAATGTGACGGCTTTAGGACTGTTATATTGTAAAATTATTGAAATTAATATAAATTAAATAGATAGAGGGACTGTCAGCAGCTCAAGAGGTAGAACACTAACTCTAACTGGTCTACTAACCGTATAGCTCCCAGATTGAATTCCTGTTCGTGTTGATGAATTTTCTTTTCTTTAATTAAAAAAAAAAGCAAAACATGACTATGCTTGCTTGTGCTTACGCTTGATTGCTATATGAATTTAGCGTATTATACCTAATTTTAATAATTTTATGTTTATAAATGTACTTTTAATTAATGTATATTCACAATATTGTCTTTTATAATAAAGAAATTTAATATAGAAATTATGAGTTCTAAATATTTTAAATATTAATTAGTAACAATTGTGTGTACCATTGGAATATTTGTTGTGTACGTAAACCACGAGTTTTTACCATGTCCCCACTCCTAGCAACACTCAAAATTTTCTTATAATTGACTTAGTTTTTATGAATAACTGTTCATATTTCTACAATGTAACAGCTTCTTCTGTTATCAGTATAGGTCACTGTAGCAAGACAGTGCGTGGGATGCAACTAAAGATACGAATACCTGCCCTACTTTCGTCTAAAACTTTCTGTCGTTGGAAGTCAGTATTTTAACTTTGTTTTTTGAAGAATTAAATGTTTTTTATAATAAATTATCTGGGCTCTTTTATAAATTAATGTGTGTAGTAAAAGTATGTGAGTAGCATGGCATAATACCTATAATATTCTGATATGGTACTTTTGTCCTGAGTTGTACAAATTCAGTCTGATCTTTGTTATCGAAATAGTAATCTCATCTCAAATTCAGGAACGTCTACCAACTTACAATAATATAACAATAGCATAACAAAAAATAGATTGAATTTACATTAGTCTTTAATCACAAATGCAAATTCTTCAATTAAAAAAGTAAGCAAAATTTCTAAAACAAAATAATTCTATCTCTTCAATCACGTTTCTTCTTTTCTTTTTGTCAGTCTGTGTCTTTGAACTCGACTATCTCTGGAAATAAAGTTTTAATCTTTTGAAAATTAAAATCATTGATAAATTCGTATTGTAAATGATTGTTAATATGATAAACCTTCATTGATAAAACTTACGCTATACCAAACACATGCGACTTTTATTTGACTGGAACAGATCTCTTAAAAGGATAAGTCCAACTTTTAATAACTGCTTTTTTTACCTTATATTGTAATTTACATCGTATTATTGTGCAATAAAAAGTTGAAACAAACAAACGACAATTACAAATGTACCTTTTGAAAATTAATAGCAAATTATGGTTACACAGATTCTGCTATAATGGTAAAAGTTTATTTAAAAGTTATGTATAGATGAGGTACTGATCTGACAGTTAGGTGTGATAAATAGTCATCTACTCCCTATTTTGTAATAAAGTTTTCAGGAACAGAGTTCAGGATATGCCCACACTGAAATTTATTACACAAATTTAATTTAAAAGTCAAATAATTATATTCATAATAAGAATATTTATTATTTTGATTTTTTTTCATTTATTAGTATAACATTTCTGTTTACCAATGGTGCTATTTACAAACATAGGAAAAATGCACTGTCGAAAATCAAATATAGAGTCTGTTTAGGTTTAAAAAAAAAAAAATTTACACTTTTTTATACAGTGTCAGAATACACAATTTTTTGAATTTTTGGCAGTGGTTTTACATAAAATGTCTTTCTACTAACCTTGTCCAATAACATAATTAAGAAAATGAAAACGTTCTCTATCAATGATCTTTCATACATAAATTTTAATATAAAGTATAGAAATTATATAAAAATTGTAATCTCTAGATCTAGTAGTGATTTATTTTATACATTTTATTGAACATTTCTCTTATATGGGTGACACTACCGCCATCGTGGTGACTTGTTGAACTGTTACTTAGTGATAATTGCAACTGTTTTCGTTTGTCCTCAGTATAAGTTGTAACTGCTTGCTTTACCTTCAAACAAATTGAACGATCCTAGGCTATGCCTCTATATTGTTATTTCTCGTCTGCCGGGAGTTTTTTTAAGAATAGTCACAATTGTCTCACAAGACTGCTCTTATGATTGATTTACACTTGATACAGTCATAATTAATGCTACAATTTATCTAAATTTAAAAGAAAAGTTAACTAAAAAAATATTTAAACCTCTTAAGATTCTTATACTTAAATAGTTTTCTTTGATTCATGAAAGAAATATGTTTTGTAATACAAAAAATTACTTTGTTGCAGGTGCAAAAAAAGGACTAACGCATAGACTTCGTAAATAATGTTTTGAGATTATTGTAAAAAAGAGATAGCTATATAAATAGAGAAGAAAAGAGAGAATATGTCTCTAGTTGCACCAAGGAGAGTCCAATTGGATTGGACGCATTCCATACCATGGTAAGATATGATTGTAAAAATCTAATTGTTGTACGGTAAGTAGGTTCCGTATTTAAAAATGCTAATAGTTTTTGTAAAATCCAGTTGTCTGTCAGTCACAGACGTAGCAATGGCAATGCATACAAAAGTCTTAATAGGTATTATAACTTAAACTAACTTGTAATTAAAACCAGCGAAGTGTGAGTCGTCCTGCTAATTTGTTCTTGCTTCATATTTTTTTTATTCTGTCGTCTTACATAATTTTTTTTAAAGAATTCTCTTTAATGTTAAATATTCAATAGATACTATGAAAGCTGACAAAAATAAAAAAAAACTGGAAATACCTAACAAATCCAAAGCCATTATTTCAATTCAAGATAATTTTTATTAATATCTTCAGGTAGTTTTCCGTAGAAAATAGTATAAAAAAGAAGTTGATATTAAACTAAATGAATGGATGAATGGCTAATAAGTGCAAGTAAACTTTTCCGTCACTTCTATAATGACATAAATACACTGCACACAATGAATGTTCCTGCTCTCTCGGCTTGAGAAGTGTATTAAGATAATTAAAAGAAACCTGATAGCTTGTATGACTTGTATCTTAGAGAGGGGTCTGATTTATTGTAAGAAGCTGAATGCCTGATTGGCTGTCTCTAGTGTCTAAAAAACAACCAAATATATCAGCGGGAACAAAAGATAGTCTAGTAGAGTTTATGTTTTTGAATATTTTTAGCAGAAAGGAAAGAAAGAAAAGAAAGGAATCAATTTTTTTACAGAATTAGTTATTGTCGTATATATAGCTCTTTAACAACAGAATATTGTTATTATTTTTGTCTTACCTTCATCAAGGATGTGGGTAATTGTATTTAACTTTTATTTGCGTTCTAGCATAGCATAGAATTTCATTTATAATATTTTTATCAATACTGTAAGTCATCCTTACGATTCATCAGAATAAACAGAGGCTCTTTTTAAATCACAGGACTTTGCGTGCAGACAAAATTTATAAGTTGCGAAATGCGATCGAATTCTAGTTTTTATTGTCCTAGCAGTCTGAATCACGACAAAAAAACCATAGAGATGTATAATAATTCTAAGCAAAAAACTGTGAATAAAACGTTTTAAATATGTCAAATATCATACATATGTAACAGGTTTTGTAATTTAGAAATAGCTTTAAATATTGTTGCGTGTCAACTTACAACAGGCGCTAGTTGTCTATAAATTTGATGATATTTGATTTGATTTTAAAGATATAACAATTATTTAAAAGTTTCATATTTAATATTCTTAAAAATCTAAATTGATTTATATAACTATAATAGATTAGCTTATTCCTTTTGAATATAAATAATATTACATAAGGCTCGTTCTTACGAGCTAAGCTAACAAAAAAAATAAAAACATTGGAAGTATGTTTTTTTTTCGAACTTATTAAAACCAACAAAACATTTAATTGTCATCTATGAAGTCTTAGATATCTAATTCTTTTTTATTCAAAAAGAAAAAAAAAGTGAAAATAAATTAACTACAGAGGTCTTTGAACTTATCGAAGCGAACTTCACGCTATCAACGAAAAAACCCGTCCCGTCAGCTGAGCGAAACGGACGCACTTCATGTCAAAGTCTGTCATGGCTCCCCGATCGATGTCCGTTCCGTACTAAAATCACGAGAAAATGCGAAAAATATGTCGCACAACGCGTTGAAAGACGTCGCTCGCATTGCGAAAGAGTTTTTAATGACAAAACATTAAAATACAACACCAGAGTTTGCTTGTTGAGTGTATTTTCAGTGAATTTTCAGCGTATCTAAATTTATTCGGAACGACCTATCTCGGTTTTCTGGGTGAGTTTATCGTTTTTAACACGCGATCGACTTGGAAGCGTAATTTTTAGTATTAATGTTTTAATTAAATTAAAATCATGAGTAATTTTATAGTTTAAAAAATCTTCTTGAATTGTTGAAAATCGATTATATGTGGGTGGGATAGCACGAAATACGCCTTTCTCGTTTTAATATAACTCGACCGCTTTTAAAAGTGACGTAACTCAGTGTTACCGCATAGCGTCATAGTGCAGACAATTTGGTCGGGTTGTTATTGCTATCTCTTTTTAACTATAATTTTCAATACCTTAAAAATATTATTTTTCTTGATTAGACGATATAAATAAAAACTAAGATAGCTTCTTATATATTGGGCTGTATTTTTTTTATCAACTGTTAATCTTAAATAAGGTTAAACGTGCAGTCTTAAATAAATACTTGAAAAAAGAGCTTTCGAACTTGACTTTTTTTCGCTCTCGATTCAATAGGTCAAACCAAAGAAAAATTATTTTCTATTACATAAAAACGGTCAATAATCTAAGTACATTAATATCAAGAATTTTTAAAATATATTTAGTAAAATTTTTAAATAGTGGTAAATATTATAAATTGTATTTATTTTCCATTATAAAATAACAAAATACGATAAAAATAACTTGAATGTAAATGTTACAGTGATGAAATAAAAAAAAATCTTTCTTAGCAATTATTTGTATGTGTAATATATTAAGAAAAACTATTAACCTAATTTCAAATTTTTGCTTCCTGTTGTGTAGGCTGTGTTATCTTATAAGTTTAAGATGGTACTCATACTTAGATAATACATGTTCTTCTGAATCTTATTAAATTTGATTGATTTATTTATAAAGTATTGTTAAAAGAAATGGTACCAGTCTCAGTCTCATTTAGTTGACACGGAAAAGGTAAAATAAATTTACAATCAGGTTTTACTATAATATTAAAAATAATAAATTAGAAAATGGACATTCATTTAATTGTCTTATCTCATAACTTGTATATTTATGGAAGTAAGGATAAACTTTTAATATTTCCTTATCTTAATAATATTATAATAGACAAGATACCATTTTTTAAAGGAATCTAAGCTGATATGTTGCAGAAGGAAGGTTTGTAAATTTGTGTGGGACAGTCTCGGTAATTATAAAAGTATCAACATAACTTACAAGAGCTGAAGATTGAACTCTGATCACTTTTATATACTATATACAAGCACACACTATATACAAGCAAAGTTGCAGATAAAGTTTTTAAAAAAATCATACATTTTTTCTTAACAGATTTTAAGTTACTCCGTCCGTCTTACTCACACTTGCCCCCACTTATATTGTAAAGCCTTTGAAATCATAGATATACTTTGGTATAAATACTAATATTAATGATTTAAAGTAAAAATAATATGTTAATATTTCTTTGATTATCATACTTTGATTAATAGACAAAGATTGCTAATAATTTTATGTTAATCTATACTTATTAATATTTTTTTTGCCAATATAAACATATATAAAAAATAAGTATATGTGTGTGTGTGTAATAACTTTATGTATGTTTATTAGTAATAAACTGACTAGTTTATTTTTAACTAAGTATGTGATTAGGTAATGGGCTACATTCTTTATCTCCATATACAGATACATTTTAAGCTAATAGCAGTAGAAATAACGTTATTAGTTATATATATAGCTTGTCTGTCGTTATAAAGAACATAATTTATCAATTAGTTACTCCGTTCGTGTGAAGTACGTAGGTGCTTAACGTTATTATGTTACCCAGGTTACATATCGTAACGTATGTTATAATCTGGCTAAGTAGGATATTGCCATACTTAAATACATACATATATTTATAGACCACTGGTTCTAGAGTTATAAACACAAAGGGACAGATAAAAAGCCGTGTGTTGTATTATATACGTTTTTTTTCTATGGATAAAAAGTTGTAGATCGATAAAATCGGTAAATCGATTTTGATATGATTATTATGGTTTGATAGGTAGTAGTCTATACTTGAATGAGTACATAAGTTGCTAAATCGGCATCCTGTTCTTTGTATAGTTGTAGTTTTTAAACTAATATAGTCTATACTCTATCATCAGTTCATTATAATTTTTAGATTTATTTATCGTATTAATGTTAAAAATATTAGAAAATCCAATCGTAGGCAATAATTACGATGTAAAAGACTCTACTGTCAAAAAGGTAAATTTTGTTCGTTGATAGTAGATCACTCAATAATATAAATATATGTCGTATGTATAATAATAAGTATTCGTCACTGCCGGGAATCGAATCTGGTGAATCAACGTACGTGCGTTAAAATATTATTATCTATATATAAATACGGAACGACAGAATAGTTCAGTACTCTTTTCTCCTTTGTTTGTTATTCAAATAATTTCAAATTTTTATTATTTATATTGACAACTCGCCAATTACCTATGAACAATGTAGGTATAAAACTTATTTTTTGTGTTTCTTGGCACTACACCTTCGACTAAATCAAGTTCATCAAAATTGGATGAATAACTAACTAACTAACTAACAACTAACATCATTCGCCTTTGTATTGATGTATTTTTTTATTGTAATAATTATTTATAAATAATCTAATATCAAATAATAATGCAAAAAAATAATTTTAAATAAATTAATATATCATATCGGCTATTCTTTTTAGTACTCGTAATTGTTATTCTCTATAAAATGATCATAAAATTGCTTGTAAATTGTTATTGACTGTAGCTAAAAGTGTATGTTTTAGTACATGTAACGAATGCATAAGACTAGAAAAAAAACTATGGTTGAATTTCAATGACCAATAGGCGATCGTAAGACCGTTCATATTGTATTGTTTCATAAAGTATATTTAAAGAAAAAACTAAACCCTAATCAAATCTTTTTGCCTAAACGATTTTGATGGAACTTTTAGTTAGCAAATTCGGTGCGTAAATATAAAGTAACTCTCTGATCCGCATGGGTGTCAATTTCTCAAATATTTTTCTTAGTGAAGCCATTTTCCAGCTCTTTTGCCCTCATCTTACATAAAAAAAAAAAAAAAAAGTGAGGATCACTAATAAACCTAAAATAATTTTCAAGGTTAATAAAGTCCTAAATAATATTTGCGCTTGTTCTTTCATCTTGTATTATAGCTCATAAGACGCGAAATTTCCTAATAAATATTGAATGGTTTACTTCATGAATATAAATTGTATAAATATATTTCTATGATAGTTTCTGATAGGCCTTTATATACTTCAAACGAAGAAGAAACCATATCGTTATGGGAGCGTTTTATCGTTAATTTAGCTTGCAAGGAGAAAGATCAATTGTTATTGGTTTTTTATTACATAATTATTTCCATACGTGCACGATAGCTAGATGTGAAACCGCAGTCAAAGCCTTGTATATAATAAAATTATATTTGATCAATACTCCCCACTCTCCTTCCCGACGATAAAATTAACATACACGATACAATTTATTGATTGTTCTAACCAAACTTAAAATAAATTAAAATTTCACTCCGAGCTTTCGCAAAACAATTTGTTACGAAAATAATTAATATTTACGTCAAATATGAAAATCACGGCCAAATGAGTTCAGTTAGCATTTGTTTAAAAGGTCAAAGGTTAGTTAGTTAATCCAACCTTAGTCTCTAAATTTAGTTTTACAATGTACGTTTGTCTGTTTGTTTACGCGTCGCACAGAAAACGGATTTTGAAGATATTTGATGTGATGATAAGCTTATTGTCTGCAACATTATTAGAATTTTTAAAGGGAAAATCTCATTCTTTTAGATAAATATAAAACTATAAATAGAATGAAACAAGAACTCTATGAATTTTATGAAAACCTATGGGGTAATGTCTTATTATTTAGGTTTCGAATGATCACGGCCTGAGGATCTCGATGTTAGCAATCCTGACGGTTGAATCTAGGGTTAGGGGTTCAATTCTCACTACAATATTTGTGTACTGCACAGAAATACTGAGTTTAGATATATTTTGTGTTTGTTATTATATATATGCTTCTACGAGGGAGTTGTTTAATTACTTTGAAATAGAATAATGATTATTTTAATACGTGAGGTAAAAACTTTGTTCCCCTTTTCACAAAATTAAGTGCGAATGGCAGAGTACGAAATTTGGCTCAGGAAAAATTTATCTGAAATTAAAATAGAGAAAGATAATATTATATGTAATAATGCATTAGAAATATATTATTAAGTTAATGTAAACATCACACACACTACTATGCGATACATTATACACACTAGAATACGAAAAATTACACACACAACAATGCAAAACATTACACACACTACTACTACATTGTTTACGTTGACACTGTCAATGTCATGTATGTATTAGTCAGATGTCAAATAGTCGCAAAGGGATTGTCGCTAAACGTATTAGATAAAATACAAATAGAGGTGTTGCCCCAAATCTTCACAAACAATCAAACTTAAAACTACCGTCGAATTTCTGGCACAGGGCGATATAAATGTATCAGGCTTTCTTCCCAATGCAGGCCAATATTGGTCAATCCCTTTTCTTTACACTCCATTGTGTTGGAAGGGTCACTTGTAATAGGATCTCTTTTGAAATCATGGAAATGTGTCCATGTACCTTTTCGTTATTGAATAGTCGTATAGTTTTAACAATCAGTAATATAACACTGAAAAGATTTCAGAAAAACATTTCAATCTAAAATAGTTAGCTAATGAATCATATGAATCATCCAGATAAAATAAAAAAGTCATATTTTTAACGTGTTTTTGATATAATTTCAGGGAACAGGAGCCGGGTTGCGAGAGAGAGACGTCTTTTAAACAGATAGCACCACCTGAGAACAAATCGGGTAAGATTATTTCAGGTTTTCTATTTAAAGTTAAGCACCTATTTAATTTTTTTTTGTGTTTAAATTTTCGTGAACCATGATGATTACAAAATATACAAGGTTATTTTTGATTAGTTGACCACTTCTTGCAGGCAGCCTCTCTGCTTAAATCCCAACAACATTTGTTCTACGACTTTTTAAAAATCTTGATAAATAACACAAAAAACACGAAACAAAAAAAATTGCTTCCTCTTTTTTTTATTACTCTGTATTTTGTAAGGAGTGCTTAAAAGGTCAACGCCCGTTAATGTCAGTTGAGAGGCATCAAATAAATTTTGTATGGCAAAACTCCAATTTAAAAACTATTAATTTTAAAAAGTCGTAGAACAAATGTTGTTAGGATTGATGTAGAGAGTCTGCCTGCAAGAGATGGTCAACTAATAAAAAATAACCCTGTATATTTACCTGGGTATAATCATGTAATTTTAAATCAGACTGAGTTCACGCCGCGAATCCGCCATGCTTCGAACTCATGAATAGGAACACCGAATTGGTTCGAAACTAGTCGGGTGAAGTCCGACTAAAAATTACATGATTATAGCCGGGTAAATATTTACCTATTTCATTAGTCAATCTACTAAATGTTAGATCAACTAGCGTACTAATATCGCATTGTGAAAAAGTTGCAAGTGTTCCCATATTGGTGGGCATTCTTACTCGCTATTTTTCAGTTAATTAATGCGCTTTAAATTGGATAATAAATGGTCGCATTATGCCCTACACCTACACTCTTGGCTCTTGCAGTCAAGAGGTCAAGGATACAAACACCTATTTTTAATCTATAATGAATAAATTCATTACACAAGTGTCCAAACTCTACTGTCCCAAACTCTATCTAATTGGCCTCAGCCATAGGTTATACCTTAAGGGTATCTTCACAATTTATACAGTCGTTGTAACCTTCCTAAATATCGCTAAATATAAATCAAGATAATGCTTTCATCAAGTATGTTATTAAATTTGAAGAAGTTCCTTCCTTCACGGAAGTCGTGTTCTAGTCTCATAATGACATATTGATATTAAATTTATAAATAAATATGGCTGTAAATCATAAAGATGTTATTGCTGGGTTTTATACTTAAAGTGAGAGGTGCTTGAGGGTTTTGTCTTCCGTCTTCTTCTTACCTATTTTTTTCTCTCCCTCCATTTTCCTCGTGGATAGCAAGAGACAACAACATCCATAACTCTCATATATACTACCACCGCAACCTTTTACCTTCATTTGGACTACTCATTCACAATGAGACAATGTATTATTGAGCGAAGCTCATGTACTTGGTTTGCTACTACTACTGAGCTACTGAACCGATAGTAATCAGGTTTTTTTTATTTATTTGATAGCAGGATTATTATCGATGACTTAGCAACAAAAAAATCATTGGTCGGTCATGTACTTGACAAACAATTAACGAATAAAATCATTGAATCTCCACTATCAGTCACAATGGCTGTCAACCTCGTTTGTTTGTCCGTGTATTTGTTCAGCACTACCTATTGTTGTTACAGAATCGTCTTCCTCATCAGCAGACACAGAGTCCCAGGGATCCGGTTCCGCCCCCGCCCCTCGATCACGAAGACATGAACAACAGGTATTACCAAAATTCAATTCAATTCTTTAATTGTATCGATCATTTGTATTATTGTGCAAGATTTATTTCGATTATATTAAGTTAGACAGAGAAGACACTACTACTAAAAGAGACAAGAATATTAAAATTTAGATGAAAATTTTGGTTTGTAAACCCGTTTAATCCATCTTCAATCTATTGTTAAATAGTCTACTCTCCAAAAGGTATTCAGATACAATGTTAAATTTATATAAAAACAATATTCTTTTAACAAGTATTAAAAATCTTTTTATTAGTAGACCGTAAGATACATTTAGAAAGAAAATAATCTTAATGTAAATAACAAGTAACTTTGAGTATTTATTTTAGCAATAATTATTATATCCCTGTATATCATCATAAGCTGTATAGGTTACGTGTAGCTTATGATCGCGGCCGCCCGCAAACATCGTTGTGGTAATATCTCGATGTCAGCACTATATGTAGGGTTAGGATTTGTGATTTTCATCTAAATAACATGGCTGCCACGTGCCGGTTGAACAGTGAAGGAGATTTACGATTTACCGATTTTTCGATTCGGATTAACGTAAATCCAAAATATCGAGATTTAACACAGAAATCTTTTTTAAATAATAAATGTACTATAATAAGCATAATATATTGAAGTTTACAAACAAATCTTTTCTTATTTATCCGTATAATTTAACAAATAATCCATTCATACTGAGAAAACATAATTATGTCTCGAAATGCTTTAATTATTGCCAGTAGCCATGTCACCCCATTGTCAGAATAACATCATTTCAAAAAGACATATTACCGGTAGTACCTCGCTGTCAATTGAATTCCTCCCTAATTATGACCTTAAGACATAATTAGGGTCATAACTTTTACCCCGCAATGCGAAACTCCACTGGCTTATTATATTTTATCTGATCATGTTAACAATCTTTAACCTTGCCACTATAATTGAAGAAATTATTGTGTTGCCAGTAATAACAACTAAAAATACAATTTATGTTAAAATATAAAATAATATTATAAAAAGAAAAATATATTTAATCGAATGAAAATGTATTTTAGGCACAAAAGAGATTGATTAGATGGAATGGCATCCGGTCAAAGATTCAATTTAAGGTTTTAACGTAATGGAAAAATAAATATCCAAATTATTTTCAATTTATGTAAATTGTTTTTGATCTCGAATACATTTAGAAAGTGTATTTGATCTCCATTTTGTTATTATTACACAATCGAGTTATACATTTTTGTAACAAATATTTTGTAATTCAACAAAATGAAAGGTAGAATCTAAGGCTGATTGTTTTTTATAATTTTATCTATAAATAGTAATATATTTTATTATATTTACATAGGAGATACAAGTACAGTAGATTCTCACTTATCCGGCATGTCAATAGACCGACATGTCCTATAATCCGGTATCCTCCATTCTTTTTACTAAAGATATTATAAAACAAAATCAACTAAATTGGCCAAGCCGTCTTCGAGTTTTAGCGAAACTAACGAAAATTTTCTCTATACAATACAGTAATCCGAGCATTCCAATAACTGAATTATGGACCCTCTCGTTTTCAATAGTGCGATTCTACTGTATACATTTTTTATTCCGTTTTTATTATGTATTTATTATTGTATTTACTTACTACAGAGAGAAGAGCGACAGGTTCAAGCCGCGCGTGCTCCCAGGGTCCAACCAAACCCTTTATTGAGGTAAGTACTTATTTATTTATTTTATTTATTTATATCTTTTCCACTTAGAATCATAATAAGTGTTCACTTGTGTAAAATTCCATGGTCTTTAACAGGATTGGTTCTATTTTCAAAAAAATATAATTAACATTGTTAGATCACAATAAAATATATAAAAGCATTTGTGATAAGTATAGTGATGTGTATTGTGTCAGATCCCGGACTCTCCCGAACTTCAAGGCGTCCCGGTCAGGGTCGCGCGACACCTCCCGGCGCGCGCACCACATCACCATGGCCAGCGAGGACCTGCTGCAGCCGGGCCACGTCGTCAAGGAGAGGTGGAAGGTAGGCGGGTTTTTTTTATTGAAACTTCTGACTTTCAGACGTAGAAGTAGCTGATCTGATGTTCTGAATAAAAGTTAGGTTAGGTTAGGTTCCTCTCCCGCTTTCCTATGTTTTTCTACGTAGGAACTTTGTGCCTGGTAGGCGTCCTCCAATCACCGGATCCATATTTTTTTATACGATGACAAATGAGCTCGCGGTCCACTGGATGGTAAGTAATGGATGGAGATGAAATGAGACGGATGTAGTAAGTTTGACCATATAACTTGTAGGGAATGCGTGCCTATCCTTGAGGAATGGGAAGGTATGAAGGAGATTGGGACATTCAGAGAAACGTCCTCCATATCTGTACTATCATTCGCGGTACGTTACATAGCTATAATAGCGAATTTACGATGATCTTCTATGAGGTGGTAGTTCTAACCTGGACTACCTGTTTTGGTGGATGTGGGAAAGAGATAGCAAACCTAAAATCTGACAATTCAAGAATACAATTAAATTCTGTCTAATCTACTTCCTAAAACAAAGGGTAACAATCGAGCGACAAACATACAAACTATTATTTATAGTTTGTTACTTTCTAGGATATCCTTTCAAGTTAATGAAAAATATTATTTTTAAAAGACATGAATCAATATTCTGAATACCTGTTCCTAGGTGGTGAAGAAGATAGGTGGGGGTGGGTTCGGCGAGATCTACGAGGGTCTGGACCTGGTGACGCAAGAGCAAGTGGCACTGAAGGTGGAGTCTGCGAGGCAGCCCAAGCAGGTGCTGAAGATGGAAGTGGCGGTGCTTAAGAAACTACAAGGTATGTATATTGTAGATGTTAAGTATTAGAATTACAGTTTAGAATTATTATAATTTTATTTAAAATATTAGTAAATGCTTACAAGTGTAGTAATTCTATATGACAAGGATAGACAGACCGACAGGGATTCAAACCCGAGACAGTATATTCAGATTGCGGGTTCACTTATTTTGGATTATTTTTTCGCAAACGTACTTATCATATGATCCGTAAAGATTTTATATAACATAACTAGAACAGAGAGATTCGAGAAGTATTTTTAACTTTTATTTTTTTATTATATTTCAAAATTGAAAATTGGAAAAAATGGAAAATTGCTCTTAATATTGACGTTTTGTGAAACAGTGATAATAATAAAAAAATATCCGTCTGAGTTTGTTGTGTGTGTGTGTGTGTGTTTTTCTCAGACCAAGACACGTTTAGAATCCTCACAGCTTTAACATTAAGTTGGAAAGTGCCTTTACAGAAGGGCTTATTTCGATAAATCTGGTATCGAAATAGGCCCTCCTGATACTTTCATTTGACGTTCACAAGTACTCATTGATATTGATTCAAAGTAGAAAAGAAGAAAATAAATAAATAAGAGTAGTATCAAGACCAGTTTAAAAAAAGTCAGAATTCTATTTTTGACCATGATCTAGTTAGTGCCTAGTATTCATAGTGTGTTAAGATGTAGTAGTTAAGTACGGTGTGATGGCAGGCAAGGAGCATGTGTGTCGCTTCATCGGCTGCGGCCGCAACGCGCGGTTCAACTACGTGGTGATGCAGCTGCAGGGACGGAACCTGGCGGAGCTCCGGAGGGCGCAGCCCCGAGGAGCCTTCTCCCTCTCCACTACGCTACGGTGAGTGTACTCTTTTTATTGTATAACTCTGTCTCTTTCTCCCTAGCCACTTAAATTTCAATGGTGCTGTATTGGCTTCTCTTTTTTTAATAAATAGAGCAGTCACTTTTCTTCTAAGTATATGTATACTGGCTGCGATGACTTCTCTCTCTTTTTATTGTGTAGCTGTGTCTCCTTTCCTCCCCTTGGGACTTAGGAAATTGCTCTTTTTTAATCCGTCAAGACTAATATAAGCTAGTTTAAGTAGTCTATTTGACGTCATGTAGATTTATTTTATTATTTTTACACCTGGAATCTTAACTACATAATATTTTAAAAATCTTGTATATTTCAGATTGGGTCTACAGATATTGAAAGCTATCGATTCGATACATTCAGTGGGTTTCCTACATCGAGATATTAAACCAGTGAGTCCATTGTATACAAGTTATTATAATCATAATTAAATTGAAGCGATTTCTTTTCCATACATCTCGATAAATCCAAAAATTTGCTTTATTCATTTTATAATCAAATCATTTAAATTAAGTCTATTTTAATTATTCAAAATATATATCAATACACATAATAGAAATAAATATAAACTTTTATTAACCGTCTTATATTTGCTATTTTTTAATAAATAATTTATAAATATCCTATTTTTAATTAATTATGTAAACAGAACATAAATTACTTAAATTAATAAATAAATGATTTATTTTCAGAGTAATTTCAGCATCGGTCGTCACCAGTCTAACTGTAGACGGGTGTACATGCTGGACTTTGGTCTAGCTCGTCAGTACACCACCAGCAACGGACAAGTGAGGCCCCCCAGAGCCGCTGCTGGCTTCAGAGGTAAGAGATGCAAGATCCCGGAGCGTAAATTCCGGAATCCTGCACTAATCCCTAAATCCCGTACTCTATCTCTAAATCCCGTACTCTATCTCTAAATCCCGAACTCTATCTCTAAATCCCGTACTCTATCTCTAAATCCCGTACTCTATCCCTAAATCCCGTAGTCTCTCCCGTAATGTAACCGGAATAATTATAAATAGTAAATATAATTAATATAAACCTACATCTGTCTTGTATCGCAGGCACGGTACGATACGCGTCGATCAACGCGCACAAGAATAAAGAGATGGGTCGTCACGATGATCTGTGGTCGTTGTTCTACATGCTGGTGGAGTTTGTGAACGGACAGCTGCCGTGGAGGAAGATCAAGGATAAGGAGCAGGTGGGATATTGAAGGGTTATTGAGGATTCTACTTTTTTCATTTCTTACTTCATATACTGTTTTATAAATAACAGAGTCTCCATAAAAGAACCTGTATTTTTATGGCGTTTTTAGTTATACAATAGTTTTAATAAATAATATTTTAGTTTTATTATATTTTCTATTTTATACGTTCGTTTTATTATATCAAATGCGTGCTGTAGCTTACGTGCGTACTTTGCGTGCGTCTTGCGTCCAATGCGTCTTTAATACGTAAACTTATTTGTATTAAAGATTTTTCTATAATAGACTAATTTAAATAGTTCGTTTTTTTATCTTAGCGATAGGATAGCTTATAAAATATTGAATAAAATTAATAAACAATCCTGGTAAAATTTTTGACTTAATATTGTTTTCTTATATGTATATTACAGCAAATAACTTTCATTTATCGTTTATGAAGCAATCTACGGTTGTTATCAATCTCGAATTGTAGATGGATTATCAATTGCCGATGTATAACTTCCATGAAATAGTTCTGATTGAATTTTTCACGCACTAATATAGTCTGTTAGTCTCTAAACTTATCTATAAATATTCTTTCAGGTCGGACTAATGAAAGAGAAGTACGACCACCGTCTCCTTCTAAAGCATCTACCGTCCGAGTTGCGTCAGTTCCTGGAACACGTCCAACAGCTGGAGTACGCCGACACCCCCGACTACACCATGCTGGCCTCGCTGCTGGAGAGGTGCTGTAAACGACGAGGGATCAGAGAGACTGACCCGTATGATTGGGAGAAGGATGTGAGTGAATCTCTTTATCCCGGAGTTCTTTTAAGGGTTCGGTTTTTTTTGTTATCATCAATTATTTAGTATTATTATTGAATCCTGCTATCGCAGGTTTTTCCGGGATTGGTTTTTTTTTCATAAAACATTTATTATAACTGCAAACCATATTTTCACATGTATACTAAAGAAAGACATGGCCGATGTTGGTATTAAAAGATTTTTTTTATTTATTATGGTCAGCAGTTTTGAATGATTTGTTTTTGACCATATGAAATATAAATTTGATTGATTGTAATATTAACGTCTACGACATATATAACATCCAGTATAACCGCGCTCCCCCCCAGACGGCGCCCCCCCGCGCGCGCCCGCCTGCGGACCACGCGCCCTCGCCCGACCACGCGCCCGACCGGGTACAGTACACTGACGCGCCGGCTCAATACACACTGCGGCGACACGAACAGCGGCCGTGCGGGTTCGACTCCCGCCAGAATTTCGCTCTTATAAAACCAGGAAAAAAATATTTAACAAAATATTTTATAAAAAAAATTATTCATAGATGTAGCTATTTACTTATAATGATTTTTCAAGTGATTATCTTTCATTTGTGTTGCAAAAATTTTTTATTTATTTAAATATATTTACATTACAACCGTATATTATCAGGCTCGTCGTCGTCTAGAAACGGAAGCGACGACAGCGGTAGCTACGGACACACAGACAAACGTTCAGAAAGAGAAGGTCGTGGAGAAACGAGGTCCAGCCTCGCCGAGACATGTACCACCTCATGTAAATGGATATGTAAGTTAGGTTAAGAGAGGTTAAAAATTGTATGGACAAAGATAGAAGTACAGTACGTTATTTGTCTGTTGCTTTGATAGCTATTGATAATACTTAGTATTTTTTATATAATTGTAATTCGGTAACATACTGAACTGTATAAGTGTATGGGTATAGTTATACAAAAATAAATATAATTTACAAAGCTCTTCTTTATAAATTTTAAATATGAACAATTGTGTATTTTAGTCAACAACGGACAAACCAACCACGGAAAAGGAAGCGGAAGTGAGAACGACGCCCGCGCCCTCTCCCGACAGACATGCTAAGGTTAATATTAATATATTATAATGACGTATTGCTATTTAGTTAAAGAAATCTCCTTGACTGTTTGATCTTAAATAGAAATAGACTTGAATATATTATGTGAAACGAATTTGCGTTGGTTGCGGTGTTTGAGGGATAAGGGGAGGGTGGAGGTTGGAAAAAGTATTGTATTGTATTTGGGTTTGCGGTACTCACTTACCGTACCAAACATAGCATTTCTTCTTCAAATCGATTTTTTGAGTCGATTTCAATCGATTTGGCTGTCAAAATCGAAACATTGTCATCTAACAATTTGTATTCTACTTTACCAAGGAGTCAAACTCAGCGGTGGCGAGCACGCCCGTGACGCGCCCGGAGAGACAGAGCGTGCCGCCCTGCAAGCCACGAGCCCCCGCACCAGGTACACGGACAGACAGACATACACCTACCACACTACACCTACGACACTAAACCTACCACACTACACCGACGACACTACACCTACGACACTACACCTACGACACTACACCTACGACCCTACACCTACGACACTACAACTACAACACTACACCCGTGCATGGTTTAGTTAGTTAAATATAAACAAATATTTTCATTAAGGTCGATTTATTTGTTTTTATTGTTGCACACACGATTTAGCAAAGTTATAAATTTTCCATATAATATCTATCTTTAATTGATAATATTTTACTATGAGTTCTCATAAACGTCAAGTACAAAATAGATTCGCGATTTACAGTTGTTTTCAATTAGATATTTTTTTAAATAGTGTCTAAATAATCTAATAGTGTTCGGTAAGTGTTCATAGACAAGATGTGTGTCCGTCTGTCCCGCAGGCGGCCCCACGCTGCTGCGGCTGCGCGTGGTGACGGCGCCGCCCACTTGCGTGCAGG
Source organism: Napeogenes sylphis (assembly GCA_959347405.1). Classification (NCBI taxonomy): domain Eukaryota; kingdom Metazoa; phylum Arthropoda; class Insecta; order Lepidoptera; family Nymphalidae; genus Napeogenes; species Napeogenes sylphis. The sequence continues at coordinate 13,293,696 of OY365785.1, read as the reverse complement.
AACTGGCGCCACCACCCACCAGCGGTGAGCGAGGAATCTAGCCGAAGAAATTAATATCGATCTAAAATCCGAGATTGAAATAGATCTTATGGTGTTATATGCGCTTGGTTATTTATATAACTTAATAAATTCGTTGTAATTTCAATCAAGTAGCAAGTATTGTAATAAGATCTATAATAAATTTCCCCTTTCAGTGCTTGTGGAAGGTCGAGTGTATTAGTTGCGAGAACACGTTTTAATTCGGTGTTTAAAAAAAACAGTATTTTCATTTCAATTCCACTAATGAGTTATATTATTATACAGGTGAGTCCAGCAGTCCGAGAATTATCGCTGACGTGGACAGTGTCCATTCTGACACTCACTTCAAAAGAGGTAACTAATACTTGCTACGCATCAGCTCTATTTCTCTTTCTTCTTGACTTCTTTCAGCAGTCCAGGACCGGTGTCGCCATATATATCGTTATTTCTTATTACAGGTACACGTCGAACCGCAAGAGCACGTGCTGATCAAAGTTACACACAATTTGCTGTAATGGACGACGAGAACGTGTCCGCCTTACAACAGGTATGGATTATATATGTTCGTAGTGAAATGGATGTTGTGTGTTTGTAGTGAGAACCCGTGATGTTGTACTTTTGTAGTGAGAGCCCGTGATGTTGTGTGTCTTTTATTAAGAACCCACGATGTTGTATGTTTGTAGTGAGAGCCCGTGATGTTGCACTTTTGCAGTGAGAGCCTGTGATGTTGTGTGTCTTTTATTATGAACCCACGATGTTGTATGTTTTTAGTGAGAGCCCGTGATGTTGTACTTTTGTAGTGAGAGCCCGTGATGTTTAGTGTCTTTTATTAAGAACCCACGATGTTGTATGTTTGTAGTGAGAGCCCGTGATGTTGCACTTTTGCAGTGAGAGCCTGTGATGTTGTGTGTCTTTTATTATGAACCCACGATGTTGTATGTTTTTAATGAGAGCCCGTGATGTTGTACTTTTGTAGTGAGAGCCCGTGATGTTGTGTGTCTTTTATTAAGAACCCACGATATTGTATGTTTGTAGTGAGAGCCCGTGATGTTGTACTTTTGTAGTGAGAGCCCTTAGTGTTGTGTGTTTTTATTGAGAGCCTGTGATGTTGTGCGTTTGTCGTAAGAGTCCGCGATGTTGTGTGTCTTTTATTAAGAACCTACGATGTTGTATGTTTGTAGTGAGAGCCCGTGATGTTGTGTGTCTTTTATTAAGAACCCACGATATTGTATGTTTGTAGTGAGAGCCCGTGATGTTGTACTTTTGTAGTGAGAGCCCGTAGTGTTGTGTGTTTTTATTGAGAGCCTGTGATGTTGTGCGTTTGTCGTAAGAGCCCGCGATGTTGTGTGTCTTTTATTAAGAACCCACGATATTGTATGTTTGTAGTGAGAGCCCGTGATGTTGTACTTTTGTAGTGAGAGCCCGTGATGTTGTGTGTCTTTTATTAAGAACCCACGATGGATGTTGTATGTTTGTAGTGAGAGCCCGTGATGTTGCACTTTTGCAGTGAGAGCCTGTGATGTTGTGTGTCTTTTATTATGAACCCACGATGTTGTATGTTTTTAGTGAGAGCCCGTGATGTTTAGTGTCTTTTATTAAGAACCCACGATGTTGTATGTTTGTAGTGAGAGCCCGTGATGTTGCACTTTTGCAGTGAGAGCCTGTGATGTTGTGTGTCTTTTATTATGAACCCACGATATTGTATGTTTGTAGTGAGAGCCCGTGATGTTGTACTTTTGTAGTGAGAGCCCGTAGTGTTGTGTGTTTTTATTGAGAGCCTGTGATGTTGTGCGTTTGTCGTAAGAGCCCGCGATGTTGTGTGTCTTTTATTAAGAACCCACGATATTGTATGTTTGTAGTGAGAGCCCGTGATGTTGTACTTTTGTAGTGAGAGCCCGTGATGTTGTGTGTCTTTTATTAAGAACCCACGATGGATGTTGTATGTTTGTAGTGAGAGCCCGTGATGTTGCACTTTTGCAGTGAGAGCCTGTGATGTTGTGTGTCTTTTATTATGAACCCACGATGTTGCATGTTTTTAGTGAGAGCCCGTGATGTTTAGTGTCTTTTATTAAGAACCCACGATGTTGTATGTTTGTAGTGAGAGCCCGTGATGTTGCACTTTTGCAGTGAGAGCCTGTGATGTTGTGTGTCTTTTATTATGAACCCACGATGTTGTATGTTTTTAGTGAGAGCCCGTGATGTTGTACTTTTGTAGTGAGAGCCCGTGATGTTTAGTGTCTTTTATTAAGAACCCACGATGTTGTATGTTTGTAGTGAGAGCCCGTGATGTTGTACTTTTGTAGTGAGAGCCCGTGATGTTGTGTGTCTTTTATTAAGAACCCACGATATTGTATGTTTGTAGTGAGAGCCCGTGATGTTGTACTTTTGTAGTGAGAGCCCGTAGTGTTGTGTGTTTTTATTGAGAGCCTGTGATGTTGTGCGTTTGTCGTAAGAGCCCGCGATGTTGTGTGTCTTTTATTAAGAACCTACGATGTTGTATGTTTGTAGTGAGAGCCCGTGATATTGTCTATTCGTAGCGACAGCCCGTGATATTCTATTAAAAAGAAATTTTCTTGTTTAAGGTAACAAAAGGTGGTGCACTCACCCTAGTCTCACTGTGGAAATCACAGTTTGACGACTCTGAGGAGACAACTGACAACGAATGGAAACAAGAACAATTACAGGTACATATACTATTATCTTAGAATAATTATATTATTGTAGTAATGTTATACAGGGTGGTGACAACAATATTAAACATACCTTCTATTTCTTACTGATAGGATTAGTCAGTCCAATTAATTATGTAATGAACTATAACTACATAAAAAGGTGTAATTTTATTAAAAATAAGCTTCAATCATGTTTACTAAGAAAAGTAAAAACCATCCAAAAGATGTAATATCATAGTTAATTCATTATATTATATAGGTGGCGTTCTTTTTGTTTCGATTGTTGTCTCATTTAATTTGTTACAAATACAAAAATAATAAATTAACAAATTAATTAAGTCATAGTTTTTATAAAGCTTTAAAAAAATGCTATGCAAAGATGAGAAACCGTTTTATATATATATTTTATCTTTTTTTGTTATTTTTTTATAAAAATTAAAGTAATTTTACTTAAAACTATTAGTTTTAATTATACAAATATATAATTTTTAGTAATAAAAAAAAATATACTTTTTTTTCATAATGTCGAAACTTCTTGGTGTAAAATACCTTGTAAATCAAATGTGATTTACGTGGGATTTTAAACCAATATATCCTTATAATAAGTGTGAAATTTTAAAGTTCATTCATACGGTTTTATTACAACTAAACTGAAACTAAATAAAATTAAAAAAATATATTTATTTACCGAAGTGTTATTGTCAAAATAAATAAAACGTCTCTATTTAATAAGAAAAAAATAAACAAAATGCCTTTGTCCAAATTTTAAACCATCTAGTTAATTTTGAATTAGCTTTCAAGCTTAGCCAATAAACTTTAATTAGAACAAATATACAAGCTACCCAATTCTACAAAATGCAACAAAGTCTGTCAGATGAACCCATCCTACAAGAATCAAGATGACGTTGACAAAAGAAACAATTCCTGATTATATTTCAACTATATATACAAAACTATAAAGATTTAGATCCTTATAAAAACAGAATGGATTCGATTGATTACAAAAGAGTCTCCTGAAAATTGGTTTTCCTTTTTCTTCAGCTTTCACAACAGTAAAAAATCATTTTTTTTTTTAAAAGTACACTGTATGTTTAAAAATATCTATAAACATGTATAGCCACGTTAAGCTCAACCGTCCCGATAAAGACGATCACATATAGAATGCTTAATTCACCGAGGTGGACAGCGATACGGTAGCTCAGTTGGTAGAGCGACGGGACGGTTTCCCAGTAGTCGCGGGTTCGAATCCCTGCCCGTATCGGTTAATTTTTCATTATATATTTATATAAATGTACACTGTATGTTTGTACAATAACAATTGTATCTTCTCTCACAAATTTCAGCCAAGTGTATTAAAATACGTCATGCAGTATCTTTCCCATTTAGTTTAGAATCCATTTGGATGCCATTATTTTGAAAGATCATTGAAATATTATTAATTCAACAGATTTTCTTGTTTTTATTAACTTACTAGATACATTTTTTTAAACAAATTTAAGTTTTTATCAAGTTAATAGACCGCTGTTGGAATATAATGTATTTTCATTTAATTACATACATTGTTGTTACCACCTTATATAGCAAACATAAGGTTTTTTTTACATTTACTGTTTTGTAGTTCTCAAATTGATACAGTTAATATTAATATTGGTTGTGCCATCTTATCAATGTTAATCTATATTGCAAAGTTGGAAATATTTGTTAGGTATTTAAAGATCATTATATGTGGATATAATACGAAAAATCAATTGCTAGAGCGACGGCAAGGTTTTCCAGAGGTCGCAGGTTCGAATTCTTTATTGGAATTGAGTAATTTTAAGTTCTATATTTATTTAAAAGAATTCAGTTAACATAACAAAAAAATAGAGTAACATTTCATTAAATGAACAAGCTATATTAACTATACAAAAACTAATATAATCTATTATTCCTTTTTACAGCTAAATACAATAAAAAAGATACATATATACTAACATAGACAATTGTGTGACTGTTAGTTATATAACATAGGATGAAATGTTTGAATTGTGTGTATGTGTGTCACATGGACGATATTATAATTAAGTCTGTGTGCGTCTTTTTTATTAGATATATCATGAGAATATATATTACTATCATTTGCACACGTGTGTTCATTCTATATATGGTCTGTGGTGACATATTTATCGTGCAATAATAAAAAAAAAGTTTTTAAGTCAGTTTAACCTCATCACAGTGTTACCATTTTTAACAATAAGTGATTTTTTCCAATGTTTAATTATGAACCCGTCGTTTTAACAACAAAACGGACACAATACCACAAGTGGTACTACATCCCACGCTCCCCCCCAGTCCCCGGAGCACCGCAACGCGCGCGCCTCGGCGGTGTCCAGCTGCTCCAACGTGCGCACACAGCTGCCGCTCACACACACGCATACGCACACACACACGCAGCTCGAACCCAGGGTGCAGGTGCGCGTGGATGAGGTGAGTGCACAATACCGGTCTACAATTCACACTAACACCACAAACAGTCGTACACAAATAAATCTATTTTTGAATAAACACAACTTTTATAATTATTTTTATGCAACAACCTTCGTTTATTTTGTATTTTGGTCAATGACAGCCTCTTGATTTTATACTTTCATTTTTAATCGATAGCCCGATAAACCTGAAAAGACTGAAAAGCCGGAAGTTGCCGAGAAACCTATAGTAAAAAGTACCAAGTGCTGCTTACACAACGTAGGTATTGATGCCTTCCCCAAACTACAGGCCGCTCTACCCAGGAGTTGGAGTCTACCGGCTATAGGTAAGATTTTCAGATAGCAAACCTTAAATATAACCTAATTTCGATAATAATCAGTGCCAAATCTAAAATATACTATCATATATTTTTTTACCTTTCTTTTTTTTTAATAACAATAGACTGTAGTTATTAATAGTATTAATCATTAATATTGTCTATCTTTTAATTATACACTCGGCGTCACAAAAATCGCACCTTTTAAAAAAGCAACTTCAAAATAATTTTACTCAAACTTTGTGAATTGTAAGGATATGATTGTAGGATATCATTGGAAAGGTAATTCAATTGCCTATTAGAAAATAAAAAACATGTTTATGCATTTTAATTCTTTAATAACAAAAAACTTAAAACATGACAAAGTGACAAAAAATAAAATTAACAACATCATAAAAAATTACAAATAAGGCCTTAAAATCTAGTGTTTCCACCCCTTGCTGTGATGGTAGCTTCCAGCCGATCCTTCATGGAGCTCACGAGGGTCACCACTCTTGCTTGGGGTATGTTGTCCCATTCGTCTTTCACGGCATCCTGGAGCTCTTGTAGAGTGGTGGGAGCAGGATCTCGTGCTCGTACGTGCCTCTTTACATCGTCCCAGAGATGCTTGATCGGGTTCAGGTCTGGACTTCGTGCTGGCCACTGCATAACAGGGATCTCAACCTCTTCCAAATAGTCCCGCACAGCAAACGCAGTGTGGCAACGGGCGTTATCATGCATTAACATGAACCCATCGCCAACAAAACCAGCATACGGAACCACATGGTCTTGTAAGATCTCCGTTATGTACCGCCGAGCATTCAGCGACCCTTGCCCGCGACCACCACCAGTCCGAGAGACGCACACAAGCTCCGTTTTCCCTTCGACGGATATGCCACCCCAGAACATACAGGAACCACCTCGGTATTCGACGGATTCCTCTATGCAAGCCTGGGCAAATCGCTCTCCTCGTCTTCGGTATACTCTTCTGCGTCTGTCGTTGCAGAAAAGACATACTCGTGTCTCATCGGTGAAGAGAACGGCTTTCCACTGTTCACTCGTCCAGTTGACATGCTCCTGGGCAAATCGTAACCGCTCTCTTCGATGCTGCACGGTCAATTTTGGGCCCCTAACAGGTCTGTGAGCTCTCAATTCGTTTTCTTTCAGTCTTCTTCTAATCGTAGAAACACTCACAGACGTTCTGCAAGCTGATCGGAGCTCTTTTTGCAACTCAACAGCATTGCTGAAGCGGTACCGCAAGGATGTGGAAACAACGAAACGGTCGTCTCTTTCTGACGTGCAGCGGTTTCTTCCGGATCCACGTCTTCGAGTATAGCCACCAGTCTCAAGGAACCGTTGGTATATTCGTCGAACTGAGAATCGGCTAAGGTTCAACTGTCGAGCAACGTCAACCTGTCGCAGTCCTGATTGCAATAGCGCAATGATTTGAGCGGCTTTATCAGGGGTTGTATCCATCTTCAGGTACTGTTCTCTTGCGTATGTTGTTCCGGTGTGTTCACTCTGAAGTCTGAGTAGCGACTGACCCATTTTTTACCTTTACATGAGCTTTTATACCCTTATAAGGTAACACAAGTAGTGCTCCTTAAGTGAGCATTTTTTTAAACATTTTTTTGATTGGTCCCTGGTTAGAAATGGTAATTGTTTTTTTAATGATACAGGTAATTAATATAAAGGTATTGAAGTGCACCTTAGAATGATATATTTTTTTCATACGTAGTACTTATGTGCTTGATTCTAGGAGCGATTTACTGAAAAAAACATAGAGGTGCGATTTTTGTGACGCCGAGTTTACAATATAACAACGTTCCTCTATAATTGACCGATGTTAGGTTCGATTTCTGTCGTCGACCAAAAATTGTATCGATAACCAAGAGAAAATATAACAGAAATTTATTCGAAATATATTCCGGCAAAGGAAGAGACCTTTAGGGAGTCTACGAAAAAGCTTGACCAACCGAAAGATCCGTGCCTGTTATTACGGAATAAATATAGACGTGTATCCCCTTCTAGGCAGCAAGGTCCGCAACCTGCGCCCTCCACTACTACAGCAGGCGTCGTTCGATGCGGGAGGCGCGGGCGCACTGCGCTACAGACTGGACGTGATGCGCGGGGTGGGGGCGCGGGGGGGAGGGACGGACACGCGCCCGCCGCGCGCCGCCAGCCTGCCGGTCCGTATACCTCTGCTTTGATATTAGCGCGGGACTCGAGGCTCCCGGGATTCATTTTATCGATGCTATGTGGTGACGCTCTAATGCATATGTATTAAAAATTAATGTGTGTTTGTTAATATATCTGTAGATTACTTTCGTCGTGACTTTGGCACATGTATAATAAAGTAACCATCCCGCCACAGACTATATCCAGGTCGTCGACCTCTCCCCCACCTGCACCCGCGCCAGCCCCGGAGGCGACGGTCTCCAGCAGACTGGAGATACGTGTGAGACCGGACACGGCCAGTCCCATGCACTCTGGTTAGTATAACTGTCCTAATAAATTGTGTCGAATAAAAAATATCTATTACATAAATAATAATTGTCAAACAGACAGATAAGTTGATATTTGTCTGATTACTTGTCTAATTAGTTGATATTTTTAACCAACGCAAACATTGTAATTGTAATTTATCACTTACCAGGCACTTATCTCCCAGTTAAGATCCACTCGGTGGTGAGTGGGGGGGAAGTACGCAACCACGACGAGACCTCCGTGTACTACGACGCCACGGAACACCAGAGAGATAAACGGTACTTATCTATATATATACAGGGCTATTAGTAATTAGTTGACCACCTCTTGTAGACAGTCTCTTTAAATTAATCCCAACAACATTTGCTGTACGACTTTTTAAAATTAATAGTTTTTAAAATTTTATTTTCCCATACAAAAGTTATTCGTTGTCTCTGAACTGGCATCAACTTTGAGCGTCGGTACGGCGCCGGAACGTTGATATTTTAAGTACTTCTTACAAAATACAGAGTAATAAATAAAAGAGGGAGGGAGCAAACATTTTTTTGTGTTGTTTATCAAGATTTGTAAAAAGTTGAAAGAACAAATGTTGTTGGGATTGAAGTAGAGAGGCAGCCGCAAGAGGTGGTCAGATAATTAAAAATAACCCTGTATAGGCGACAAAACAGTTAAAATTTTTTTTTTGCTTATTTTAGTTTATTTGTAAGTATACAGAGCTATTTTATAAATGTATCAGATGTCTGTCCGTTTATGTCTAGTGTTTAGTTTAGTCCAGTTCACGTCCAGTGGTCACGAAACTTAATTAATGTTCCGTCTTTCGCTACTAATGAAGTCTTGTGTAACGGACTAAGTATATTATTTGAATGCGAATAAATTATTTTTTTATTACAACTCTACATAAAAGTGTATGGTACAACTTACCAAACATTTAAATTATATTATATAAAATGTGTTTTTTTTTCAATGACCGTTTTGTTATAAATATAGATAAAAAGGATATATTTCAGATCCTCGACCCGCAGCGGAGAGAAGAGTCAGAGTCCAGCCGTCGAAAGAACTAGACTAGATGCTATACAGGATAGGTACTTACAACGTACAATATATATTATGTATATATATATAGTAACTAAAAAAAGCCAATGGTCCTCAAACATATAAAATGATGTTTTAAATTATACCTAACGACTTTCTCGATAAAGTCACCTTTCAAACAAACTAAATTATATCAAAATCGATTCATCCATTTCGGAGTTATGGTTACAACTGACAAGCATATAATGTATAACACCTGTATTTTCGGCATTTACGAAAAGTGAGATTGTCATATGATTAAGAATTTACTTCTAAATCTAATTTTTGTAAAAAATTAATTGATTATGTATAATATGTAGGAGTGCTTCCTTGAGACGTGAGGTGAACGCCAGCGGGGACGGGTCACAGAGCTTGAGAGATGTAAGTATGAACTGTTATGACCTATAAGTGGGTAGGCCTTAAAAACATTTTAAGTTGAATAGCGATTAAACGATTGATTAGATAGTCACATCTCGTTTTGTTTCAGTTTTTTTATGACTCTATTAGTGAATATACTAGAAGGCTCTAGGATCTGGAATAAACAAATAGAAAACCATGAATCATGAATTATTATATTATATTAATATACCGGGGGAGCTTAGAAGGATCTTAAGTAATACTTTAATTAAAAAGAAACAAAATAATTATTTACAGAAATCATCGAGTGGCTCTCGCATACCCATAGCGAATGCTAGCACCGCGGCAGTACAGGGTGCGTGTGCACAGGGTGTGGGTGTACAGGGTGTAGGCGCACAAGGGTTGCAGGGTGTGGGTGCGAACGCGTTACACAGATTGGCAAAGTGTGCTTCCTGGAGCGGGGACGGACCATTGAATGATTTGACCCCAGGTGCGTTATTAATTTGCGATTGATAATATAATTTTATATAAATGTTCCCAAGTTCTATTCCGGATAGAGAGATATCGCTAATTGTTTATTTTGTATTTGGTTATAGCTCTCCGGCGGCGTCGTCAAAACGCAGCCGACAAGTACGCAGCGGACCCCGCTAGGGACCTCAATCTTCGCTTCGCGAGACCACGGCACAGACAACAGCCTCCCGCCAACAAGTAGGTACACAAACACATACACACCAGCCTCCCTCCAACAAGTACACACGTTCACACACGCATACACACAACAGTCTCTGGCCAACAGGTATGTACACAAACAGACACACACATAAAACAGCCTCTGGCCAACTGGTATGTACACAAACACACACAGACCACAAACATGAACCTCTGCCCAACAAGCACGTAAACATAAACTCGCAGACAACGACCATCGGCCTATAAGTACGTACACACAACGACAACAAACACCGGTAAGAACACTAACACAGCTGCGTGCAACTAACCCCCACTAACCCCTCCAGTATAACGAGCCGCTGCCGTAGCGCCGGACTAGGGGGTGGCGCTTCCCCCCCATCGGCTGCATCGTCGTCCTCTGGGTCCCCGCCTCCCCCGCCGGCGGGCACCACTCCCCCCGCGCACAACGCAGCCCGTGCGAGGCGCTTCCGACCTCTGGCGGGAAGGGAGCACAAGGAAGAGCTTCCCCCACCTGTGTACAGCGCCATCGGTGAGTCGGGGTCATTGACACCAGCCCCGTCTTCTTGCCGTCATGGTCATTGACACTAGCGCCACCTTGACACACACACACCTTCACAGTAGTGCCCACTTCATGCCATTAGGTTCATTGACACCAGCCCCGTCTTCTTGCCGTCATGGTCATTGACACTAGCGCCACCTTGACACACACACACCTTCACAGTAGTGCCCACTTCATGCCATTAGGTTCATTGACACCAGCCCCGTCATCTTGCCGTCATGGTCATTGACACTAGCGCCACCTTGACACACACACACCTTCACAGTAGTGCCCACTTCATGCCATTAGGTTCATTGACACCAGCCCCGTCTTCTTGCCGTCATGGTCATTGACACTAGCGCCACCTTGACACACACACACCTTCACAGTAGTGCCCACTTCATGCCATTAGGTTCATTGACACCAGCCCCGTCTTCTTGCCGTCATGGTCATTGACACTAGCGCCACCTTGACACACACACACCTTCACAGTAGTGCCCACTTCATGCCATTAGGTTCATTGACACCAGCCCCGTCATCTTGCCGTCATGGTCATTGACACTAGCGCCACCTTGACACACACACACCTTCACAGTAGTGCCCACTTCATGCCATTAGGTTCATTGACACCAGCCCCGTCTTCTTGCCGTCATGGTCATTGACACTAGCGCCACCTTGACACACACACACCTTCACAGTAGTGCCCACTTCATGCCATTAGGTTCATTGACACCAGCCCCGTCATCTTGCCGTCATGGTCATTGACACTAGCGCCACCTTGACACACACACACCTTCACAGTAGTGCCCACTTCATGCCATTAGGTTCATTGACACCAGCCCCGTCTTCTTGCCGTCATGGTCATTGACACTAGCGCCACCTTGACACACACACACCTTCACAGTAGTGCCCACTTCATGCCATTAGGTTCATTGACACCACCGCCAGCCGTTCTACATTATCGGGTCGTAGAAATGACTTTAAGCATTGTTGCCGCTACCAACTAACATGTTAAAAACGAATCGTTTAAATAATTTTAATTTGAGTATTTTTATCTCGCAGGTACAGGTCATAGGCTGTGACGTCACAGCATAGATTCTGGATCAGACTAACAGTAAAATTATATATACGGCGTTGTCTAAATATGGATTTATTTTTAACTTAATCCGATATTATCAGTTGGTTGTAAATGAGATAATTGAATTAACGCTGTGTAATAATTCAATTAATAGCTATTTCAAATGTTAACATTTTAAATGAAATTGCTTTTGGTACAAATTTAATAAAATGTAGCTTGATATCGGATCTAGTTAACAAGATATAATGAAAAATATATAAAATATAGGATAATGTTATTTAATGTTATATAGAAAAAAATCATTAAAATCCAGTAAATACGTGTTCATTGTATTCAAATGTGATCTTAATTTCGACATATTTTTATTCAAAAATTATGTTTATTTAATATACTGTAATAAAATTTCCCAAAAAATATAAAAAGAGGATGTTCAGCTGCCTTTAATTTAGTTAATCTATGTTTTTATCTATGGATTTTAAAAAATACGAAACGTGCTATTATAATAGATTTTAATTTAAATATTGCTTAAAATAATCCCCTATGTAATAAATGTACATTCACTTGACTCAATATCAATATTTGTATAAAAGCCAAAATTATTTTTATATTCATGGCGAGGGCTCTTACCTTATTTATAAATAGGTAAAAGAAATATTTAACAAAACATTTTGAACCTTAACACCTTTAGTTAAGGTCCATAATTGCATTCTAGATCTCTTAGATAGGATTTGTCTTTTTTTAGCTGAACTGTCAAGTTGAGCTGGAATAAGCAGTAGGTTAGCTTTGGCTTAAAAATTCACGAAATAAGAGGAAAAGGGACGGAAGATGAGTCTATTTGATTTAGTAAGAGATAAACATCGACTCAGTTTATTAAAATTAGCGAATTTTGTCTAATTGTCTTACAGTTGATGTTTTTCTTTATAGGGGTCATATTTTAATACAATTAACTTAGAATATGACCCTATATTATATAATTATATACTTTTTGTAAATACTCTTCTGACAATTGTTTTCCTTGAAATTGCTCATTTTAGTTTGAAATGTTTCTTTATTCTAAAGGGTGCGTTGCGGTGTCTTCGAATTATGTTTCTAATTTTTAATGATATTAATTTGTAAATACACTTTAATTTTCAAACTTTAATTGAATACACTTTATTTCTAATAAAGCCATGTCTGACTGAGTGACTGCGATGGTTTTCGAACTTATTATATATAATGTCTTATAATCATGAGTTACGGGCAAATGCCAAAAAATGGCAGTTTAGTACAACATATCAAAACTTTATTGCGATAAAAAATGATCAAAGAAAGATATTGTCGGTTTCTGAAAGAATTATTTGACAGCTGTCATGATTTGTTATAGGCTGTCTATCAATCAATCAAAATTCACGTGGGACTTGGCAGCAGTTTAGAATTTTTATTTATATGCCTTCTAGAAACCGAATATCGCGTTGTCTGTAACCTTTTTAATTAATTGATATACCTTGAGGTCAGTGACCTTTGTTTGTGGTTTGTCAAATGATTATCTTCATTTGTGTGAATGTAAATTAATAATGTAAAATTTATCGCTGAGGTCTGTTTCAAGTGAACATAGTGCACGACTATCGGTTTCGCGATTTTTTTATAATATCAAAGTTATTAATTTACTCTAACGTTTTGCTCGTTTTTAATTTTGTATACTTTAAGTGGTGTTTTTCAGCATTTACACTTTGATATTATAAAAATCGTGACTTATATGAAATTATATAACTATCTATATATTATGTAGACGCCATTACCTACACTCTCTAGCCTCTTCTGCTTAGTATAGAAATTTAAAATGTATGTAATAACTAATTTAATGATTATAATATAGAAATAAGAGTTATATGAGCGTTTGGACGGTTAGCGTTCTGCCATTTGCAATTTGACAAAGTTGAATAATGTTGACAGCTGTCAGAATTGCAAAAACGCGGGAACGTCAAGCTGATTAATTGCTTGGGAGTCCCGGTGTGGGTGTCGGTGGATACAGATTAGTTTTATAATTCGACGCCCAAAACCCCAGGCCTCCCGAAACACATTCTAGTCTACGAACGGCTTCCGTCTCATAGATTTATCGACGACAAAGTGAAAGAGTTGAGACAGTTATTTTTGTCAGATTAAAAATTATGTATAAAATTGTTGTTATATTGTAGGCCCCATTTTTTAATGTATTCCCGGCTGCAAGCGGCGATGCGCTGTTTCAAAGAATGCACGCTCAGTTACATTTTATTTTGCCATATTTTTTTTTTATATTTACCGAGATATGCACAATGACATTTAAATAAAAGGTATTTGTCCTTGATATTGTGATTTTATTTTTGTTTAAATCCATCGACGAATCCGATTTTTTTAATCCTACTATAACTAAATTCGCTGTTGCCCGCTGCTTTGGTCGCGTGGTAGAAGTTTAAGGAAACCAGAAATTCAAAAAAGATTACTTAAGTAGGTACAACGCCAGGACCGTCGCCTCTGGTAAAAAAGATCGTCTGTCCTATTTTGCCGAAGAAATCTATTTACCTGAATAAAAAAACTGGCCTTTTAAAGATTATGATGACCTTCGTTTGATATTCCACAATTGACATATAATTATTTAAAAAATCATGCATTAACGCGTCCGGAGTAGGTATCACAGGATACCTATTCCGGACGCGTTATTTTCCGATTTTTTTAATAATTATATATAATGAAACGCGATAGTTTAAAAGTTAGTATACCATAATTGATACAAACATATCAGTTAACATAGGTATAACTATCGAATCTTTAGCGCTGACTTTGACTGCGCGAAGTTAAAAATAAGGTATCTGAGGTGACTGAGAGTAGTTAAGTTTGTTTGTGTTTTATTGTTATATCTAATCTTCATAAATCTTTAGACATTATAACCAAATATAAACCTTAAGTACATATTATTAACGAATTTTTACAACTTAAGTTTAAAATTCTAATACACAATATGACGATTAGATAATTATTACAAATCTATTCGAAATTTAAAAAATAATGCGCAGTTATCCCCCCCAAATTTCTCTTAGCGCTAAACTTATATGCCGCGGTTTATACCAACTTATTTTTTTTTAAATGAATAATTAAAACTCATCCTATTAGTATTTTTCGAAATAGTCATTGCTATTTGATTGTGGCTCCGTCACATTTGCGTAATATTGTTTTGTAGCTCGAGTGCGGCCTCCACGCGACAGTTGTGTTTGCGTTCGCGTCTGGCTTTCGTTGCACTTAAATGAAAGTAAAATGAACTCAATTTATTACTCATTTTATTTTAAATTGAATTAAATAAATTTTTATTATTTGATCAATCATTCAGAATTGGCAAGATCCCTATAGCCTGGAAAAAGTCATTTGTAACACCGGTTTATAAATCTGGTGATAGGCAGGATGTTAAAAACTATAGACCTATATCTAAACTTAATACCTTGGCCATGATCTTCGAGAAAATTATTTATGATAATATATATCCTTTTAAGACCGTTCATTATTGAACAACAGCATGGATTTATTGATGCCAAATCCACGGAATCCAATCTTTGTGAATTCACCCAACAAGTTGTTGCAGCTATGGACAATGGTGGTCAGATTGATGCTGTCTATACTGACTACTCTAAGGCATTTGACAAAATTTCTCACGATCTATTAATTTTGAAACTTAATCGAGCTGGTATTCATGGTAATCTGCTTCGTTGGCTTTTTTTTTTTTTTTTTTTTTTTTGTTGTTTCCGCGGGGAAAATGCTTTGCGCACCGTACCCCTCGCGGGGGAAGCGAGGGGCGTGTGTGGGACTCCCGAAAACGGTGTACCCACTAAAAACCCCGCGGCGCTCCTTCCTCGCCTTATTGGCGGAGTCGTGGGTACGGCTAGCCCTTCATCCACGACCCCGCCGGTCTGCTTCGCTGGCTTGAATCCTATTTAAGAGACCGAAGTCAATCTGTGTCTATAAAAGGTTTTTGTTCAACATTTGTGCCAGTTACTTCTGGCGTTCCTCAGGGCTCCCATTTAGGGCCATTACTTTTTAATGTTTTTATTAACGATATTGGTGAGACTTTAAAATATTGTTATATGCAGATGACATGAAATTTTTTACGCCTGTAAAGTCTTACAGTGATTGTTTATTTTTACAACAGGATCTAGATCGACTTAGTGTATACTGTAAGGATAACTTTCTTCACCTTAACTTAAGCAAATGTAATATTATATCATTTTCTAAGAAGAAGAAACCAATATTATTTGACTACTTTTTGGAAAATACTTCACTTACACGAGTTACTGAAATCAAAGATCTTGGTGTTATTCTTGACTATAAACTAACGTATTCTCAACATATACAATATATTACATCTAAAGCATATCGGCTACTTGGCTTTATTATACGAATTGGTAAAGAGTTTAAGGAACCTTCAACCCTCGTTCTACTATTTAATACATTCGTGAGGTCTATTTTGGAATATGCTTCTACGGTGTGGAATCCTCAATATCAGGTTTATATCAATAGCATAGAACAATTAAGAGATAAGTTCATTAAACATTTAAATTATAAATTTCGTAATCTAAACAATAATAACGATATTTTAAATTCTATTCCCTCCATGGCTTCTCGTAGAAACTTTAGAGATCAGTTACTTTTATTTAAAATTATTAACGATCGTATTGATACGCCATTCCTTCTTAACAACGTACAATTGAAATGCCCAAGACTGTGTTCTAGAAATAACTCATTATTTTATATACCCATTTGTAAATCAAATTTTGCTAAAAATTGTTTTTTATACCGTACTTGCAGGAATTACAATAAATTTTATAGTCACTTAGACATTTTTCATGATAAAATTGGTTTTTATAAGAATCAATTGAGATGTTATGTATAAGATCATTGTCATTTACAATAAGATAAGGAGATATTTTTATATTTGTTTTTTTTTTTTTATTTTTATGTAGTTTTAAGCTTTTTGTAACTTTACTTTATATATTATTTTTTAAAATTATTTTTTTTTTGCTTTTATATGTATTCTATATTTAGTGGAAACTTTACTGATTTCTGTGTTACGTATTTGTTATATTTATAAATTTTATTGTAATTGTTTGTTTCCCTTTAAAATAAATAAATAAAATAAATTAATGCTTATGAAATGATCATTCTAATTATATTTATTTATAAATTATAGGTAAACTAGTGTTTGATTAATTATAGTGGGTACCCGTATTACCGATACCCATTTAAAATATTATTATAAAAATATTAAAATCGTTGTTAATTCAGTTCGTTTATGGTACATAATAGATTAAAATACACATAATATCAATTTACGAGTTATAAGTTAATTTAAAAATGACGGGTGTGTCTTGTAAGACCGATCACTGCTGTTGCATTATAGGACTCTCATATCGCCACGCACTATTGTTGCATATTTTTTACGAACATAAGAGTTTAACCGACCTAGCGTTACGTTTTCATTACGTTACACGCCCGACAGATGACAACCGACGGAGGCTGCGCCGTCTCCAGAGGGAATCGAGACAAGCTCTCGACGACTTCAGAGATAGCGGCTGGGATAGGACGCTTGCGGCGCTCTCTCCAAAACACCAGGCATTCTGGCGGTTGCAGAGAGCGTTGAAGGCGGACACTGTCTCAGATATGCCTCCCTTGGTTGGACCTAACTCCGCCATCGCGTTTGACGACCTTAACAAAGCTGAGTGCTTAGCCGACAGTCTATAGAGCCAGTGCCGTCTGTCTGCTCAATCGGTTGATCGCGATCATGTCGAAATAGTCGACAAATCGGTCAATATAATGTGTTCTCAGCCACCGGTCGGTCCGCCAATCAAGGAAACGAACCTAGACGAGGTGACGTCCATAGTTAGGGCGCTTCACGCCAAGAAATCGCCAGGTCCCGATAGGATCACTAACAAATTGATAAAGCTCCTTCCGCCTCCTCTAATTTACCTATTGGTTACCATTTTTAACGCTCTACTGGTCGGTTGCTCGTTTCCGGCCCAGTAGAAAGAGGCCATAGTGATAAGGTTCCATAAGCCGGGCAAACCCCGGCATCTGCCTAGTAGTTACCGTCCCATTAGTCTTCTTAGTTCCTTAGGGAAAGTATATGAGAGAATCATCCTCTGTAGACTTAGATCGGAAGTCGAGAGACTCAAAATCATGCCAAATGAGCAGTTCGGCTTTAGAGCCAACCAATTATGTTCCCATCAGGTGCAACGCCTCACGGAGCACATACTGATAGGGGCCACTGTGAGGGCCAAGAAGCATAGGACAGGAGCGCTCTTCCTCGATGTAGCTAAGGCGTTCGAGAGGGTCTGGCACAATGGACTGGTGTACAAGTTATACCAGTTCAAGGTTTCCGACAGACTCGTACTCATCATACGGGACTACCTGTCGAATCGCTCCTTTCGCTACAGAGTGGAAGGCGTTTTGTCAACCCCCCGCCCCATCAAGGCGGGTGTCCCCCAGGGTTCAGTTCTCTCGCCCATCCTCTACTCCATCTACGCTAGCGATATTCCTAGACCGCGATCTAAAGTGCACCTTGCCATGTACGCGGACGATACCGCGCTTTACACGTCCTCTAAGGATCACTGGGAGATATACCAACGTCTCCAATCCGCAGTCGACTCCCTCGAGAGTTGGCTGCGGAAATGGCGGATCGAGGTAAACCCTGAGAAGAGCGTTTTGGTGCTCTTCGAACGGGGCCCCCCAAGGATCCTCCCGCGGATCAAACTCTTTGATAAACCGATACCTTGGAAAGACGAGGCAAAATACCTAGGAGTAACGTTAGATAGAAAGTTAGTTTTCACTGCGCATATTAGGACCGTTCGTAGCAGAGCGGCCTACATATTAGGTCGTTTATATCCGCTGCTAGGCAAGCGGAGTAAAATGTCCCTTCGCAATAAGGTGACACTTTACAAAGCTTGCATACGTTCCGTCATGTCCTATGCGAGTCCCGTTTTTGCGCACGCTAATCTGAAACCCCTTCAGGTGATTCAGAACAGGTTTACACGGATTGCAACCGGGGCGCCGTGGTTCGTACGCAACATCGATCTCCATAGAGACTTAGATCTTCCGACCATCGCTCAGTACTTCAAGGGGCTTTCCCAAAAGTACTTTGAACGTGCTGAGCGACACCCGAATCCACTGTTGGCTGACGCCGCAGAGTATAGACCACGTAAGACTACTTTAGTCAGAAAAAGAAGACCCAAGTCGGTACTCGTTGACCCCGACGACGCGTTTACAGTAGGTAATAACGTGTACGCGTAGGCATAAGTGACACCACACAACATACAGACACACACCGTCTATACCGGTATAGACGAGGTCCCAACTGAGTAAGTGCTCCGTTGCTCCGGCGTTCTGCCGTCGGAGGACGCTAGTGTCCAAATTTCCTTAGCTTCCCTCCTGACTAATGACGCCCCGAGCCGAGGTCCGTGTCTCAATCTGAGACGCCTTCGGGATGTCGTTCCCCATGGGAGCCTATCTGGCCCCCCCCTTTTAAGGGCGGGTCTCCTGACCCACCCGCTCCCCCGGTGACGCTGTAATAGCCAACTTGGCTAACAGTATAGACATAAAAAAAAATAACTAAAAAAAAATACGTTACACGAATGCGGGCTGTGGCTGATACTGCATATCGAGTAAGCGCCACAGTTGGAGGATATGTTCAGTCAGCAGTCAGTGTTAAATACCTACATATATTAATACAGATATCATGTTTACGTCGATATATTATTTTTTTTTAAACGATTCCAAGGGATTCTCATTCGAAATAGCGATTTTAGGCTTTATAGATTTTTATAACAAGAAAATAGTAAAATAAAAAAAAAAAATTTTTTTTTAAGATATAACTTAAACATATATTTATTTTATTTATGCATATAATATATATTTGTGTAGGTATATTGATTTATTGAAAACAAGTATTTATGATTTATAGTTTACATTGTGTGTAATGCACAAAAGTTTTATTAAATTTATACTAATGTCGGTCTTTTTAATTTTTTTTTTTCTTGTATTAATGTTTTTATGTAAGCGCCCTACTTTATGTTTGTGCTGTATCTTCGGCTTGACTGGTAAAGAATGCTTTTAAGAATTAAGTCCGCCTATTGTACTAGTTTTGAGCAGTAAAGACTAAATAAATAAATGATAATGTATATATTCTTATATTATCTTACTACATGTTTCTTTTTCCTAACCTATAACGTCCCATTGCTGGGCAAAGGTCTCCCCCAAACTATTCTAGACGTCCCTGACCCTCGCGGCCTCCCACCATTCGATGTTAAAGGAGAGTAGGTCGTCCCACCAGCGTTTCCGTGCTTCTTCCGGGACCCACTGGGTGGTGCTGTTGGCCCAGCGCTGGGGGTTCATCCGCAGCACGCGTCCCGCGCACTCTCACTTGTGCTGGGTGGTCTAGGTGCTGACTTCTGTGATGTCGGTGCGTGAATGCGTCTTGGTGTTACGCACTCGGTCGACTCATTTGAGTACAAGGATGCTGCGTTCCATCGCCCTCTGGCAAATTTTTAGGCTTGTTTTTCTGTGTCTCTGTCAGGGGTCATGTCTGTGCACTTTAGGTTAAGACGGGCAGGATGACACATGTCGAAGTGTTTGCTCTTGAGTGACAGAGGAAGGTCTTGACTCTTGCCTGTTTCAAAGCTCGCTAACTGGCCTAAATAGATGTAATTGTCGACATATTGTACGACCTGCTCATCTTCCATAAACTTATTTGCAATAGCAAGTAAAATTTTTAAAGATATGACAGCACTTAATATAACGATAACTGTAAGTCAATTGATATTGTTATAGCGGTGGAGAGTGAACGCCGTGACGTAACGAGTGACGTAATTTGATTTGGCAATCGTTTGGAGGGAAACTTTTACTTTTTAAATATTGAGGAGCAGTGACTCGGAGGCAAATTTCATTAGAGAGAGAGATACTTCAAACAGGACCGGTGGTTCACCTAACTCAGATAATTATAAACCTCCCTAAGTAATATATGATAGCTGATTACCCACATTTAATAGAAGAATTATCATACTGTGTCTTTGTAGTTCAATTGCCTGTATCATTTGCATTGCATGTAATCCTGTACCAGATGACTCCATAAATAACGAGCAAGCCACTAATAATCCTCGATTTCCAACAGATATTTTTTTTAATTTATTGTTATATCAAAAATAATAAACAGTTATATTAGGTAGTACTAATATTTCAAATACTAGTATTTTTATTTTCGAGATTCATACATTATAATTAAGTCAATAACATATTTAACAATAATACACTATATCTAATAAATATTGCATAAACTATATTTTATCACATTCGTTCTCCAACATAGAAACTTTTAACGACTCAATTTTACTCTCACTCACAATAGTTACACCTTTCTTAACGTCACTGTGGTATCTCTTCACATGATTATCAAGTAAAGATCTGCGGACTGACATGTACGCACAATAGGAACATTTGAATGGTTTATTACCGGTGTGTATTGTCTCATGACATAATAAACTCTCCTTTCTTGCAGCTTTGTAGTCACAATAGTTACATTTATGACCATTACCTAAATGTTGGGTTGTGAAATGTTTATGTAATTCATATTTATGCCTACAAGAGTATGGACAGGCCGTGCATTTGTAAGCATAATGGCACTTTTGATGCATAACAAATTGGCATTTGTATAAGGTTGTAAAGCTGCAAATGCCACAATATAATGGCTTATCAGATTGACTCCTTTTGTTATGTAATGCGATCTGATCTTTCGTTTTTGTTGAGAAATCGCAGTTGACGCATTTATAGGGTCGGTTTTGGCTGCCAGTGTGATGTCTTTGGAAGTGTCTTTGTACAGCTGCTTTGAATTTTGATGTGTAAGTGCACATGTGGCACAAGAATGGTCGATCTTTGTCATCGGATTCCAGTACTTGAATGCTATTCCAGTCTAAGCAGTTAGGGTCCAAGGTATATTGGTTATGTCCATCTTTTTTAGCACTTTGTTCAAGAATTTTTCGCGAAACGTCTTGCATTTCGTTCTGTATAACACCAGATCCATATATTTTATTATAGTGTGTAACTTTATGTTTCTTACTCTCACACATGTATACAGTCTCAAATTGACAATATGTGCATTTTAAGAGATTATCTTGTTTGCTTCTTTGTTTATGTATGTTTAATCTCCACCTTACCATGGTTGAAAAATCACAAAACTCACATTTGTTTGCCTTTTCCGTTACCTCGTTATGAATTTTTGCAAGATGTCTCGTTATATGTCCTTCAAATTTAGTAACAAAAGGACATTTATCACATTTATAACATGTTACATGCTTGTTATGAACTTTGCTATGTTTTAAAAAGTTATGTCTATATGCTGTTGAATATGAACATTCACTGCATTTAAACTGCTTTTCCAAATTATGTTTACGTCTATGTGCATTTAAGTTCCATTTAAAGTATGTTGTATACTCGCAATCATTGCATTTGTGTATTTTTAACAATTTTTTATCTTCGTCTGATATGTCAGATTCTTTTGGCTGGTGTCTTATCATCACATGCCGTTGTAATGATGTAGGATATTTCGTTGTGTAAGAACATAATTGGCAAGAAAATGGCTTGCTATTCGTGTGGCCGGCCACATGTAATTGTAAACAGTTTTTGTAAACTGTGGTATATGCACACTGATCACAGCTAAGAAGCTTATTAAATCTTCTTTTTCTACATTTTTGTTTTCGGGATCTGTAAAGGATTCAAAATAGTAAATTTGAAATATATTTATATATGTATTTTAACTGTTAATTAATTTTATATATCAATTTTATTATTACATACATGTATTTAATAAGGGTAACAATTACTGTTATCAGTTATCACCTACTTTTTTTCGGTATCTGATTCTCCATCATCCACTTCAACTTTGACCCAAACACTGGCAAACATGCTCATCATATTATCAGTTTCCTCAGAGTTGTCCAAACATTCCTCATCTCTTGAATTATCACTCATAGTGAACTTGAATAAGAAAGCATTATGAATGAATTAAATAAAAGTTAACAATAACAATAATTACCAAATTATTGTAAGATAACTAAGCAAGGTAAGTACTATAAGTATAAGTTATAAGTATAATTCCTATATGTTTATATATATGAAGAGAAACATGTGAAAGGAATCATTTTATTGTTAAGATAAGGCTCAATGCCATACGTTTATTTAATTCTATTTCAATCTATTTTTAAATAACTCATTTATACCTAAATTGACAGGTGAGTAATCATATTATAGGTTTAGGATTATATATATTTTATATTCCAAATCTACTTAAAGTATATGACGTACTTACTGTATTATTTACAAAACAAAACGAAATAAAATTGGCATTTTTTACTAATCCAATCTCGAAAAAAATCAATTATACTTTGATTCGTTTAGAAACCTTAATGTTGATAGCCATAAAATAAAACATTTCAACAGCAAGATATTAATACAAGCACCAACGGTCTAAGGATATTAAATTAATTTAAGAATAATAACATTAAAGATTACTAAGTAAATTAGCTTACTTATTACTACTAAGTAAATTAGTATAGAAATATGTAACTTATAAATTATTTCTAAACATAATACCTATGTAATTATTTTATTTCAGACAGTGTTACTCTTAATACGGCACTTGGCACTTGTTACTCGTATATTATAAATTATTGCATAAAACTTTACAGCGTTTTGGACATATTTTGTATCACATGGTAATTATTAGTAAATAAAAGTTAGTAAAACTAATATCAATATAACGTATACTGATCATTAATTAATTTATAATTTATATAAAAAAATTTATGTTTGTAAAATTAATGGTTTGTAAGATTTACGTGTATAAACATAAATATAACTAGCGGCACGTATCAACCTTGAAGGGCTAGACTGCGCAGAAGTCTAAGACCTAAGTTAAGATATCTGATCACGAGGGATGAAGGGCGAGCGTACAGAGAGCTGAATGCTAATTTGATTGTTAAGATTGTTTATGTCTTTGAATAATAATCAGTTTTTATAATGTTTTTATTACCACAGGTAACCCTCATAAACTTTAATAAATCATATCTTAATGATATAAACCATAGATAGGCAATTAATATCAACAACAATTTATACAATATAAATTTTATCACAATGTGACTTTTAGGTAATTATTACTGTTTTGAATAAATACAAAAAATAATATTTGTTACAGAAGTATTGTGTGCGCGACAGAACAGAGGCGCAGATATCCTTTTTAAATTTCGCTAAACATACTAATTTCATAAGACATACCTTTTAAATATGGTTACGTAATTGAGTTTTTATTAATTAATTCGAAGTCACACAGCTGACAATGTAGAACTTTTACTACCTCTACAACGGACAACACTCACACAATTGTCATTTGTCAAGAAATTTAAGTGAAATAAAGAACTTTAAATAGTAAATACTAAATATCTACTGGCTAAGTTTCAAATTTAAATAATATTGTATATAATAAAAACAACACGAAATAGATAAGAATGTACACAGAAGTGGACGTATTCGTTAGTAATTTCACATTAATAGACCCTGAAATTTATCAACTGTGGATTGAAGGTTGCTCATGTAAGTTATAATTAAACATATCAAGATATTGTATCGATTACATAAAAATCTATAAATAAAAATTATTAAAATGCAAACTCAAAGTTATCACAATTTGTTTTGAAAATATCTTATAAGTCTGCTGAAGTTGAAATGATGATTTATCGTAACAAAATTAAATTTTATGCGGGAATTTACTTTGTAATTGGTTGTCTTAACCATTATCATAGTCATCTACTTTAGTATTATTAGTGTAATTTTTACATTTAAAATTTATTAGCAAGTGAAGCAGTTTCAACTCTTCATCAAAGAGTGGTGATTAAACAGACAGGAGCCACAGTGGAACTTATAGCTAGCGATGTGTTGGACCATTACAGGTACTGAACATATAATATGGTTTGCTTAGTTATCATTTATATCAAATAAATAAAAGAAAAGTATTAAAAGTGAATTAGTTTTTTAGTTTATCTATTTAAGCTAAAAAACTATTCTCTATCTTCAGTGTGATAAGCTGTGTTTTATGTGAAGTTGCTGATAAAATCTAGTTATTTATTTATGTAAATGTAATTATTATTTGTTACCTTAAATATCAAATGATTCAAATCAAAACAAAATTTTGTTTGAGCTTAACTTTTTGTGTTTGCTGTGATGCTCTTTATAATTTTTATAATTATAGATTAAAACAGATATATATTGTATACGAGCTGTGATCAATATGTACGGTGAACGAATTTTTATATCGGCAATAGCTGATGCTACAGCCATATGTTGTAATTTGTTAAGTAGCGTGATCCGCTGACACAGGCAGGGACAAGTTGTATCACGTTTGAACATGTCAGTCAGCTGTCAGAGCCGCTAGAGTGAGGTTGTGTTTATCGTGTCTGTCGCGCAACATGGATTTCGAACAACGCATTAACATTAAATTTTGTTTTAAGTTGCAAAAAAGTGCTAAAGAAGCTCATGAAATGTTAAAATCGGTATACGGCGATAATGTAGTAACTCTAAAGACTGTGTACAAGTGGTATGACCGATTTAAAAACGGAAATGAGTGTGTTGAAGACGAGCAGCGTGCGGGACGTCCAGTCACTTCAAAAACAGATAAAAATGTGCAAAAAGTGGAAACAATGATTCATTCAAACAGGCGACTGACTATTCGAGAGCTATCTGAAGACCTTAACATCTCGTATGGCTCCGTCCAAAGCATTTTAACAGATGAATTGCATATGAGACGAGTGAGCGCAAATTTGTTCCCAGACTTTTGAGTGCTGTTCATGAGTTTTTGGCAGAAAAAAATGTTCCTGTCTGTCCGACTTCTGGCTCTTCCCAAAAATTAAAAGTGTGCTTAAAGGAAAACGTTTTGATACCATTGCTGACATTGAAAGGGCCACGACCGAGCAGCTGAAAGCCCTTTCAAAAGATGTCTTCCAGAAATGCATCCAGTCATGGAGTCAACGTTGGAATAAGTGCATTGCTAGCCAAGGAGAGTACTATGAAGGAGATTAAATCAGATTCTATGTAAGCGTGATACTTTTTATAATATAACATTATTCACCGTATTTATTGATCACACCAGGTATATAAATATATATATTCTAATTAGGTAGCAGTTGTTGATTTGTTATTTTCATTTATTTTAAGTAGTACAATATCCTAAAATTTTATTAATATGTATATTCATTTAAAAAACATAACATTTACTATTTTTCTGATATTTATTATATTCTGATATTTATTACAGAACCTTTGCTTTACTGGAGCGGCTTCTCACCGTACCATCGAAATTGTCTGAGCAAATGACCTTCCAAATTGATGAACCAACCAAGAATATGTTGATTGAAAAGTGAGATTCAGATAAATATCTGCTTATATTATGTCTATAGTTATTTATATTATGTAATTGATTTTTGTTCTAAATTCAAGTAAACATATAAATGGGAATATTATAGATTATGTATATCATAGGTATTATGAGTTAGATGACGCAGTCATAAGAGAGTTGTTGGGGCGGAAGCTCTCCTCACGGCACAGGAAAGATTTGGATGAGGTGAGTGTTACTTCATTTATTTTTCATTAATCTGCCTATCTAAAAATAGGAGTGGAGGTGAGGTCAGGAGGTTCCTCTCACAATGTTCTCAATCTCCCAACAAATCTGCCTATAGTTCTGGGACTAATTGCAGATTATTAACACAGAGAAAAAAAAAAATATTTTGCTTATCCATTATTTATTAAGGGTTGATTATTCAATCTTCAAACAAGATTTAATTCATTTTTCTATATAATAACAATCATAATGGTAAAATTACTCCATCCTTAGAAATTATCTAATGAGTAATATTTTGAACGACAATATAATAGAAAAGAAGAGATTATTGTTTTGTTACCATTCTAAAATTAAAATTTTATTCATTGCACTTTATTTATTGCAAACCAATACTACTAAGATAAAACAAGAAGAAGAATAAGAAGTGAAATAATTAGATAAATATAGAAATAATAAACACTGGCAGGAATTGAACCGAGAACTGAATGAATGGTAATTATTGGAATTACTGTCTGAGTCTTATTTGTATCCACCCTGTATAAGGTAGCAGAACGCTCGGGCGCGCCGCTGCGTTGTTGCAGACGTCAGTTCGACAACGTGCGTCGCGTGTTCCAGGCGGTAGAGGAGATGCCAGGGAACGTGGTGGCAAACATACGAGCCACCTTTCTCATATCCGAACCACTCGCTAAGTGAGAATATATTTTAACTATGTGTCATAAAGTAATTATAACAATAACATTGTTTTGATAATGACAAAAGAGTTGTTATTGGTTATGTATGAATCAGAGACGGTGACAACTTTATTTTTAGCTTATCTTATTATTAAAAGAATAATAATATAGAATTTAGCTAAACCTATTAATTGTAATATACAGGGTTATTTCTAATTAATTGTTCACTTCTTATAGGCAGTTTCTCTACATCAATCCCAATAACATTTGTTCTACGGCTTTTTACAAATCTTGATAAACAACACAATAAAAACGAAACAAAATAAAATTGCTACCTCTGTTATTTATTACTCTGTATTTTGTAAGAAGTACCTAAAAAGTCAACGTCCGGGCGCCAAACCTACGCTCATAGTTAATGTCAGTTCAGAGGCAACAAATAAATTTTGTATGGGAAAATTTAAATTTTGAAACTATTAATTTTAAAATGTTGTTAGGATTGATGTAGAGAGGCTGCCTGGAAGAGGTGGCCAATTACAAATAACCCTGCATATGTTTATAGAAAGTACGGAGCTGTGGTGTTCATAGCGTGTATGAGGTTCGAGACGACGAAACGGAAACTTCAATATTTAACCTTCAAAGACTTCTATCATTGTGCTCAAGTAAGTATTATAAATGTTCCAATGTGCTGAGTAAAGGTATTTAGTTAGTTAGATTAGTTATGAATTATTTTTCATGGTAAATATTTTTGTCGATGATCTCAAGGTGTTGTGGGTTCGATTACGACACGGGATTGTATTTTTTTATGTTTTATGTTATAAATCCCCTAAAATTAATGGCTTTTCTAATAATAAAACTGATAATTTAATACTTTAAATTATGATCATTGTGTAAATATTGCAGGCGATAATGTCGAGCTGGACTTACAGCTGTACAGGTCCCGAGTACTACGACACGGAGATGGACAGAGAGTTCCTCCTGGAACTGCGAGAGCTCAGGATACTGCTGGATAAGGAGAAAGAACACAAACAGTTGGGTTATTTATAAAAGTATAGAATAAATGAAGGGGAATAAAACTTATTAGTACCTTTTCTCTGTGTGTCAAAAAAAATTACAAATGCATATTTATTTTTTATATTTCCAAATTATTGTTTATACTTTTTTTAAAACAGTATTAAAACGAAATCATATTCAATATTAATGAAAGCCTGTTTTTTTTTTAATATAAAATAATAATATTTATAAATGTTTAATAAATGTGTCTTTTTTTCAGCTTGGTTTGCATGAAATTGAAGCCAAAATTACTGGAGAAGTCGTATCAGGAACTAGAACTAAATTTTAGGTGAAAAAACTATTTTGAATACTTTTTTATTTAAACTTACGTCTTCTTGATTGAAGTAACTTAATATTATATTCATGTAAAATATAGAACTATAGATTATTAAATGTTACGAGTGACAGTGTTCTTAATATAATCTTTTATATACTTCACATCTGTAAGAATCATTTATTTTAAGAGAATAATATTAATAAAATAAATGGACCTTTGTAAATTAGAGACAGGTATACAATATTCTATTTTGCCAAATTTAATTAAAGAATATTGATAAAAAAAACTTCTATCCGTTGCAATTATTGATTCTTTATACATATTAGGTTTGATTTGAAAACAATGTTTATTAGAAAAGTATACAATATTCCATTTTGCCAAATTAAATCATTAAAGGAATTTTAAGGAAAAAATATATATATCCCTTGCATTTGATTCCTTATGTTTGATGTTGTAGCAACATGTACCAAACACTTGATTGTAACTAACTGTAAACATGTTCCAGACTGTACACCCGCGCACTTGTTGGATTGGCTTGTAATTTACACAGAGGGCGGGAATTGAGATCCCTATTCATTGATTTACTGGAACGGTAAGAAAAATAACTTTGTTTTTATGACATTATTTTTTATTTTATATGGTGTATAAGCTTCTAAATTTTGTGAGATCATAACGATATCATTCTTTTAGTGTGTATTTATATATGTATACATTTTTTGTCCTAATAAAGTTATACAAGGAATTTGATTTATTGCTTCATAATATCTATCACTAAGTATAAAATGATGTTAAATTATTGTAATTTATTGATTCAGCTTTGGTAATGGACGAGAGGAATTTATGAAAAAGTGTATAATAATATTTTTTATTTCAGCTGCATCGAGCCCCTCCGTCTCGGCGGCTGGCCCAAAACTGATTTAGCTCAATTCTTGAGCGCCTACGAGCAGTGCGCGCTGCAGATGGACGTATTAAGGTGCGTGTTTTTTTTTATTGTTTATTATGGTTTAACACCACGGGTTAAATAAATATAATGTATATATATATATATATATATATATATATATATATATATATTATTTTAAATTAAAATTAAGTTAGATTTTAAAATTCAAATCAATTTATTTATAATTCAGACAAACAAAAAATAAGTGTATGTGTGAAATAATTGAAACGAAATTTGTTATAATTGTAGATTTTTATTAGCTGATTTGAATTCTAATTACATAACCTGTGCACAGGGAGGCAGATTTGAAGAGTGCCTGGGAACGCTATATGCGTGCCCTCAGTCGGTGTCTACTTGCCATGTACCCGGCCTAAGAGTTATCTATTTATTAAACTATTTATTTATTTCTACTAACACATATTAAACACATGCTGTAACTTTCACTATCAGTTCTTTGTGCAAATTATTCTGGGTTCTCAGTTATTTAGTGGCTGTTAATGATTCACTACAACCAATTAAATTTCTATACACAATAATTGTAAACCTTTAGATATCTATCAGCTACCAGTAGTAATATGTACCATATTATTTATATAGATTATTGTAAATAAATGTTTTTTTTTAGAAGTGTTTATGTTTTTTTGTTATTTAATTTGTTGCCCGTCAATTAGTTTTGTTTAATTCTCGAATAAATATCAAGTGGTTTTAAAACAGACATAAAATAGACTTTTTAAACGCTATCGTCTAATATTCTGTGCTGTGTTTGTAATTCTACGTTAATTCAAAATACTGGAAATGGGGGTTATTTTTTAAGCTTATAACAAACTATCCGCCAAAAAGAAGTAATTTGGCGGCGTTATATTAAGATATACAATGATAGAAACAGTGGGCTTAAAATGGAACTTTCCTAGCTTAGGCAAATATAAAACAAATAATAACAATTAATACCATCCATCAGTCTTATTCAGGTTATTATTATATAGAGAAAGAAGATATAAGGTTTTATTTACTTAATATTTCTTCTCGGCATATCTCATGCGTCTATAAGTGAAGTCTTATTGCCATGGTAAGAAAGGTACATTCTCATCGTATTGACAAAAGCTAATACTCTCATGCTTGTTGCTAAAATCAACGAAAATATGAAATTGAGACTTATTACTATGGTAAGAACAATACATTTTCATTGTATAAATAAAAGCCAATACGCCTGTGCTTATTACATTTGCTTATTTAAGTTGTAAGTGTATTTTAAAATTATTTTCGGATAAAAAGTTTAAGATTCCTTTTAAAATGGACGAATTGTTGTTTTGAAACATTTCAACGTTGTTGGATTATTCTTTTAAACAGACTTTTGTGCTTACTCTGAAAAGCAGTTTTTAGTAAATGCTTGAAGTTTAAGTTGCCTACTCTACGGCTCTCATAGAGATATTATACATAGAGTAGGGAAGCCAGCCTAAATTGTTACCATCGAACTTAAAAGAGATAGGTAGATCGAAAAACCCTATCTATCTCAACTTTTTATGAGATCTCGTGCTTCTTCGTCGTCGTCGTCTCGAGTGTAATTCGTAGCAACTGTCATTTTTATTGAGTAGTGTCAAAAATGTTTTACACAAATGTTTCGAAAATTTTTAAAACGCGTCATGAATATTTCTTTGCGCATGCGTAATAAGGCAAAGAGAAACAGTATGACATCTTGCATCTTTTTTTAACTGTCTGTCACTGACGCTTATACGAATACCTGTGGCTCACCTATTCTATGTATATTAATTCTATGACGGCTCTACTTCAAATCAACTATCAATCAATCATGATTGTCAGTTGTCAATTGTCGCACAGCGCACTTGTCACTATAGTCGCACTTTTTTAGATTCAAGGGCCGTGTTCCGAAATACAAACCAACATACTGGCCAGGGCTAATGACGTCATAACACCCACGCCATATTGCACTGGTGTCGGTGTCGATTGGCGTCGATTTTTGACGTCATCAGCACTGGCCAGTATACTGGTTTGTATTTCGGAACACGGCCAAGATTTGACTATTTCAGTGTTTCCACGTAATGACAACTAATAAATAGTGACGTACGAAATTAATCGTTACGGAAATGATATATTTTTGAATCGATTCATTTCGCTTATAGTAGTATCCAAGCAACTATTTATTACCTTAATCGAAACTAAATATATTGGGAATTGAAATATTTCTGTATCGATTAATTTAGTTATGACGATTAATTAAGGATCTGAGAGTTTTCTTTGATAATTGTGTGTGAAATTATTTAGAAAAATGTGATGATGAAGGAACATGAGAGATAAAACAAATGGGGTGTATTATGATAATATTTTATTTTAAAAATCGTAACCGTCATCGCTCTCACTATCGCTATCACTTTCTGTAACATTTATTATAAATGTGTCTGTGGGGTTGTCTATCAAAGTATCTAGCGTACTAATTTTTTCCTCTTCTTTGACAACATGGGATATTCATTTAGACCATTCTGTAGCGGTAATTTTTTGAATGCCTTCCTCAAATAAGTTTCTCACGTCTGTCAATTTGAAACTCTTATTATTTTGGGCTACATGCCCCTTTACCTGCGCCCATATTAATTTGATGGGGTTCAGCTCGCAGTGGTAAGGGGGCAGTCTTAAAACCGTGATCCCATGTCGTGGTGCCATTTCGTCTACAGCGTACTTATTAAAAGACTTGAAAGAGAATGAAACCGAAAGACAAGAAAACAGAATGACGGTAACTACCCCCCCGTGGGTTACCAATACAGAAAACTATTTATTATAAGTTTTGTTTTAATATTATTAAAGGAAAATATTCGCTTTTAATAAAATAAAGCAGCGGCCACTAATTACTAACTAGTTATTATGAATAATAATGTATTTATTTTAATAAAAATATATCATTTATTTTATAATTGGCATACCAACATTATAATAATATCAACATAAAATCGCGATTGTTTATCGATTGTTGTGTTAGGTTAGGTATGGTATCATTATTTTACGAAGTGACAGTAGCTAATGTCAAATCTGGAATCTAATTAATTAAAAATCCGATTATAGTTAAAAGTTAAAACTGTATTTCGTCTAGTTTCCAAATTGAATTGAGACTGTTATCTCATCTTCACCGATCAATCTCTTCCGTGTGTTCTCCACCTTACGTGACATTGGCGGAATCGACCGTGCTTTACTGGCACAACTGAAAGCCATTAAATAAATCTATCTATCTATAGTTAAAACTGAAAATCTTGGTTTGTTTTGCATTAATATTATTCGACAAATTTGTAATAAATAACACTAGTAATCGTTAACCTAAAATATCCCAATTGACGGTGGTAAGTTACATTAACCATAGAATTCGTAGAGAAGAACGTGGAACGCGGCACGTATGCGATTGTATTGGTAAAGAAAATATGATGGTCATAAAGAAATATTTTTATTTGAGTTGAAGTCTGCATTTAGATAATATTGCATTAGTGTTGGAAATAGACTTAAACTGGACTACTACTGCTACAATTTATAAGCTCAGTGAAAGGTTGTTTGTTATTTACCGAAGTCTCTTGAGATTTAAGTTCACTAACATTAATATTGTATGTAGCCACTTCATTTTAAATATGGAACATGGTATTATGTCACAAATATCAACCATTTTCTTTTGAAAAGTGTATTTCAGAGTGTATTTATTAATTTCCACATTATACTTTTTGTTTGCTTTTATAGTTGCAGTCTATTTTCCGTGGGTGTCATTTTATTAAAGTTCAACAGGTTGGTTGGTGCTAAAACATGATGTTTTCTTGTGTAGAAATCTAGCAATCAGATCGTTAATGTATTTTTTGTATGACTTTGTTGTGTTATTCTTGCAGTTTTTAGAAAACATTGAAGTAGCATAAACCACTTTTTCAAGAATTTTAATTATTCTTAATACTTGAATGTACATTCATCAATTGATTGTACTTCAGAATTAAATGCTTCTCTCTGATAAACCTTGTTCAGTTCTGTGAGGAGGGGTCTCAGTTTATATAATTTGTCGTATTCAGAAGAGCCTTTTGGTGGTTCCATTTCATTATCATTTAAGTGGAGATTTTCCGTATTTTTTTTAAATCTTGTGATTGGGAAAACCTGGGCAATTTCCTTGTTGTAATAAAAAGGATCTGAAGACCAGTACAGTTCCATGTCCGGCAGAGGATTTAAGCCCATGAGGATTAAAACTCCTAGATACGCCTTAATATCTTGTTGAGTTACTGGTTGCCAATTGTTGCTATTTTTCTGATATGCGTATCTATTTGTTTGTTCCACAATTATAACAATCAGTTCATCAGGAAAAAGCCGTTCAAAAATACTTAGTGGTGAAGTTTTGTGCGTGTCATTCGCCTTGGGTTTAAAACGTTTTTCAAAAACGGGAATATCATGGGTTTCGGATTTTGTCTCCCATACTCTTGGCTTAGAACGATCTCTGCATATTTCGTTGTTAGTTTCAGTCTGTTCATCATCTGCCAAAAACTCTTCCATGGGAACGTCAATGACATTTATTAAGTCTTGCTGAACTTCAAATGCGTGAATGTCTTGAAGTTGTATATTACATTCGTCATTTTCTGTATCTAAGTAAGTTAGCAAAGGACTGTCTGTTGTTGGTGAGTTTGTGACATGAGATGTTTCTCCTAAGGCTGTCAGTAAGGCATCCGTTGAAATCTGTTAGGCTGTATTGTAGGCGTTTCTTGTTTATCTTCATTCGATTCGAAGCCGAAGATATATTCAAGATGTTGTTCAATTAGGTTATCGTCAAGCTGATTGAGGTAAGTATCGGATGGAGAATGAATGCTATTGACATAGCATGAGTCATCTTTAGAATATGAGGCTGATAAATCAGACAAGTTGTCTAAATTTTGCACCACCTCCTCCAATTTTTTCTTTGGTAGAACTTTTTGTAACTTTTTAGCGTCCATACTTAAATAGCTAAAACAAATAAAAGGAAGTCTAAACTAACTTGGTAGTCTGAGCAGTACAAATAGTTCTAAAATATAATAGTTATAAAAATCAAGTGAGAAATCACACAAACGCAGTCATAACTCTCGAGAAAGCTCCATATATGAGTTACTCGCTGACAATTTTGTGTAAGTTAGATAAAATTATAAGTAACTATCCTCTTAAGACCTGAACTTGAACTAAGTATCACAATCATGTTTTTTATGGTTTTTTATAGTTGTAGGGGCATAAATGAAACACACAATTTTTTTCATTTTTTTTTAAATATTACAAGTGGTAAAAAAAATGGTGCACATATGTGCACCGCAGGTTTTAGTATGGGCCAAAATTCTTGTATGAATGGTAATTTTCAAAACAATTATTTTTGAGTATACATAAGTACACATTACATTTTGCACACATAGTGCGGCAGCGGGAGGAGCACATAGGATGACGACATTTTGAGGCGGATTTGCTGTCTATAAATCTCGGGAGATGACCAACATTGTCAAGCCTTATTTCAGGTTGTGGTTGTGGTACAACTGCCCGGTGTTTTTTTGTGGGTGGTACATCACTTGAGGAGCAAGCTGGGTCTTGTCGAAGAGCTGGGTCTTGTCGAGGAGCTGGGACGAGATGTAGAACCAGAAAGCGCGAAGTTGGGTTCAACCCTTCCGCCGCTATATTTCATCATTGCTTTGGCCAAATTCAATCTGTATTGAAGTAAGCCTAACTTGTCTTTGCGTTCGACGTTTTCTTCGACGCAACAGCGGGTGTGCATGATCCAACAATTGACCACAACTAAATCAAGAAAATGGCAAAAAACTCTTACTGTCCACTTTTTTGTTCGCATTGTACTTCGGTAACAGGCAATTAGTCTGTCGCATAAGTCTATTCCACCCATGCATGTGTTGTAATTTCTAACTACTGCTGGCCTGGCGACGTTAATTTTCTGCTTTTCTTTCTTACACCAGCGTCCGCAGGTATCTGCTGGAACGCTCCCTGAACATGTAGATAGCATATTTACGGCCTTTGTATCCATCCATTTTACGACACATACATTTTCGTCATCTTTCAATGAAGTCTTCTTCCCATCTCTTCTATGTAGGAGCCAAGCGTTATTTATACACATATCAACAAGTTGTGAAAATATTCCCAAGTACCAACGGTGACTTTTGAAGGGAGTTCTATATAACGATATCAACATATCTGCTAAATCGACCCCTCCCATATGTTTGTTGTAATGTTTGACCACTTGAGGACATTCTACATCTACTTTCTTTTTCTCATCCTTATCGTATCGTTTGATTGTTTCTAAGGGGTACGAGTCTATGTAGGTGCTAATAAGTGTAACCACTTTATTGTCGTTCCACTTTACGACTGCCAACTTATTCTTATTGCAAACCACCTGGGCGCTAGAACCGCGTTTCTTCTTTCGTCTCACTCTTTCGTCCCACTGTCCTCTTTCTAACGCCTTGTCGTTCTTTAGTTTCTTCGCTACTGGTCCAATCCTATTTGGCATTACAGTACCAGTTAGAAATATACCCTTTTCCAGCAAAAGTTCTGCCAGCTTCAGACTCGTAAAGAATCTGTCTGTATATAAAACACCGCTGCTGTTAATTGTGCGACAAAGTTTTTCCACGATACCCGCTCCTAATCCTAAATTCTTCATTACATCCTTAGGTAATGTATTCTTTCCAACATAAATCTCAAAATCCAGTACTAGTCCATCTCGAGCAGCCAGCATAAAGTTTTTCAAGCCTAGTGGATTTAGCTGGCACGTATTGCCGGTATTCGCAGCGTCCAGCAAATGGTATCATTTGCTCGTCAATTGACAAGTGTTTGGAGCGAGGCAAACTATGGCATTTTCTCAAAATGGGGTCTACCATAGGCCTCACTTTCCAAAGCTTATCATTAGCATTTGGCTGGTTTACGTCTGCCAAGTGCAGATAGTTCCGGAGCTCGAAAAAACGATCGCGTGTGATAGTTTCCCTAACTATAGGTACGCAAAGATCTCTACTCCAATATAACTTTCCTTGTGGATATTTGAGGGTGCCCATCATCAGTTGTACGCCAGCAAAGTGTATCATTTCAATAGCATTTGGATTTATTGATTTCAGATTCCTTTTTTGAGCTGAATACAGGTTGCTCTGTTCTGTTAGTAATTCCCAAAAGTCTAGCCCCAAATACTCAAAAAAACAATACAAGACATTCATGTCTGCACTTCCCTGTGAAATTAGCACGTCGTCCGCAATAGTAGATCCACGGGTAGGCATTACATTCTTTCGCCACAAAGAACGTGATGTACTTTGACTTACTCCTTCAGTATTTTCGTCATCTTGTCTCGCTGCTTCACGTGTCTCTCCTTAAGCGCGCCTTAACCCTTTACTTGGCAAGAACTAAAAATATGAAAAAAAAAGGAAATTATTGATAAATTTTGTTTAATTTATGAATGGACAACTTGAGAAAAATAAAAATAAAAATCTAGGTATCCTAGGTTTCGAGAAAACTTAAGTACATCACAATGTACACTGCCAATTTTACAGAAATATTATAAATAAATTGTTTGTACATTTTGGTGTACACTACCAAGGACATAATGAATTACATTATTCAGGTTATTATAAATTTATTTCAAAAAAAGGAGGAAATATTTAAATTATTCTTTATTATTTTAGGTGAAAATTACGAAAGCAATTACGTTTTATTTTTCCCACAACAAAACACAAATGTACGTTACATTTTATACAGTAGACAGATGTTCTTCCACTCTTACAATATTTGCAACGCATTGTTTCATTACCTGCTTCTGGAAGATGACCTGTGTTATCAAATCTGACGCTATCAGTTGGTCGGACTGAGACTGGTTTATGGATTTTCAGATTCTCGCCTATATCGTCTGTAACGTTTTGGTTTGTTCCTATTCTATTAGACTTAGACAACCCATCAAACAATTCAAATCTGAAATCTTTCAATGAAGTCTTCTTCCCATCTCTTCTATGTAGGAGCCAAGCGTTATTTATACACATATCAACAAGTTGTGAAAATATTCCCAAGTACCAACGGTGACTTTTGAAGGGAGTTCTATATAACGATATCAACATATCTGCTAAATCGACCCCTCCCATATGTTTGTTGTAATGTTTGACCACTTGAGGACATTCTACATCTACTTTCTTTTTCTCATCCTTATCGTATCGTTTGATTGTTTCTAAGGGGTACGAGTCTATGTAGGTGCTAATAAGTGTAACCACTTTATTGTCGTTCCACTTTACGACTGCCAACTTATTCTTATTGCAAACCACCTGGGCGCTAGAACCGCGTTTCTTCTTTTTTAATTGTTTGTCAGTTGGCAATAACTCTTGACAGCCTCTGAGACGATTAGTCCTTATTGTTCCTAGACTAAGGATCCCGTATTCTTCCCGCAGAATATATGTTAGTTCAGGCGACATAAAAAAGTTATCAGCATACACAATGGCCGGCTTTTTCTTTATAGTTTGACACAATGCAAGCACTACCATACCTCCTAAACCAATTGTAGCTTCTTTCTCTGAAAAAGTCAGTCCACGAAAGGTATCGTCGCCACCATACAGAATAAAATCGTAGATGATACCCGAAACACCCGCACGGACAAAATTCTTAAACCCCCATTTCTTAGGTTTCATTTTTACGTACTGCTTTCGTTTACCTGCTTTACGACCTTTATAAGGTATCATCATCTCGTCAATGGAATATTTTCCTTCTTCTTCAATTTTCAGAAAATTTTTGCGTATTTTCTCCATTAGGGGGCGAATCTTGAAATAACGGTCTGAATCTTCCAAAGTATTATCAACAAAATGAATATATCGACGTATTTGTTGATACTTTTTGAGAGGCATAAGATCAGCAATGAGAGGGTATCTTGTTTTTCTTGCCCAATAGTCAGTATAAGCTGGCATCTGTACTATACCCATCATGATTTGAATGGCCAGGAAGCTTTTAATCTCATCTTCTGTCAGCTGAATAGATCGACCTAGTTGTTCAACTGCATATAAATTTGTATTATAAACAATGTCAGTAATTAAGTCAGGAGAAAAAAAGAAATAAAAATAATCCAGTACTGTCTCTATTTGTGTTTGATGGAGATTGTATAAGTTTTCTTCAAGAGATACATTGTGACGAAATACTGCTTTTGACCATTGATAATTTAGGGCGAATTTCTGAACCTTTACTTTTTTGGTCACTACAGTCTTTGTTGTCTTTTTACGCTTGGACCTGGTAAGTAGTAACTGCTGTCCGCTGGTGCTAGGCTGGGGAGATGATAGTTCAACAGAAAAAGATGGCAAAGATTGGATGGAGTTCAATGTGGGTATAACATTGTAGTTACTTGTATTCGGCGATGGAAAAACTTCATCAAATGTTGGTGTGAGTGGTAAAGTAATGGGTATATCATGCTGTTCGTTGTTGGAGTCAGTTGAAGTATCAAGCAAATTAAGGGCTTCTAGTGATGATGCTATTGAAGGTGGATCAGAGGTATCTGTTGAAGGCGGTATATAAGCATTTGCTTCCTCATCAGATGTGGAACTATCGTCAGAGCATGCGTTTTGAGCGGGTACCAAAGCCAAGATCTTATGGGCGCGAGTTAGTTGTAAGTTCTGCAGGCGGAAAAAGAAAAAAAAAAGTTCAAAGCAGACAGTTTTTATGAGAAGGTAAAAAAATAAATAAACAAAAACTGCCGATTCGTTGAAAAACAAAAACTGTGTAAACTTAGCAATGTACAGCGTGGTTACCATTTCATTCATTTTCATTTTTAGTATTTTAGTGCGTTATTGGCAACGTGCAGTGCAGTGTACATACATTTGTTTCAACCAAAATCGGCCATAAAAATTGAGACAGTAACGCATAAAACCACTTTTTGAGTAATACATAGTTTTTAGATCAAATAACACACCATTTTTTATTAGTTTTTGAGCTAAAAAGTAATTTATAACGCAAAAACTTACCCGGGTCCCGCCAACACTTTGTTGTTTCGAAGCCATTTTGAATTTGACATGTGTTGTTCAGTGTTGCAACAACGAAAATATTTTTCTACTAATTCTAAATTATTTAGTAATATTTTTAATAAAAACAAAACAAAAAAATATTATTATTTAACCAGTAAATTTTTTTTGAAATGTATGTACAGTCTAATGTACCTTACCAAGTTAAGGGTTAAGACAAAATGTTGCAAATAAATAAAATTAAAAAATTCTGTACGATTATTTTTCCCTAAGGTTGGTACTGATTAGAGTTGCCAAAAACGAAATAAAACAAAAAAATACAGTAGTGGCATGTGGGAAATAATTTCACAATATTTGATTAAGGGTTAATTAACGGCTCGTCATCATCCGAAGATCTGGTCTTATGACTATTTAGTTGAGCTTTTGTTTTAATTGAGCCTTTGTTTTAATTGATATTTTGTTTTGTGGTAATCGTTTTTTTGGAGTGATTTCTCCTTTAAGTTCGAGATCATCATCATAGACGAAGAAAAAGTGTATAAATCCGAGACTTGAAGTTTAGTCATGTAATTGTCTTTAATAAATGATTCTCTTAGATTCAAATCAAGATCAGATTCAGAGCTAGAACAGACGATACTTTGTTGTGGGCCGGACGTACTTGGAAGAGGATTATCGTACAGAGATGGTTGAGGGTCATAGTCATCTGCAACGTTGCAATGGTGTTCTAAACTTCGCAGCATTTGGCGGCGCTGATCATTGACCGTAATATCTAATTCAAAGTCTGAAGCATCAGTTGAAGAAAGAAAGAAGAAAGTTCTTTTTGGTGTTGCAGCTGAAAATTTTGGCGATGTCGATACTATCTTCTCTTTGAAAGTTGTCGGAAAAATTGAAGAGACGTCAGAAACATGAGCTGACCTTTCATCTATCACAGACTGAGGCGACGATTCTGACACTTTATTAAATTCAGTCAGATTAGGGGGCGAAACTTGAACACATTAAGTGGTTGATCGATTGTGTGTTGTAACGTTTCCGATAAAGGTCTTTTAGTTACAATTGACGGATCATAAGCATCTTCGGGTATTACATCAGGATCAAGGGGGTAAAAACCAGTGGCTTTGAATCCATTCGTTATATTGGTTTGAATCATACACTTTGGCCATGTTCGGGAGAAAATTTTGTTAAATGCAGCTTTGTTTAAAATTCTCTCTTGAGAATTTCACAGGTAGTTCAAAACTTCTTCATCCCAGTGATGTTCGAAAGACCGGTTCACTGATTTATCGAGAGGTTGAAGTTCGTGCGTTATGTTGGATGGTAAGCAATGGAGTACTGTTATTTTTATCAGCTTCTTCCAGTGCCTCATATGACAAATGACACTTTGCGCCATAAAAGGTAAGCAGACGCTTATCGGGTACTTTATGTTGTGCTAAATGTTGAATGAACTCTACGAATAAGCTACTGGTCATGCTGCCTTTGGGTGCCATGCTTACTTTTGTTCCATGTGGCAAATTTGATGCTAATTCTGATCTGATCTCTTTAAAAATAATCATGGGCGGTATAGCAATACCCACAGCATTTACTCACATCGCTATTGTAACAATCTCGGCGTGTTCCGGAGGAACAAGATGTACTCTTGTATTCCCCTTTGCAGCCAAACCTACATTTTGTTTGTGTACCGTAATGCGACAACCTTTTTCATCCATGTTGTACAAGAGTTCTGGATAAATTAAATATACAATTGTTCTGATAAACGGTTTTATATTGCAGATAAATGTAATAAAAGCTAAAAAAAAATTCATGGATACAGTCATGGATACCAATATGTATACATTGTTATATTTTCAAAATAAAGTAACTCGTAACCTACTCACTTTCTGGAAATATCTATGGTCACATAAATTCTAAAAAATGTAATATACATTTATGTAAACACCTATGACAAAAGATGTCATTTTTGAAATATACTAATTTTAAACATATGCATTGATTAAACAAAAACTATATGCAAAAATTATATGAATTTTTTTATGTTTTATTTATTAGTTACATATGATAGTCGCGTCAATGAAGCCGTAAAACAGGCAATCTTCGAAAGTCCTCAGAAACAGCACTGATTTTGATGTTTTTTTTTTTCAATTTTTGTTTTTTATATTATTCAAAATCAGAAACCTTTCAGAGGGGGGAAATAATTATTTTTATTGTTTAAACAATATGGAAGGTTTTTGTATAAAAAAAAAAATTGTTTTATTATTTTTTATTAACACTAACAAAATAATATTTTATTAATTAAGTAATTTTTTTAATTTTTGTTTTTATTTAAAAAAAAAAAAAATTTCAACATTACTTTCGGTATTGAAAACTTCATCTTCTTCAA
The DNA here is from genome assembly GCA_959347405.1 of Napeogenes sylphis. Taxonomy (NCBI): domain Eukaryota; kingdom Metazoa; phylum Arthropoda; class Insecta; order Lepidoptera; family Nymphalidae; genus Napeogenes; species Napeogenes sylphis. The sequence continues at coordinate 13,252,115 of OY365785.1, read as the reverse complement.
GTGGTGGGTGATTATCGCAGTCACTTCCACTGCATACAATGCAGGCGGGTGAGCAATGCAAACCACTTTTTCTGCAGCCACACGCTGAGCCGCATCCTGTTTTGCAAGAGCAAAATATAATTTTTAAAACGTTCATTGGTGCTGCGGGTTGCGTCATTTTGATTGGTTTCAATTTATTATCTATTTGCCAGCCCCAATCTTCGGGAGGTATTGAAGCATTACTTTTCCATTGTTGAACTTGCAGGTAAACTCTTCTAATATGCTGTTTTGCTGCATCCTCTGTTGGAGGTAACGAGCTGAGTTGTACGCTCTTGTCTTTGGAAGCTAATGCTATGAAAGTTTCATGAATGAACTACGATACAAGCGTTTCATAATGAAACGCTTGTATCGTAGTTCATTCAAGTTTTTGGCAGTTTTAGCACCATACATGGTGAGAATACACTTAATACCTTCATTCATCAACTCATTCAGTGAAAATTGACAATCGGGATGATTATTTATGTAATCTATTATTTGATCCATAGCATGATTGGTGTTAATAATTCGTGGATCAATTTTCTTTTCTACTGTATTTTCCTGTTTTATGATGTTTGCATAACAAGAACGATGGTATTTTGCATTTACAGATCTTAAATCATTTACAGAATTAATCCTCAAAAGAAGAGATCGAGAGAACTCATCTCTTGTATTTTTTATGGCATTAATTAATTTCTGTTTTGTATGATAAGAAGTAACAGCTGATATATTTTGACGCTGTTTAACTTTCTTTTGTTCAAATAATAGTTGACTACAAATAAAACAATTGTGATTCCAATCAAAAGAGGGATCTGAAGATCTTCTCAACTTCAATTTAGGTGGGCTGAGCGATAATTTTTCACAAAATTCCATTCGTTTTATTTCAGCTGAAACAGTTTTACGCTCAGTAAATCGTTTCCAACAACTCGAATGAACAAATACTTTTCTTCCACTATTAAGGAAACCCACGAGCTGATTATTTTTTAAATTTTTTCACTACCGGTCGCTCTACAACAGATGCTGGTGTTGAGCTATTACTAAACATATTTGAAGCTTGGGAAGGATCACAGGATGCACTTGGCATTTTCTGTGATCTATCTAAGGCGTTTGACTGCGTTCAACATGAAATCCTTATAAAAAAGTTAGAACATTATGGAGTTAGAAATAAGTCCCTAGATTTAAAAAGTTGATGTAAATGGAAAACGTTCCCCTGGTTCTTTGGTAAAAATAGGTGTGCCACAGGGCTCTATCTTAGGGCCTTTCTTGTTCCTCGTTTACATAAATGACTTACCTCACCTAGTGAGGGAAAAACATGGGATAGTGTTGTTTGCTGATGATACTTCTCTTACTTTTAAAGTTAATAGACGGCAATCTGTTATTGACGATGTAAACAATGCTCTCTCAGATGTTGTACAATGGTTTAACGCTAATAATTTGTTGCTCAATAAAAAAAAGACGAAATGTGTAAAATTTAGTTTACCAAATGTTAAAAATGTTAGAACCAATGTACAATTAAATAATGAGGATTTGGACTTGTGTCAAATCTACTACTTTCTTGGGCATTACTTTAGATGAAAAATTGCAATGGGGTCCTCATATATTTGATTTGTCAAGCAGACTAAGTTCTGCTGCATACGCGGTTAAAAAAATACGTCTATTAACAAATATGGAAACTGCTCGATTAGTTTACTTTAGTTACTTTCATAGCTTAATGTCATACGGTATACTCTTATGGGGCAATGCGCCCGACATTGATACCATATTTACATTGCAGAAGAGAGCTGTTCGCGCAATATATAATATGAGACCAAGAGACTCTTTAAGAAACAAATTTAAAGAATTTAAAATTATGACTGTTTATAATCAATATATTTATGAAAACTTAATTTACGTTCATAAAAATATTTCAAAGTTCAAGAAAAATTGTGATTTACACAAAATTAATACAAGAAATAAAAATAAACTCGCTATGCCCGGCACTAGGCTCCATAAAATAGGTAAATCCTTTAAGGGTAATTGTATACGTTTTTATAATAAGCTCCCAAATGAAGCCTTAAGCCTCTCATTAAATAATTTTAAATTATATGTTAAAAATAATTTAATAAAAAAATCCTACTATAGATGGGGGTGATGGCTGGCTCTTGTGTTATGCTCGTGAACGGGTGCTGCTTGCGGTGACTGGTTGTGTGGCAGGCCGAAGATTTATATATATATATTTTTTCTGTTATTATTATTTAATTTTCGTTGCCTGAAATCATTAGGCTTCTTTTCCGATTGATTGCGACGGTTCTAGTTGTTCCAAAATTGCACTTAAGTTTGACGTTTGTGAAACAGTGATCACAATAACAAAAAATATATCCGGCTGAGTTTGTTGTGTGGTTCTTCTCAGACCAGGACGCGTTTGGAACCCTCATAGCTTTAACATTAAGATGGAAAGTGCTTTTTCAGAAGGGCTTATTACGATAAATCTAGTATCGTAATAGGCCCTCCTGACATTTCCATGTTGACGTACACAAGTGATCACTGATTATGATTCTAAGTGGAAAAGATATAAATAAATAAATAAATAAATTGGTAGCAACTGCTTTCAAATTTGGCAGTCCCCGAGTCACTTCCGTTAATTTTTCTTTAACTTGAGTTGAAGTACTAGCAGCATTAATATTTCCACCTTCTTGACAGATGCAACTTACATTCTCTGTCGAATCTACGTCACTTTCTTCGTGGTCCTATAACATATGAGGATTGAAACAATTACTAATTGAAGTAATTTGTAAAGAAAAAATTACTGTATCTGACAATGTTTAAATATAATGGCATAAAAATTTCAAAATATTTTAAATATTATTAAAATAATTTACTATACCCTATCCATTATACGAAAAAATAAAAGGTAAACAAAGAAACCTATGGTTCTTAAACTTTTTTCGTAAACCGATTACACTTTCAAAGAGGTATATTGTGTGGGCGTTTTATGAGGGAATTAATTGAAAATACTTGTTTTATCTACATATTATGTTCTGTTATTTCTTTGACAATAAGAAATAAGTAAAAAATTAAACAAGTAGATATTTTATTAAAAAATATTTATTCAGTCTCCTTGTCCACGGAATGCATCACTGTCCTCTTAGACCGCTTTTTCTTCTGCGAAGTAAAAGTGCAAATATTGCTCGGCCCAGCTTCACTCATGTTACAAAAATAACAACAACACGAGTAACAGAACAGACAAACTTAACAAAAACAACTACTTTAACGAAAAACAATTAAAACGCAATGATGAATACTGAGCGACGTGAGCGGTAAAAACAGGAAGGCTCCGAACATCTGGCGTTAGACCTTGCATTCTTTTACCAGGTAGAGAGTACCCAAACAAGAAAAGGTCAAATTCTATTGTGCGTATACTAGCATCACTCTACAATACGTTGCCACATGTTTTGTTTTAACGAAAATCATGCGAAAACTTGTTTTCTTCTATAAATAGCACCAATATTGTTTAACCCATTAACGCCCAACATTAAACTACTTGTGAACATTACTATTTCTTTTGATTTATTGCATCATTATGGACTAAATAAAAGGTGCATGAATAAAAATCTGAAGAAAATAGTTTATTTTAGAAATTACAGGGGTGTACACGGCTGGGTACAATGGGCAGATTAGGAGTGGAATTGTTCGAAACATGGTCGTTCAACACATTGGGTTTTCATACATAGTTGGCAACGCCAGCGAACGCGGTTGTGACAAATAATGCATCGTAATGGGTTTTCGATGCGTTCCGGGTTGTGACCGTTATTTTTCCGCTCTCCATGTAATGTGGATGACGTAGAACGACTTTTAGTTTTTGTCGGGCGTAGATAAGCTCGAGCAATCGTCCGTCTGAATGATAACTGATCCATGTATTGCGCTTCGTTATTTTTGCTAAGTAATACATGTAGCCGCCAAGCATTTGAAATAGCCAAATCTAGGAGGTATGTAAAGATTACCCACCACCATTTTTTTCCTTTTATGGATACGCGATACAGGCTAATCGATTGGTCCATTTGGTCCACCCCACCCATTCCTCTGTTGTAGTTTATGAATAGTTTGGGGATATTGACATCTATCTTTTGCTTACGAACATTGCACCATCTTTTCACCTTCCCTACAGGCTCTATATCATCAAAATTTGATCCCATTGTGACAACATTGTTGTCTTTCCAGCGTACGATTGTGATTTCATTTTTTATGTCAAAACGGTAGTCATACTCTGCCCTTGGTTGTTTTTTCATAGCCTTTACATAGTTACGGGACATTTCTTAGTTCTATTCTCTCTTATCGTACCTGTGGCCCTGTAGCCTGAGAGTCGCAAATCATGTAATAACTGATAATTCGTGAAGAAGTTGTCAAAATACACGATGTGCTCGCTGGGAATAATTGGCATCTTTTCTAGTAATGATTTTACAACTCTCGAGCCCAGAGGATCAGCAGAAACTTCTAAAGATTTGCCACAGTATACATCAAAGGTATAGCAGTAGCCGTCTGAACTTGTTGCTGCCCAATTTCGATAGTCAAATCGCACAGGCTTCCCTATTATAAATTGTTTGGCGGGATGACGGCCAAAATATTTGATCATCGACTTATCAACGGACAAGTTTTCATGAAAAACTCCCCACTGGTACGAATTCTTCTGAATAAGCTCGCACAACGGCCTCATTTTGAACATTTTATCTTTTGAACCTTCCGCTAGAGAATTGTCGACGAAATGCAGGTTTCTTTTGATGTCTAAAAATCGATTACGTGACATGCAATTAGCGACCAGTGGAACACCAAGATCTTCATCTAAACTCCAGTATGCACGCTCAGAAGGCAATTCGTGATATCCTGTAAGCATCAATATGCCCAAAAATACTTTCAAATCGGCTCTATCGATTTCAAAATTGTGTCTATTATTTTGACCAGCATACAACATACTATTTTCTATTATCAAGTTTGTAACTTCATCATCAAATATTTTTTCAAACAACATCACAGGGTTATGTTCTTTCAATGAGTCAACGACGCTTTTTTGTCTTCGCTGAATGGTATCGGTAACGTCATGGGTTGTACTATATATAGGCATAGATTTTCTCCATACAGGTTCGTTTGAATTTTGATTTCTCGCTCGTTTTGCAGGTCTGATACGATTTGATAGTGGTTCTTCGTCACTATCGTCCCAATCTAAAACATCATGATCGGGACGAAGTGGAATTACCTCAATAGTTCCAGGTACCTCTCTTAGAAAAGTTGTAGAAACCAAGTCATCGTCATTACCTTCTTCTTCGTCACTGACAACGGCTGGATCTGGTGGCAACAGCAGGACGTCATATTCCACATCATCATTTTCATCAGCCATTACTGATTCAAGGGCTTCTTCGAGTCTTGAATAGTCATTTTGGCTTGTAAAGACACGACGATTTGCCATTGTAAAATGTTAAAATACACCTGTAAAGAAATGACAATTTATAGTACACAACTGCCCATTGTACCTGACCGAGTACATTGCAATAAAGTGAACTCTTATGTATATTTATTCACACAAATCGTTATTTCAATGGTGTTATACGTCAAAATGAAGACTAACAATATAATATAACAAAAAAAATAACAATATTTGTTATTATTTATGATAAAAATAAATTAAGATATCTTACCTTCGTAACTTAGTTCACAATCCGTATTACAAACTAAAAAAAATGACATTTATTTTCCCGCTACCGCCAATTTTTTGTTTTTTATTGAATACTAGTGTTATCTATTTTAAAAATAATTCATCATTTCATAGACACCACAGATAAACAACACACAGTGCGGCATCGTAGTGTTGTACACGAGTGGGTTCAGAGGGCGTTAATGGGTTAAACAATAAAAATAATTATTTCCCCCCTTTGAAAGGTTTCTGATTTTAAATAATATAAAAAAACAAAAATTAAAAAAAAAAAGATCGAAATCGGAGCTGTTTCTGAGGACTTTCGACGAAAAAGTTTCATTGACGCGACTATGATGGGTTAAACAAATCAAACAAATTTGAAAAAATAATTAATATACAATTATCTTAATTATACATAGTATTTATATTTACACGAATTTCAATGAATTCAAATATGAACATAATTTTCATTATTTACATCATTGTCATCATTAATTTCGACAATACTTAGATTATCTGTTCGTTCAATCATTTCATTGTATTCTAAAAAAGATACAATAGGTTTATGGTAACTGAAATAAGAAATAAAAATGTTTGATTGAAATTTATCTAAATATCGTATAAAAACAGCATCGATAGTCGTTTTATACTTTGTTGTACTGACTTTTCGATCATTAGACATAGTCAAACCTAATGTTTCATTCAAAAATTCAATTAATGATAAATTTTTGTCATCTGCGAAGTTAATATTAAAGTCTCCGCTTAATATCATAGGTATGTCGTCAAATTTTTCGCCAAATCTTTTTTCGAGTAATTCAAAACCTTCTTTTGTGTAAATCATTAAATTTTCGAATAAAAATTGTTCTATCTGTTTCATAGATTTTCCAGGAGATATATAAACAGCAACTATTAAAATGTATTGTCCATTTTCAGAATTGCAACGAGCAACGCATATTTCGCCTATGTCTGAAACATTAATACCAATCCCTCTAGTGAATTTAGTGTGGATGTCCATGTATGAAGTGACAATGTGTGATGTATCTTGTGTATGTTTATAAATAGCTACTCCTGCTGCTGGAACTTCAGGCCTTTTATAACTTGCAACAAAATTGAAATCTGGAATATAATTGGTTCTTCATTTTTCATACGAGTTTCTGACAAAAGTAAAACATTTAATTTTTTTACAATAGCATCGTTTTTTAGATCAGTTACATGTGCATGTAAACTTTGGCAATTGAATGAAAATATAGATAATCCTTTCTTGTTAGAAATGAATTCAAGAAAAGTTTGGGTGACTGTTTGTAGTGTATTGTTTTTCAATCTTTTTAATTCTAATATTAGATCTCCTAAGATGTTTATCTGATTCTGAAGCATTTAAAGGTATTCCTGATCTACCAATCCAAAATTTCCAGCTGTCTTCAGTATTTTCTTTAGTAACCATAAATAAACCTTCAACCTTCGTCACTCTCGATAAAGCTACGTATACCAATTCTCTAGGATGTTTGCGATCATATTCGTAAACAATAGCATCATAAGTACCTCCCTGTGATTTGTGAATCGTCATTGCCAAAGCAGAAACAAGTGGAAAATGTTTTCGTTTCGGTATTATGGTTTTATTATTATTGAGTGCTACTGATGATGTTTGGGAACCGATGGGCACAGCATCATCATCAAGATTGAGGCGTGCACTGAGATTTCTTAATTTTGTAGCTTGTTTTCGTCCACATGATTTTGGAAATTTTAACCAAATTCTTATAATATCACCATTCTCATCTCTCTCTACATGATACAATTTTCCTACAGTGCCATTTGATAATCCGTCTGCAACGTCTATGTTATTAGTTATCATATATGGTCTATTGAGAACTAAAATTAATTCGTAGGGTAATCCACCAGTTTCATCAGTTTTCATTTTATGCAACTTCTGCCTAACGAAATTTTCTTGCTCAGGATTATGACAACCAGTTATTTTTCTTTTGATTTGCTTGAAGATTGGCGTGGCCTTTACTGGAGGTAATTGTCGCAAATCTCCAATAAGTATAACATCTAATCCTCCAAAATCTTTTGTAAACAAGCCAGTAATTTGTTTCAGACGAGCATTAATCTGTTCTAATAATTCAGCAGAAACCATGCTTATTTCATCAATAATGAGAACTTTAACAAATTTGAATAAAGTTCTATATTGATTAGCTTTTTCTATATTAAGTGGCATTAGCCTGGACAATGATATGCTCAATGCACTATGAACCGTTGAACCACATATAGCTGTAGCAGCTTTTCCAGTTGAGGCACACGCTATATAGGCACTAAAAATGCCATCAGTGTCTGAGAATCTATTGTATATCTCCATTATTCCTTTTATCACAAAAGTCTTGTCACTACCAGCTGGTCCAGTTAATTATATGAGTAGTGGTTCTCGCATTGGCTCATCTGTAGATATCAAATGGTGCATCGTATGAAACAGAATTTCTCGCTGTTCTTCATTAGCTCGACGCATCATAAGACATTATATTTTCTTTTTTTTCTGTTTTTTTTGGACCGTTGATATACCTGTCTCATCGACGTAAAATATTTTATTAGGCTGAATATGATGTTTGTCTTGTATTACCTTCAAATTATCATAAAAAACTTTAACGTCAGCTTCTTTGAACGCAGTAATTCTATTTAATGAAGTCGCCTCAGGTGTCCTCAGAGATATGCTGGGATGTCTCTTCATGAAGCTGTAGTACCAGTCTTTACCGGCTACCTGTTACACACGGTCGAAATTGTGAGGCAGAGGGTTCTTCTCTGCATATTGGTACACAGTCTGACGATTTTTTTTATGATTAGGCCATAATAGAGTTTACTGTACTTTATGATATAGTCGACCAATTCCTTTTCTTGCTGGTCTGTGAAGAGCGGTTTTCGTCCAGTCCTTGATAATTTTATAGGTGCCTTATTTAATTAACCATAAATTGTAGTTTTTGGAACATTATAAGTATTTGCTGCTCTGCCAATGCTGAGTTTCTTGGTTTGAACATCGACTATAGCCTTTTTGAGATCCTCGAAACAGTATTTAGTTCCGGTTTTTCTTTTATAATTACGGGGCATCTGAAACAATTTATTTGATGTTTAGCGTCATCAAAATCACCTGACAACATAATTTAGTGCCACAAAGAAATCAACATGGACTGGAAAACAGTATACCCTATTTGCCAGTGGGTAGTTTGCCTTTACCCCACCGGGTCGAAAAAAATAAAAAGGAAAAAATATTTTAGGTTATATAACTTTTACCAAATGCGTCACTGTCATTTGAATGGTTAGTATGTAAGTTTTCCACTATGCAAAGGTTAAATAACTATTCTCAATAGAAATAAAGCTACACCAAGTTCAATTTATCAAAAAATTACATCGAAAACATTAAAATATTCAAATTGACATACCTTGAAAAGTACGTGCGTCCGCGTCTCCCGTGTCGTTGACTGGCACTGGTGGTGGCGTGTTTGCTGTATCCAAACGCTCTAGCAAAAAATGTGCCAATTGGTTTTATCAATGACAACTTCTCCTTATGGCGTTTTGCCGAAGTGTAATAAGAATACCAAAGAGATCAATGTACAATAATGGAATAGCCCATAATTGGGTACTATAATCTGTCCTTGTTTAGATTTTCCAAAGACTTCAAATTGACATTCATATTTTTACATGTAGTTCTTTGGCGATGTCTGCGGGTCTTCGTGAAATTTAGATTCAGGATGAATTTTATATAATTTATCAAAATTTACATCTTCTCAACTTGGTTGTTGACTATTATCGTTCAAATGCAAAGTCTGTAAAATTTTCTTGAAGCGTTTTACTGGCATAACTCCAGCTATTTCATTCACATGAAATCGATGATCCGACGACCAATAAAAATCAATATGTGGAAGAAAGTGATAACCCATTATAATGAAAATGTTCAAAAAAGTACTAATTTCCTGTATGTAAACAGGCTGCCAATTTTATATATTTTGCTGCTCCGCATACAAGTTTGTCTGAGTAACAATCAAATCGAAGACTTCATCATTAAAAACGTTTTGAAATGCGCTACTGGACGTGCTCTTCTATTCAATAAATACCGAGGTTTTATTGTCACCTTATCAAATTCATCAGGATCTGGCCTGGATGTCCAGAAATCTTTGCCCCATGACTCATCTTCACACTCAGATTCATCAGTCAATTCTTGTTCTGAGGGTGATGATGATTGTACTATAAAAGGCTCTTCTGGCTGCGAGTTATCTAATTGTGAACATAGATATATTGTAGATGTACCAGACTCGGAACAATTGTTAGGGGTAGAATTCAAATGAGCAGGAGAATTTAGTAAAAGATTACTCGAATCATCATCTGGTTAAAGTAACCGTTATATTGTATTCATGTTGAACTCTTCTGCCTCACCAGACTCAAATCCGTCTTCTGAGCCATCATCGGGAATGTCGCTTAATTTAAACAAATATTGAATATAATATAATATCATAACCAATAATCGCATTCGCGAATGTCGTTTATGGATATTTACATTCGCATTCTTCGCATGTTCAAAAAATTGAATTCGTTACATCACCACTATGCATATCTTATGTAAATCATATATTTGGGGCACTATAATGGTGAATTTATATACTATAACTATTTTATTACTTCCATAATATGACCCTAACTGGATTACGTCATAGTAATCGCGGGTCCTATATTTAGTACTTTCTTTCTACCGTAAATACTACGTAACATATTAACTATAAGTTCTAATAGAATTTAAGATAATTAAGTCTTGGTGAGCCGTAAATGTTCTTATAAATGCTAAAATTTTCTGTAATTTAGTTATTTCTTGTAATAACCTATCAACGTTGTAGCTGACTATGAATAGTTTGAATAAAATAGTTTGTCCTAAATGAACGTATTGAATGTATCCGAGGTTTCTTTTTCTAGATTTTCACTTCTGTTGTAACTATATTTGCTAACTTGGTTTTGGTTTGATTGTCTACTAGGTTATGAGTTACCCAAAACTTGGTCAGGCTACCGTGATTGTAAATTCCGTTAATAGTTTATTATTGTTATCTTGCAGTGATTTAATTGCATTAATAAAACGTGGGGCATCTGAATAGTCAAGATTACTAGTAATGCTTTTTATTAGTTAAACTTTCAGCTCGTAGCTGCATGTAAAGCATGTCGAGATCTTCTTGTACAAATTCTAGAGCCTTCTCAATCGTTTCGGGATGCATACAAAGGAACTAGAATAGTTCCTAAAAGGTCCTTAAAACCACGCAAATAGCACTGTAAAGTTAGTTTCTTATAAAGGACACGTTTCTGCTTCCACTGTGGTAAGCCACAGTTTCAAGCAAGGTTACGTATGTCATGATAGTGCTGAATAAATTTTGAACCCGCTCATAAATTACTTGTGGGGTGGAAGACCCTTGAGTTTATAATGATAAATCATTAAATAAAGAGTTCTCGTCGCGATGATAATCAAAATTGTTAACGAATGTACTACCAATACCGATGAAATTTTCGGGGATTCCATTGGAATTTATCAATCGAGCCGCAGAGCCTGTGACCTTGTTTACTATTAAAAAGGGTTAAATTGGTTCAGTCATAGCCTAGTTCTACTTTAAAATATGCTAGTATTAATTGATCACATAAATTTATGGATCGTGATAACACGTGAGGGTTACGTCAAATTCGGGCAAACGCTGAGTGACTTATAAATCTCATCTATTTCATCTTGTGATGGTGCTATCGTAATACGTGCTGCAATTTTGTAATCATTATCATCATTTTCATGATTCATTTTTCCATTTAAAATACGGTTAACCGGTCTGCTACCAACTATATATTATGACGCTTATTGTTAAATCGAAAAAGTAATCTTTACATTTTTCTGCATGTTTTTGGGATTTGAAGGGAACTTTTACTAAGATCTGCAACCGATTTTTATTTATTTTTTACAGTATTTTTTGGAAAGTCTCTCTTTAAAAAAATGTTATGTCATTTAAACATCGACATTCTATAGGCACATTACCTTTTGACACCAAATAACCAGTTGCTGCTGTAACACTATAATTAAAAATGTGGATAGCGTTCTTGACCTTCATTTTATTTATTTTTTCAGGTGTTATATGTTCTTCTGTTATTTTATGTCACAAACGAAGCTCTCCGCGTCATAACCATATTTTAAAAAAAATCTTTTGAAAATTGCTTCCATGCCATTAATAGTTTTAATGAAGGTATATACAGATCGTAATTTTTTTTAGATTAAACATATTTTATTTCTAGTAACTTTTTTTAATGAATTTTATTGTCTTTAATATTTCTTTTGCCTTTTGCCATAGCTGATGATGAAGAGAGTGCCTTCTTATTGGCCCTTTATTAATTTTATATATTGAAAGAGTTACCATTTAGGCTGTCAAATAAATTATCCTACAATCACATTTATTAGGCAAATTACCTCTTGCCACCAAATTATCAGTTACTACTGCAACACTATGGCTAAAAATCTGGGTAGCGTTTTTGACCTTCTTTTTATTCATTTTTTTACAGGTGTTATGTTCTTTTGTTATTTTATGTCATAAACGAAGCTCTCCACATGCTTTATCCGCTGCATACATCTGTCGGTAGTACTCCCACTTCACCATTCTATTTTCTCTATTTGTATTATATGTCATTTTCTTATTTAATAAATTATTTCTTATTCATTTAAATAAATGAAGAACTTTTAGATTTCTGATATTACTCATTTAATTAATTTTTTTATTTTATTTTTTTAAGCCCACATGTAAAGTAGTATGCGACTAGTTGTTTAAAATTTCTTTTGATGCCTTTTATCATGAAGACAAGGGCGTGGTTTTCTTTGACAAGTTGTGAAACCTTCTAATCGGTCTTTCGATTTATTATAAAATATTTGAGGAGTCCAAAGACACTTCGTCACATATAAGACTGCATAATCTATCAGAAATATCTTTTTCTTACAGTCTTTTTATCTTTTGGAATATAATAGGATTAATTCCGACAGATCATTTTGCATTACCAAAGAGGCTTTTTTTGTACAAAGACAAGGCAAGAATTTTCTTTAGTAAAATAAAACGTCTACCTTTCGGTTTTTTGATGTCTTGCAATATGCATATGCACTAACAATTGTGCAGGTGTTCTCATGTTTGCGATAACTTGTAGAAGTGCTCTGTCATCATACATTTTTCTTGCATTGTCTAGCCTCATCTTATAGTATGATGCTCTCTTCTTTAGACGGTTTACTTCAGTTTGCAAATATCTAAATTGTCTTGAAAAGTTTGCTTGGTACTTGGAACCTACAAATATAATTTATAACAACTATCATAGGGCCTACTAAAAATGTACACCTAAGAAGTTATGATTATAAAATAAAGAACTTGAAAAATTGTTTACCTTTTCTCAAAAAAATTTTGTTGGTCTAGAGCAGGGGTAGGCAAATATTTGACAGTCGGGCCACATTGCAGATGAAATTTAACCTCGGGCAAAACAGTTTCTTTTCTAATTGTAAGCATAGTTTTCGGTAAGAATGTCAATTAATGAATTTTTAAACGCAACATTTTTAAATCATTCATTCAATATTTATTCAATTCATTTAAATAAAAAAATAAAAGAAAATTTTTAAACATTGTACAATTATCATACAAATGTGTTTTTTTTTAATTTATTCACCATGGACACAAGTCCTTCAGTCGAAAAACAATACATATTGAGAATTGATAAGTAACTTACATATAAATTAAATTATTGAAAATTAAACTTATTATTATATACATTGAACTAATAAAAATAAAATTAAACAATTGAAAAAAAAATCAAAACGAATAACAAAAACTTAAATCTTTCCTTAACTATTTGTTATAAACTTAACCAATGGAATAAAATAACTTTTCTCGTTAAATAGGTCTTGTACACGGCGGGGCACACTCAGTGATTTTTCTTGCGCAATGTCACTTAATTCACTGATTAGTAGTAACCGTTGTATTTTAAACGATTCACATTCAAATATAAGATGGTGTATAAACAATGTACAGATCGTAGGCGATTGATTATGGTGATGAATTTTCTGCCAGTGTACTTAAAGGTATTATACCAAAGTGTTGATGGTAAGTCTTTTTGTATTTTTGCATACCACTTTCCTTTTGACTTAATAGTAGTGTCCTAATATTCTTTCCATAACTTTCGTGATATATTCTTGAAATAATAGTAATAGTCGGTAAATGGAACTTACAAAATCTCTGAGTGATCCTCGTCCTGATCTTGACGAGTCGCCAAGTCAACGACCTCATTACCAAATTTGCCACAGTGCGAAGGTACCCATAAAAATTCCGCAATTTTATATTCCCGTAAGGTTAATAAACAATTTCGTATTTCGTATATGATATAATTAAGTTTGAAACTAAAGTTACTATTAGATAAAGCTGACAAAACCCTTTTGGAATCTGTAACTATCAATATATTTTTACTATCTACATTACTAATTACATATTTAAAAGCATTAAGTATGGCATAACTTTCAGCAGCAAATATACTGCTGTAACCATCTAACCTCAGACATTTAGTTAATTTCATTTGTGGATCATTATATGCTGCTTTAACACAATTTTCATATTTAGAACCATCTGTATAAATGGTGTAAAAATCAGATCTATTGTTTATGAATTCTATAAAATCATATTTATTTTTTATAGACTATATAGCATTTTATATTCAAAGTACAAATTAATGACTTATATGGGTATCTGTACAATGGACATTTATTATGAATTTTGATGTTTCTTGCTTGTATATTTACATTAGTGAATATGGTTCTAATTTCAGGCAGATATCCAGAAATTAAGAAATTTGATTGTTGGAAGATAGTTCCTTAAAATAAAATCTTTCAGCCAGTTGTGACCGTCTTAAGAACAATGGAGGTATACAATTTTCTATTTCCATGGAATTTATAGGCGTAGAGCACATAGCTCCACTAATAACTCTCAATCCCATATTCTGTATCACATCAAGTTTTCTTAACAATGTTATAGATGTATTCATATATGCTAGACAACTGTAGTCAAAATGGCTTCTGACTATGCTCTTATACAGCATGTTCAGTGTTTTTGGATCAGAGCCCCAAAAAGTACCTGCTAAACATCTTAAAATATTTATGCAAGACACTGCTTTTTGGCAGATATAATCTATGTGTTTGTCAAATTTAAGCTTATCACCTAAAAATTTATGATGATTAACAGTAGGGATATTTTCATTATTGTAAACAATATTTACACTGGCATATGCAAGAGGAACTTTACTAAAAACTAAACATGAGCTTTTTTCTGAGCTGATTTCTAATTTCAATATATTGTTATAATAATGATGTAATTGGCTTAATGCAGTGTTCATATTGTTTACAGCCTTATTCAAGTTCTGATCCATACTATACAAGAGCAAGTCATCTGCAAACTGCAAAATTTTAACTTGTGTAGTGGTCACATAGTCTAAAATTTTAGAGGTATATAAATTACATAATAAGGGTGATAATGTTGCATCCTGCATTGTCCCTTTATTAGCAAATCTAGGTCCATATAGAGTATTATTAAATTTAACAAATAAGGTCCTGTTAATGAGGAAGTTTAAGTTCCATTTTAAAGTTTTACTGGGCAAACCTAAGTGATGCAATACTTTAACTAGGCATTCAATATTTACATTGTCAAATGCACCTTTTACATCTAGAAAGACACGTATCATATTGGAATGACCGTTTTATTTTTTTGATGTCTGATATAAAAGATACAAAGCTTCCAGAGCAACCCCTACCTTTAATAAACCCAAATTGTATATCTGGCAATTTAGACTCAGATTCAGCAAAATAGTCCAACCGAAGTTTTATCATGTTTTCAAAAACCTTACCCAAGCAAGAAGATAATGATATTGGCCTATAGGAAGACTCACTATTTGCAGGCTTCTTAGGTTTTAAAATAAAAACAACACATTGTGTTTTCCATGTATCTGGTACAAGTGTGTTATTATAAAGCATATTATAAATATCTAATAACATTTTTAAAGCTTTCGTGTGTAATTTTTTTAGTAAAATGTATGGTATGTTATCCAATTGTGTCCTTCTAACTGTTAAGAGATATGTATAGAGAAAGGCCTATTGAGGAATGAATTTGTTTCAGTTTCAACAGATTTATCTAAGATGTCACTTAATTTTTTTTTATCAAGTTCTATTGAGTCTGTTAACTTTTCCAAGAAGCTGGGAACCCATTTATCATTTAAATTCTTATTCTGTGAACTGTCTATCCTTTAAATTTTTTTCATATATTTCCATATTATAGAAACAGGTGTCATTCTATTGAAAGTGCTACATAGGTCATGCCATTGAATCTTTCTTTCTTCAATTAAAATTCTTTTCTTTTTTGCATCTAATTTTTTGTATTTAATGAAGTTTGGAATTGTGGAGTACATTCTATATTTATGTAAAGCTTTCTTTGATCGGTCAACAGCATCAGCACATTTTTGCTTCCACCATGGAGCTGGCAAAATGTAAAAAACGACGTATTTGTTGATAAAGTTTTAGTGGCATCAAATCAGTCACAAGCTTGCATCTATATTGCAAACTCCAATAATCAGTATAAGACGGCATGCTTACAACACCCATAATGATATGAATCGCTAAAAAATCCCGTAATTCGACTTCAGTCAAACTTAGAGTACGTCCAGTTTGAGATATTGCATACGTATTTGTTTGTTCGACAATATCTGTCAAAATGTCTGGGGAAAAAAACTTGTAGAAATACTCCAGGGGAGTTAGGACTGTGGCGTCACAGTGAACAGGGAGCGTTCCCGACAGGTTCCGATTCCTCGTCTATAGAAGCCACATGTTGAAACACAGCTTTTTTCCAATTATAACTAAGAGTAAACTTTTGCATTCGTCTAGGTCGTTTAGCAACATAAACAGTGGGACGTTGTGATCTTGTTTTTCTGGAAATACGTGATGTGGAGGAGGCATTCGTCGACATGCTAGGTGTTACCAAACCAGGGGGTGCATTAGGTGCAATTAGTGTAGCAGTTGTAGGAGTAGCAGGCGTTGCGGGATATGAGGGAATATCACTCAGTACTTGTACTTGACTACAATTCGGTTCTAGAGATGGGCTTGAATAAACACTTTGGAAAATTGGTGTAAGGCGAACGTTTTCGCTGGTGGATTCTTCATCATATAGAAGATACAGTCTTTCTAAAGAGCTATCAATTGAGGGTGCAGAGGATCTGGACATGAAAAGCGGTGTGTGCACACGTATTTCGTCTTCAATATCAGAATGTTCACTATCGTCAGAGAGTGCATTTTGAGCAGGGACAAGCGCTAAAATTCTACCGCCACGAGTTTCAAGCTTTTGCTGCAGACAAAGAAAACAAATGCTAATATACAAACTAAGCAAAGCAAAACCCTAAAATTGGCAATGTATGCCCTGACATACAAATTAAATAGGGGTATTTTTTTACAAACTTGGCAATGTATGTCACAGCATACATCATGTTAACATCCAAAATAACACTAATGTAAGAAGTTAGAACTGCAAACTTATTAGACAAATTATATAATCATGATATCAAGCATAGGATTCAGTCGTGAAACTTTTCCCAAACTGGGTAATAATCAATAAAATTATATAAATGCTTTGGAGAGAACAGCTGACGGCCGCCGGTACGCCATTTTCGTCAACTAATGTAAAAACTAGTGACACCAGATGCCTGTTTTATATTTTCTACTAAAAGTTGTTTAAGTTGCAAGGTGATAAAGTGGTATAATATTTTTTAACATAGATCTTGTAAATCGTTGTACTTAGTAATCGAGATTTTAAGTTCTTCATGTTATCAAGGCGTAAGGTTTTTTTTTTGGATAACAGCACTATTTGCTCTCGGTCTAATCATAAAATCCATATTTAATTAGTATTTGGCATTATCTTCAAAAAAAAAAAAAACATATTGGAAGTTAACAACATGACTGTTTTTATTAAAATGAGATTCTTAATTATTTAAAATTTATTTTGCGTTTGGGTGGCAATAAAGCTTGCGAAAAAGACATCTATTCCATAAATTTTTTTTGGTTTAAAACTTTAACTTTAAAACAAACAGAGCTACACCATTTTTTTTTGTGGTAGTGCATTGTTATCTCCTAAGTTGTTTTTATTTTATTATTGCTATTTCCTTTTTTTAATATGTTGAGATTTTGCTATTTCATATTGTTTTTCAAAGGATTTGGTAAATAATTTTATCTCATCTCTAAACTCATTACTAGTATTAAACATCAATTCGTTATACATATTATATAATTTTATTCTACTTTGGTATAACTCAGCAGATGCCCAATCACTAAATACTTATATATGATTAACAACTACCTACTGTTTTTGGGGTAAATACAAAGTTAAATAATTTAATGAAAGTACTTACTGAAAAAGCAATATATCTAATATTGTGGTTTGAATTTTTCATTAAGTCATTTTTAATTTGTCTGATACTTTCTACAGTCACTGGTATAAAACTTATTCTCTGTTTTGATTTTTCTCTCTTGCTACAACTGAATTTCATAAATTGGCCATGGGCAGAATCACCTATACACTTAGGGATAGCGCGCACTAGTGACTTTTGTTGGGGTGACAATATATTCTTTGTCACCGTCATGTCACCATACCTTTTGCGACTGCGCGCACTTGCGATGACAGTGACGAAATTTTTTACATTTGATATAATAATGGATCTCGAACAGATGATTGTCTGTGTACTTATACAGGGTGTTTTGTAGAGGGTCCGACCAACCAAGTGAGCGTGTTCAGGTAGCTATTTAGAGAATACAACTTGTCCAAAAAAAAATCCCTGACCTCCTATATTTTTTAAAGATTTTTTTTGGATTTTTTTTGTTTTTCACTGAAATTGTACCTAATCACTTAAATAACATTTCTAAAATCTGTTTTAAACCGGATGTTTTCATGTAATTTTATTCTAAAATGCATGCTTATGCCACGAAAAGAAAAATTAGATACAATCTGAACTACCTAACTGAAGTAGAATAATGCCCTCTACAAAACATCCTGTATTAAGAAATAAAAAAAAAAGCAAACCTAAAAAGTATTAGGTTCACCCGCTTTGGAGTAATAGGCTGATAAGTGGAAAGTTCTACACCATGTTTGCCAACCTATTTAGTTTGATTAATGTCATAATCATTACAAATGTCGTATATGTCTCAGAATGTCCGGATTCACATGTGAAGTTTGAGACAAATGACTGAACACTCTCATGTATGTACAGGAGATAATGCCTTTGTATTTTGAGGACTAGACAGAGATACTTCAGGAGATGATAATATAATGTAGGATGGGGTTTGAAGGCTGTGAGGTGTTAACGACGCAGAATGCTGGTCATGTCACTATTGAGGACGAGGACTTGAAGATGATAATGACTGAGAATTATTGGGTCGTGTGATCATGTAATGTTGATAGCTGCTACCGAATAGTTAAATAAAGTGGACGCTTGATAAGTGGTCGCAAAAATTGTCTTACCAGAAGAGGTTGTGAATAGTGTGATGTTTGATATAGAGTTTGCTGATTTTGAACGTCATTTAAAATTTGTAATATTTTAATTTGAACTTTTTTTTTAGGAACTGCTTTCAATAGTGGGACAAAAGAGAATGCTAAACATTTTTCATTTTTTTTTTCGAATGCTGCAACAAGTTTAATATCGCTTGCCTTTTTCTGTTCTAGAATATCTATGAGTCGATCTTCATACGCAGACGCAGAGTTTTCCTTACCTTCTCTGGTTTCCATACTTGGGAGAAGTAATAAAAGTTTTTCATAATATCTTTGTTTTCTTTTTTTTGGCTCCTTATCCAGACTTTTTATGCTTTTAGTCTCGTAGTTCTCTTGAAAAACAAGCTCCAATATTTTTCCACCGTTCTTGTACTATTTTTCCTGATTTTTTTTTTTGATATTGGGCAATTTTTTAATTTGAATATTACTTTTATTTGATGTAGTATTGTATTTAATTAATTAATTAATTATGTTATTTGGATTATCTACAATAATATATTTTCATTACAAATATTTAGATAGTGGCTCAAACTTTTATTCTATTTCGTTTGAGTACTTACTTGGACAAACTACAATAAGAGAGATAGTAAAATCTAAAGTGAAGAAGATTGGATCAATATAGCGAATCTTTAGAAGAACGAAGTTTCCGAATGTTATTTGAGTATTATTCGGACGGGAAACACATTCGCATTATTCAGCCTAATAATAGTATTCAAAAATCTTGTTAACGCCTTTTCCGTCGTCATTAATAACTTGTGGAGTCTCGTTTAAGTTTGAAGTAGTATAAGAATCCCTAATCTTTATTTTATAAGTCCGCTTCCGAAAAAGAAAAACGTTTTTATTATGTTTTTTTATATGTCTCTATTTTTATTTACGGACATGTCACGCTTGGTTTATTTGACACCATCATCTAATAAGCGATTCCACGATGCATTGGAATATAATAGATTTCTATTTGACGATCCCACGATTATTGGGCGATATAACACCTCCCTTCGCAGATGAGCCACTATTCCTCGATAGAGTTGCTGAGATGTTGCCGTGATGCACTTTTATCTCGTGGGGATAAAATTCAGTTTTGTCTTTGTATTCTTGTGTTTGGGGAGGTTGTTTCCTTTAAAACGTTTCCAGTAGAATCTTCTGAGTGCCAGACTCATAGAGGACATGCAAATTATCATTAAGTATGCAGGTATCGTTGTAATCTTTCGCTGGTTTTGAGTTTGACTGAAGTTTGTTCAGATATTCTTGAATAAATTAAATGAGGTTCTTGAAGATTAATTGGGTTTAATGTTATAGGATAAATATTTTTTTCTCCTAGATTAAATACTTTGAAGATTCCTTGATTTGTCTTTTACATCTCTTGACCTCAAAATATCTTAATTTTAATTGTAGTATGGAAAGTTAAGATGTTGTGTTTTTGGGACAATTGTTCCAGTGCGCAATTCTTTAAGATGTTAATTTACAGGTTGAATGAAGTTCTTGCTTTTCGATCAGGTTGCAGATGCAGTCAGGTTATAAAATTGTTCTTTAATTGCTTCAAGGTTACTAGGGAACTTTACAAACTGATGCACTTTCAAGCAAAAGAGGTGGGAAATCCTTTTAATTATACGGGAAACTGTGGGTTGGCTAATATGTATGACATCGCTGTTTATTATCTGAAAGCTCCCAGAAGCATAGAACCTTAAGGCAACAAGCAGCTGATTAATGGGAGGTATTGGAAGCCCCCTTTTTGTCAGTTTTTCAAGATCTTTGCTCACGAGCGGCAGAATTATAAACAAAATTATTTCTTTTTTTAATGGGTATCGTTTTCTAAATTCATCTTCATTATAATATTCAAAAGGATTTTGGAAATCACGTACAATTTTTTTTGCGCATATCAGCCTTCGTTCGTTTATTCTTTCATTAATATAGTTATCAAACTCTTCCCCAATGCTGTAATTCATTCTATTAAATTTGAAAACTTATCCTGCGACTACAAATGACTTTCTTTATAGTTCAACTTTTAACACAAACAGTTTGACGCTATGCGTTTCGTAAAGTAACTTCGCGGTAACTTTAGCTGTGCGTCGATTTTGAAAAACGCATAGTGGATGAATTCACTTAAGTATTGTCTATGAATTGGTTTGAATGTCCCTATGCGTTCGTCGGCACTGTGAGATCTCACAGTGTTGCTTATGAATACGGGCGTTAGTCTTGTTAAAGTATTAGATGATGTTATTACCATTGCCTGTGGATTAATTAACTTGCAAGATTGTTTAATTAAAAATTCATAAGTATGACCTAACCTTTATATATCTTTATTATGTAATCAGGTACATACTTACATTATGTTTAAACCAATTGTGTGATATACAATGTTATATGTATATGTTATTACTCTTGTTATTATCATTACAACTATAAAACTAACATTAAAATGTAATTGTAATTAATGTAATTAATGTAAACTGCTCTCTAGAAACCATTACTAGCTCTTTATTAATTACTATTTCAGGTAAAATAGATGTAAGCTAATGTAGGTGAATATTAAAATTTATATTGGACTAGCTTTCCGCCCGCGGCTTCGCCCACGTGTAATTCGGTTATATATCGCTATAAAGTAGCCTGTCGAGATCATTAAAAAACGCTTTTTTTAATGATCTCGACAGGGCTTTTTCTTCCACAGGCTGAAATCTTGTTACAACTGGAATTAAATATAGCCTGTGTTACTCAGGGATGATGTAGCTTTCTAATGGTGAATGTTTGAAATCGATTCAGTAGTTTCGGAGTTTATCGATTACATGTGTAAACAAACAAACATATAAAAAAATAGATTGTTTCTCTTTATAATATTAGTATACATACAAATCTATATAGAAAAAGTAAAGTGAGACAAAATCATCGTCTCAAAAGAAAAAAAAAACAGGATTTTATAGGACGAAGAGGCCTTACAGGATTTCCTTGTAAACAATATTTTTAGTTTTTTTATTATTTACCAGGATGAACAGGTTAGAGGGAGAGCTGACACGCGAGCAAGCAACATACAGTTGTCCATGAGAGAAACAATCTTCTCTTAAATCAACACCAGCGACTTTAAAAGTTTGCCCTTGAGACTTATTTATCGTCATCGCAAAGCAAACTTTTAGAGGAAATTGAAGGCGCTTAAATTCAAATGGAAGGTCATTGGGCATTAGAGGAATGCGCGGGACGAATACCGTTTCTCCTCGGGCACATCCTGTCAAAATAACGGCCTCAACTAAATATTTATGTAAGGCTTTGACTTGCAACCTGGTGCCGTTACACAATTTCGGTGGTTTCAGATTACGTAGCAACATTACCGGTGTACCTTTTCGCAGTGCAAGCCTATGGTATGGAAGACCAGCTGGTTTAAGTGAATTTAAGAATTCGACCGGATAATTTGTAGCGTCGTCTGCATGGCATGGTGTGTCTATGGATTTATAAATCTTTTCTTCTCCGTCGAATGACTTTAAAAGTATGTCGTTAATAAATGCAGCTTGTTCGTTCTTCGGAGTCAAAATAGCTCGTTCGCAAAACCATTCTATAGGCTTGTCTTGTATGTCGGAAATACCTGGATAAATGTGTTGTATTAGCTCCTCGATGGTATATACTAATGTACACATATCTTCAGGGATGTCAAATATACCATCCCTGGTAGGATGTTCACCATTTCCTATTTTTAGAAGACTGGTTGAAAATATACCAGCCGTCGAATCACTCCCCAGATAGGCTCTCATGTTTTTAGTTAACGTTATACTTTTTACGGAGGACCACAAAATCGATCTTTTAAGGCATGCTTGTACTTCATCAGCACGAGCTCCCTTGGGTACCACCGGTAAGGTTTGTCTAAAATCTCCAGCAAACAGCACGGTTACGCCACCCATTAAATTTTTATTACCCCGAATATCTTGTAAAGATCTGTTCAAAGCCTCAATTCCTCTTTTGTGTGCCATGGTGATTTCATCCCAGATAATAATTTTTGTATTTTTTAATACTTCAGCTAGGTGACTTTGTTTTGAAATACTGCATAAGGGTGTTTCTACGCGAGTCAAGTCGAGTGGTAACTTAAAACATGCATGCGCAGTTCGACCACCTTCCAGCAATGTGGCCGCGATCCCTGATGAGGCGACAGCCAAAGCAATATGTTTTGAGCTTCTAATTTTAGCTAAAATTAAGTTTATTAAGTAGGTTTTTCCTGTGCCACCTGGCGCGTCTAGAAAGAAAAGTTGTCCTGAATTTGTGTTAACACTATGCATAATTTTATCGTATGCTTCCGTTTGTTCTATTGTTAAAGTATTTTTATGGTCCTTGACGAATCTCTCTAGAAAATCTGTATTGTAATTAGTCTCTCTTAATAACATAATGTTCCCTAAATCGAGTGGCCTGGTTGGTTGTGGCAACCCATATTCCTTAAGTGAACGCCCACCTAATGAAAGAACGGCTTCCTCAAGAACTTGCAGGCATTTGTTGTATACTTCACTACAAATGTTATCAACATCCTCTATGTTTCTGTGGACTTGATGTTTATAATCTTCCGATAAAATATCTTTAAATTTATCCCAAAGTCCTAATGGATCTGACACTTGACAAAACACTAATAATATTACAAACAAATCCCGAATTCTAGAGGGAGATTCAGAAAGTGCAGCATCTTGTAAGGTAGCATACCAGTGCTGGTCGTCTTCAAGCAAACCCAAAGCTTTGCAAGCAGATTGAAAAGTGGGATGTACTTCACCGTTAACCGTTCTTAGAGCCTCAAATGAAGTTGGCCCTTTTACTTCATGCAGAAGCATACGTAAATAGAAACACTCCGCATTATTGGGATGCACAGTATACACTCGGCCCAACGCGTTTTCTTTTTTTATATCTGGCCAGTCCTGTACGTCAGCTCCTCTTTTTCTTCTTTCAAAGTGACTATTTTTATGCCAAGTATAATACGATGGTACATCTGAATAAATCAAAGTTTTCGCAAAAATATCTACTTGACAAAGTTTAAAGAAGGCTAGATGCGTAGTATTTGGTGGATTATTTAATCTTTCGATAATATTTTCTTGGTTAAAGTATATTCTCTGTCCGTTCTCTAAGTGTACTGCAAGATGAATAACTGGAGGAAAATGTTCATGAATCGGAAAGCCAAAAATCCGCCAAACAGCCTCCGAACTACTTATATATCTACCATTTTCGTAAGTAGTCACCTCGTCATTTTTATTTTCAAGGGCGAAAGTAGCCTGATCCGTCCCTTTATTCACATATTTGCATACATATTTAATAGAGTTTACTGAATTACAGTACTCGACGTTAATATGAGCACCAAAACTTCTTGAAAGTACAGCATTGTAAGGAACAACCCATCGATTATCTAAACATACTCCTTTAATGTCAACAGTAAAGCCACCATCTTCTGGAGAACGACGCCTGTATTGTGGGTAACCGTCTTCGCCAGTTTGAGTTTCTTTAATGAGTTGTTTCGGAAATCTTTTACTGCAACTGTTTTGTTTCATGCAAGGTGACTTGAAATTAAAACTTCCACATGGACCATGCATCATGTTAGATTTAACGATTTCACTAATAACTTTATCAATGAGATCTGTCGTTATGCTATTTTTAAGCCAGAGTAGTATGTGAATGTGTGGAAGGCCACGCTTTTGCCATTCGACTGAGTACATAAAACAGCATACTTCACCGAATATTTTACGTTTCGTCAGTAAGTCCATGATTTTTCTAACTTTTAAACGGAACACTCTAGCGATTAAGTCATGACGGTCGTGGGAATTTTGACCTGGTAACAAATGTTTTGTAATGTCTTCCCATTGTGGGTTACATGTAAATGTTATAAAAAGATCCGGTCGTCCAAAACGGCGAACGTAGGTCATGGCATCTTGGGTTCGCTCATGCATGTATCGAGGTCCACCTGTAAAAGAAGAAGGCAACACTACCATTTGACCAAGATCATTAGGGTCTGCGTCTTGCCTACCTACGGCATCCTTTAAATGGATATAATTTTCTGCTCTTAGTTTAGACTGATTATGACGTATACAATTGAGTCTTTCGGTCTACATCTTAGCATATACGTCAACCAAAAATTGACTGAAGAGGGAGCGATAGTAAAGGAGATGATTGATTTGACCGTCTCTGGACATTATTCGGTAAGAATAGAAATCTGCGGCAGAAATTGTCTTTTTAAGACCCATTTTAGTTTTCGGATCGATCTGGGGTAAATGAATAGAGTAACCATCCTCACCACGACAAAAAAGCAAAGGATATTGCAAAGCGTCGTAAGATCTATGGATTTCGCTGATTCGATGCAAACCACTACTATGGCTTTCTAAGACAATGTCACGCTTTTCAAATTCTTGCCCAACAATGACTAACGCTACTTCATTTGTCGTAGGTGCATTATAACGACCTAAATGACCATCTATTGGTTTTTTTTCGGCGTTAATAACAACTTTAAATGTTTCACAATTAGCTGGAACCTTTTCGATAGCTGTTTTTAAGTCTTTTATGTATGGATTTACATCATGAAGCATTTTTTGAAGCACTTTCACTAAATTTTTCTTTACACCTGGAAAATTTGAACATCTCAAGTTTGCTTCCCTTTCGTCCTCTCCTACAAAATAAATTTGCAAAAATCGAGCATTCTGTTGATCCATAGGCAGTAAACTTCCAATCAGATGATAAACCTGGCCTTGTACCTTAAATGTCGGCATGTATCCATCTTCTGAGACCAGTTTTGCTCCAAATGAGGTCATTTGAAAACACCCATTATATTTTCGGATGTTACTCATAAAATGATTGTGATCAGGATGAAAATCCATAATTATTAAGCTATAAAGTGGCTCTGGAGGTAGTTCAAAGGCCTCAAGCAAAACCTTCCCTCCACTGCAACACATTCCAACAGTTTCTTCTTTCCACTTTAAAGCATTGCACCACTGGCATTTATGATCCATAGTTCCTATACATACATCTTTATCTGCTTCGTATGACAACTCAGGATTATACGCCAGTCCCGACAGTAATTTTGTATGCCATGTTTTTGCTTTAATATTTTTACGATATTGAGACTGAATATTTCTTCGTTCCTCCAAGTGTGTATGTTGATAATTTGCAACTTCCTGTCGATGTTCGTCAGGATGTGAAGTTCGATAAGCAGCTTGTGCTTTCCTGTGTATTTCGGGGTGTGAAGATTGGTAATCAGCTTGTGCTTTCCTATGAACTTGGGGGTAGTTTCGTTGATACACTGTAACCGCTTGCCGATGTGCTGCAGGGTTACTTCGAACTGACTTTTTTTGCTGATTTTTCCGAGTTTTATTCGTGTATCGAGCCCTACGTTTTTTGTTCACTTTTTTTATTTGTTTAGGCATTGGTTCATCGTGTTTTAATTCAGACTCAGACTCAGTCTCGGACTCACTGTTCGAAAATATGATTTCGGGAATGGGTGAAGGCGTTTCTAACCTTCGTTGAGTAATTTTTTTTGCGACCTTTGTTGCCGAAAACGATGAAACTGGAACATAAACGTCAAAATGACCACCAGAAAGCCCGCCAGTAAAGCGAAGACGTTTTACAGGAAGACCTTCAACTCCAGTTTTCACATAAAACTGGCCATCACGAAATACTTCGAAAACATATTCATATATTCGCCCAGCAGCTTCTAATTCGCACAAACTTCCATATGTAGTGGTTTTCATCATGTCGTTGTAATATTCATTTGGCGTTGAATAATTATCTCCAAGTGCAGTACACGACATAATCGAAAATTCCGTCCAGTTTTCAATAACAAAGCCGATTATGCGTTCACGTACATCCCTAGCCCTGTCTTGAGTTCCGAACATCAAAAAAGATAAAGCTCTAAATAAACAGGCTCCATCTTTTTCTATATCTACCACAGCATGAGGAATATAATTCCCATTAACAAACAAAATTTCTTGAACCATTTTAATTAGAAATTTTTTAACTAAAACTATATCTATGGAAATTAACTAAGACTAATAAAGTAACAAACAAATGAATAAAAAATGAAGAATATATTAAAAAATCAACTCACACTATAAAACTTATCCAACACTAACTAAATATACTATCAAAAATATCAAATCTAATCAACAAATCAAAAATTAACTGAAATAGAGAGTAAAATAAGTTAAATAAGTCAAGTTAAAAGTTAATGAATTAAACGTTAAATATTTGTAGTGTGTAATATGTAGTTTCGCGTATGTCCGCTAGGGGCGCTGCTAAAATTACACGATAAATTAAAATATTTTACGCTACCTAGCTAAATGACGGTAACGAAACCATAGCGCGATCTATCTCGATGCCAACGCCATCTATCGAGCATCGAGACAACTCGTGATAGTTAATAGAAAATAAAATTCGGGTGTTTTATTTATGCATACCGATTACGCCGAGATTTATGGATCGATTTACGTGATTCTTTTTTTGTTCGGTAGAGTATACTTTCAAGTTGGTCCCGTTGTTACCTAGTCAGGATCTGATGATGGTATTCCAGGGAAATCAAGGGCAAACCTCAAATTTACAGGCAATTACGTTTTTGACAATTTCATAGATCTGTTTAAGTATTTGCGTCTGATAGTCATCATCCCATGTGAATGAGCTGATGATGGAAGGTACAACTCCTCAACGGTTAGGAGTTGAAAGAAAATTGTGACTTTTACTGACTAAAACCCACCTCGTTCCTTCAGTTGCCCTTTGCGTTCCGGGGCCACGGTATCTCGTTAGAACTTTCCCGCAGCCCCGGCTCAGTTTATCCCGTTTCCCCCCCTTGGGGGTTGACATTTCAAAAATCCCTTCTTAGTGCTCACTTATGTTACTAAAGGAACCTCTGTTCAAAATCTCAGACTCCTATACCGAGCGGTTTCGGCTGTGCGTTAATAAATCAGTCACCCAATCGCACCCCCTAAATCACGATTGGAGGGTAGTTTGAAAAAACTTATAATGTCAAACATATTTACTTGCCTATGTACGTGTTCATGCCAAGTTTCAAGTTTATAAACCCAAGGAATAAGATTTTTCATACAAACGTTTTTACCCCTTTTCCCCCCCTTGGGGGTTGAATTTCCAAAAATCCTTTCTTAGTGCTCCCCTACATATCCCAAGGAACCTACATTCCAAATTTCAGCTGTCTACGACCAGTAGTTTCGACTGTGCGTTGTCTGTCAGTCAGTCACTCAGTAACGGAAGAGTTTTATATATATAGATTGTAGGTATTTAATAATGTGAGCACAAATGAGGTATTTTCTAAAAAAATAAAACAAATATACATTTATCTTCAAATCACAATCTTGCTTTTTATTTATTTAAACTTTTATATAATACTGGATATACATTATCTTTCCACAAAGGAATTATAACCTTAAGAAAATCTGATACATATTTTTCATCATATATAATGTTCATTATATCTACTTTCTTATTGGCACTGTAGTTGCAATCAGCTACACAGAAGTAGCCTTTTTTATGTCCTGTTAATAACATTTGAAGTTGCATTTGCGCATAAAAGTTCTGGGTTAGTTTACCATTATTCACATAATTTTTCACTGATTTTTTACTCATAGGACACTTAATTTCAATAATACTATTTTCACATATACCATCAGGTGAACCTGCTAGCATGGGATAGTTTTTAGACAGCATTAAACCATATATTTTAATTTTTTTTCCCAGGTTTGCACTAACTGTTTTTCTCACATCTTCCTCCAATATTCTACCAGGTATCATGGCTGTCGTGTCAGGAATTTTTCCATCCATTATTACTTTCGTTATCGTAATTTTATTATCGTTTTCGTCTTGTCGAATAAAAGATTTTGTTATGTCTGTCTTGAACTTTCCTACTTGATCCTAACCCTACTTTATTCGTTTGAGCACCTATCATAAATTTTTTATGGAATTAAAGTCGTGGCTCGAGCTCTGCTTCAGAGTTTTATCTTTTGGTAGAGAAGTTACAGTATCATCTTTACATTTGCCAATGATATGTAACCTAACTAACCTAACCCGAGCCATAACTTCAACGTTTTTATGACGCTTGCATCTAACTTTGACAAAAGGGTTTTATTAATACTATAAACGATTAAAGCCCAATTTAGGCGTGATGTTAAAAAAATATCGTATATTAGCTTTTTTGAGGTTACTTATTGGTTGGTTGTCAACCTTTTTGGAATCATTTAAAAAGCTATCAACTATTACATCCAACCATGGAGTACGGCCTTGGAAATCCATTTGTACAAAAGCAGAAATTTAAGGGTTTCTCTGGCTCTTGGCTATGAAACTTTACCACCAGAACAACACATGCCAGGAGTTTCATCTCTCCATTTCGATCCTTCACATTGTGTACACCTTTCAATCAATGCGCCACTTTTTAAATCAATCATAGCGCCGTTATCAAAAGCTGCGACTTGAATTGCAACAAACAAGGCTGGGATGGATATTATCAGGAAATGTGAAAACTTTCAATTGTAGTGTCGTTATTAATAATTTATCTGAATTATCGAATTACTGGAAATAAGAGGAAGTAAATTAATGTGCCACTGACATGACGAAAGGCGAAAAATATTGCGAACAGCTTTGTAAAAATACAACTAATCATTAGAGAGCGGTAGGCACGGAATTGTGCTTCCATTGAAGCTACAGTTTGAACAAAATTTAGGCTAATCAAAAAACAAGGCCATCGCACAATTTATAACTTTAGAAAAGAAATTGGGTAGTAATAAGCAGTTTTCTCAAGGCTATAAACAATTTATGAACGAGTATTCTAGCCTTGGTCATATGAAACCTGTGCATAACAGTCAACAAGGACCCTCATGTTACCTTCCTCATCACGGAGTAATAAAAGCTGACTCATGTACGACTAAGTTACGAACGGATTTTACAGCTTCATCAAGAACGTCATCTGGTAACAGCCTAAATGCTTTGATGGAACGGGGCCCAAATTTTCAAAATAAAATTTGCTTATTTTAATTTGGCGTCAGCATAAATATGTAATTACTGCGGATATTGAGAAGATGTTTCGTCAGATCCTTGTAAATGTGTCAGCTCAACATCTACAGAGTATTGTGCGGAGGGAATCCCGAGGGGACCTATTGACAGAGTATCATCTTACTACTGTTACATACGGTACAAAGGTCGCTACATATCTCGCTATGCGCACATTAAGAGAACTCGCAGACGATTATGCGCAAAAATACCCTTTAGCCGCTGCCGCATTAAAAAACTCTTTTTATATGGACGATCTTTTTGAACATTGATGTAACACGACATTACCTCCTCGCAGAAGGAAGCCACCTCCAACCAGACCTTCTCGCTGCCCAACATGGCAGTAACGATCGCAGGCAGCAGACGCCTGGAGTCGTCGGCGCTGCTCCACCCAAGCCGGATACTCGACCAGGGTGTGCTGCAATCAACTTGCGCGCCACAGTGGTGGCACGCCGGGGTCTCCTCACGCTTTATCCGGTGCAGGAACTTCCCGAAGCAACCATGCCCAGAATGTACCTGCGAAAAACCGGTACGTGAGGAAACCGTGCCTCCTATCAGTCCATCCCTTCATGACTGGACCGATGGCGTCCAGACTCCACCGTCCGAATCTGGCTTCGGCCATCTCCGCCATCCATTGGCGAATCCATGGCGAATGTTCTCGCGGGCCGCCAGCCGGACGGCGGCCCTCTCCTCTGGTGCGGGGCGCTCTCCCCGCGCCCTCTTGTCCGCCGTCCAGTGATAGACGGCGGATAGCACCTCGGCCTCCAAGTGCCATGGTGGAGTTCCCGCCATGGCGCAAGCCGCACCGTGGCGAAAGCCCGCGCCAATCTCTGTGCGATGGCCCGTTGGGGCCTACGCAGGTGAGCCAGGTTGTACCCCCCCGGGCGTCCGCCCATATGGGGGAGCCGTACAGGGCCATGCTCTTCAGCACGCCGGCATAGAGGCGCCGGCATGCTGTGGGTGGCCCTCCCACGTTCGGGAGGAGTAAATTTAGGCTCCACGCCGCCTTTTGGAGGCGCGGTGAAAGTTCACGAAAATGTTCTCGGAAATTCCACCGCCCGTCCAAGGTGAGGCCCAGATATTTCATCGTGGCACTCACCCGCACCCTCTCGACACCCACCATGATATGGGCGTCATGCGGCCGTCCCCGCCGACGAACAAGATTTCCCTCTCCCGGAGGTAATCCGCCAGGAGGGCCCGCAAATATGGAGGCACCCCATCGTATTGGAGTGCCTCAGTAATTGTGGCGTGGGGGATGGTGTTGAAGGCATTGGCGATGTCAAACGACACAGCCAACACGCCATCCGCCGCCGCCACCGCCTCTTGTGTGACGCGCTTCAGCTCCTGTAGCGCGTCTATCGTGGACCGACCCGCCCGAAACCCATACTGGGCCCCGGATAAGTCCGGGCCGGTCCCCCTTAGGTGCTCCCTGAGCGGTGCTGCTATCACGGACTCAAAGAGCTTGGCCGCGTCGTCCAAGAGGACGAACGGCTGATATCCGGCAGGTGAATCCACCGGCCGTCGTCCTGACATTATTAGGACATCGCACCGTCGCCGGCGGCTGAGGCGCCTTCTTCATCTTCCCCTTCCTTTTCACTTGCGTCCACTCATTGGCCGCGGTGGCCGAGGGCAGCATCGGGTCCATGCAGCATCATTGAGGCCTGCGGGCCACGCCTGCGGGCTCGTGTGTCCGGGTCGTCGAGCTTTTCGACAACCAAGGCGGCGAAGTCCAAGCGCGACTGCGGTCGTGGTAGTGGGCGCACCCCGGCAGGTGGCCGTCGTGCCGTGGCGGCTAGGAACACCCCAGCCGCCAAAATGGAAATGGAGAGGCTGGCCTGCCTCTTAAGTAAACAGGCTCAGGTGGAGGTGGACACCATTATAACCGTGGCCACCCAATCTTCGAAGCTGCCGAAGGCATGCCAGGCGGCCTTGAAGGCGTCGGCGGTAGCGCTTCAGGAGATTGTGGCGGAGGTTCCAAGTCATAGCCGCTTAACTTATCTAATTATATCTGAAGCACATACATTATTTTATATTTATGTTCTGTGTTATAGGGATAATTTATAATGCAACTTTAAGAAAGTTTTTATTTATGATGAAATTAAAACATATTTGTAAACACAATCAATAACACAAAACACTCAAAAATTGTAACTTTAAAAAATGTTGCTCAAATTCTTGTCTATGACGTATAAATCGTCTTCTAGTGTTCTTCAACACCGACTTTGTAATGCAACAATTATTTCACTAAATAATATAAAAATCTCAATGAAAATTCTATCTGAAACTTTATTCTCTATTATTTATTTATTTATTTTAGGATATTTGTATGAGAAAGTAATGTGGTAGACATTAAAATGACATAACATTGATATTTAATGTCATTAAAGTATTTATGTCAATTTATATACATCATAACGCGTTCTAAACTTTAACGCGCCAAGATATGGAATTGACAAATTGTATCCATGTGAAGTTTTTGATTTCACAGGGTACGTTCATAAATATAACATCCGTTGTAATCGAAAGGTAGATTTTAAAAAGATTTGGTTTATTTGTTTCCAATGTTTGTGTTTAGTAGATTTATTTTAAGAAAACCATCAATAAATTTTATTTTAAAATACTATTAAATCAATATCAAGATGAGATCAAAAATAATATCTAAATCTTTTAAAATTACGATCTAGTTTTCGAACTATATATTCAAATTACGTTAAATTTAAATGTCATGTCGTTATTGAAAATATTACTTACACAGATATATTGCATTCGTATTTAAAAATTAGAGTTAGATTTTAGGTAAAGTTTATCTTCTCTTTAATAATTAATATAATGAATGTCCTATTACAAAGACAACTTTTTAGACGTTTGCGCCAACAACGTACGAATATTAATAGAAGATTACTTAGGGATTCTGGGGATCCTTTATCACTAGATCCCGAAATTTTTATACGTGGCTATAGAGTTACGAAGGAACTTTTTAGTTTTTATGCCAAAATCTTCGTGAAAAAATAGCAGCTACTTTGAGATGTACGAGCATTACAATCGAAGTCAAAGAAGTATATTGTAATTGTAATAGTGTAATCGAGAACATACGTTTATTCTCAATTTTAATATTATATTTCTTTTAGATCCTTACTACCCTGAATTTCCTGGCTATATCAAAAACCCGTGGGACAAGACTGGTTAGCACCTGTCAGTCAACCAACTGTAAATCTCTCTATAGAGGAGGTTGTGGAAGCTTAATATCATCTCATGCCACAATACATTAAATTTCCTATCACAGAACAGGAAACCAACAAAATTAAACAAGGGTATAATTATTGTTCGTATTATTTATTAGAGCTCAATGTATCAACATTTTTTGTAGCAAATCAGAAATTTTGCAGGAAAATAAGAAAATTCATTATTCATCCCTCGCTAACTGTATGTATTAATATAAAAGATTCTATGAAAAGTTACGCATGCCAGGGGTTATTGGTTGCATTGATGGAACGTTGACTACCATAGGTGCACCACGAACGCATCCAAGCGAAGCAACATCTTTCAGTAGGAAAGGATATCATGCCGTTAATGCAGCTATGGTAAGCGTACTTTACATTATATTTCACCAAACCTGTATTATGGGTCTTATTTTAAAATATAATGTCTTCTATCGTCTTTTCTACTTGAAAGAATCGGTAAGACCATCCATCCAGCGGGAAACCAACCAATGACTACATTACAGACAAAAAATATTTTGGGTGTTGTATTGTTTCAGATATGTGATAGTGATATGAAAATAAACGGCAAAATTTTAAGGAGCAGCTCATGACAGCTTTGTTTGGCGCTCATAGAGCTTAAGCCGACATATTGAAGAGAGTAATGACCGTGGCATAATTAGTTGCTTTTTAGGAGATTCGGGTTACCCACAGAGACCATGGTTAATGACTGCTGTGCTTCATAGTAATGAAAATACCACAGAAACTCACTACACTAATATGCACGTTCGTGCACGGGTGTGCGTTGAACGATGCATAGGACTCTTAAAAGATCGTTGGCGATGTTTATTGCGCGATGCCGCGAGTTTTACATTATGAGCCCACAAGTGTGCAAAAATTAAAAATGCCTGTGCTATACTGCACAATTTATGTTTAAACGATAGCATAACCGTGGATCATTTAGATCATTACTATATATCCAATACATACCAAGATAGTCCCATGGAATCCATACCAATGGACTCCATTACTTATTCTCGACAAGAAATAATTAATACTCTATGGCAAAACCGTACATCAAACTAAAGTTAATATAATTATATTACCCATTTTTTTATCTCCCTGTTTAACAAAATATTATTTTCTTCGGCAATGATATTTTTCTTTTTCTCTAAAATATTTCGTTGTGTTTTAATAAGCAATTTTTGCTCCTCAAGTTGTAAAAATTTCATATCAAAATTATCTAAAAATAAATAATGTTGTGAATCTTTGCAGTTTTAATAAATGAATTATATTTTTTTTACTTTTGTTACTTAGCCTAATAAAATGCTTAATATAGCTAAGCACGTTTTATTTAAAAACTACCTTTTTTAACAGAATGCTTGCACTTTCTTGATTTCGGTGGCCGTGGCCCTGGCGGCAGAAACAGTGGCGACAGCGATGGTTCGATCGTAATTGTGTCTTGCTGCAGTGGCTATTAAAGTTTTGTCTGTGACCGTGGCGTTATGCTTTCAGATAGGGTAAGGTTGCTTAAGTCGTACTCCCTAAGGGATAACCGCTGTAATATTTACTACAATTGAAATAAAACAATTTATTCTGAATGTATTAAATATTTATTTAGTTAGAATTATGTACAAAAACGGGATTATTGCCACGGTCAGTTACATTATTATTATTATTACCTCGATATTTCGAAGCGGTTACACGCTCCATGGTCACGAGTAGACACAATTATTTATTTAGTTTACTTTCAAACAACATTCGTATAAATTTTAAAATATTTTATTAATATAAGTATTTTTGATTTTTTTTAAAAAGTAGCTTCCTAGTAAAGTAGTCCTAAGTCGTACTTAGAAAATAGACTTCAGTGAAACTATAATAATAAACTATATAAAATAAAAATCACAACAAGAGATCACTTGAACAACTTAAAATCTAAACTTCTTGAATTCTGAGATCAACATAAAACGTTTTTGGTAACAAAATCAAACCTTAAATATAATTCTTATCTCTGCAAATACCAAATTATCTTAGAAAATAATCGAGATTGAACACAAATGTCACAAATATATTTCTTAATTTTACTTTCAACCCCAGCACATAGGTCATGTATCCAACCTTTACATTTTAAGCATTGGACCATATTTTCTGGGCGGTCTTCTTTACAAAGTTGACATAACCACGATTCTTTAATTTTTATTTTTTTATTTTTCTTCTTTTGAGCATGTTTCTTCTTATTGCATGTTTCTTCTGTATTTTTTCTTTTATTACTTTTATTCATTACTTTTTCTGTTTTATCTTTATTCAATTTGAAAGTAGGCTTCTTCACACTATTTTTGTTTTCCTTGGTTTCCCTTTCATTTTTATAGGGAGTTGAAATCAATTCCATTGTTGGGTTAGTGCCCTTTGAATTTTTTTTTATTATTGTTTGTATGCAAGGTACAGGAGATAAAACATTTAACTGAGACTTTATTTGTTGACTATCTGTTAAAATATTGTCATTATGTGATGTAACTTGTGATATTTTGGAAGGTCCAGGTTCAATAATAGGTGGTGTTGAATCTCTGGGTGGTAAGGGTGGCGTTATAAGTTTTTGTGGGCTTAAAACTGTTGGAGAACATACATCCATTCCTAATGGTGGAACATTTGTTAATGCCGTTAATATAGATGGTGATGTAACTCTATCTGGTGTTTCCCAGTTGATTCACTTGATTCATCAACTACTTCATTTGATGGATTAGAGACACATACAGAAGCTACAAAATCCTCTACTTTGAGTACATTTCTGTCACAAGGCCATAATCCTGTTCCTCTAAAACTATTTAAGGCAATATCCATGCGAGCTGACCTAGGATATGCTTTTCCGAGCAGCTCTGCAACATTAGCTTGTTTTATGACACTGCCAGGATTTGAGCGGAGCCACGTTGTTGCAGCGTCATTGTAAGAGCTTTTCAATGATTTAAAAAAGGATCTATCTAGCGGCTGTAGGCGATGCGTTGTGTGAGCAGGAAAAGAAAGCATTACTATGCCATGGTCACGAGCTATCTGGATCGCTTCTAGATTTTTAGTGTGTGGGCTGTGACCATCTAGAAGAAGCAATATTTGTTTTCGATCACCTTTTTCTAATTTCTTGCACTTGATAAAATGTTGGAGCCAATTAACAAAAAGTTCTGATGTTAAACAACCGTTCTTTGAACATCCAAATGCTGTGTTTGGCGGAGCTCCATTTTTTAAGGCATCATTTAGTCTACTGCGCTTAAATATTAACATAGGTGGTAAATATTCTCCTGCTGCATTCATTGCGCATACGCAAGTTGTGGTCAAGCCCCTTTCTCCACTTGTGACTGCACCTAATTGATGTTTACCCTTTTGAGCAATAACTTTGGAAGGCTTATGAACGGTAGATAGTGCAGTTTCATCCATATTATATATTTCATGTGCAGCAAATTTGTATTTATCTAATATTTCTTCGTACTTGTCAAAAAAATCTTTAACGCGTTCTTTATTAAACCCTTTACTTCTGGCCATCGATGTTGGTTCTGGAACACGCAAGGACAAATCAGGATGCTCTTTCATAAATCTGTAATACCACTTTTTACCTGCTATTTTTTTGTCTTTATTAAAACGATGAGGTATTTGGAATTTTTCAGCAAGCTCGAAAGCAAGTTTCCTGAACTCAGTAGTGGTTAGTTCAAAGAAACACGAGTCCAAGTTAATCAAATGCTGTGCTAATACTTCTTCCATTTCTGGAGTCATATCATTAGGTCGTCCGAATTTTTTTGTTTTTATTTAATCCTTTCAAATGACGTCGCAGGGTAGGCTTTGGTATATTAAATCTTCTACAAGCTTCATTAAACCCAATTTCTCCATTACGATGTTTTTCCAAAGCTTCATTCATATCCTCTTGCTTCCAAGTATTATACTGTCTCTTCGCCATATTTATCACTTGATAAAATGATAAGATTTTAAAATAATTTTCTTACTACCTAAGTCGTACCTTATGGGGTTGCTTCCGCATGGGGGGACGGAATCAGTTTTCGGGAAAAAAATAAATTTCATTTGTTAATTTTTATTTTGGAGTTGGGTGAATAGTAGACAACGTGTTATTCGATTCCAGCAGGCGGCAGCTATTTTGTTACTATTTTGTTTTGTACTAATTTCTACTGTATGTTCATTTCATAATAAAATGACTACCGCCATGGAGATCTGTGTAATTACTTAAGTGGTTCGCATTTCGTTAGACATTGTTGTTTATATAACTATAAGGTTGTTGATTGTGTACCCAAAGTGTCGATGACCAGGTAATTTAATGAAACATGGGTTATGCGGACGATGTTTGTATTGCAACTGTTTTTAAAAATATATAAGCAAAAATTATCTATGTAGTAGTTATAATACTTGTGGCGCTCACGCACATTTACAAACTCAACACATTGTTTTACATTTGGTTAAGGGTTCACCTATGATAAAATGCCCTGGAGTAAGTGAATCGGATCTTGACTATTTGTACTGATTTGCGATGTAGGTCGGGAGTTTAAACAAGCTTCAATTTGATATGGTAAAGTAGACATTTCTTCAAATGTAAGTGTAGCGTTGCCTATTACTCGGCGCAGGTGATGTTTAGTTGATTTTATTCCAGCTTCCCACAGTCCACCAAAGTGTGGAGCATGAGGTGGAATAAAATGCCATATAGTCCCGTTGGTTGCTAAACATTCAGCTATCTCAGCCGACATAGATGATTTTTCTTGCTTTAACAACGTCTTCAGCTCACGGGCCTACAAAATTTGTGCCATTTTCACTATATACATCAGTACAGTGGCCACGCCGGGCTACAAAGCGTTTGAAAGCTGAAAGAAACCCTTGCGATGTAAGATCGCTAACCGCTTCTAAATGTATAGCTCTTGTGGCCATGCAAACGAATAAGCATATATAACCCTTAAATACTCGATGGCCTCTACCTTTGGTTTAATAGAAACCACAGTAGCTGTTGCTATAGACAAACTTTATTATAGAAAAGTACATAGATAACAAATACATAGACAACCAATTTCCAAGAAATTACATTATGATATAAATTTATTTATTTATTATTATAAATGCTTGTAGTATTAAGTTGATATATTTTAACATCTCCTCTTATCAAAATAATCTAATATCCATGTAATAACAAATGAATATAAACTACACTTAAATAATACTTTGAATGCCTAACTGTTTAACTTATTAATAATGTTTCACACTACTTAATCCTTTCGTTAACAAATCAGCATGCATTTCAGTAATAGGCAGATGTACAATCTTTACTAATCTATTACTAACAGTTTCCCTAACGAAATGGTGGCGTACATCAATGTGTTTAGATCTCTTATGGTATAATGGGTTTTCAGATACCGTAAAGTGGTCCTACTTTGCCCCAAAATTTTCTCCGAATTTGTTATGAGTAAAACTGTATATAGACGTTTCACTTTAAAACACATATTTGAATTTATATTGCAAGTGTCATTCTTGGTCTATAGTATTCCAGTGCTGAAAATATAATTCTATAGCGTTTTAATATATATACAAAATAATATATAAGGAGCAAAGTTACCCATCAAGTTGGGCAACTTTGCTCCTAAATTTTATTTGTACTATAATTCAGTCATTTTAGTGATTGGATCAAAGTAGAAACCTTATAAGTTTAACTATGCTCCAATAAATCTCGACAAAAGTGAATTGGCATTCATACTACGTATATTTTAATGGTCTAATGAAAAAAAAAACGATTTTTCATTAAAACCTCTAAATTAATAATAAATCCTCACAAGTTATTAATCAGTCTTTTATTTTTTTATACTTACGACTGCAATATTAGGTAAATACAAACGTTAACTGTATTTATCAACAGTATCTTAACATTAAATAGTTTACAGTAAGTTTCTTAGGAAAGCTTAAAAAATATTATTACAAAATTTAAACTCTTCTAAATTCAACTCTATTAATATTTAACAAAGAAATTAAACTTTCTTAGAAATAAACAAAAAAACTCTTATAAAAAATAACTTTGATATTTTATAGCCCCCAAATATGATCGAGTTCAGGAACCGAAAAAAAATCACGACGTCCCATTTTTTTGGGCGGGTTTATACATCCTACTATTTCGTTCCAATCATACCAGATTTCATCCTTTGGCATAGGCCATTTCCAAAACTTAATGGATCGTTTCATAGAAGATATATATGGTCCCTGTTTATCAATCTTTGTAATAACGCCAGGAAAACATTCACCTTCATATGTAAGTGCCACA
Organism: Napeogenes sylphis; assembly: GCA_959347405.1. Lineage (NCBI taxonomy): Eukaryota > Metazoa > Arthropoda > Insecta > Lepidoptera > Nymphalidae > Napeogenes > Napeogenes sylphis. Next base: position 13,212,386 of record OY365785.1, on the reverse strand, counting down.
AATTGACCAACAGCTTTTACAAGTGGCTTAAAACTGGTACTTTTTGTGGTCTCTGGATCCTCATTAACTTCCTCTAATAAATCTGCGAGAGTGCCATCATCGGAGGAATTGTGAACAGAGAAGGTATCACTTCCTGCATAAGTACTCTCACTATCGCCGCGACGACGCGAGCGAGGACGTTTTGAAGAGGATGGCTGAACTAAATCCTCATTTTCTTTATTTTCTAGATTATGAATCTCTTCTGTTACACTTTTTCCGGGTACAATGTTAAGTTTGGTACGGCGTTTCCTCGTATTAACTCCTTTCGTCCATTCTATTCTCTTTGCTTCGAGTGTTTCCAAAAAGCAATCTTGTACGGCATCTTTGTTAACAGGATGTGGTAATCTCTCCAACAACGGCATAACGTCGATGGGATAGGTCCCACATTTTTGAAACCGGCTTTTAAATTTTTTTCGCTATTTTCTTCTAAATCGGCAAAAAGTTTAGTCAGTAAAACAGGGAAACTACTTTTCTGAACAACTTTTTCGCGACTGCCTTGTGTGCTGGCTTTCCAGTTAGCAAGAATGTTTCGTCATGCTATTTTGACTGGTCTAAAAAAGGCAACGTCAAGAGGTTGCGTTATGTGTGTGCTGTTTGGAGGGAGACAAACAAATCTAATGTCATTTTCATGACATGCCTGTAATACACTAACAGAAATATGGGAAGATAAATTGTCGCCAATGATAACCTTCGTACCGTCTAGTTTTTTGAGTCTTGGTAGAATAGAAGTGAAAAACCAATCATTGAAAATGTTCATATCGAACCAACCGAAAAGGCTACAATTATATCTGGTCCCTTTCGGTCCACTTTCCGTCCATGTATTCCATAGTTGCTTTGCTATAAACCACGTAAAGTGGTAATAACTCTCCAGCAGCATTTCCTGCGAACATTATAGAAGTAGAGCTTTTTGAGGTGTTTCTTATTTGTTCAGGATATTTCGTGCCCCGCTTAGTCAAAATTTTTTTTTGACCAGGATCATCCGAAAGGTTCGTTTCATCAAAATTCCTTAGATTTTCGGGTGGTATATCTTGGACAACCTCTTTCAAATTCTGGATATATTCTGTGAGTGTATTTCGATCAACAGCAGCTCTACTCCGTTTTATATTCGCAGCAAATCGTTGTGATAAACCATCATTTCTTTTTAAAAAATTGGACACCCATTCGACTCCTGGATAATTATCTTTAAACTTGCTCACTTTGCGACCGATTTTATCCAAGTATGATTTTATTACAATACGAAGATCGGTGGTCGTCAACGGGAAACCATATTCGCTTAAATTTTGGATACAAGATACGAATAACGCTTCTTCTTCGGGAGTAAACGTGGTCGGAGCACCTGGTGGCCTAGCTGTTTTTTTAGATCTTAAAAGTTTTAAGTGGTTGATGATAGTCCTGCGTGGAATGCCATATTGTTCGCTGGCTTTTCTTTGGGTTAACTCACGGTTTTCTATTGAAGCCAAACATTGTCTCAAAGTTTCTTCTGTATAGTCTATAATTTCTCGTACCTACTTTTCTTTTGTAATATCTTGGCATGATGTTATCTAACAAAAAAAAACACAATTAACTCAATAAACTAAATGAAAAAAGCGTTAACTGTCGAAATAATATGAAAATAATTTTCGTATAGTAATATGTAATAATATGTTGGGGTATCTTTGCTCCGGAGCAAAATTACCCCAACCTGTGGTGCATAGTAGGACCTTGCACGTAGAAGAGGTTAGGTTTTAATATTAGTGTGTAAAACGATGAAATAGTATCGATTACACATAAATAATTAGATGTACAACTATATTAAACCATTCTTACCTCAATTCTCTGGTTCAAATAAACGATGGACATGGATTTACCCAAACTTCAAATTACACTGCGTCACGTAACATCAACCTCTAACAGATTAAAAAAATGGCGGGGCAAAAAAAAGATAGCAGTGTTGCCAATATAACATTATTTCTACCGATTCCTTTTGAAATTTACAAATAACTTAAAATGAATTAGAGACAGAAGATAGTAAATCTTTTTTTGAAATTGGAGCAAAATTACCACTGCAGGAGCAAAGTAGGACCACTTTACGGTAACTTCTGAGCCCCTTGGTTATCATTGTGTATAATAATAGTATAATTACAGCTTATAATTTCAGATAGCAATTTTTTTTAAATATATTGCCTCCTTACAAGCTTCACTTATTGCCATGTACTCATCTTTTGTACTAGATAATGCCACTGTCGATTGTTTTCTGTACTCGTATGATATTATAGTACCAGACAACTTAAAGCAGAAGCCTGTTAAAATCTCCTGTCAATAGTATTTGATGCCCAATCTGAGTCGACAAATCCTTCTAAGTTTTTACTGTCATTTGTAAACAGTAAACCATAACACTTTGTTTTATTTAAATATTTTAACACTCTCTTTGCATGTTTCCAGTGAACTGCAGTATAGCAATTGTTAAATTGACTTAAATAGCTAACACTGTAACTGATATCTGGGCGTGTAAGTATGGACAAATACATATGACTTCCTCTCAGTTGCTGATAAGGATGTTGTTTACCAATATTTTCTGACTTATCCAATTTTAAATTACATTCAATGGGAGTATTAACTACTTTGTAGTTTGACATCTTAAACTTATTTAAAATATGTTCGACATAATGCTCCTGATCCAATGATATACAACTATTTTTATATATTTTTACTCTCATACCTAAGCATTTTTTACTTGCCCTCGGTCTACGCAGAGAGCGCACCTGAGGACTCCGGTGCAGCCTACACGGGAGTGACCCGCTAGGCCGCACCGGTAACAGACCGAGCTGCGGTCTATTCCGGAGGGGCAGACCGCACGCGTGGCTCTAAACACCCGAAACACCGCATGGGCCGCTCCTCCAGGAGCTCGACCCTGGGCGAGCTCCACCCTACCAATAGCCGTCCTGCCTCCAGCAAAATTTTGGCTGCACCAACAGGGCACCGGGCAAAGGTGACGCCCGTGTGCCCGTTGCCCCAGTGAATCTCACCGCGTGGAGAGAATCGCTGGAGCACTTGGTGTTGCGGCTGATTGCTGCCGCTACTTTGGCAGAGTCTTCCAAACCTTTAAGTTTAATCCCAACCCGCTTTAAGGGTTGAACGACTTCTGCCACACCTGCCAACGTAGAACGGAGGCTTTTCGCCAGCCTCCGCGCCATTGCCGGGGCCGCCTTGGGGAGCTCTAAAAGCCGCGCTCTCGTGGCCGACCGCCGGTTTGTAAGCCCGATCTCGCCGACATCTATTTTCTCGGGGCGCGCTCGAGGACCTGGGTGTACGTCATCCCCTTTGCCGCGGCCTCGGTCTGTAGCGTTATGATCACCGCAGGGGACCGAGACGGCGGCTTAGTACGAGCGATCTGTTGGGTCGCGTTCTTGGCCCTGCCGCTTTTGCGCTTCTTGCGCTTTCGCATTTTCACCGCGGGCCGTTGGGCAGCCGAATCCGCAGAAGGAACCGAAGGCGGGGCAATCCTGCGGGGAGCGGCTACTGGAACTGCCGCCGACGCCTTTGCAGACTTTCGTGGGGTGCTGGGGGCACTCTTTTTACCCCTTCTCGCCACGGTTGACCACGCTTCAACCCTGGGAGCTGCAGGAACCGGAGAGGCGAGGCGGCGAGGGCGTTATAGGCAGGGATTGAGCCAAAATGAGTGGCGACCCCGAGCGACTATACCCGCGCACTGAAGGCCGGGAAGCCACGACTGTGGCTGCAGCCGCAGTCGTGGCTTCCGTGAACCGTTTCGTCCGTTTCGTGAACCGACCCCCGTGGTCGGTTCATCCGCATCCAAGTCGATGATGTCCGAGTCAAAATGAAAATCCGTGTCCAGTGAGCTTGCCAAGTCGTCCTCTCCTACGCGCCTCACACTCAGTTTCTTTGGACAGGTTGGTGTGTTCTCGACCTGTGCAGCCCACCCCACCCACCCCGTATTACGGAGGGAAGATGGCAGACGAATCTGCCATGACGGTTTCTCCAGCGCAAAGCTTGGGACCCTCCCGGGGACATATTTTAAAAGAAGCCTTTTCCATAATTTCTTTAAGGGATGAGGTTCCAGCAAACACAAACACAAACACACATAAAACGAACCATATAGAGGTTACCCTTGCAGCACACTTAACACAAGTTGTACAATTTCGAACAAAATCTTTTAAACGGTTTTTCACATTTATTACCCAATATTTAGTTCGAATGTAATTTATCATTATATTATTATCATAACTGTGGTCCACCGTGCAATGTGTTAATGCCTCAGACAAAATAATAACCTAATTTTGACAAAGTTAACTGTGCTCTGTCACGTGTTCTTCATTGGTTTGAAATTAATAATTCGGTATTAAATACTAAGAAAACTAAATGCATGGAATTTACACTTCCTAATGTAAAAAGTCAAGATTGTAGTTTATTCCTTAACAATGAAGTGCTAGAACTGACTGAATCGACAACTTTCTTAGGTATAACTTTAGATAAAATGCTCCAGTGGAACCCCCATCTCTCGACACTCGCAAGCAAACTTAGCTCAGCCGTCTTTGCAATTAAAAAAGTAAGACAATTAACAGACGTTAATACGGCTCGACTCGTTTATTTTAGTTATTTTCACAGTATATTGTCTTACGGTATCTTACTATGGGGCAGCACTGCCGAAATTAATTCTATATTTATTTTACAAAAACGAGCTATACGGGCTATTTGTAACTTAAAAGCTAGAGACTCCCTAAGAGAAGTTTTTAAAGAAATCGGTATTCTTACGGTCGCTTCTCAATACATTTTTCATAACTTACTATATATTATACGCCAAAATTTAAATGACTATAAAAAAAACAGCGACAGACATACTATCAATACAAGAAATAAAAATAGGCTCGAAACGCCTAAATTTAGACTTCAAAAAGTTAAGAAATCCTTCATGGGCTTGAGTATACGCATATATAATAAGGTTCCACAAGATATCTTAGATCTTCCTTTTCTTGGTTTCAAGTCTAAAATTAAAGGTATATTATTAAATAAATCTTACTATAACATTCAAGAGTTTTTGGTTGATCGAAATGTGTGGAACTTGGGTCATTGACTCATTTGCAGGGTTGATGTTATAATTTATAAGTCAAACATTGTTAAATTTTATTTAAAAAGAGCAACTGTTGAGTTTCTGGCCAGCTCTTCTCAGCAGAACAGCATTCCGAGCTGGTGGTAGCTTACTCACAGACTGACTATACTGACCAATTTAATGTAATTGACGATTCAAAAGTGCGTGTAAATGCCTACTTGAATAAAGATATTTTGAATTTGAATTTGAATTTGAAAACTAAATTAGTAAGGTGACACTTTGCTGGTAGAATAATCGGATGTTTTGTATCACTAAAATTTTAGCCATTTCAAGACGGCCGCCAACTATCAAAATCTCAAAACCATCAAGGAAGGGATTTAACGAGGTAAGTTTGCTATTGCTAGATACTGTTCCCTTTTCTTGAAGTTCGTTTCTTTCTTGTATAAAATGTATCATTTGACATTGTTTAATGCAAATATGAAGTGCTTAATTTAACTCCTTACAAGTTAACCAACTTGGTAATTTAGAACATTGAACTTTGTTCCATATTTTAATGAATCGTTTACAATAAGCCACTACTCTAATTATTTTGCAAAGAGATGAAAATTTTGTCCATAACTGCAGTGGAACTGTCTCAGTTATGGTGTAAATTTTCTTTGCTTTCTCCTCTGATATAGTGTCTGGAAAATGTTTTCGGTTTGAAGATACATTTGCATCACTCAGCCATTTAGGACCTGTTTTCCACAATCGTAATTCAGGTAAATAAGAAATATTAATACCCCGTAATGCACAATCTGCTGGGTTATCAGCAGAGCATACGTGTGACCATTGACTACTATCTAATATGTTTAATATTTCAGAAACCCGGTTCGCTATAAATGTTTTCCAACGACTTGGATGATTATTCAACCACGAAAGCACGACCGTAGAATCGGTCCAAGCATGCAAGTCTTTTTTTGTTTGAAATGTTCAATATTACAGCAACTTTTTACAGTAGCTTAGCCATCAGGACGACTCCACATAATTCAAGTCTTGGAATAGAAATTTGATTTATTGTTTTAGAAGATACCAAATGTACATAAGTCTCTCCAGCTTTACTTATAAAACGTATGTAAACTACAGCCGCATAAGCTTCACAAGAAGCATCACTAAATCTATGAAGTTCTAACTGACCATCATTCTCATTGAATATTTAGTAAGTTCAGTTAATTCCCCACGATAAGTAATCGCGCTTTTTCGCGGGTAGATGTACAATAAGCAACACATACTTTTTGATCCTCAGTTTTAAAAATTTTATTAATAACTATAATTCTATATATTTTTCACAAAAGACCGTATTAAATGTACTAGTAACAATCCTACTTACGTGGCATTAATCAACTCTCAAGACCAACAGTTCTCACAAAACATCACAAATGGATTTGCACACTCAACTACGTAAGAACATGGACGAGATTTCTAATATGTTTGAGTCTCGTATGGATCTTTTTGACAAGGAACTTGCACAATCTCAAACTTCAAAAAATTCTTCTGGCACTCACAAGGATCTTTCTGGACTTGTTTCTGAATACTCCGCATTTAAGAGTCTGGTCTGGAAAACATTATCTATGTTGCGGCAGCAGTTGCAATTATTATCAGAAGGATTTGATAAGTATGAAGCCAGATCTAGATGTAAAATTCTTTTTCACGGTCTGCAAGAGAGTACCGATGAGAAGACAGACTCCATTTTAAGGACCGTTATTTTGGAACACATGAAGCTGCCAAGTACAGTTGTTGACAATATAGATGTCTGCCATCGACTAGGAACAAAAAGAGACCGACCACGTCCCATTTTGGTGAGGTTTCTGGGTTTAACATATAGAAATATAGTCTGGAACTCTAAAACCGAACTCAAAGGAAGTGGTTACACAATAACCGAGTTCCTCACTAAGCCCCGGCAAGAGGTTTTCGCAGCTGCACGTAAGCATTTCGGGATCAGGAACTGTTGGACCTCAGAGGGAAGCATAGTCATTGCTCTGCCGGATAAAAGCAGGAGCAAAATAATTTCTTTATCGGAGCTTCAACCTTTACGTCATAAATATCCCTCTGAATCTTCTTCTTCGGCTAATCAGGATTACAATCAGTCTTCCAGGACCCGTCGCGCTCTTAAGGTACCAACAACAAAACATTGAAGTCCGAGTTGTTAAGAATTATTAGCGTCACTTGGCGAATTGAATTTTCTCCTCTTTTTATTTTGAAATGCGTTAAGTGTGTTTAAATTAGTTCAGTGCTTTTCTTTAAATAATACATATGTTTTTTTTTACTTTTCTTATTCACAAGTGTAAACATATAAGTGTTAGACAGTGATAAAACGTAATTATAATATGTTAGTGTTTTGACATTTGTCAGTTGTCACTAGCGCTTCAGTTGAGCGTTCGGATATTCACAGTAGAAAGGCATCACCTTTTTATATATTATTATTTCTTTACATATTTTAAAATGCATTTTTCATATTTTGTTTCTTTTATGTTATTATTCTACTGTAACCCATTTACTTTGTGTTTACTATCGAGTCTTTACCAAATTATTTTACTATACATTCCTTTTGCCACGATGAATGTAGTAGATTGTTAATTTGAAATGTAAAAAGCATATTTTTTTTTTGTTATAATAAGGTTTTTAAACCGTTTTGTATAAATATTTATTTTATTTTATATTTTTAGTATTTATCTATATATTTATACTAAATTTATGTCAGATTTACTGAATTTTGAAGATGAATATTTTTCTGGTACTTCAAATGACGACTTTGTGAGTGTTTCTAGTAATTCTTCCTCCCCTTGCAGCAGTTCTCCTTCTTTTAATGCTCAAATTAAAATTAATTCACTCTTTTGTAACATTTCCGAAAGCATTAATTTTGTTCATATTAACGCGTAAAGTATTCCGGCTCACTACTCAGATCTTCTTGCATCTTTTAACAACGTTCATGTGGATGGTATTCTCGTCTCTGAATCCTGGCTGAAACCCTCTCTTGCCTCCTCTTTCTACAATATTCCCAACTTTACTCTAATACGCAACGACAGTATTTCTAAAGAAGGTGGAGGTGTCTGCATATATCTTCGTGAAAATATTTCCTTTCACATAGTTAAGCAATCAAATCCTTCAGATGAACCTACCTTAGAACATATTTTCATCGAAATTATGGCTCGTCATACCAAACTTTTAGTTGGCGTTCTTTATTGCCCTTCTCTTCATGTTAATTATTTTACTACTTTAGAATTCCTTCTCGACATATTATCTCCTTCCTATAATAACATTATTTTAATGGGTGACTTAAACACTTGTCTAGTTAAAGGTGATCATAGAGCTCAAAAATTTAAATCATTGATTTCTTCCTTTAATCTTACCTTGCTACCCCTCTCTGAAACTCATTTTGCACCTAATACTAAGCCATCACTTCTTGATCTTATTCTTGTTTCCAAATCAGAAAATGTATTAACTCATGGTCAGCTCACAGCACCTTTCTCTTTTCATGACCTCTTATTTCTTTCCTATAACTTACCTTTTTTTAAACGTAAACATAAGTTTATTTTTCGTAGAAGTCTCAAAAATATCAACTCTTCAAATCTTATATCTGACGCACGTAGTATAAATTGGTCTGTTCTGTTTGATTTCAATTGTATTGATGAGATAGTCAACTTTTTTAATGCAGAACTTATTAAGTTGTATGATATCCACGCACCTGTAAAACGGATACGAGTTCGATATGCTCCCGCACCCTGGCTTTCTCCAACAATTAAATCATTTATGGCCAAACGGGATAAAGCTAAAAAAAATTACATAAAATATCCATCACAGGAACAGTTCGACAATTACAGAAAGCTACGTAATCACTGCAAAAATGTGTAGAGATGCAAAACGCCGTCATAATTTTTCTTCTATCCACAATCTCCAAGGTACACAAATGTGGAACTTCTTAAAATCACTGGGTGTGGGTAAAAATCGCGATACTTCCAATCATACTATTGATTTAAATTTACTTAATACACATTTCACTACTCCTCCCATAGCTCTCTCCAAGGAACAAAAGTCCAAAACTCTGCAACAACTGAAAAATTGCACCCCACCTATCTGTGATTCTTCCTTTGTCTTCCAGGAATTAACGGAGGGAGATGTCAAGAAGTCATTGTTATCAATCTCCTCTACAGCCGTAGGGAATGATGACATTAGTAGAGACATGCTTATTCCCTTAATCGAAGTTCTATTACCAACAATCACATACATTTTCAATTTTTCCTTAAGAACCTATTCATTTCCCTCAGCTTGGAAGGCTGCTCACGTTATTCCCTAACCGAAAATTAAAAATCCTACTTTACCTTCTCATTATCGACCTATATCCATACTTCCTACCATTTCAAAACTTGTAGAAGATGCTGTCTACAAGCAACTCTCAGAATTCATTCTTAGAAATAATCTCCTAAGTACTTTTCAATCCGGTTTCCGTCCTCACCATTGCACTGGTACAGCATTACTCAAGGTCACTGATGATATCCGTTACGCAATGGATAGAAACAAGAAACAGCTTACTATAGTAGTTCTTCTTGAAAACTTCTTGTAAACTGGTTTCGATCATATCTTTACGGGCGTCGGCAGGTTGTGAAGTCCGATGAGAGTTCCTCTGATTGGACAGATCTTTCTGCTGGGGTACCACAAGGCGGCGTATTATCTCCCTTACTCTTCTCTATATTCATAAACGAAGTCTCCAAAATAATATCTTCTCACTACCATCTCTATGCAGACGATTTACAGCTTTACAGACATTCCACCTTCTCAGAGCTAGACCAGTGTATCAAATCTGTTAATAAAGATCTTGATAACATACGCTTGTGGGCACACGAATATGGCCTTTTAGTTAACCCTAATAAATCGCAGGCTATAATAATTAGTAGCAAACAACTACGCAATAATTTAAATATGACTACCTTGCCTCATATAATTTATGATAAAACTCCGTTGCAGTATTTGGACACGGTGAAAAATCTGGGATTGACAATAGATTGCCATTTCACCTGGATAGCTCAGGTAAACGATGTAAGCAGGCGCCTCTATCATTCCTTGCACTCCCTCAAACGCCTTCAAAATTTCCTTCCCGTTAAAACTAAAATTATGCTAGTGCAATCTCTTTTAATTCCTCTCCTTGATTACGCGGACGTTTGTTAACCCTTAATTTGGCAGAATTTTTTTTTTACATAAACCGATTTTTTTTATTGAAATCGGGTTTAAGACGTTTTAAGGCATTACAAAAAAATACGAAAAAATATCTTTACGTTTCAGTTTTCCTGAAAACTCATGTATGACACAGCATACATTGCCAAGTAAATAGAAAACCAAGGGATCAAAGTCGTGTATGCTGGGATATACATTGCCAAGTGCAGTGACTAATGAAATACTGACGGAAGTGAGTCCTAAAACTTATGAAATTTCGACGGGAGTTTATCCAGGAGCAGGAATAGCAAAAAAAATACAAAAGATAATAATAGTATAAACGTTTATTGAACTGAAATGACTAATTTACGCCTTTACATGGTAATCTAATTGACAGTTTCTGGGATTCTTCCCTGTTAAGAAACATAGCCGCACTTTGCATTTCATGCACAATACAGTGGTAAGCTTCTGACATAGCTTGCACCTGCCTTGAGTGGTCATTATCATAAAATGACCAATGGCATCGTATCGTAACGATTCCACTGGGTTAGCTGATGGCACACCTTTTCTGGCTTTGTCATTTTTATCAGCACGACCAAATTTTTTCAGGCCTTCGTATATTTCGTACCTAAAATCTTTTAGAGGTATATATTGCTTGCTTGATTGAGCTTGATCCCGCCTATATAAAAGCCAGGCATTATTTATGCATATGTCAAGTATTTGAACAAAAATACCTATGTACCAACGCCTACTTTTAAATGGTGTTTTATAGAGAGATATAAGCATGTCGGCTAAGTCGACTCCCCCCATATGTTTATTATACTCCTTGACTATTTGGGGACAGTCGACATCGATTTTGCTTTTTGTCTCCTTACAGTATCTTTTCATTTTTTCGACAGGTTCTACGCCTACATATGAACTAATTAGGGTAACAGGTTTGTTATCGTTCCATCTCACTACCGATAATCTATTTTTGTTGCACACTACTTGTGAATAACTTCCTCTAGGCTTCTTTTTCATCTCTTTCTCTGAAGGCAACACTTTTTCTGCTCCTCTAAGTCTATTGTTTCTTATAGTCCCCAAACCAAATATACCGTATTCTTCGCGTAGAATGTAAAACAGCTCAGGGCAGGAAAAAAAATTGTCACAGAAAACAAAAGCCGGTTTGAATTTTATGCTTTGACATAAAGCGATTACAATTCGTCCTCCGAAACCTATAGAAGCTTCCTTATCTGAAAACGTGTAAAATCTGAATGTATCTTCGCCACCATAAAGAAGAAAATCATATACCATGCCTGAGACTCCGGCGCGGACATAATTTTTGAAACCCCACTTGTTGGGTTTGTCCTTCATATATTGACGGCGTTTTCCAGCTTTGGTTCCTTTATACGGAATCATCATCTCGTCTATACTAAACTTCCGTTCCGTTTTCCTGTGCTAGACAATTTTGTCTTACTTTCTGCACAAATGGCCTCACTTTGTAATATCGGTCGGAATCCTGTATATTATTGTCAACGAAGTGCAAATTGCGACGTATTTGTTGATATCGTTTTAGTGTCATCAAATCTGCTACTAAGTTATACCTGTATCGTAAACTCCAAAAGTTGGTATATGCTGGCATATTCACGACCCCCATTATAATATGTATGGCTAGAAAATCGCGCTCATCTTCCGTCAAACCAAGTGAACGTCCAGTGTTTTCTATTGAGTAAGAATTTGTTTGCTCTACGATATCTGTTAGAATGTCTGGCGAAAAAAATTTATAAAAATAATCCATCGCTGATATATCCGGAACATCTGTATAATTGGAGTCTTCTTCTATAATAGCTCTGTGTCGAAAAACGGCTTTTTTCCACTGATAGTTCAAAGTAAATTTTTTCATTAGTCTCGGTCTTTTCAGGACAGGAACGGTGGGCTGACGACGTCGGGATCTGGTTTTTGGATTTGGTGGATTTACTGGAGTAAGAGGAGTTGTTGGGAGTGACGGAATATCACTCAGCACCGGTACTTTATTGCAATTTGGTTCTAAAGACGGACTTGAATATACTGTTTGAAAAATAGGCGTAAGTGGAACATTGTCGCTGTTGTAATGTTCGTCATCATCTACAATGTTTAGTCTTTCCAAGGAAGAATGAATAGAAGGTGCTGGAGAAGAAAATGAAGAAAGCGGGGTGCGTACACGAAATTCCTCTTCGACATCTGAGCGCTCGCTATCGTCAGAGGGTGAATTTTCAGCAGGCACAAGAGCTAATATTCTACCACCTCGAGTTAGTAGCGTTTGCTGGCAACAAAGAAACAAAAAAACATGCTTCAACCAAAATTAAAAAGCAATCCCAAATCACAAATACATGCGGTATCTTGCAAATTACAAATAAAGCATTTCATTACAAACTTGGCAATGTATGCTGTGTCATACAGATAAAACGAAGGGTCTTTCATTACGAATTTGGCAATGTATGCCACAGCATACATCAGTTTACCGACCAAAATAAACTCAAAACACAAAGTCACCATACACAAAAACATATCAAATCCATTCGATTATACTGTTATGCATAAAATATAGTTCATAAAAACACCACAAACCATGTCAAACCAAGTTAAAATAATATAAATACCTTAGTCAACACAGATGAGCTACGCCGGGCCGCCATTTTCGAGACCGAATGTCAAAATAAGTCAAAAATATCAAAATGTCAAAAATCCCAAGGATACTAGACCGATAGCCCTAACAAATACAATTTCCAAAATATTTTTCTCTTTTTTACAAACTAAAATGACGCAATTCATGATTAACAATAGATATTTCAGGCCTAATCACCAGAAAGGGTTTTTGCCCGGAATTTCTGGATGCCTGGAACATAATACGTTAATATCGGAAAGCCTTAAAGATGCTAGAACTAGCGAGAGACAAATTACGGTTTGTTGGATAGACTTAGAAAACGCCTTTGGGTCGGTACGACATGAACTAATGATGTTCGCGCTTAAATGGTATAACTTTCCTATGGTAGTTCGCGACATTATTGCATCATATTATTCAAAATTAAAATTCTCAATAATTTTTAATGAAAACCATTCAAAACCACTTAATTATAACGTTGGTTTATTTCAGGGCTGTTGTATTTCTCCTATTATATTTAATATCGTTATTAATATTTTAATAGACAAATTAATTAGAAATGAAAAAAAGTGGGGCTATCGGTTTAAGTTCAACAACAAATACACAGAATCCATACTAGCTTTTGCAGATGATCTCGCGATACTGACACGTAATCCGAAACAATGTCAGGTACTTTTAAATGTAGTTGAGGATTTCTGTACGTGGACGGGCGGATTGAGGACAAAACCAAGTAAATGTTTTAGTCTGTGTCTGGGTAGACGGAATACCAAATATACCTCTTACGATCCGGGTCTTATAATGGGCGGTCAGTGCGTTAGTACGGTTACGGAAGCAGCTCCGTTTAAATTTTTAGGTAAAAAAATCGATTACCAAGGCCGTACTCCATCGTTGGATGTAATAGTCGATAGCTTTTTAAACGATCTCAAAAAGGTAGACAACCAACCAATAAGTAACGTCAAAAAAGCTTGGATTTACGATAATTATTTAACATCACGTCTAAATTGGCCTTTCCTCGTGTATGATATAAATAAAACCCTTTTGTCAAAGTTAGATGCAAGCGTCATAAAGACATTGAAGTTATGGCTCGGGTTAGCGCACTCAGCGGACTCTTCAACCTTATTTAGAGACCGTAACAACTTTGGATTAAAATTAAAGAAACCATCGGAGCTCTACAAACATCTAAGAGTTACCAAAAGACATATCATCGGAAAATCTAAAGATGATACTGTAACTTCTCTCCCAAAAGACAAAGTTGCCTCAGAGTCACGACTTCAATTCCATAAAAAGTTTATGATAGGTGCTCAAACAAATAAAGTAGGGCTAGGATCAAGTAGGAAAGTTCAAGACATAGACATAACAAAATCTTTTATTCGACAAGACGAAAACGATAATTACCGACTCCACGCGATGAGCCTAGAAATTCAAAACGAATGGGTGACCATAGGAGATTTTTGTATTCCACTAGCTTTGAAGTGGCGCACCTTAATTTATGATTGGTCCCCAGCATTATTAAAATTCTATCTTAATGCATTCCAAATGACTCTCCCAGATCAAAGTAATTTAGTAAGATGGGGCAAAGCCACCGAAAAGTCTTGCAACATCTGTGGGGAGGCAATAGGAACCGCGAAACACCTATTAGTAGGGTGTAGGGTACTTCTAGATAAAGGTCAATACTCGCGTCGCCACGACAAGGTATTAGAAATTATACGGGAAGCGGTTAGTCTTTCAGTAGCAAGAGCGCGGAAGGGTATAACAACCACCGAACGATCTATAGAATTCGTAAAAGAAGGCTCCTCCAAAAAATCAAAAGCGAAGCCTTATTCAATATTAGGCGCGGCTCCTGATTGGATTCTCATGGACACGTATGAAAAGCATTACAAAATCCCTGGGGATGTTGGTGTTTCGTCATCCAGACCGGACTTATTCCTGTATTCGAAACATCTGAGGCGCGTGATTCTTGTGGAGCTTACTGTTCCTTGGGAAACAAACATCCCAAGGGATCACACATTCAAGCTCAATAAGTATTACGAACTAACTGTGCTCTGTCACGTGTTCTTCATTGGTTTGAAATTAATAATTTGGTATTAAATACTAAGAAAACTAAATGCATGGAATTTACACTTCCTAATGTAAAAAGTCGGGATTGTAGTTTATTCCTTAACAATGAAGTGTTAGAACTGACTGACTCGACAACTTTCTTAGGTATAACTTTAGATAAAAAGCTCCAGTGGAACCCCCATCTCTCGACACTCGCAAGCAAACTTAGCTCAGCCGTCTTTGCAATTAAAAAAGTAAGACAATTAACAGACGCTAATACGGCTCGACTCGTTTATTTTAGTTATTTTCACAGTATATTGTCTTACGGTATCTTACTATGGGGCAGCGCTGCCGAAATTAATTCTATATTTATTTTACAAAAACGAGCTATACGGGCTATTTGTAACTTAAAAGCTAGAGACTCCCTAAGAGAAGTTTTTAAAGAAATCGGTATTCTTACGGTCGCTTCTCAATACATTTTTAATAACTTACTATATATACGCCAAAATTTAAATGACTATAAAAAAAACAGCGACAGACATACTATCAATACAAGAAATAAAAATAGGCTTGTAACGCCTAAATTTAGACTTCAAAAAGTTAAGAAATCCTTCATGGGCTTGAGTATACGCATATATAATAAGGTTCCACAAGATATCTTAGATCTTCCTTTTCTTGGTTTCAAATCTAAAATTAAAAGTATATTATTAAATAAATCTTACTATAACATTCAAGAGTTTTTGGTTGATCGAAATGTGTGGAACTTGGGTCATTGTATCATAAATCTTGGGTCATAAATCAGTATTGTATTGCGAATAGCTAGTAATCTCCGCAATTTGTTTTTTGTTGTAAATTAATTTTTGCTTTATCGACCTTCTGCATCACACCGATTCCTTAGAAGTCACTACTTGCGGTAGCATCGGGAGTCGGGTTGCCTCCCTCCCTCAAATATGTGCGAAGGGGGTGATGGCTGGCTCTTGTGTTATGCTCGTGAACGGGTGCTGCTTGTGGTGACTGGTTGTGTGGCAGGCCGAAGATTTGTATATATATATGTATATATATCTATATATATATATATATGTTTACTGTTATTATTTAATTTTCGTTGCCTGAAATCATTGGGCTTCTTTTCCGATTGATTGCGACGGTTCTAGTTGTTCCAAAATTGCATTTAAGTTTATAAAATAAATAAAATTGACTCATTTGCAGGGTTGATGTTATAATTTATAAGTCAAACATTGTTAAATTTTATTTAAAAAGAGCAACTGTTGAGTTTCTGGCCAGCTCTTCTCAGCAGAACAGCATTCCGAGCTGGTGGTAGCTTACTCACAGACTGACTATACTGACCAATTTAATGTAATTGACGATTCAAAAGTGCGTGTAAATGCCTACTTGAATAAAGATATTTTGAATTTTGAATTTTGAATTTTTTTAACCAACGAACTGATCAGGAATAAATTTATAGTTAGTTTGTACGCGGTAGAAGTGGGAGCGAGAGGTATAACAGCAAAATCTCTCTATAGCCTACTTAAAGATCTTGGCCTTTCTAGAACAAGCATCGGTTCATTTCTAGAACGTACTTCAAAGGCGGCATTAGTAGGTTCTTTCCAAATTTGGTTAGGTAGGGAGAGGAGTGTGGAGGGTGAAGGCGAGCGTTTTTGCGCATAATAAAGGGGCCCCTTAAACCTACTCCTGGGTCGCAAGTCCCAGGCACTGCTTGCACTCCTCTCCTTGCAACGCGATGGCCCCGCACCCGCACGGTGAATCCATGGATTGCTAAGAAGCTTCGTCTCGTCTTGCCAGAGACGTGTTTTATTTTTCCTTATAAAAATAATTAGTATTGCAATGAATTAAAATGATTTGTGACACAGACATTTTTATTATACTATGTCAAATATTTTTACAAAGTTAATGTATGCCAGTACATACAGTAGGACCTCTTTAATCCGAACTCTGAAAATTTAGCCCCCGTTCGGATTGGTGGAGCGTTCGGATTATAGGGGTATAGATGATAAGGGTATTTTTTGTGAATAAAACTACATAATAGATACATACATAATACAATATTTGTATTCATCTATAAACGTTACATATTTTATTCAACATTTTTAAAGAAATCCAGTATTTTGGTTTGTCGTGTGGTGTTTAATGACAAATAAAAAGCTTTGTCTCGTAATTTACGTAAAAGCATTTTTTCTGGCAAAGGAATATCCACTTGATCAGCCCATTCAAGACATGTATTTAAGGCAGACATGGCGCTTGAATGGGAAACGCTTGCCACGGGTTTAGCGTGTGAAATCTCTTCATTTTCACCATCACATTCCTGTGTTACTTGCCGTATAATTTCATCGTCAGTAAGAGGTTCAGTTTCATTTAGGTCATCATTGCTTAGTAAGAAGTTATTAATTTCAGCCTCAGAGTAGCCTCTATCAACGAAAAATGCTAAAGGAATGTCATCTTCGGATTCAAAGTCTTCGCCTGTATGTTCTTCGATGTGTGATTGAGGCCACAAGGGAGACCAAGATTTTTTTATTAGGTCCGCATTCAAGTGATGCCAGCTTTCAGCCAGTAAGAAAACAGCATCTTTCATGGTGGTCTTCTTAAGGACATCAGATACAGTACATTCAGATTCCAATTCTTGCTGAGCAAAAACTTGCAGTAAAAGTTTTTTCTTGTAATTCACCTTTATATTTTGGATAACGTTTTGGTCCATTGGCTGGATAAGAGCTGTGCAATTAGGAGGCATATATAAAACTGTAAAATCTTCATCAATGGATTGCAGGTCTTCATCAATCATGATATCAATTTTGATATTTTCTCGCCGGTCATTTTTAATTGCCGTATACCGTGTCTCTTTTTAAATTTTTCCAACCAACCTTTACTAGCAGAAAACTCTCCGCGCCCAAGCCTTCTATGAAAGTATTTCGCCTTCTCCATTAAAATATCACCTGACAAGGGAACATTTTTTCGACGTTGTTCTATAAACCACGTAAATAATGCATCTTCGAGTTGTGGATTTTCGGGTGTTTTCAACGTCTTTCGAGCACCTGGACCCTTTTCAGTTTTCACAACATAAGATCGTATTTGTTCTTCCTTCTTTTTAATATCGAAAATGGTAGATTTGCCCACATTATATTTTTGAGCAAGAAAGCTAAAAGAAATACCTTCTTTAAGTTGATCCAAAATCTCGCATTTCTGGGAAATAGTCAGGGTAACGTGTTTCCTTTTCTTTGACGTCGAAGCCATGATGCAAAAGCACAAATAACAGTCAAATAACACACAAAATGCACGAGCGACACAATAGCTACACAAAATGGCGTACGGATAACAAAATCAAATACGCGTAATACCTACTCGACGTTCGGAAAGTAACTGGCGGGCGAGAGCGAGACAGCGCGGACTCGGGTCGGGGGTTCGGATTACAGAGGTGTTCGGACTAGAGGGGGTTCGGATTAAAGAGGTCCTGCTGTACACTGCCAATTTAAGGGTTAACTGATGAGCTGCTTGGTAAGTTAGAGCGACTTCAGAATGTGTGCATCCGTTTCATCTATGGATTGCGCAAATTTGAACACATTTCTGAGTACCGCCAAAAGTTGAAATAGCTCCCGATCCGAATCCGCCGGAATATGCATGTGTTAACGCTTCTCTATAGAGTGCTTCAAAAATCATCTCCTTCTTACTTGCGAGATCGTTTTCAATTAAGTCCACCCAGAAATTTACCAGAACGTTCCTGTCTTTCTTTAAAATTTCTTGATGTACCACGGTACAATACTATATTCTATCGCAAATCCTTCACTGTTCGTGCTGCGCAACTCTGGAACTCAATCCCTAATCACATTTATAAAGACTGGCCTTCTATCGCTTTCTTTAAGTTTAGGTTGAAGAATTATTTACTCTCACTTTAAGATTGTCTTGAAAATATATTGTGATTATCGGTATATCTTTTTCCGTATGTATGTATTTATGAGTATGTATGTATATATACATATATGTAGTGTTGTTGTCATTTACTTCTGACATGCTTAATTCTGGTCGATCTGTTACATAAGATGGAGCATAATCCAACTCTGTAAAAATATTGCGATTGAAGGGCCAAATGCCACTTACTGTGAATCCAGACATAATGTTTTGAGGTGCTATGGCTTGTGGTAAACTGTTTTTAACTATTGCCGGAATGTCATAGATAGTCATTGTCTTGCCAGGGTTACTTTTAATCCAATTATCACAGGCCGTGTTTACATATCTCTTTAGTGGCCCATAAACACTGCGATCCAACGGCTGTAGTTTATGAGAACAGTGGGGTGGAAATGACAGGACCACAACTCCGTTTTCTTTGCAATAATCCAACGTCTTGATGGATAGGTGAGAATCATGATTGTCTAATAGCAATAATAATGGCCGCTCAATGGAGCAACGAGTTTGCCTGACAAAATGCAAAATAAAAACATAAAAACAGTCCTCATTCATCCATCCCGACGGGTTTGCGCTACCGACCGATCCCGTTGGTCCGTTGTTAACAAAATGCTCTTTATAATTCTTCCGGGGGAAGACGAAAAAAGGTGGTATACTATTCCTAGTAGCTGACACGGCGAGTGCCATTGTGACCAATGTGCCGGGCTCGGCTGACGTTAGAGCACCAATCTGTTTCATACCTCTTCTAGCAATAATTTTTTGCGGTTTTTGAACAGTGGTAATACCTGTTTCATCAATGTTCCAGATATCACTTCCTTCAAACTTGTATTTCTCCAAGACTCTAGATAGATTATCAAAGAACAGATTGACATTATGAGAGTTAAAACTGACACAAGAATTGTTAATTTCGGTGCGATCAGATCCCTTCGAAGCTTTCAGGCTACTTTTGGATGACAACATTTTGGACTTTATTGTTCGTGAGACAAATTTAAATGCAGCAAAATCTTGCAGACTCCTGGTGTGAAATCTAAGTATAGTGTAAATAGCTGGAAAAATCTGACACGACAGCAATTTTTAACATTTCTGGGATTACTTCTGCATACAAGAACCATAAGGCTAAGTAGACTCAATGTTTACTGGAAAAAAATTGGCTATTCAACATTCTTTCTTTTTCCCAATATATGTCCCGTAACCGCTTTATGTTAATCTTACGATGCTTACATTTTTCGTCGCAGGATAGTTCAGAAGATAGACTGGTCAAAATTCACCCAATAATAGATCATCTTAACAACATAATGAATAAAATCTACTATCCCGGAAAACATCTGTCTCTCGGTGAATTTATGGTACTGTGGCGAGGTCGTCTACTTTTTAGGCAGTACATAAAAAATAGGAAACATAAATATGGTATCAAGTTCTACGTTTTCGCGGAACCGGAAGGCTTAGTTCTGAAATTTCAAATATATGCTGGTGTCGGCGATGAGACTTCAGGAACTGGACTTCAAAAAATTGTAGTAAAATTACTTGAAGAAAAACTGGACTCTGGGCATAGCGTATACATGGATAATTATTATAATTCATATAATTTTGCATTTAAACTATTAGAAAGAAAAGCTTACTGTACCGGTACTCTAGCAAGAACCGAAAGGGTAATCCCATAGACCTTGGAGCCCTAACACTTAAAAGTGGCGAGAACAAGTCATTATTTATGAATGGTATACACACTCTGCAGATGAGTCTAAGTAACGCCTTCTTTTTGTATAAAAAATATTCCGCTACGAGTAAAACTAATTTATATGATTTCCGATTGCAAGTATTAGAAAAGTTACTGCCAAAACCGAACGAACTTGTTTCAAAAAAAAAATATTCTAAATAACCATAAGTTATCAAAAATGTAAACAGTTAAAAGCAGAGAAAAGAAAGAAACACAAGGCACAAGAGTTAAAACAGAAATAGTAAGAAAAGGATGCAAAGGCTGCAGAGTAAATAATAAAGAGTTGCGAGGTTGTATAAGTGCAAAGCATGCGATGGGTGGCCGGGATTTTGTGTAGAATGTTTCTTTGTTTTTCATTAATATTTTAGAAATAGGGTTTTTTCTTAAAATTTTAAAAGTCTGATTCGATGCCCGTGTAATAAGAACAATTTCATTTTTTTTAACCCTAATATATATTTATTTTACTACCAATGAGTAATGATACCTAAGAAATAACATTTCCGTTAAAAAAATGTTTTGGCCCCCAAAATGAAGTTAGTAAAATTAATTGGCACTCAATGTGTTTAACGCTGTGTGTAGGGGAGGTAGGAGAGGGATTGACTTTTTCACAATTAAATGCGAAAAAAAATTGATTTTATAGATAATCAACATTTTTATATAAATATAGAATGTAAAAAAACCGATACGGGCAGGAATTCGAACCCGCGACTACTGGGAAACCGTCCCGTCGCTCTACCAACTGAGCTACCGTATCGCTGTCCGCCTCGGTGAATTAAGCATTCTATATGTGATCGTCTTTATCGGGACGGTGGTGACATCTATTATCATGACATCTATAATCAACATTTTTTGCCAATTCTCATTGCACATCACATTTGGCTAGATATCTTAGAGAGAACTTTCTTTAAAGTATAATCAGTCTCAACATTACAAGATAATTCAGAAATTTAGTCAAAAGTGCCCAGCGCAGTTGGTAGTGCTCAATGTTGTGACAGGGAGATTTGGGCACACCCAGTGGCAGGCTTGGACATGGTCTATAACAATGTTTTTCAATCTTTGGGTCGCGAAGCCTTACTCGGGGGGTCGCCGACTGAAAGAAAAGGCAAGGTCTAACATCATATCATCCTCCTACCCTGTTCCCATTATTTGGGGTCGGCGCAGTATGTATTTTTCTTCCATTCATCTCTATCAGCCGTCAACTCCTCACCCACGCCTTTCAAACACATGTCATTCATCACACAATCCATCCATCTCTTTTTGGGCCGTCCTCTACCTTTGTATCCTTCCACACGCAGATCTAATACTCTTTTCACAACCTGTCTTTCGTCCCTCCGCATTACATGTCCATACCATGCTAATCGTCTTCCTCTCATCTTATCGGTCACTGGTGCTACTTTCATGCTTCCTCTTATATACTCATTTCGTATCTTGTCCATTCTCTTAACTCCACACATCCATCGCAACATCCGCATTTCATTTGCATGCAATCTCCTTTCGTCCTTTTTCTTAACAGGCCAGCATTCCGATCCATACATGACGACAGGTCTGATGATTGTTTTGTATATTTTCCCCTTCAATTTGATGGGCATTCGGGGATCACAAGTTATGCCTGTGACCTGTCGCCATTTCATCCATCCTGTCTATATCTCCATCACCCTGCAAGAGTGAACCGAGGTACTTAAAATCCGAGCAAGTAGGCAGTGCTACGCCATCTAGCATGATAGCAACAGGACCGGATAATCCGCCAAAGTCACAGAACAAATACTCTGTTTTTGTTCTGCTGATCCTTAGGCCAACATTCTCCAGTTTCTGTTGCCATAACGCTAGTCTACTCTGTACCTCGAGTCCATCTTCACCAACGAGAACGATGTCGTCGGCGAATAGCATGCACCAGGGTGCCTCTTCCTCGATGTCTGACGTCAAGGCGTCCATAATCAACAGGAAAAGGTAGGGGCTTAGAGCTGACCCTTGGTGCAAGCCTACAGCCACACCGAATTCATCGGTATTGCCAGCGAACGACCGAACGTGTGTACATGATGAAATGTACATAGCACGAATCAGCTCCACATACTTACCTGGCACTCTTTTCTCTTTCAAGATCCACCACAAAACCTCTCGGGGTACACGGTCGTATGCCTTTTCTAGGTCTATGAACACCATATGCAAGTTTTTGTGAACCCGTCTGTATTTTTCGCATAATTGACGAAGAGCGAAAATGGCATCCATAGTCCCTCGGCCCGGCATGAACCCGAATTGGTTTTGGGTAATTTCACTCTCTTCTCTTATTCTTTTCTCAAGTATTTTTTCCCACACTTTCATCGTATGTGACATAAGCTTTATGCCTCGGTAGTTATTGCAATCCTGAACATCACCCTTGTTTTTAAAGATGGGCACTAGCATACTACTGCACCATTCATCCGGTATCGTGTTCTCGTGCAGCAACTTACCAAAGAATAAAGTCAGCCACCTCCTTCCATCCGCATCACACAATTTCCACACTTCGACTGGTATTTCATCTGGTCCCACCGCTCTTCCATTCTTCATACTCTTTACGGCCATTTTCACTTCTTCCTCACAAATTTCCCTTACCAGACCTATGTTTAACGGCGGATCTTCTAATACTCTGTCCCAATCATTTTCTTCATTCATCAGCCTTTCGAAGTATCCCTTCCAGCATTCTTTTATCTCCTCACCATTCATCAATACCCTTCCACTATCGTCTTTTATGCACTTAATATGTGAAATATCTCTCGCATTCTTCTGTCGTGCTTTAGCTAATTTAAAGAGTCGTTTTTGGCCTTCAGGGCACTCTAGCGACTTGTAAATGTCGTCTTGGTTCGCAGCCTTTGAGGTCGCAACAACTCTTCTAGCTATTTTCTTGCATTCTTTATACTTCTTTTTCTTATCTTCTTTTAATCTTTCGTCTCCTACTTCCACACTCTGCCACTCTTTGAATGCTTTCTTCTTCTCTTTCAATGCTTTTGGACGTCATCGTTCCACCACCATGTATCCTTATCTATGGTTCCCTTACCCTTAGACTGTCCTAGAACTTCTTTCGCTACACTTCGGATACACTTTGCCATTTCATTCCAACACTCATTTACACTTTTTCCTTTCATATCCTTCATTTCCACCATATTGTTAACTACTTGCTTCCTAAACTCGCATGCATACTGATCCTTTCCTAGCAAATGCCACTTTATTTTTGGTGGGGGGCGGCTCTGTTGTTTACTGGAAAGGACTCGGACTAGTATGTCCATTAGCAATAGCCGGTGTTGTGAAACTAGTGCTTCACCTGGCAATATTTTACAGTCCTTGACGCAGTTGATTCTATTCCTTTTTACCAGAAAATAATCAATCTGCGTCTTGTTCAGGCCGCTTTTGTACGTAACGAGGTGTTCTTGTCGTTTCTGGAACCATGTATTTGTTATTGCCAGGTCGAATGCAGTAGCCGCTTGTAGGAGGGCCTCTCCTTCATTGTTACTTGTTCCATACCCCCAGCCTCCGTGAACTCTTTCATACCCTCCATTCATTCTTCCTACATGGCCATTAAAGTCACCACCAATATATATCTCTTCGCTGTTTGGTATCTGGGGGCACGGTAGTGCCCCCGCCAAGACGAGCCAAGCGAAGCGCAAGCGCAAGGGCACTACCTACCTTTTCTCGAAGCGCTTCGTCGTATTTTTGAACCTTCATAACTTGAGTTTGGGTTATACCAGATAAACAAAATTTTCAGGATATAATGTCAGTGGTAGACTTAATAAACCTCTAAAGTTTCAATTGCATAGCTCTTATACTTTAGATTTTATTGATATCTAAAATACCCCGATTTCGTCACTCACTCACTGATGATCAACAAAATTCTTAAGGTACTTCCTGAAGTCCTAGAAAACTGAAATTTGGTATGTAAGCTAGTATTAGTACCCAAACAACAAAAAAATCCTAAAACTTGGAACTTTTACCCCCCAACCCCTTAAACTAAGGGGTGAAAGTTTGTTCGAGACTTCCGCAACTTTTGACGCTAGAGGTCTGAATGCGGCCGCGGAGGGGTAAAAATCTGAAATAGGGAAACTTAATTCCCTATTTCCTGCTTGAGATCTGAAAATTATACACAAGTACATAGAACACAAACTTTTCATCAAATCAAAACATTATCCTACCCATAAGTACTTAGATATGAATAATATTACTACACTTCACTTCGGTAAGTGTTTATTATTAATCAACCTATACTTTTGAACATAAGCATCGTAAGTATAGTATGCGCCAACGCCCGCCGCCTGCCCCCTCGTCCCCGCGCAGTAGCTAAAAATAATCGGCCCGTCAGCGAGCGCGGCACCCGAACGCGGGCAGACGCGCGAGGGCAGACGTCGTTGACGGTTGTCTCGTTGAATGAAAAATTTTCGGAATATTTCGGTGATTTAAAAGTTTGCTATCGCGGAGAAAAAAACCATTTGCCTAATATTTAATTGTTAGTAGTTTAGTAGGTAAAGGTTTAGATACTAGTGTTTTAATTTTCATTGATAAAAAGTATTAGCATTACGTTTGCAATTTTCTCACAAATTTAATGAAGAAATTCAAAGATTGAATAAGTAGGTATTTGCAATTAAGTAGTATAGGTTAGTAGGTATAATATGTTTATAGTTGTTTATGTAGGTACGACTTAGTGAGAATAATTTGATACGTAGGTCATTGTTTAATTTTCATTGTTAATAGGTTTAACTTAAGTAGTTTAGGATTACGTACGGTTTGAATATTGTATAGTAGGTAGAAAATTACGATATTGATAGTTGTTAATCTAGTGTTAAAAATAATTTTGTGTAGGTATTTTAGAACTAGGTTTAATAGGCTTATCTACAGGTACCTATACCGCTCATTTCATTGACACTTGTCCAGTAGGTAGGTATAATTTACTTTAAGATTTAATTGAGAGGTTTAGTTTACAGTTTGGCATTACATAGCCTTGTTACTAGGTTAAGCTAGGGTATAGGTATTTCGTTACTTAGATACTGAACATGGATAGTGTAAAAGTTTTACATGAAGTGGAGCTGGGACCCCGCCGCCATCGTGTGGTTAATATGCCGGGAGACGGTTCCTGCCTCTTCCATTCCTTGACATATTTAATGCATGAACGAATAGACGTTGAGATGGCGTTGCAAGTCAGGACTGCTATTGTGCGATATGTTGTAGACCACTGGGACGAACTACAAGTGTATACTTGTACCGGCAATGGGGACACCTATCATGATTCCGATTCGTATTCACGGGATATGTTGAATAGCGCTACTTATGGTGGTACCTCCGAACTCATGGCAGCGGCAGCTATTTATCCATTCACCTTTGAAGTCTATCAAGATAATATTTTAAGAGGAAGTTTTTCTCGTATCGGTGGACCTGTGAAACGGTTGCAATTCAGTGGAAGTTCTATAAGTGGTCACTATGACGTCCTGGTTCCGATGCTTGTTTCTCAAACATCAAATAATAATACTGTTAGTTCTTTTAACGACACACATGTGAATACTGAAAACGACGTAGTTTCCGCTTCGAAAAAAGCAGGGAGACCTAAAAAAAATAAACGTGGAAGACCAAAAACTTCTGAATTAACACGAAATGCGCAATTTCGACAAGCCGCAGCCAAATACCGTAAAAATCATCCTGAAGAACGGAAAAATACAATTTTAAATTATACTCTATCGCATGCTGAACAACATCGCGAATCCGTTGCGCGATACTCGGCTTCACATCCGGAGGTCAACCGAGAGGCGGTTGCACGCTACTCGGCTTCACATCCAGAGGTCAACCGTAAGGCGGTTGCCAAATACTCAGCCTCTCATCTAGATGTTAATCGCGAAGCAGCTAGTCGAAAAAGATTAAACGAAAAATTACAGTTTAAGGTAAAAAATGTTGAGCAAATAATAAAAAGTTTAAGTTCTAAAATAAACGATAGACTGGAAGCAGAAAGACTTGTTAAATGGTCTCTTTACAATAGACAACAAACATTAGGTAGTCTTTTAAAAACGGCTGAAAAAATTAAGAATATATGTGTGTCAGCTTTAGAAAAGTTAAGAGAATGTCCGGATGTAACTGTTTATGAAAAACTTGCAATGTTTCTGGGAAAACTTGAGCATCGGAATAATCAAGAGCCATTTTATGGAGAGTACGCATATAAAGTTTACACTGATGATCAGAAGGCAATCGCTATTGATGAGACAGGCAAAGCTGTCTTTGAAAAAACAGAAAAGGATGGCAAAAGTTTAGTCTGGAGTTGTAATGACGCCATATGTGTATTGGATGAACAGTTACTTTTGAAACTAAAAAATATATTTGAAGAATTTAACTGTAAGTCACCAGCAGAGATGTATCCGCTATATTTGAATAATCGTCTCAAGGCTAATATTTCATACATTAACAATGTAAAGTCTCATTCTCCACGACTAAGAACCTTGATCAGAGAAATGTATCAGTTACAAAGTGATTGCGATACGTTGAAAAAAATTGATGGTGCATTAAAAACTGTGAACGTGGATAAAATAAAAGAATTAGGCGAAAATCACGTACCTGGGAGTGTAGCTGTTGAAAGTTTGGAACATCAAGAAATTATAGAAGATTCCATTATCAAAGAGTTTAAAGATGGATTTAAATTACTTTCTAAAAAAAGCTTAGATACACCTAAATTAGAATGTATGTCTTGTAATAAACTTTACTGTTCAAAGGATATTTCTAATCTAAATCGTTTACGAAAGCCTATTTCTACACATGTTTGGATACAGCTTATTGAATATTATAGTTCTAAAAACATAGACCATAGCTCACATATATGCCATACATGTCTTACAAAGGTTCGTGCTAATCAAACTCCAGCTACATGTGTTCTTAATGATTTGTTTGTCGGTACAATTTCATCAGAGATAAGCCAGTTAAATGATTACGAAAAGCTGTTAATACAGCGAGCAAAAGCTTTCCAAGTGGTTGTATCGATGAATCCAGTAGCCAACAAATCTTTGCCAAACCGAGAAATGGTGAAAAAATGTAAAGGCAGAACTTTTCATCTACCTTTGCCTTTAAAAGAAACATTGAATAAATTGCCAAAACCAGAAGATCCTTTAAACATAAACCAAGAACTTTACATAATGGTACGAGGACGACCAACAAAGTCTAAAATTATTTGGGAAGATATAGTTGACATCAATAAAGTCTATGCCGCACTCTGTTACCTGAAACAAGTAAACCCACTTTACTCTGAAATAAAATTACCGAATGTCCCTAATCATTTACTTCAAACAATTAATGATAACTTACAACATTTAATCGAAACAAGTAATAACAATCAGGATGAAAATAATATAAATAATTTAGATACACTTTTGACACAGATAACGGAAGATAGAAATTTAATAGATTACGAGCAATATACCATATATCCATTATATGAAAAAAGAAGCAACGCATTAATTTCAGATCTCTATCAAATGAAGACAGTTAATACAGTACCTATATATTCTACAGACAAGGATCTAGATGTAAAATGTTTTCCTTATTTGTACCCAGATGGAAAATACGGCCAGTTTCATACGCGACCACAGAAATTAACGTCAAGTGAATATATTAAAGCCAGATTGATGTCAAAACATTCACGATTTAGATTAGATCAACAATATTTATTTTATTTACTGCACGACACGAATGTCCGCCAGCTAAATTCGGGAATATTTTATAAAATGAATACAGTTAACCAAAAACAAAAAATAACTGCTGAACAATACTTACAGATGTTAAGTAATGATGAATTGGAAGGAGATCTGACTGCTATATTTGCTAGATTGAGAAACACTGAGCAGTACTGGAAAAAACCGAGGAACGACGTGAATTGCATGACGCAGCACTATGGACCAGCCACTTGGTTCCTCACTATGAGCCCATCGGAGTGGTTGTGGGACGACCTAAGAGAATACTTACTGGAAGTCAACTCGAGTGAGATGGCTAATAAGACAACAAGTGAACTAGTAGCCCTAGATCCGGTATCTACTTCTCGTTTCATTAATAATAAATTTCATGCAACATTGGATTTTCTCACTTCCGCCAGTAAACCACTAGGAGAAATAGAGCATTACTTTTGGAGGCGTGAGTATCAGTCTCGTGGAGCCCAACATTTTCATTTAATGTTATGGGTGAAAGGAGCTCCTGTGCTTCATGATTCGCCAATTGATGAGGTAGCAGCTTTTATTTCTAAGTATGTTACATGTGAAGTACCTAAAAAAAATCTTGCACCAACTCTTCATCAACGAGTCGTGGGATACCAAACTCACAAGCATAATAAATATTGTATGAGACGAAAGAAAACTAAGAAAGGATTTATATCAGTGTGTCGATTTGGTTTCCCACGACCCGTTAGTGATACTCTTACTATTAGAGATACAGCTGAATCAGTCGCGGCCAGAAAAGCTCTTTGTCCAAACAAACGCTTATATAATCTTGTACGCAAGAAGGAATCTGAGATGATAAATGATTATAATCCAGCTGTATTACTCGCATGGAACGGCAATATTGATATCCAATATGTAGGTGAAAAAACTGCTATACTGAACTACTACGTCACTAAATATACGACAAAATCCGAAAAGACACATGCGCTCGTTGATTTCGATGACATAAACTCTACAAAAAGCTTAAGAAGTCGATTATTTAACATCGGGCTAAGAATGTTGTCAAACCGCGAGTGCGGTGCATTAGAGGCCAGTGACACGTTATTGGGTATCCCATTGTATGCCACTGATCCCCAAACGACAATTAGGTGGCTAGATGTGAACGTAAACCGTAATCGAAGAGTCAAGTCTAAAACAGAAATGACCATGCTGAACCCCGATTCCACAAACATTTATTACGAATCGTGGATAGACGATAAATATCCAGCTAGACCAGTAGAGTTAGAAAATGTTAACTTGTATAATTTTTCTAAATCCTATGATGTCGTGAAAACACGCCCGGTTTCTAAACAAGCAGAATATTATACGTTAGATGGAGAAAAGACTTATTTAAAGAAAAGAGACAGACCTTATCTTATAAACTTTTACTTGTATGATGTTGAGCAAATGCCCGAAAAATATTATTTTTCGATGCTTTTATTGTTTAAACCATGGCGTAACCTACAAGATTTGAAATTGGAATTTGAAACATATACTGAGGCTTTTAACTTTGCAAAGGATGATATGAAAAATGAACTGAGACATGTCAATTTACGCATTGAATTACAAAATCAGCTACAAAAGGGTTTCGAAAAAGTGGAATCTAAATTAGCCGAACTAAATGAAGAGATTGAAAATGAAGATGACGATATAGGTCCTGATAATCCCTTAGATTTTGAAGCACGTGAAGCGGTTAATGCCATGGATGATTTTAATAATATGAACAATGATAGAGATGAAAATAATTTAGATGAATTGATAAGTAAACTTAATAAAGATCAAAAGAGTGTGTTCGATATGGTGACGGAAACTATGTCTAATGAAAGCGAAATTCTTCGTTGTTTTATAAGTGGCACCGGTGGGACAGGTAAAAGTTTTATTATCAAAATTCTTAAGGTGTGGGTACAAAAACATTTAAATAAAAAAGTAGCTGTAGCTGCACCAACGGGTATCGCAGCCTTTAATGTTAACGGATTGACGATTCATAGGCTATTGCAATTGCCCGTAGAACACAAACAAACACCCAAATACAGGCCACTCTCTGACGAGGTTCTCCAAGTTCTACGGTCGGATTTGAAAGACGTTGTTTTATTTATCATCGATGAAGTATCTATGATATCAAATATAACTTTGGCTTACATACATATGCGTCTGGCAGAAATATTTAATACAATAGATGAAGAAAACGGGTGGTTTGGAAAACGACATATTGTGGTACTTGGAGATCTTTTACAGCTTCCACCTGTGAGGGAAAATTCGCCTTTTGTAAAACTGTCACCTCGAGAAATAACAAAGCTAATAGGTGCTCTTAATTTTCCGAATCTGTGGGAAGAACTTTTTAAATATCAGGAGTTAACACAGAACATGCGGCAGTTAAATGATATGAAGTTCGTTGAAATGCTTCTAAGAATTAGAATAGGAATCACAACAGAAGAAGACCGCCGCATATTATCACAACGTTTAATTACACTAAAATCAGGTTCTAACGAAGGTAGATTACACGAAATAGCTGAATTTCTTAGTCACCTTCCTGCAGATACAGTTTGTTTGTTGCCAACTAGAAATATGGCTCAGCAACTAAATGATGCCATGCTGCAAGCTAATCCTAATCCGGAAATTACACTTAAAGCCACAGATAGTGTCGATTGTCCGAGATATCTTGTGAAAAGGGCTCGCGAGTCCATAGAAAAGTATGAGGAAGATGCTTCTATGACAGCAGGTTTAGAAAAAACTATAGTTATTAAAAAAGGAGTGAAAGTAATGTTGAAACGAAATATAGATGTTTCTTTGGGTCTTGTAAATGGTGCTATAGGAATTGTTGATAAAGTAGAATGGGATTTAAACGACAAAAATAAAGCAAGAAGAGTTATTATAATTTTTAATAACGGTTTAAGACACGAACTAGCACCTGTAAAATCTAAATTTGAAATTATCAATAGAGCATTCGTTCACCGAGAACAGTTCCCAATATGTGTCGCGTATGCTATCACGATTCATAAAAGTCAAGGGCTAAGTTTAAATAATGCTCTCATTGATATCGGGTCATCCACATTCTCTTGTGGGCAGGCTTATGTAGCTCTCTCTAGAGTGACTAGTTTACAAGGTGTTCACCTTATAAATATAGACTTCAGTAGTATTAAGGCACAACAGACTGCGATAGTCGAATATAATCGTCTAAGATCCAAGTATCACCCTGAACTATCGCATATTGTAAATAGTAAGCCAACGAAAAATAAAGGCAAAGATAGAGAATGGGCTATAAAAAAAGGCATCTCAGATGCACAAGAAATATACCCCAAAAAAAGAAAGAAAAAATGAGCGACAAAAAAATACTTGTATTTGTCGCTCATTTTATCTTTCTATCATAAGCAACCTACAAAAAGAAATGAAATCCCACAAAAACATTTCATGTTAAATGTTGCCAAGACGAGACCATATAGCTCGCACTGTCAAAAAGTAATCAGATCCCGTGTAGAGCCAAGTTTCTAACCCTACATGCCCAGACCTAAATCGATAAGCCCTAATTTCACACTCAAGTTACGGGGAAATTCTACAGCCATAGCTCGTACTGCGTTGTTCGTAGCGCGTAGCAGAGTTTTTACGCTATAATCTCGTAGGCGTGCAAACCTTGGACGTAACTGGCGAGTCGGCCGCACGGACTTTTTGCTATTCGTCATATGGGCTTGAGCTTAAAAATCTATTCAATCTTCTAAACTCTTTCCGTGCGGCCATCTCACCAGTTACGTCCAAGGTTTGCACGCCTACGAGATTATAGCGTAAAAACTCTGCTACGCGCTACGAACAACGCAGTACGAGCTATGGCTGTAGAATTTCCCCGTAACTTGAGTGTGAAATTAGGGCTTATCGATTTAGGTCTGGGCATGTAGGGTTAGAAACTTGGCTCTACACGGGATCTGATTACTTTTTGACAGTGCGAGCTATATGGTCTCGTCTTGGCAACATTTAACATGAAATGTTTTTGTGGGATACTTATTACTAGGGCATCAAAGTCCTCCCAAAACTTCTCTTTCATACTTTCTTCACAGCCTGCTTGAGGGGCATACACACTTACAATATTCATAACCACATTCTCTAGCATCAGTCTGACAACGATCATTCTATCATTTTTCCTTTCAACCTCTGTAACTCTTTCTTTCATCTCTCTATCCAATACAATCTCTACCCCATTTCGCTTCCCATCGCTTCCACAATAATAGAACTTATATCCTTCTCCAATCTCTCTCGCCCTAGCACCTTTCCATTTCGTTTCCTGCAAGCACGCTACATTTATTCTTCGTCTTTTCAAAATATCCGCTAACTCTCTTCCTCTTCCATTCATCGTACCTACGTTCCAACTGGCAAACCTCAACTTAACATTCTTCACACTTCGGGCTTGCTTCTTACGTCGTACCCGCTCCGAGTGGTACGACAACCCTTGTCCATTTCTCACAAGGGCCGGGTGCTGCTCCTGCGCGTCGCCTAGGGGGGACGCCCTAACCCTATCGCGCATCATATTAACTTTTGACATACTGCATGTGTTTTGGCTTTTTCTTTTACAGTCGGCCGCCTGCCTGACACCAACCCTCCTTGGGAATGTATTCGTTATTTGAATAGAAAGGAAAAGGGTGAGGACGTAGGGCAGGGAGGGGAGAGTTTAGATAGGGATAATAGGTTTAAGGGATACTACTTACTTGGAAGATTAGGTATAAGTCAGTAGTAGCTCGGGGGACCGGGGTCGCATACCCGTATATCATAGCATGGTCACCGAAGTAGTAGATCAGTATGATATCCCCTGATCGTCTAAGGCAGGAGGCAAGGTCTAACACTACATTAAAAATACATTTTAGTGAGAAGAATGGGCTTGTTTATTTTTCAAAAATTTATCAAATCGTGGTACTATTTTCGAAACATTAATAATCAAATCATTTTCTAATTGCATTCTATTTCTCTTTTTAGTTTTAATATCTACCATGGCAAAAAATGTCAATTCACACAAATATGATGTGGTGAATGGCACTAATAATTTTAGGGCTTCCCTTGCAAGCTCTGGATATTCGTTTTTTCTTTTAACCCAAAACATGTCGATACTTTGTGAATTAAATTCTATTTTAAGCGTGCCATCGGCAGCTAAATCTATAAGAGATTCTTTCATATTGGTGACATCAGCGAGATCTACTGACTTGTCCAAAAAAGGGTTTAAAATCCATCTTTGCCCGTTGTCAGCTTCAGAGTGCAAGTCTGGAAAGTATGTCAAAAGTTTGTCTTGTAAATTATACAAGCTCTGTGTCATGCAAGGAATGTGAGCACTTACTACAAAACTTTGGTCTGATGCGTTCTCTTCAATAATCTTCTGAACACATGGAAAAGACTCAAATATATTGTTTTGCAGAGAGGATGACCACAAGCGAAGTTTTGCGTGAAATGCTTTGACTTTATCTTTAGCTGTTAAAATATTTTCTCCTCGACCTTGGAGTTTCTTGTTCAAACTATTAAGGTGGCTAAAAAGATCTGCCAAAAATGCTAATTTCAGGAGCCAAATAGGGCCACAAAAACGATTAGCATATTCAGATTTTACATCTTGTAAGAACATTAACAATTCAGCTCTCAGTTCTAGAACTCTTGTCAAAACCTTTCCTTCGGATAGCCAACTGACCTCTGTATGATAAAGGAGATTTTGATGAGGTGAGCCTATATCTTCACATACGATTCTAAATAGTCGGGTTTGCAAGGCTTTACCTTTGATAGAATTAACAATTTTTATTACCTCCTTGAGCACGTCATTTAAATCAGACGGTACTACGTTAGCAGCTAGAGCCTGTCGATAAAGAAAACAGTGTGTCCAGGATATGTTTGGCATTATCGATTTTAATTTCGCAACGAGTCCGCTATTTTTGCCAGTCATAGCTTTTGCGCCATCGCTAAAAATAACGATACATTTTTTCCAGTCAATATCGTAGTCGCGAGTGCTTTCTAAAAACATATCATACAAACACCGGCACGAAGTGTTGGCAGGAAATACTTTGCAAAATAAGATTTCTTCCATGATACTCTCGCCTGCTTCAAAACGCACAAATACTACAAACTGAGCACAATCTGAAACATCAGTGGATTCGTCAAACTGCAAAGCAAAATGTTGGCTGTTCTTTAATTTTTCGACTATTTGTTCTTGAATGTCATTGGCCATATCGTTGATTCGGCGTGAAATAGTATTATCAGATAGTGGTATGTTTTTTAACTTGTTTGCCTCCTGCTTACTGACCATAATTTCAACCATATCTAGTGCTGCTGGCAAAATAAGCTTTTCGGCAATAGTGTGTGGTTTGCCTGCATTAGCAACTCGATACGCGACTTTGTAGCTGGCTAATAATGCTGACTCACTGACACTGGATGCCTAAAAATAAACCCAACAATATAAAAGTGAATAGCCAATAAAAATTAGCACACGGATCCTTTGCACATCAAAATTAAATTTTAAATAAACAAGTAAGTAGATATCTATATATATATGTATACATATTTGTATATAATTATATATATATATATATATATATATATATATATATATATATATATATATATATATATATATATATAACATTTTCTACATCACTGTCACGATTACTACTCGTACTTCTCAGTTTCTTTACTCTTCGATGTTAGTTCTCGTGGAAGTTTAGGAATCTGTTTCTTCTCTGTATTTTGAACCTGTAATTGTGGACGTTCTTTTTTGTCACACTTCCATGGACCTGAGGTCTAACAGACCGCTATATTTCAGGGTTGATTTTATAACAATATACTTATATACTTCTTGTTCTTTGTTATTTTTTAGTATCTATAGGTATCAAAATAAACAAATATTGGGGTTTTTTTTTAATATATCTATTTATTTACTTAACTCAAGCAATTAAACATTCTAACGCACTTTCAGTCTTCATTTTGCTAGAGATCAATTAAAGGAATAAAATCCATAAACCCTAAAGTACACTCATGGACATATTTAGGGGAACGCAAAAAAAAGGTCGAATAACGGAAAATATTTTCATATTTTCGTACTGGCCACTATACCAATATTATGTATTAAAAAAAAAGATGATTTTAAAAATAATTTTATTTTAAATTTCATTTGTTTTTTTTTGTTTATCTGCTAATTTCTGAGACACGTAGTGTATGGAATTTTCATCGGCTTTTGTTGTTTTTAACAAAAACTTTATTTCTGTTGTTTTTTTGACGAAAAATTGTCATTATTGAGTGAAGTGAACTTAATTCGATAAATTTAGGCGATAATGCCGGATCTCAGCGTTGCTCTGGTTTCTAAATCCACAATTATATTTAACCCACGCCGCGTGTCGCCACGCTGCCTGACGCAACGGCGGGTTATTACATTTGCGTGTCGTGTCGCCGCGCGCCCTGACGAAAATTCGTCTCAGTCAGTACAGTGGAGGCCTCGAGTAAACAAACATCTACAATGTTTTCTTCAGACTCGGATACGGATTTTGAAGAAAATGTAGCATATCTGCTCATGTTAAGCCTACTCAAAAAGGAAAGAAAGAAAAGGAGATATTGGGTACATCCAATAAATACTTCGAGAGGAAGCCGAAGTGAATATCATTTGTTGGTGCAAGAACTAAGAAGCGATGAAATTAAACTTCAACAGTACTTCAGGATGACAAAACAACAATTCAATTACATACATTCTTTAATTGAACAAGATATTAAAAAGATTCATACCAGATTTCGCCGACCCATTGGAACAAAAGAAAGGCTAGCAGTTTGTTTGAGGTAATTTTTATTTTGTATTAAAAATCAACAATTTTAATTTTAACAAGTACGAAACTATTATATTAATCATTCAAGTACAGTGCTCAATCAAAAGTTACACCGCTGTAATAAGTGGACAAGTTTCCTTCTCCGGTAGAATTTGAATTTTGAGCCTCAGGATCGAGTATGGACTGGGATTCAGGTGAAAACTCATTTATTTCTGTAGGTGAATTATGATAGTAGTAGACTCTGGATGGCTCTGGGAGACGTTGGTTACTTGGCGGAATTACCGTTTGAGAAACTATTCTAAGCGGTGTCTTTACTACACGTTCCATTTCAATGTTACGAATTTGCATATGCCTGAGAAATAGCCATATGTAAATTTAATTTAATTTTTGGTTGGTCTAATTTCGGTAGCGCTTTGACTGCTTTGCTTATACTTAAGAAAAACATGTCTGTTTCATCCAAGTCCAGTTTTGACTGTTGTTTTTGTTGCCTCAGACTATGCTGTGTCTTCATCATATCGTAAATGTCTGCAAAATCAGGTTTTCTCTTCGAAGATGAGCTCCTTTGAGAATATGAACTTAAGTTGCTTTGTTGTGACTCACTTCTGAAATCAGGCGGACTTTCAGGAACTTCAGGACTTTCTGCAGGCAATTCCGATGTGATGGTCTCTGCAGATGTCGACGGAGATGATGGCGGTATCAAATTAGTCTTAGTGTTTCTCATTTCCGTGTATGGACGTAAAAACCCATTTGATCTTCGTATTTCCATGGAGTCCCTCGCGTTGCCGCTTGCCCAGATTTAGTTTTTCGTCGTTTTAGTGCACTACAGTATGCGTTGCGTAATTTAGACCAATTATCTTTGCATTTTTCAACTGAAACAAAAATCGTTACTTTCAGAGCTGATAGTGTTATTATTGTGTTAACTTTAATATTAGGTACTTGACTTTATATTTTTTCTTGTTACTATATCTGTTGTTTAATTATATATTTTTTTGTTCACAGGTTTTTGGCCACTGGTAACTCCTTTCGTTCAGTGGCATTCAGTTATCGTATGGGTTTTACCACAGTGAGAAATATAGTCAAGGATGTATGCGAAGCTATTTGGAAAAATCTTGCACCCATTGTAATGCCACAACCTTCAGAAGAGAGATGGAAAGAGATTGCAAAAGATTTCCAAACATATTGGCATTTTCCTAATTGTCTTGGCGCATTGGATGGCAAGCATGTAAACATAATATGCCCAATAAATGCTGGTTCAACCTATTACAACTATAAAAAAGATCATTCAATCGTATTGCTTGCTTTAGTTGATGCTCAATATAAATTTGTCATGATAGATGTAGGGGCGTATGGCCGTAACAGTGATGGTGGTGTATACGAAAATTCCGTGATGGGGAAAATGTTCCAACGGAACCAACTGAATGTTCTACAGAATACTCCAATACATCAAAATTCTGAACCTATGCCGTATACTATTGTGGCTGATGCAGCATTTCCTTTAAAAACGTACCTTTTAAAGCCCTACAGTAAAGCAAAGCTTGTAAACAATGATTCTAATAAAGTATTTAATTACCGTTTATCACGTGCTCGAAGAACTGTAGAAAATGCTTTCGGAATTTTAAGAGCAAGGTTTCGCATTTTTCAAGGACCTATGCAAGTACAACCGGATATGGCAGACATAGTCGTACAAGCTGTATGTGCCCTTCATAACTATTTGCGTGCCGAAAAATCGCAAGAAATTGAAGAAAATTATCTAAATTGTAATGAAAGTCAAAGTTCTCAAGACGGTCTCTCTAATATTGAAATTGTTGGAAGAAATTACTGTCAAGACGCTATTGCTGTTCGAGAAAAATTTAAAGAGTACTTTGTTTCTCCAGCAGGACAAGTACCGTGGCAAATGGATATGATCAGACAAGGCAGAATAGACTAGAGTCTGTCTCATTCATCATATCATAATCATCATCAACCGCCCCGTTGGTCGAGTGGTTAGCGCAGACGCCTAACGTGTCACGGCGCAATGGGGCTCGGGTTCGATTCCCGGCGGAGACAGGCATTTATGTGATGAGCATAGATGTCTGATTTCTGGGTTTGGTCGTTTATTAAATATATTCTCAGTATTTATATGTGTATTTCTATGTATTTGTATCGTTGTCTAACACCCTTAACACAAGCAAATAATTTGCTTACTTAGGGGTTAGATCAATGTGTGTAATTTGTCCTGATATTATTATTATTATTATATTATTATTATTATCATAATCCCAAGTTACTCTAAACATGTATGTACTTTTAAATTTCCGAAAAAAATACTTAAGTATCAACAATTATTATAATAATATCGTTGTTACCCGCGAATAATCGTCATTAAAAATATAATAGTCATTTCACACCATCAACAATATAGGTATAGGTACTATAAATAAAAATGACTACTTACAATACATACTTACAAAGCATCACTTTTGCACGATATTCGCGGAGAACATCGATATCCATCATTGATAGATAATACCTACTTAAAAAATAAAAACAATACCTCCCACGCCGAATTTCTTTTTAATTGGCCTTTATAGTCTTTGTGTTTTTGGTTGTACAATATTTCATAGTCTCTAACGACTTCAATTAATTCGTCTGACATTTTGAAATACACGTCCACTGTTCTACGTCGCCACTCGGCTATCTGCGCGTGCCCACGCGTTATTACACTAGACCCGACTGGGCTGACGCGTCACAACCCCCACCACCGACCCTACGCCGATCGAAATCGCTCGGTCTGCGTGGCGTCAGCAGGCTCTGCGACACGCGGGACGGGACTAATGTAATCAATCCAGTACTAAATGTATGTAACCGATAGCTTACCCACGCGTTGCGACACGCTGCGTGGGCTAAGTATAATTGCGGCTTAAAGCTGTAACTTTAATTGAAAATGGTTACACTTACAATGAAGTGGCTCAAACATTACATGTTTCCAAGTCTGTGATTTTCCGCAATGTTAAACGATACCGGCAGACTGGAGAGTATACCAGGCGTAAAGGACAAGGTCGCAAAAGAGTAACAGGAGAGAGAGAGACGATAGATTTATTGTCAGCAGTGTTCTCAGAAACCGTACCTTGACTTCTTCTGAGGTACGAAACCAGCTGCAGGAAGTTCGACAAGTGATAATTAGTACCAAAACCGTCAGAAGAAGACTGAAGGCAGCTGGTATAGGGGCGTACTTGCCTGCCAGAGGTCCACAGCTCACCGCAGGTCATCGAGTGGCTCGGGCCAGCTTTGCTTGTTTCCACCTAAATTGGAATAATGACGCTTGGGGAAAAGTTCTTTTTAGTGATGAGTCCAGATTTTGTCTCAAACCAGATGATGGAAGGACCAAAGTATGGCGACGACCCGGAGAAAGATACGCTCAGTGTAATATTATTGGGAGAGAGCCGTATGGTGGAGGGTCAGTAATAGGCATGATGACAAATTTTGAAATTAGTTTCTATAAAGTAGATAGAAGTCCACTAATTACGAAAATAATAATATTTCCTTATAAAA
Source organism: Napeogenes sylphis (assembly GCA_959347405.1). Classification (NCBI taxonomy): domain Eukaryota; kingdom Metazoa; phylum Arthropoda; class Insecta; order Lepidoptera; family Nymphalidae; genus Napeogenes; species Napeogenes sylphis. The sequence continues at coordinate 13,172,854 of OY365785.1, read as the reverse complement.
TTATGTTTTAACAAATATTTTTGCATTTTTGTCTACATAATTTTAATTAAGCGCCAAAACGCTCGTAGGTGTCATGGCGTCGTCGCGTGACGTAACGCCTAAGTAAACATAGCTTTGTGTCATAGCACATCGGAGAAACTTAACAGTATTTCGTGTTTTAAATATGAATACCAAAGTTTATAAGTGGTGTGTGGTCCCTCTGTGCCGAAACACGTCGATTTCAACACCAGAAAAATTGTTTGTTTATGTTCCAAACAAGAAAGCAGTGAGAGACAAGTGGCTAAAACTCGCACGTCGAGACCCATCGAAAGTAATGACGAATTCGCCAATTTATTTCTGTGAAGACCACTTTGACGTGAGTAGTTGTTACAGATTTATAGTTCGTATCATAAAATGTTTGTCTGAGATTACTTAATTATGTGTATAATTTTTTTTTATCAAATTATTGAGGTTATGTTTGTTTTGTTTTGATCTATCAAATTATCACTTGTCATCAATTTAAATTGACCTCTGCTTTCGCCTTTCAGTTGGCACATGATATGGATAATTATATGGAATATCATTTGATGGGTTCGGTGTCACAAGTACGTATGAAACGCGGGTGTATGCCCAGTAAATTCAAATGCCAACCAGATAGAGAAAAGCGAACATCTTGGTAGATGTTCGCTGTGTCTGTGTGTTCGTTCGCTGTGTCTAAAGTGGTCTTTAGAACGACCATATGTAATCAAGAAACGAAGGATGATGGTTCTTAAAGAATGTGAAAAGCAAACAGAAGAAAATATAGCTACGGAACATTTTGATTCTGAAGAAATAGCATCTTCAAGTTCAGGTACATACCTATTTTTAGCTTTATGTCACAGTCACTTTAATCATGTTTCTTTATTTATTCTATCACCAGTTAAAAATATTCTAGGTATTACAATTTGAATATTTATTTACATTGATTGTGACTACTACCTATATAACATAGTATTATCATTTTACAGATCATCAGAATGTTGAAGTCGCTCAACAAGGATTACCAAAAATGACTGATAAAGCAATTCAAGTATATGTGTCAAAAACATTTAGAAGTAAAGCCAACCAAACTAAAGTAATATTGGTAGATCAAAAAACGTCTCCGTTAAAGCCGCACTTACATTCTGTGTCTACATCTCCTTTTAAAATCATACATAGTTTTAATACAAGTAAACCATCAAGTTCCAGTGTAAGTGTGTTAAGAAGAATATTCAAAAAAGAAGAACAATCAGATAGTGATACTTCATATACTCACTCAGGATCATCACCATCAACTAAATCTCTTCAAATGGAATCTGCTTCTGACTGCAGCGAAATGATCGAAGACGATAAAAAACAGGAAGCTCAAACTATTTTAACATGTACATTAAAGAAAATTGCGAAAAATCCCCGTACTTACATTGGCATTCCTATTAGATGTTACTACCTAATTAATATTATTGAAGAGCAGACCAATATCCCATTTAATCATATTTTGCTGTGTTTAAAATAAATTAGATTAAACAATTCATTCTCTGTACTTGCTGATAATTTTTCTATGGATACAACATATGCAAGCAAAATATTTTTTAAAAGTATACCTATATTAGCAAGTGTCATACGCCCTTTCATTGTAAAATTAGATAATAATTTGACTAAACAACATTTACCCATGGCTTTCAGACATAAATATAACACAGTTAGTTGTATAATAGACTGTTTAGAGATAGAAGTACAAAAGCCTTCAAAGGCATTGAATCAAGCACTTACATGGTCGGACTATAAAAAAGCCAATACAATAAAATATCTTGTGTCTTGTACTCCAAATGGCTTAATTAATTATATTTCACCTGGTTATGGAGGACGCATAACAGACACATGTTTGGTGGAATCGTGTGACTTTGTGCAGTGTTTACAGCAGGGCATGTGTGTCATGGCTGACAGAGGGTTTAAACACGTCGAAGTGTATTTACGTACAATGGGAATATTGTTAGTACGTCCACCAAGTGTCCAATCTGGAAGTCAATTGTCTAAAAAGGAAGCTAAAGAAACTAAACAAATAGCTTGTTTAAGAATTCATGTAGAGCGGGTGATTCGACGTTTACGGGAATTTAACATGATAAAACCACATGCATGTCTTAATTTAAATTTGGTCAAGGTACTTGATGATGTGATAACAATAGCATGTGGTTTAATTAACTTACAAGATTCGCTTATTAAATAAATACAAAACAAGTTAAATTATGCATTTTTATTTATTATTCTATACTTTTGTACAATAATGGATATACATAGCATTTCCAAAATGTAACTAGACCTTTAAGGAAATCAGACACATATTCTTCATTAAATGGTACACATAAAATTTCTACATTTTTATTTGTACTGTAATTAGGGTCAGCTACACAAAAAAAACACTGTTTAAATCCACTCAAATACATTTGCATCTGAATCTGCGCATAGCACTTGTTTGTGGGCTTTCCATTTTTTATATAATTGTGATGGGTTTTTTCAGTCATAGGGCACTTAACCTCAATAATGCTATCTTGACAAATGCCGTCGGGTGACCCTGCTATCATTGGATAATGTCTGGAAATGAATATTCCACAAGCGTTAATTTTTTTATTTACTTTCTTACTAACAGTTTCCAGTACTTCACTTTCTAAAATTCTATCTCGTCTCATAGCTGATGTATCTGGGATTTTCCCACCCATAATAAGTGATATAAGTGTCCCATCAACTTTTTGGCATCGACTGACTTCATAAGCCCTAGATGCTGTAATCCGGCCATACCGTAACTCATACCAAAGGCTATTTTTGTGCTGTTCTCTGGTCTCATTTTCAATTTTATTTAGAAGTTCACTTGTAAAAACTATTTTATCTAAAAATATGTCACAATTTTCTTCTTTATGCTTATAAACAAGTTGGTGCATTGATACACTAAGTAAATCATTGCAAATATAGCCTGGCTGATACTTCAGTAGCTCACAGCTGGTAAATTATAAACAAACAGGGAAAATTGACATACTTTAAATTGAATTGAATTTATAGTTTATTTTTAGGCTTGAGGAACTCCTCAATAACTAAATTGTTAGAATGCTAAGGAATTCTACTCTTTTTTACTGAGAGTAAGTAACAAAAGTATCTATCTGTTATCTAACCTCAAAAATAACCTATGCAATAAATACCATAAGACAGTGTTTTAATTAAGACTTCTGTAAGTTATTATGCTTAGCACTAAAGTTAAATAAAAATGTACTTGCAAGGAAGATTTCACATTTCGAAATTCAGATGAACAAAAGTCTTTATTCGAAGCAAGAAACTCTCCCAACATCATCAAATCAATTCTGGGCAAATTGGAGCTATTTGCCTTAATGAAACCTTTTTCCATCGTGGAAGCCGTATGTTCTTTATAGAATCACGATTATAACAACAATTTAAGACGCAAAAATGCCAAAAACTAATAAAATTCCAATTAGTAACTACGTAAATTTCGAATGAATAGTGGATGTTTTCTGTGACAGTGGAACGTTTACATAGGCGTGACGTAGTGCGCTCTGATTGGTGTTTCAGTTAACATGGCTGATTGCTGTTTATTATGGTTTTATTTTATTGAAAATAATAATAATCTCAATGTTTAAATAAAAACTGGGTGATTTTTATAGATCATTATAACATACATTAACTAATATCATTTATTTTTCGTTTCTTTAATACTGTCATCATGCCTATTGTATGGGGCGGTATTTGCTTAGGAGCACGCACGGAGCTACACATCGTAGAAAACGGCTCCCTGACTGCGGCAAGATACGTAACCGACATTTTAGAGCAGATTGTGATGCCTTTTGCCCCTTTCATTGGAGACAATTTTCTTCTAATGCATGACAACGCTCGACCTCACATTGCGGCATTAGTTTCGGAATATCTTAATGAGGTCGGAATCCAGGTTTTGGGGTGGCCGGCACGCTCGCCAGACCTAAATCCAATAGAACACGTTTGGGACAAATTGGGAAGACAAATTAAACAAAGAAATCCATCACCTGTCAACGTAAGAGACCTCAAAACCGCATTGGTTGAAGAATGGAACTCAATGCCGCAAAGTTTTATTGGCAATTTAATAGAGAGCATGCCCAGACGCATGCAGGCAGTTTTAACAGCAAGAGGTGGCAACACTAAATACTGATTGTATCACCCATCGCGAAAAAACCAGTCATTTGGACAATATTAACTTTTCTTTAGTTTTCATTGTGTTAGGTCAAAACTCTTCAGAATTAAATCACTGACCTTATTGTCTTTAATTTCGTTTCTTTCGCTTTAATTTTGTGATTTTTTATGTTCAAAAATGTTAATTTAATTAATTCAGAATAATAATCAAATGTATTGTACAACAAAAATGTGTTTTCATATGATCTTGCAGTCTGTTTTTTGCGTTCCGCTAAATATATCCACCGGTGTATTTAAAAAAAATCAACTCAAATATCGTAAAATTAAAAATGTACCAAACATAGAAATTAAATTATTTACTTCTCGAAATATTAGAAAAAAATTCAGCACTTATTTTCAATATTATTATCAATAACAGAATTATTACAAATATCCACTATTTTTGTGTTAAAATTAATGTCATTTTGTGTACCCCACACATCTCTTTACAATTTTGAATTTCAAACTTTTGTAAAATCTTTTCTAAATATTCTCTTTGACACAACTGAGTAATTCTTTTATCTAAATCCTGTTTTATACATATATACCACCTTCTGGTAACTCCAAGTACACTAACTCATTAATATTTCCATATAAGAATGCACCCGTTACATCCATCTAATATATAGGTAAATTTAGCTTTGTTGCTATAGATTCAAATAACCTGTTGTCAACTTAGCTACTGGTGTGCGTATATTTCACACAAATGTAACATATCACTGTGTTCAAAACCTCTTGCTATTAATCTAGCTTTATACTGAACATTATCATTACTATTTTTGATTTTAAAAACCCACTTACTGCTTATAGTCTTTCCATATATTGGTTCTTCACAAAATGTCCATGAAAATTGTCCAATTGTCCAATTCTCTTCAGAGTTTCCAGTTCGTTTTGTACAGCTTCTTGCCATGTATTAGCATCGTTTCTTAGCATCATAGTAAGTCTTAGGTTCACTTCCCTCCATAAAAACAAGATTACACTTATAAAATGAGGTTTGTTTCCTTACTTTGGTACTCCTTTGATGTGGTGGTACTTCTCCATCTCCATCACTACTGGATCCTTCTACACTGTAACATGGTATATACATGCTACTGTCGCTTATATCGGACTCAGTATAGTTTTCTTCATATGTCCCCCGACGCAACGAATTCAATAAGTATATAATAATATTATTTTTATTCTTTTTAGAGGTCATTTTGTATCGGGGGTTTTTAAATTTTAAATTTTAATTTTTTTACTCCTTTTTAAGTTATGTTACTGGTTTCTAAATTGTACTAAATTAACCTACAGACACACATTTTTCAATTGTTTAGGTATTTCTATTAATCTATCCTAATATTATAAAGAGGAAAGATTTGTTTGTTTGTTTGAATTGAATAGGTTCCGAAAGTACGGGACCGATTGTTAAAAAAATCTTTTAGCATTAGAATCCTACATTATGATGTACAAATGTTATATTTAATACGAGAAATATATATATATTACATTTAACAAAATAAGAAATATATATATATATATATATATATATATATATATATATATATATATATATATATATATTATATTTAACAAAATAAGGATCCACGTGAAAGTTTCGACAATGTAATAAATTATAAATGTATTAAGTAACATGATTAAAGACTTTTTCATATAGGTAGGTTTCATATATACGAATATTAATAAATATGTAGCCTAATTACCTAGTATTTTAAATATGTAAATTTATTTATTTATTTACATGTACTTACATTACTATGCATATACAAGTATTTATTTAAGAATTAATATAAATTATATAGTATTTAATTTAATTAATATTATTTACACTATTACTATATATACAGGGTTATTTGTAATTAGTTGAGCACCTTTTGCACGCAGCCCCTCTACATCAATCCTAACAACATTTGTTCTACGACTTTTTAAAATTAATAGTTTTAAAAATTTAGTTTTTTCCATACAAAATGTATTTATTGCCTCTGAACGTGCATTAAACTTGAGCAAAGAGAGGCCACGCAACTTGTCAAAATATGTGCCAAGGCCACGTGCATCGGGGCGCGGGGTGGCGGGGTGACGCAGCGGCGGCTATGCACGTTAGAACTTGATCATTTTCTAAGGTATAATAAAAAATAGCATCTTTTTCCACTTTTATTTATTAAAATATTTTCTACAATAGTCGAAAAATATGTGTATATTTTTGTAAAATATCATTTTTACAAAATAAGCATTTATTATTATCTAATTACAATATTTACACCTATTAAAAAGGAATAAATTAATTGAAATATTGTCTGTTAAAGAATCTAATGAAAAAACAAAATCTCCAATAGACGTTGTCCACAAGTTGAAGGTATATATTTTTATTTGGTTTATGAAATAAGGGCACTGTAACTTTTTCTGATCCTGCAAATATTTACGTTATTATTAAAAAGTTTCCCACCTAGTAATAAGAACTACTTTTCTATGTTTAGAAAATTTGTAATACTTGATTACATTTATATTTATTTATATTCACTAAAAACATAACTATACTATCACTGTAGTAATTTAAGAATACTTTAAAATGTATGCAACTAGTTTGATCCCAAAATTATTTTGAATAGTAATTAATATAGCGTATTTTCTTTGAGAATTCGATAAGAAACCAAATAAATATTATTGTTACAAAACAATAACTTCTCTTTAACTTACTTTATACATATCATTTTATCTCGTTTGTTAATATTTATATCATGACAATAAAACAATAAGTTACTTCCGAATTTCTTTACGAAGTTCCTAGAAATTGCAGTCAGTCACAAATAGAAGCGTCGGTATACAGAAACAATGCAGGTAGTTAATATAAAATATCAGTAATACTACACACTTTCATCACCATAAATCTCACGAGACAAATGAAATATCAATTATCAAATAACAAAGATAATAATATCCAATTACAATAACAGTATGCATATTAAATAATATAATATAGGTATTACTAACATTAGCATGTCGATAAGTTGTGCATTGGAACGGGTTTCGTTGACCTCATTTTATGAGACGCGAGCGCAGGCTACTTGGAGCCCCGCGCCAGTCGGTTCACACATTTCGCCCGCGAAGCCCGTGTTGCCTGCTATCACCTCGCTATTTTTCACTCGCAAACGCTTTGCCATACGCTACGCTTTCAGCTTTGATTTGTTTCTTATTTCCTTTACATTTATCGTGTTGTATGTGCTAAACTTTACTTTATGCTACTTCTGTGCTTGTGACTATTTTCTTATATTGTGTGATCGTGTAATAAACTTTTGTGTCTGTTCATGGACTCCTTATTTACGACGATCCGGCTTACGCAAAGGTACCACGACAATTTCTACTCCTTCTGACATCGACCTGGCTATACATTTGGATTTTGATGTTTTGCCGCTCGATTGGATAAATTGATAGGACTGGGTTGGTGCAACTTAATGACATACAGACCAAGTCCATCGTACCTACCAAAAATATAAACATTTAGAGTTAAAATGATTTACAATCACTTAAAACACTGTGATGAAGGGATTTATATTATCACTAGCTGACCCGACAGACTTCGTCCTGTCAAAAAGATTTGTAATGTGGCAGTTTTTTTGTCTACGTATTTAAAAAAAATCTCCTGAACAGAACCGTCACCCTGGTGATAGGGCGTTGTGAATAAAAAATAATTAAATAAAACATATATAAGGATTTAAAAGTAAGTAATCGCTTTATTGAATGAATATCATAATTATTATTATTATCATTGTAGTGCTTTGTGGTATACTATGTTTTTTGTTTGATTACCTGGCGCATAGATAAACAAATCTGATGGTTTTCCAACACGGGAACAGGCAACATACAATTGACCATGTGAGAAACTTGGGTTTTCTAGATTAATACCACAAACACTTAATGATTGCCCCTGGGACTTGTTTATAGTCATAGCAAAAGCAAGCCGCACTGGAAACTGTAGTCGTTTAAACTCAAATGGCACATCAGTCGGAATCATTGGGATGCGCGGTATGAGAACATCTTCTCCTTTATACTTTCCTTTGAGTATAGTTGCTTCTATCACATTGTTTAGTAATTTTTTTATCGCTAACCGTGTACCGTTGCAAAGACGCGGTTGGTTGATATTTCGCAACATTATAACCACCGATCCAACCTTTAATTGAAGATTGTGAGGTGGCAATCCTGGCAAATCCAGCGAGTTTAAAAATTCCGGTGGATAGTTGACTACATCATCTTGATTAGTAGCCGAATCAACTGATTTATATATCCTTAATTCGCCTGTAATTTGTTCTTGAATTTTGAAATTTAATTCATATACATCTATGTTTTTTGCAGCCAGTATAGCTCGTTCGCTCAACCAATCATGGTTTCTGTAATTTTGAGAAACATCTGGAAACACCTTCTGGATAAGTTCATCTTTTGATCGAGTTAACTGACAAAAACTTTGAGGAAAGTTAATGCAGCCAGTCAACATGTCTATAGGAAATTTGCCATTACCAATGTCAATGAGTTGTTTAGAGAATATGTTTCCAGATTGTTCATTTTGCAACTCGACACGCATATTCTTGCTTAAATGAAGTACTTTGACATGTTTCCACAAATTGGAGGACTTTAGACATGCATTGAGTTCATCAGCTTGCGTTGATCGTGGAATCACTGGCAATGTTTGACGAAAATCTCCTGCTAATAAAATCATTGCACCACCAAATCGGTTATTATTGCTCCGTAGATCTTTTAAGGTTCTGTCTAAAGCCTCCAAAGATTTTTTATGTGCCATCGTGCATTCATCCCAAACAATCAATTTACATTGCTGCAAAACCTTTGCCATTGCAGAGTTCTTCGAAACGTTGCAGGTTGGAGTTTCATTGCTTTGCATATTTAATGGCAATTTTAGTGCTGAATGGGCTGTTCGACCACCTTCAAGCAAAGTTGCTGCTATTCCCGACGAAGCGAGTGCAAGTGCAATTTTATTTTGTGAGCGAATTGTTGCTAATATTAATGAAATCAAAAAAGTTTTTCCTGTACCACCAGGTGCATCTAAGAAGTAAATCCCTCCAGTTTCATCATTTGTTACTTTCATAAGAGTGTCAAATACATACTTCTGTTGTTCATTTAACAGTGGAAGATTTGTTTGAATTAATTCTTTCAAAGCGTTGAGATCATACAGTTTTTCTCGATGCAACTCTTGGTTAAAAGCGTCATGCATTGGACGTTTGGGCGCGGTCAGGCCTAATTGAATTAATAGTTTGTTTGACATTATCAAGCACATGTCCTCAATTGAAATCAATGCTTCATTGTAAATTTCTTCACTGATTTGTATATTTGGATTTCCCATTCTATTCCGTATTTGATACAAAATATCATCACACATATAATCTTTGTACTTGATCCACAAATCAATTGGGTTTGATGGGAAGCATGTAGATATGATTATAGAAAACAATGTTCGTATTTGATGAGCGTGTGATGATATTACAGCATCATTGAGAGTTTGATCCCAATGAGCGTCATTTTCAAGCAATTGCAAACGTTGACAGGCTTCTCTGTAGGATCCACACAATTCACCATCAACAGTTCGTAACTGTTGGAATGATGTTGGGCCACGTACATTGACTAATAGCAGTCGTAAATAAAAACATTCATCATTGCTTGGATGTACTGAATAAATCCGGCCAATCGCATCGGTGGAATATACATCTGTATATCCTGGAACTGGTTTTCCTTGTTTCCGTCGTATAAATCTCCTTGAGGATTGATTCCAGGTATAATATTTTGGCATTTCAGAATATAGCAATGTTTGTGCGAAATCATCGTTTTGGCATGTCTCAAAAAAACTGGTTAATGTAGTAGATGGTGGCTGAGCAGCTCTTTGTACTGCGTTCTGTGCTGTAAAATACACTCTTTGTCCATTTTCTAAATGCACAGCTAAGTGAACAACAGAAGGGTGTCTCTCATGAATAGGAAAAGAAAATATTCGCCAAACTGCTTCATTACTACTGACATAGCGGCCCATTTGGTATTGGGTAACTTCATCATTGGAATTCTCTGCACCAATTCCAATCACAGCCATATCACTCCCTTTGGTTACATATTTGCAAATGTATTTAATAGATTTCACTGAATGGCAAGATTCAACGTTGATGTGTGCTTTGAATGTCTTTGATAAAATGGGTGAATATGGAACAATCCAACGATTATCTATTTCAATATCTTGTTGATTTAATTTGACAATTGTTGATTTTCCATTGTCTGCTGTCGATCTGCGACGATACAATGGATAACCGTCATTACCAGTAATTGTTTCCGATATTAATGTCCGTGGATATCGTTTTGAACATTTACCATCCATCATACACGGTGAATTTTGATTAAGAGTTCCACAGGGACCATGTATCATGTTTTTGATAACTACCTCATGCAATCCAGGATCTACTTGTACATTAGGGATTTCAGCTGATATCACTGCATCAACTTCATTTGGCCTTATCTTTTCAACCAACCAAATCAAAATGTGCGCATGTGGCAATCCTCGTTTCTGCCACTCCACAGAATACATCCAGCAGCGTGTCTCACCAAACACATTATGTTTTACGATGAAATCCATTAAAGATTTCAACTTTTGTCTAAAGACTCTGGCTGTAATATCATGACGATCAATGGGTGATTGCCCAGGGAATAACTCCTGCTTGATTTCTATCCATTGCGGATTGCATGTAAATGTGATGAACAAATCTGCTGTACCATAATGACGAACATACGACATGGCATCTTGAGCATATTCGTGCATATGCCGAGGGCTTCCGATGTATGTTGCTGGAAGAATAGTCATCCGACCGACATTCTGTGCATTTCCATCAGTATTAATCGCATCTCGAAGGTGAATATACTCTTCAGATCGGAGTTTGGTTTGATTCAACCTGATGAATGTTAATCTCTCCGTTTCAATTTTAACATACATGTCAACAACATATTTGTGATATAATCGCCGACATTTCAATATGTGATTTTCTTCATTTTCCCGAATCATTAGGCGGTATGAATAATAGTTCATTGAACTGACTTTTTTGTTGGTTTCAGAACCTGTAAATAGATTTTGTTTTAATAACATTCAAATATAAAATTAAAATACATAATATAATGACAGATATTATCGCCATAGCTAAACTAATATTTTAGTTACCTGTAATGGGATTTATCATTTTTATTGAGAAATCGTAGCCATCTTCACCTTGCCAAAATATAATGGGATATTGCAGTGCATCATATGAGCGGTGTGTTTCCTTTATACGTTGTAATTGATCATTCCGACGATGTAAAACAATATCACGGGATTCCAAGTTTTCTCCAACTACAACAATAGCAACTTCATCAATAGTTGGTGCATTAAAACGTCTTGTATGTTGACCTGCAGGTGTTTTATCAGCTCTGATTACAATTTTGTGACTAGCTATTGCCCGTGATTCTTTATGACAACGATCATAAGTCTTATAAATATATTTTCACAGCCTACGTGGTCGCAGTCTCGGTAAACAGCTATCCCTTATAAAGTACTTTACCTCAGTAAATAGGTGTAAAAACCTTTTGGCCTTCATAAGAAGGCTTTTCGGGCGAAGCCGCTGGGAACAGCTAATTATTGCATAAGAACCTCTCCTCCGCACGAATAAAACGTCAATATCTTGAAGACGACTATTTCTATTTCAATCAGATATGGATAAGAACCATCTCGACGAGCATAGCTTTCGATTAAAAAAAACCGCATTCAAATCCGTCCACGCGTTTGGCCGGAAATTTGCCACAGACATATACACAGATCGACAGGTCAAACTTATAACACCCCTCTTTTTAGTCGGGGATTAATCACTTTATTTTTGGTTACATTTTGAGCTTTGTTTATAAAGTTTTTATTGTATTTCTTCACTTCATCATTTCCTTTAACAAAATATACTGATCTGAAGTTTGAGTAGTCATCTTTCAGGATAACAAAATATCTGAAACCTCCTACAGATGGTACCTCCATAGGCCCGCATGTGTCTGCATATATTACTTCACACGGTTTAGTTTTTTTTGTTTTCACTGACACTGAAAGGCAAAAGATGAATTTTTCTCTCTACGCAGCTCTCACACTTAAAGTCTGAGTCTCTCACTTCAATGTTATTGTTTTTAAGAACCATTTTCACATATTACATATTTTGGTGAGCCAGTCTTTCATGCCTCTCTTTAAGCCCGTATTTACTTCAGCCGCATTTGCTATGTCGCACTTGTAACGCACGTCTATTAAATACATATCTCCGCTACAATTCGCGACCGCACACACAATATTTTCTTTGTAGAATTAACACAAGTTATTGTTCATTTTCACAAATAAAACCTCTCTCGGTTGCACATTTGACAGAAAATTAGTTTGTTTTTATTTCCGGCACATAGAGTACATGGTCTATGGTAGTATCCACCCATTCAATTCTGTTATAAACTTGCAATAAAATCTTACCACGACCGAGCGCATAAATCTCACTGCCATTACCGACAATTACAAATTTATTTGTCAACGTAGAAAATGTCTACAACTGATGACGATCACGACACATACGTTGACTTGCGCCACAATAGACTAATCAATGATATTCTTAAAAATGTCCTTTTCTCGATTCTTCTTGAACCAACACTCACTTTTTACGTGTACCAACTTCTTGCAAAAATAACACTTTTTAAAAAGTTTATTGTTATTTTCCGAACTTTTACTGTGAATGCACTTACTTTGAAAATGTCCTGGCCTGTTACACTTATAACACTTACTGTTTTTGTTTACAACAAAAGCCGATGATTGCTGAGGCACAACATTACAGTTGATTCGTTCTTCTTCCATCAGTAATCTCGCTACGAGAATCTCGTACGTTTGTTTTTCATCAAGCGCCGATTCCCATGCCGATACAAAATGTTTATAGCAATCAGGAAGTTACATTAACACCGTTGTTATGATGAATTTCTCTGAAATATCTTCACGCATTTGTTTAAGTTGGTTCCTTAACTCATCGATTTTCGATAAGAATTTAGACATATCTATGCCTTCCTCGAATTTATACTGAAAGAACCGTTGTTACATGATGTGGATACTTGCTTTGGTCTTTTGTTCGTACACACTGGCTAATTTTCTCCACATTTCCGCCGCCGTAGTACAAGTTATGATATGCACCATTGCATTTTGCGATATCCTTGTAACTAGCCTTCGCTTCTTTGCTTTCTCGCGCTATTTTGTCAGCCGCCGCCTCAGGTTTTACAGAGCTCCCGGTTACCAATTCTAGTAAACCTTGACTTCGTAGTAGCACGATGGTTTGGAATTTCCATACGAGTACATTCCAATTTGTCGCTCCCTCGAGGTTGATGTAAATGTAAAGTAACCAATGGATTTGTTTTAGAGATTGAAGGAACAGCTATCGCACTTCTAATGTCTTGATTATTTTGTTAACTTGATGGACCTGCGACTACACTAATAACTGTTGAGGATCTAGCATCATCTTGAACGTCTGGTAGTCAGTTCGATAGGCTTCACTGAATTCAGAATCCGGAAATATATATTTATGAAGCGGCGAAACTCCAGTGGCCCTGAATCCAGGCTGTATATTGTCGATTGAGGCTGCAATTGAAAGAGATGTTTTTAACAATTCCGGAATATCATGTATTGTGTTCGTTTTTCCGGAGTGACAAGATAGCTAATTATCACTGGCTTTATTGAAATATTTCTTGAAAGGGCCGTAAACATTTCTGTCAAGTGGTTGTAGTTTATGGCTACAATGAGGGGGGGAAATGACAAAACTATAACCCCATAGATTTTGGAAAAATCTAGCTCCTTAATAGATAAATGTGAGTCGTGGTTATCCAAAGGCAGAAGAGTAGGCTTTTCTGTGCTAGGTTTACCATGTTTAACAAAATGCTTTGTGTACTTTATGAAATGTTCTTCTTTCATAGAGCAGATGGGTTAGCGTCACCTTCTGAACCTACAGGACCTGAAGTAAGAAAATGGTTCTTGAAGTGTACGCTTTGAAAAACCAAAAAAGGAGGAACCATATGAGCTGATATTGCTAATGCAATTGATACTAAAGTGTCTCTTTCAGCTGATGTCGTTTTCCCCAAGTATGTAATACCTCGGCGAGCTATAACTCGTATGGGACACATGAACTGTTGTAAGTCCCGTTTCGATTAACATTCCACCAGAACATTTTCATACAACTTTTACATACATTTTCATACAATATTTTTTTTATACAAACATGTACCTCTGATTTTAACATAATCGAAGAACTATTTAGTATCAATGGAAAAACTATTATCTATCTATCCGCCGCAGCCAATGCTTCACTTAGTTTCCCGGGTGGTCTTGCTTGTGAAATGTATGTAATGTCGTGGTAGCGTTGCTGGCTGAAGACGTCGCTGATTTTTCGTTCTTCATAACGTGGCTCGAGGGTTGAGGTTCCATTTGAGCAGGCTTGAGCAGGGATTTGGTCAGAGATTAATATAGGAAATAATGGTTACTAGTCTCCTAGTAAATAAATAGTTCACATTGAATGTAGAAAGAATAAATTTTATTGAAAATATTACAAATTTATACACAAATATTGACATTTACAAAATATAATTTCCATCGCGAAAGTTTTAAGGTTGCAGCCAATAGTAACACGGCGGTCCTCCTCGTACGATCTATGGCGTCACTGTTACGTCATCGTTTGGCTGAAATATAAATATCGGTGGCGCATGCGTAAGAGCGAGCTTCAATCGGTGGCCGTCGTGCGGTGTAGACGTCTCTCGCGTTCTAGCATTGCAAACGGTTCACTTGTTTCAATGGCGAGAATTAATATATAAAATGTTCTTTTGAGAACAATATTATGGAGCTCAAACTTAAACTGTTCTTTTCAGAGCAAATAACACGGTATGTATTTTTGTCCTATGTTTTTTGCCTTCAATTTGTTTATCGCGAAATTGATATTGTTTATTTCAATCTTATAGTAAAAAATAGTAAAAAAACTGATATATTACCGCGCGGTAACTCCAAAACAGCCTGTAAGTCGTATACAGCCACGATTACATTTTGATTTATCATAAGAGTTTCCTTGTCTTTCTTATTTTCTTCCCTGAATAAGTTTTAGTTTCACTTTCTCTTTCTGGTTAGAATTGTCATAAACCACACATTACTCACGGTTTTTTTTTCGGTACAAAGAAACCTGACTATACATGACATAATTTCGTCCATCCCTTTTATACTGGTCTGTGTAATCCCTATGGTAGTTCGAAATAGTCTTATCTTCTTCAATGAATTTATGTTGTTTGTACCCTTAAAAAATAGATTTCACTTTTTGGTTTCATTCCCTTATATTATCTTTAATTGTTTACAGTATAGTGTTTGTCTTACAGTATAGTGTTTGTCTTACAGTATAGTGTTTGTCTTACAGTATAGTGTTTGTCTTACAGTATAGTGTTTGTCTGTTTGTCTTACAGTATAGTGTTTCTTTGGCCTGCGTTTAAAAAACCTCGGACCGATTTTTCTGTTACAGTTCTGATTGTTCTGCCATTTATATCCAGCGTATTTTCAAACAGTTTTGCAATTTTTATTTATGTACCTTCAACCTCAAAGTAGTAGAGCATAAATATTTGTTTGCGTTTTTATGCTTTGACATACCGGTAAACAAATTAAATTAGATTATTTTTTAACTCTTCTTTGGAGCTTGTAATATTCTCTTCAACCTTCCAATCCTCCACAACACTCAACAAATTCGCAGTGCACGCAGTTACGTCTTCAGAAACTTTTCAAAATAAAGGGTCGGAATCGAATCTATTTATAAGAAATTATAAAATTGCTACATCATTTTTCCGTATTAATGAACGAAGAGGCGGTACGTGCATATTAATAAAAAAACAATTTACACTGCAAATAAATTGACATAAACATTTCCAAACCTTATACATTTGAATGTTGTGGAATTGTAATATTAAGCTTTCAAATTATAGTTATCTGTATTAACAGGACACCGTCGTCTGAAGTATCAGTTTTTTTAAATGACTTGGAAAATTTGTTACGCACTATGATAAAAAAATCTAAAAAACATTTTGTAATTTGTGGTGACTGGAACATTGACATTTTAAAAAATAATAATTTATCTAATTCACTTATTTCCATATTAAATAACTACAACTTGGCAAATCATTTAAAGATGTCCTAGAAGATAACCATACTGAATCTGCATTTAACACTTTCCACGATCTTCTAAAGTTATTTTTTGATCTATGTTTTCCTATTATAAAAGTAAAAATCAATACGAAACAAAAAAATACATACTGGATGACAAGAGGTCTAAAAAAATGTTGCACTAAAAAACGTTCGCTTTACATAAAATATCGAGCGGACGGGTCCAACAAAAAATATAACAGAAATATATATTTGATATACGATTACGTGTTAAAGAAATGTATTAAACAATCACAAAAAAATGTAGCAGAAATGTATGTTAAAAAATCCTCGAATAAGGGCTTAGCATCTTGGAATGTAATAAAAAACTCATTTGACACAAAGACCAAAAACGAAATTCTAAGGATTAACAGTGACAATAACAATTTTACGGACCCCAATAAAATATGTAATAATTTTTAATAACTATTTTATTAATTTAAATAAGAATGCTAATGACAATATTTATAATAATTTTAATAATAACAATGACATAAATAATAATGCAATCAACTGTTGGCACCTATTCTATGCCACTTTGTTAATATTGATTAATATTAATATTAATGGTTTAGCGAAAGTACTATTCCTTCTAGCTGCGGTGCGAAAGTATTTTTCGGCAAAAGTAAGGAATGCAGGCCTGAATCTACCAATCTACCAATCCGAATCTACCAATATTTTAGGCAGTTCAGACTTGGCCAGATTACTGTACATTTGGGTCTCCAGGTCATGTCTAGCCACTGCATAGCGGGGACATTCCAGACGGACGTGCCAAATTGTCTCGTTTATGTTTGGGTCGCATTCGCAGCCGGGACTATCTTTGATATGGAATCTGTATAAGTATTCCGCTATTCCACCGTGTCCCGTGAGGACCTGGGTGAGAGTGGAGTTTGTTTTTATTTTTCTGAGGATGTGGTATGACTCTTTTATATCTGGCCAGAATATTTTTGTAAAGGCCCCTGTGGTGGAAGTTTGGTAACGGTCCTTTTCTTTCCTGATGGTTTTTTTGACCGTACATAGAGGTGTTTTATCGTATTCGGGATCACTGTTAGTTAGAGCTCCCTTCTTTACAAGTTCTTCTGCTCTCTCGTTGCCAACAGTGCCCACGTGAGACCTTATTCAAAAGAGTCTGATTTCCCTTCCGTCTGCTTTAGTATTTCCAATGTTTTGTTTTATGGCATTTGCTAAGGGATGGGTTGTTTGAAATTTTCATAGCAGATCCAGCGTAGATTTCGAGTCGCTGAGGATGTTAACAATTTCTTTTCTGCTAGATTTAGCCAAAAGCGCATATTATTAAGCATATATTTATATAGCGCATATAGTTCCGATTGGAAGACTGTACATGAACTGTCCAGACTAAATGTATCGTATTCCTTCTCTTTGCCATCCTCCCACCACGTCAGGGCTGCTCTTACTCTGCCTGATATTTTACTTCCATCTGTGAATATTAAGGGGCCTGTATTTTCTATGGTTTGGATGACGTCGGGCTGTGGTTGATCCAGTTTGGTGTATTCTATATCTAATATTGTGGATGGGTGTGTCTTGTTTAATTGATTGATGGCCTTTTCCAGCTCTGTATTTGAAGGAAGGTAATCTTTTTATAATCCCTTTTTAGTCTAGAAAAGGTGGGCTGACTCCTTGATTGTCAGGTCGAGAGGTAGGAGACCTGAGAGTGTTAATGCTGACTTCAGAGGTAGGAGACCGTTCTGTATGCCTTGCAGACCTTTTGTGCGAAACCTTTTTGGAGGGCATTTAGCTGTTTTTGTATCCTTTGCAGCTCAGTTATTTGCGACCACACACTTAAAGCATACATCATAATAGGTTCCACCACGGTAACGTAGATGGTTCTCGTGATTTCACCGTTCAATCCCCAGGTGACACATGAAAGGTGAAGGTGAGCTTCCTATCTATCACGAGTCCAAGGAGTTTTATTTCCTTTACAAGTTGAATTGCGGTTCCAGTCATGTAAATGTTTGGTTCATCGTACTTCAGTTTCTTCGTTAAGAGTTTGGCGCCGGTCTTGTGAGGCGCGAAGTTAAGCTTATTACGATTTCCCCATTCCACCACCGTTTTCAAGACTGTGTTTGACTTCTCCTCTAGAATAGTTGTTGAGCTCTCCGAAATTATGAGTGTCACATCGACTGCAAACGCCTGGCAGTATACGTTATCCGCTTCTAACTCGTGCAGCAACGAATCCAAGATTATGTCCCAAAAGGTCGGTCCACCTATAGATCCTTGGACACAACCCTTGTTTGTATGTTTTTCGTATGTTGACCGGGCGTTATTCACCGTGATCTTCTTGTCGGTAAGATACGAGCCTACCAGTTCGTACAGATTTTTGGGACGTCTCTTTTTTGTAGTTGGAGTTTTCAGTTGGAGTTGGAGCATTATCGAATGGGCCCTCTATATCTAATGAGATGATGAGTACCAGCTTTTTATTGCTTAAATTTGTTTCTAAATACTCTATAGATCTTGTTCCACATACTTTCTTTTTCTTGTGTCGTACAAAACTCCTTCCAACTATCTGTACTAGCTTTATCTGCTTTTTTTCTTATACTCCAGTACACCATCGATATAGCAATCAATAACGTGTTGTCTTCTAGATGCCGCTGCATTCCTTATTCTGCGTTTTTTTCTTAAGACCTCTTTTTTAAGTTCTTCGAGCTCCGCCGGCCACCAGGGTGGTGTTGATTTCTCTTTCCATTGTCAGGCCTTGTGGATCGCGTCCGTGTATCTTCCTACTATGGAGTCGAGTTCTCTGGAGTTTTTATATTGTTAAATTTGTGTGTCCTCCTCCGCTAGGACGATTTTGAGGAATGTTTGAAAATTCCTGTACTAGGACAATCGACACTCCTTTATCCTTGGCGACTTCGAGTAGCTCCAGTGTTGCGACTTTGGAGTGTTGAAGGTTTGCTTGGATGAGACGCAAACCCGTGTCAGCCATCTCTGTTGTACCATATCTTTGATTCTTTTGGGAGCCTTTAGCAATATGAGATCTTGGATCTTGCTATTGCATCCCATTTTTGAGGTACGCTACACTCTTTGCTGAAGGCGTTGTGAGCCAAATTCGTACCATTATCCTTATCTGACTTGCAAACCTGGTGGTTCCCCTGCGAGTCTTTTGGCGCATTTCTCCCAGGAATGTGTTCCTCCGTAATGACTGCAGAGATTTTCCGCTTCCTGGCAGATCGCCCTTGTATGACCAAATCTTACGCACTGTACTAGAGGAGAGTGATCTTGTACCGGTCTCCTCTGGAGGCCTATGTATATCTTACCGGCCTCTATAAAACTTTTGTACACTGGAGGAGATACCTCTAGTACCGGGTGACATGCGCGGGGGTTCCGGGCTCTCTTGCGGTAACGTATTTTTATAGTGTTTTCCTAGAGGGTTAGTTTTGGAGCCGGTTCGGTTTGCTCCTTTTTTTGTGTAACCTAGTTCTTATGCTAGGCTCAATTGATTATTTATTTGTTACGTAGGCTGAGGCTGAGGCTACGTAAATTTCATCATCCGATAGAATTGGCCGAGGAGGGGATGTTCTCCACTCGGTCATGATGTTAGTTGCCAACTGAGCTGCCTCCTGGATAGCAATTGCGGTTTGCGATGAGACCTACCTTGCGTCGCCATAGGGTGAATCTTGCGAGCTTTTTGGAGCTTGTTGTATTTCTCCGACTTGGATCGTTCGATGTCTTGCGTTCCCTTAGCACTTGATGAAGGCGATTTATTTTAAATTATTGTTTTAAATGGAAGTCTTGTTTGTTTTGCTTGTGTGCAAATTTTACATGTACCCATTTGTTTTAATCCTTCTATTTTTATTCCATCTACCACACCTGGTAATATTTCTAATATCTTCTTTCCTGGGTGTCCTAGTCTTTCATGCCACTCTTATGCAGTACCCCTTTCTTTAATAAACAATGTTTTTTCCTTTGTATTTTTTTCATCTAAATTAATTTTATATAAACCATTTTCCTTTTTCCCTGTTAATATTAATTCTGATTCATTATATATTTTGATAATGTCTTTACTAAACACAACAGTTCCTTGATTACTGGTGACTGCATTCACGGATAACAAGTTCTTTTTTTTTCCGTTGGAAAAAATGCGTTTCCGCATCGTCACACCAGCCAGGAAGGCGATGGCCGGGTGGTATGTGCGGCACCCGGCAACTGCCATTTTTAAGGCACCCCACTAAAAAAAAACCAACGGTTGCCCTCATCGCTACAATGGTCATATGTGCAGTGCACCCTAAGTCTACAATAAAATCCATACTTTGTATTCTTTGTTTTTGAAACTTTGTGAAAAATGCCTTTTCTGTTTTATCAATGTCCTTTTTTTCTGACTTATTCTTATTTTTGAAAAAACAATTTTCCTCTAGTTATGTTCGGACGATCAGGAAAAGTCTTTTTAAAAATTATTTATTTAATTAAAATTACAATTATAATAAAACGTCTTTTCTTTTCTTACATATCTTCCTTAATAGTTCTTCTTTAGCTGGTAGTACTATCCAGGTGTTGTCGTTGATCTTCTGGATTTTTCTTCTTTTCAAGACCATCTTGGCTCTTTCACATCTGGCAGGTTGGTGTTGTATCATAGCGACGATACAGTCTTCAAAGTCTTTCGTCTTCTCAGAGATGTGGCGACATCCGTCGTTGAGGTAGGAGTACACTTCACTCCCAAGTACAAGGTATTTGGATTTGGGAATTATAGTAAGATTTTGCTAATCAGGAATGAAATAGATATGGACAAGGTCATATATATTAAGATCAATAGAGGGAATTTCTAGTACAAAATTAAGTGTATGCTTTGTACTGTAGGCCTTGACCACCACAGATTTTTCTGTTTTCTATTTCATTAATACCTATTTCCAAGATAGGGTTAAAGATATTGTTTTATAGTTAACAATTCGGTAATTAAATTTTGCCCGTTTATTATACTAGGGTGCATGATTTCAATTCGAGAGAATGTTATTGCGTTTTCTAATATCATCAGCTTATCTAAAATTAACTGCAAACTAAAACTTATCTGTACGTATATATCACCCCACTAAAAACCAACGGCTGCCCTCATCGCTACAATGGGGCGCCACGGGATCGCTTTCGCACTCACCGTGACGCCCCGGCGGAACCCCCCCTGATAAAGGTACCCCGGGCAACCAGTGTACCCCTACGTCATAGACCTAGTGCAATGGCAAGAGAGAGAGGTCGCCCTCCCCCCTCTCACCTAGGCCTACGGCTGGGAAGGAATGGGCTGAACCCTTCTCCTTCCCAACCTCCAGCGCTGTAAATACACCCCCCTATACCGCAACGGAACCACTCCACAGTCAACTCTGCTATCAGAGAAGTACCAGAAGCGATCCCGCGACCCCGGAAAAGAGGGCCTGCACCCTCCCACCCCCAACGCCCAGGCCTACTTTCCAACGTGAACACACGATGGAAAGTAGGCCCGAACCCCCCGAACACCACACGCGCTCCAGCGCACTCCTCCCACGACAGCCACGGAATTCCTCCCGGCGATGCTGGATACCTGAGGAGGAATCCATCACTGTTTCCGAACCCCCCGCAAAACCAAGTGCGACCCAGCACCGCACCTGGAGCAAGAAGTTCGGCCCACTCTACCCCACACGCCCATCATCAGACAGCCACGGGATACCTCCCGGCGATGCTGTATACCTGAGGAGGCACCCGCGACTGCCCCCGAAACCTCCGCCACTGAATGCGCTCCAGCACCGCAACGGCAACGGAAATCCCAGGCACCGCAAGTTGCCCAGACCATCTCCAGGTCCAAGCCTCCCTCCCGCAGACAGACCACCCCGAAAGGCAGCCTGCCCGCCAGCCAGCCATGAACCGGGCACAAACCCCCATGGCCGACCCACCTCGCGCCGAGTATTAGCCAACGGCTAATGCAAACCCGAAGGATCACAATAACCGTTGTTGCCCAGAGAGCACCGGCCCGTACCGCTTCCGATGCCACCGGTCGAATCCGAGCGGTTGAAAAGACCTAGGTTGTTCAAATTTAGGTTTTATTTGTGACGTAGATACAGTATTTGCACTTGGATTTGCTTGTTTATAGTATATAAGTTTAGCCTCCTCTTGCCTAGCTGATACAATAGCTAACTCTAAGGTTGCTGGTTTCATAATTCGAACACCTACTCGTACGTTGAAGTCTAATTGACTTATATAATGTTCAATGATCATAGAATCGTAATAAGTTTTATGGGAATGTTTACCTACTGTGTATAACGTATCTAATATATCTCTATGTCGCTTGCCAAAAGAGTCAGCATCCTCCGATTTCAGGCGACGCATCCTTGTAAGCTCTTGCATAACCTGAATCTCATTCCTAGTTTTACCTAATCGTCTTAATAAAGCCTGCTTAACCTCGTTCCACGTATCAAGCGAATTTTCGTAAGCGATAGCTTTATAGCCGCGCCACTAAGTTTGCTTTTTATTAAACTTATTAATAGGGGATGAGATTGCCAATTAACATCGATTAAATTAATAACATTCTCTACCTCCCTTATATAGTAATTTAATATTTTTGGATTACCGTTGTATCTCGGAATTAAGTCTCCAATAGATTTAATAACATTATCGCAATCTTTAAGCGACATATTAACGCTTTAACTGTACTAATACTTTATAATAAGAATGGATAACAATAGAGTAATACGATACCCTATTGTAATCATACAATTATGTGTGAATGCTGTGGCGATTTTAGCCTAACTACAAAGCACACAATATAAATATTCAAATTGATTTTAAATTGGAATATTATATTTGTAATATTTAAATATAATTAATATTATATAAATAACGACAGGAAATAGAGCAGAGGAACTTGGGAGTAAAAGAGTACTTACCACAAGCTCTGCATCTCTTGCCGGACCTTGACTCAGCACAGGATCTCCTTATTTCCGGAATTTCCCGTACATTATTAATCGTCTTCACAGGTTCTATGTAATAGATCGCGGTTTCTACGATTGGAACCGTACACTTGAGTTTGAAAGTGCCGCGATCCTACCGACTGCGCCAGTTATGTTCGGACGATCAGGAAAAGTCTTTTTTAAAAATTATTTATTTAATTAAAATTACAATTATAATAAAACGTCTTTTCCTAACTAAAGCTGAGACAAAAGTTACAAATTAAATAATGAATTAATTAATAATGAAATAACTAAATAAGCAAAATGGATTTCGCGACTTGGCGTGGGATTTGCAATTCAGCAACTTTACGGCGATGGGGTCCTGGTAACGCTCTTTATGGTTTATTTTCTTACAGATTGAACATTGTTTTTTCTTAAAATTACAATCTTTTTCTTCATGGTTATTCCTTTTACAAATACTACAGACTTTACAGTCCTTCTTCATGTGTCCAGTTTTATTGCATTTAAAGCATTTTATTGTACTGGAAGCTTTTCCTAGTAGTCTGAAATGCCAACTGTTTTTCGGTTTCAATGTTTTTCAGCATCCTGTTTTCTTCACTTAATATTCGGTTTATTAAGTTTGAGAGGGTTTTCTGATCATCTGATGTTGATTCCCATGCAGTAATAAAATAATTGAGGTTACTCGGCAAGCATGATAAGATTTTTGACATAGTCATTTCTTCATTGATATTCTCACCTATTTGGTTTGATCTGAACGTAAATTTTCAATGTCTGTTATCAATTGTGTGAGTGATCGATCTTCTTGTAATTGATAATTAAAAAACTCTTGTAATAATAATGCCTTGTTTTTTTTTCAGAGCCTTCAAATATGTCACATAACTTTTTATACATTTCCAGGGCATTCTCACATTTTAAAATATGACCTTTCAATTTTCTGTCAATACTATTGATTTGTACCTTAGCATCTTTGGTGATAAAGGCATCACTTTTTCTTTCTTCTAGTTTGACATCGGACGAAATTGTTTGCGTAAAATTTGCCGCTTTTAAATGAATATTAAATTCAAATTTTCAAATCAAGATCGACTCTCCATCTTTAAGTTTTTCAATTTGAGCCTCATCTTTCTCCATTTTGTTTTATTACCTCCTTTTGCATACACGAGTATCAAACTGCGTCACCGTTTTTATCGTAGTTTTCTAAACAGCTCTGAGCCTATAAGCTCTTCGGGAGATTTTATAGGTTTTGATTTATACTAATACACACTTTTTATTCTCTATAAAGTCTTTATTCTCTTTTTAAAACATGCATTACACACAGCCACTTTTTCCATAGAGAGATAGAGGCATATCCTCTCATTTACATCATAGATTATAACAGTGTTGCCCTTAAAATATTAATAACAACATAAATAAATAGTATTTAAAAATATAATAAACAAATAATTTTCAAAAATTGTAAAATGTCTTCCTACGAAAATTCTAATAATAAGACCGTGACAGAGACTGTTAAGATTACAGAAGGCAGACGCGATCGCTAAGGAAGAAAGTCCTAACCAAGCAGGCCAAAACTAAATCGGAGAAAGTCTCGCCTTCATCAAGTGCTAAGGGAACGCAAGTCATCGAACGATCCTAGTCGGAGAAATACAACAAGCTCCAAAAAGTTCGCAAGACTCCACCCTATGGCGACGCAAGGTAGGTCTCATCGCAAACCGCAATTGCTATCCAGGAGGCAGCTCAGTTGGCAACTAACATCATGGCAGAGTGGAGAACATCCCCTCCTTGGCCAATTCTATCGGATGATGAAATTTACGTAGCCTCGGTAACGTCCTTCGAGGCTTTCACTCAAGATTCCTCGCAGGGAAGACCAAGTTTGCTGGTCAACTCTAGAAAGAGGTTAGGAGTTGAGATGGACATGGCTACAAAACACGCCAACGAGATGTTTCTGCGGGGCAAAGAAGCTATAAAAACTGCAGGCAAAATCGAAACAGAGTGCAAAGCTATTGCACTTGAAAGCCTGCAGTCTCTGTACGAAACAGTACTCGCTCTCTCTGACTCCAGGTCTCGTCACAAGTAAAACCTGGAAAAAGAGAGAAAAAGAAATGCCCGCGAAAGCCCGCGAAAGAAATTCTAGCGATAGTTCGAGAACACAACCCTAGGATAGCGAAGTTAAACAAGGACTTGCTGGAAGAATTAAAAGAATCAAGGAGTAGAATCGATGAAAACTACAAACAAACGAAGGCAGTAAGAGACTGGCTAGGTCACGGAACCCAGGAACCTTACCGGAGAGGGGCCGTATAGAAAAAGTGACTCAACATATCATTTCAATGATGTCATCGCTGGAGTCAAGCGTCAGCCAATTGGGAGTTTCTGGAGAGGCTACAAACATTGAGCCCCTCACTAAAAACTATAACATCTTAAGGGGGTCTTACACCATCCTCTTTTAAAGTGGCTTTTACACTAAAAGTAACTTTTAAAGTCAATTTCATTTCCACGACCTTCTTTTAAGGTAAAAGTAGAGATAAAAGGACTTTTAAACAAAAAGCCAGATGGACCGGCTTTTATTGCCTAAAAGTAACATTTAGTTTAGAATGGCGCGCGATTGAACATGTGTTTCGGCTCAGTTACAGCATATGCAGTGTTTGCGGATTTGTTTTAAATTAGTTTTGAAGCAATATTTTTCATTAAGGTTATATTTTACCTAGTTGCTTGAAATTCGTTTATACCTATTATTAGTGCAATGGAAGAGTATGAAATTCTTGAAGATGATTTTGACGACTTTCTCGAAGTTATATTACGACCACGAAAACGACGCCGTGTCCGACCTAGACCAGACTATATGCACGACCTTGATGATGATGAATTCCGCACGAGATTTCGTTTAAGAAAAGGAGGCGTACAACAGAGGCGGCGTAGGGCGTGGGCGACGTGGGCCACAGCCCACGGCCTCGCGGTCCAAGGGGCCTCGCGCCATGGAGATTTATGTATTACTTAAACCTAAGCCATGAACGCGCCGAAAAAAGTGCTTGCGTCGCTATCACACGTGAGAAATCCCCGCTGTAATGCACGTCACCACTGGCCTAAAAAAGGGTATTCCCCTGAAATTGCGTTCCTATCTAGCGAAGAATTTCCGCTGCGCGGCGCCGCCCAAAACAAAATAGGGTATTCCCCGTTCGTCAAATAACAGCCCCGGTGTACGGGACACCGCAACTTTTTGACGATTTGTTTTCATGCTGTTGGTCGTCAAAGCAAAGCGTATAGTCTACTTGGGTTGACTTGTCGTGTATAAGTGATAATATCTTTTTTTTTATGTGACATTCTATTTAAGAAATTAAATCTGTGGTTTACTGTTTCAATATGCTGTTTTGTAACTATAACTACTTATAAAATAATAGATACGTAGTCTTGTACTAACTATTGATTTATTGTTTGTGATCTGAAGAAAAATAATTGTACCGGGATTAAGTGAAAGGTAAGAAATCATTTTATTTACACATAATACTTCTTTTTTTGACTTCAAATGTTTATTTTATTATCTGATCGAGGAATGTAGGTTTTATTTTCAATAAATTTAAATTAATATTTAAAACTTTATTTTTATAAGAAAAAAGCGTAAAGTGTACTAATTATCCAGTAGTATTACGTAGGTAACTAAACCCAGCAGACATAAAGTTACACGAGGCAGGGGAATTCTATATATCATGTGTCTGCCTTGTTTATGGACCACGAGAGCTAGTCTTATAAAGTATTATTGTTTTTGCCCACAGATTACTTATCATGTCAGGCTTAGGCCCTAAGAGAAATAGAGATGCTGGGGGGAAATGGGAATCCGGATCAGCAAAACGAAGAAGAAAAGCTGAAAGAGCAATATCAAACCAAGGCGTTAAGTACAGGTATGATGAAGTTTCTTAATCCAACTGCATCTGGTACGACAGAACCATCTGAATCGACAGCGTCGACTTCTAAAAAATATTCAGCCACGATTGAGATTCCTATGAATTTGAGAAGTACTGATAGAGAACCACTAAATACTGATACCGAACGACAGTCTGAAATTGATACAAAATCAATATCTAACGAATCAGATTCCGACGATGAAATTCCTGTGTTTCCAGAGAGCAATATTCTAGATCACGAAAAAAAAATGAAAATTTGTTCTCTGATATAGTTCAAAACGGCCCCTCACAACAATTAAATATTGATGATGAAGATTATCCCAAAGACGACGACCGTAGGCACTTTTCAAATTTTCATTTCTCTAGAAAACTAAATAATGGTGAAATTCAACATCGTCGCTGGTTAGTTTATTCTAAGTCTCAAAATAAAGTATTCTGTTTTCCATGCAGACTTTTTGGCAATTCACAAACTCAGATGGTACAGGGAGGATGCTGTGACTGGAAACATTTAAGCAGTATTTTACAAAGACATGAGAATACCAAAGAACATATGGCATTTATGTTCCAATGGATAACATTAGAGAGAGGCATAAAACACGAGAAAACAATAGACAAAGAAAACGAAAGGCTTATTCGTGAATCTCAAAAACATTGGTACAATTTGTTTGAGAGGTTAATCGATATTATTAACTTCTTAGCCTTTCATAATCTTGCATTCAGAGGTCACAGAGAAACTATAAAGACAGACGGTGACTTCAGGAATAGTGGGAACTTTATTGATTTATTTAGATTGATATCAAAATTTGATCCTACTTTACGAGAACATATGAGACGTATTACTGACAAACAACTTGCGCATCATTATTTAAGTCACGACATACAAAATGAATTGATTACACTGATGTCAAAAACGGTAACTGATGAAGTGATTCGCAAATTAAAAGAGGCAAAATATTATTCTTTTTTGCTTGACTGCACTAGAGACTGTAGTAAAGTAGAACAAATGTCTGTGATCTTAAGATTTTGTAATACATCAACGGGCACAATAGAAGAACATTTTATTGGATTTCTTGCTGTAAGTGAGACAACAGGAGAATATTTAAGTAATGCCATACTAGGCGAGCTAGAAAAGTATGGGTTAGATATTCAAAACTGCCGTGGCCAAGGATATGACAATGGCGCAAATATGGTAGGCATAAATAGTGGAGTCAAAACTCAAATATTAAATATAAATCCTAGGGCATTTTTCACGCCTTGCGGTTGTCATAGCTGGAATCTGCTGTTGGTAGACGCCGCTAATTCTTCGGTGTCAGCAAAAACATTTTTTGGTTTTATCCAAAAAATTTATTTGCTGTTTTCAGGTTCCAGCAAACGCTGGGAATTGGTCAAAGATAAATTAAAACTTACCATGAAGCCTTTATCGGATACGAGATGGGAAAGCAGAATCGAGGCAGTTAAGTCCATACTATTTCAATTTGATGATGTTGTAGGATGCATAGAAAGTTTGAAAAATCAAACAGATCAATCAAACACTCTCAGTGATTGTGATTCAGTATTAAACGAAATGCTTAGTTTAGAATTTGTAATATCTTTACATGAATGGTATGAATTGTTATCGCGTGTTAATGTGATAAGCAAACTATGGCAATCTGTACAAGTCCATTTGAGCATTGCCCTTAAACATTTGCATACATTTTGTGACTGGATCAAAGAATATCGGCAAACTGGATTTGAAAAATGCTTGTCTGATGCTCAACAATTTATTGACAGAAGCTGTTATGATCTGCCGAACGAATTTAAAAACAAAAGAGTAGTGAAAAAGAAAAGGGTCTTTGATTATGAGGGCGAGGATCAACCTATACAGTGTCCCAAAAGCCGGTATGAAGCAAATTTTTTTAACACTATGCTTGATTCAATTATTACCAATATGGATTTGAGATTTATGGCTTTAAATCAACATCATGAAAATTTCGGTTTTCTGTATGATATAAGTAAATTAAAAAATATTCCACACGAACAAATATTAAAAAATTGTCAAGATTTACACACAGTCCTACGAGTGGGTGAGAGCAGTGACTTTCAACCTTACGAATTATATGAAGAATTACAAATAATGATCCCTAATTTACCTAACTTTATAACAGACGTAAAACAGTTGCTTCAATACATTACACATAATAACTTAAAAGAAATATACCCAAATATTTACATCGTCATTAGAATATTATTAACAATACCAATTAGTACAGCCTCCGCTGAAAGGAGCTTCTCAAAATTAAAACTCATTAAGAATTATTTAAGGAGTACGATGTCACAGGAACGACTTTCTGCGGTCGCAATTTTGTCTATCGAGGCTGATATAGCATCCAAGCTAGATTACGAGCACGTGATTAAACAATTCAGCAGTGTAAAAAGTAGAAAATTTCTGTTCCTGTAATAATTAAATTAAATTGTTTTTTAACGTTGGTCTTAATATCTTAAATATTTTTAGGTTAGCCGATGAAATTTTTTTTTACCTAATTATATATAATCATATATGATAATACATAATTAGATAAAAACATTTTTCATCGGGTAGTTGTAAGTTTGACTATATTTTGCATGAATAAAAGTTTAATAATGAAATGAAATATGTTTTTTATTTTAACAAATCTGTCTTTATGCCCGAGGAGAGGGCCTCGCAAAATGTATCTTGCCCACATAAAATTATGATCTGGCGCCGCTACTGGTGTACAATATGTTCACGATATGATTGAAACACAAATAAAAACTGCCACAATGAGGTATAAATATCAAATATTAAGACATATGTTTTTGACATAATATAATTAAATTACCTACCTATATTAAAAAATATCCGTTAATATAAAAATAATCCTTTAATTTTTAGAAATCAAGCCATAGAGAGCATGAGCAGATTGCTACTCACATTAAGATTTTACTCAATTGGTGACTATCTTATGGCAGCAGGGGATTTTATTGGAGTCAGCCCAGCATCGGCCTCCAGAATCATACATGAAGTTTCAAAAGCAATAGCTGGCTTAAGAACACATTTTATTGATTTTCCCAAAGATTTAAATAATCTTAAAAGAGAATTTTTCTTCAATATAGCCAAATTTCCAAAAGTTATTGGGGCAATAGACTGCACTCATGTACAAATAATCAATCCAGGTAAAAACAACTAAATAGTGAATTATTGTTTCCGTTTTACATGCTATATTACAATGTTGATTTTGTAGGTGGTGACCATGCTGAAAATTTTCGAAATAGAAAATCAACATTTTCAATTAATGTGCAAGTAGTTGCGAGTGCTCAGCTTAAAATACTGGACATAGTAGCTCGTTGGCCAGGATCATGTCATGATCAGACTATATTTAATAATTCAATATTTAATAGCAAACTGATCACGGGGCGTTTCGGGAGTTCTGTTATTGTTGGTGACAGTGTTTATGAAAATAACAACCATGTTTTAACCCCATTGTTGAATCCAACTACTCCTGCGGAAACATTGTACAATGAAGCACAAATTAGAACTCGCAATGTGGTAGAAAGAACTTTTGGGGTCCTCAAAAGTAGATTTCCAGTATTAAGGAGAGTTATAACCCTTTCATTAGACCGTGTACAAGCAATTATAGTGGCCTGTGCTGTGCTGCACAATGTAGCAATAGATTTGAAAGAAGAGGATTTTTCCACAGATCAATTAATTGAAGTAGCAGTGGAGCAGTCGGAGTCACATGGATCAAGTTCTAATCATGTACGGAATAACTACATAAGCTATTTTGAAACCCTTCTCAATGAATATGTTTAATGAAAAAATACAATAAAACAATAAAATAAGATAACTGTTTTCTTTTTATTTCTAATTCTAATTGTAACAATTCAATTTCTAACACATTTTTTTCTAATTTATGTTTTTTTTTCAATATTTAGGAGTTCTATTTTTAAATTTTGCTCTTCTAGTTTAAGGTCTTCTAATTTTTGTGCCTTTATTCTTATTTGCTCCATATGCATGTATTCTGAGGAAACTACGTCCATTTGTTGTTCCACTGATTCAATTTTTTTCTCTGCCAGCAACTCGAAGGGTCTCTTCCTTGAAGATGAAGGTCGCGAGTTACCTGAAATATTATGGTGTTATTGTTAATAAAAACCTATTGTACATAATTTTAATATGATATAAAGATGATATTTTACAAGGTCTCTATATATGGACAACAAATAAATTACAACGGAACGTGAGAGTGACAGATACGTAGGTCTTTGATAGATAGCAATAGTAGAACAATAACCAGAATTTTATTAGTAGCTTTCTTTCATAAGATAGATATTCTGGCAGTAATTGCTCCATTCATTTACAATTGCTAACTCTGCAGATATAAAAATTTAAGAATTGAATAGAGACTTTGACTTTCATCAATTTTAGGTACCAAACCGGTTGAGTAACTTGCCGGTTTTTCTCAGCAAAACTGACACTCCTCACCAATAGTAAAACTGAAGACCATATTCTTAAGTATTTGTAAGTGCTATATAATGAATGAACCTACTTGAATTAAACATTTCTATTTTTACTTATCACCATGACTGACTGTATCTTGTTTGCCCCATTTTTATATTTAATTTTCATATAGAACATTATAACATTGAAATAGTGGAAAAAAATTACTATATATCACATTATTCTTTATAGTTACAATCTTTTAACATAATATAGATTATTATGTAGTATTTTTAGGGTTCTGTCCAAAAATGGAGAAACAGAACCCTTGTGGTGAGACTCCGTTGTCCGTCTGTCTGTCCGTCTTTCACAGCAGTCAAAAATATGGCGAAAAACGGATACCCCCCCTGTTCTCCGAAAGTACCCGGCAAAAAAAATTAAAAAAATTTGGCCTAATGGAAAACACTTTAAAGATTACAGGAAAACTATAGCGGATGTCAGAAAACATATAGTTTTGATCTGTCTATAAATAATAAATATTACTACAGAAACTTGTGAAAATGATGCAAAACGTTACTACAGAACCCTCGGCGCCCGAGTCAACTCGCACTTGACCGGTTTTTTATTTCTTTTTAGTTTTATTGCTCGTGTAGTTTCAGTAATGTATTTGTTTTATGTTGTTAAAACATGTTGTTTTGAACTTACAGAGAGCTGGATGCTTTTTCTGTTTTATTTGTTTTGGGGTCCATTTTTGCCATTTATTGGAGTCTGGAGTGGTAACTTTGGCTAAATCTGAAATAAAACGAGGTATATCTTAGAGCTAGATCATTAATAAAGCATATTGATACAAAACACCAGCGAAATATGTTTTAAATTCAGATGGCATCACTGCCTACAAAAGTCAGAGTAACGAAATTAACTAAAAATACATATATAGAAAAATTGTTCAAATTTGAAAATAAAATTCAGTAATTTTGTAAACAAAACCATTTCACATAACAGAAATAGTTTCCAATTGTGGTATGGATCTCCCTACATTAGTGAAAAAATATTGTAGTATTTGTATGAAGTGATAAATGAATCAGTGACCACAAGTTACTATTGTACTACTGGTCACATATCTGATGTCACACATGGCCTACAACAAGAACATATTTATGTCATATGTTCTTGTGCATCCCTTGAAGCATAAGAAATTTAGTTGTAATGTTTACTTTGACAAATTTTAACACTCACTTTCAACCCTTTGACAATCTTTAGACTCATGACTTGCATATGTATCTTCCTCCGGAACAATTACTGTTACATACTCCGTTTGTAGACTGCTTGACTCTAAAAGAGATGTGAAACAATGAACATCAATTTAAATTACATTTAATACTAAATACTTTTGTAACTATTTTTGTCTTCAGTGTTATAACCAAAATACAGCGGTCTGAAGATTGTTATTATGTTAACCATAACTGCATAACTCTAATTAGGTAAGTAGGTGTAGTTGTCGGATACTTATTTATAACCCTTGCAGCTAAATAAACTGTTGCCGATTACAAATTTATCACTTTATGACATAGTACAAAGTACAAAACATAATGAAAACAGGTTTAATATTAGTAGTATTTACCTTCAGGGCTACAGATTTTATGTTCTACTTCTGAAAGTGTATTCTCACTCCCACGACCAGCAAATAAAATGTGTTCTTTTTCTTCATCGCCTAATTTATTTTGGTCGACCTCAATACCTACAACAAAATAAAGACAAAATATAAGGCAAAAATCTACAAACATTTGTTGTCTAATCAAATAATATCCAATATATACAGAGTAAAGTACTTGAGTATTTGTTACTTACTATTATCAAAATCCGAGTCGAAAGTTGATTCAAGTCTTTGGACACTTAAAAGGATCATAGATTTGATTTTATTTTCGGCTATGGTGAGCATTGGTGCTGAACTTGGTCCACCACCCGTGGTTATTGAGGAAGTGCGTAATTGGGCACTCTTCTTCCTTGTGTCGTGCTTCAGTGCTTCATATTTAATTTTCAAATGTTGAGCAGATCTATATGTGGCTCCAGATGAACTGTTAAAATCATTTTCTAATGCTGTCCAAGCTTTCTCTTTGTCTTGCCACATGACGGCATCCGTGCGTATATTTTCTAATATGTGCTTATACTTGAGAACTAAATCTACAAGTAAATTTATTTCTTCTGCAGAAAAATTTACCGTACGGGCACGTTTGGACATATTACAATTGAAACAGGTACAGTTTTAAAGCATAAATTTCAAATAATTTAACAAATTTTGTCACTGTCAACGTAAAAACGACGATAATGGAAAACCAAGCGTAGAAAGAGCTAAATTCACAAATGACTGATGTACAAAATATTTGACAGTTGTTTGAACAGCTTTTACGGTGATGCCAGTATTCGTTTCCAAATTTCGACGTATCGATGCTTGAAATGTTTTACAACAAAAAGAACAAAAGCACTTAAATATGATAACCAAATGTTTTTTTTTGCATCATTAAAACAAAGTTCTAACAATATTAGTATCTATGAATTCTATACGGTAACAAAAATATTAATTTGATGGTAGCAGCTGTATCAGTTGTCATTGTCATTTACAATATTATACGGTGAATGTCTAAACTGGCAACACGAAGATCGTAACAATGTCGACGTTGCCAAACTTCATACTTTTAGCTAGAAGTCCCTCTTAAAATAACTCGGAGATTTGGTGAAACAGGTAGCACCATAAAAATACTTTTATGTTCCTTTTAACTTAAAAGTACTTTTAGTTACAAGGAAGTTTAAAATCAGATTGTGAAAGAGCCCCTAAGAGATAGCGTCAACTCTGTATCCAACCAACTAGACGAGTTACGACGCGATCTCAAGAGAAACACCAGCGACATCCAAAAGACGGACGAGACATTGTTGAAAGTGAGTACGCCAACCCAGGTAAGGTCACCTGATAATAAGAACTGTATCATTCAGGAGATAAAGGAGGCCATTGGAAATATAATACCAAAACCTGATACGTCACTTCATAGGGATACCAGACAAAACACTGCAAACATGGAAGAACACCTAATTCCAATTAAAGAAAGCTTGGAGGCGGTATCCTCTGAGCTAAGGACGATGCGTAAGGAATAAACAAACCAACAAATAAATAATCAATTGAGCCTAGCATAAAAACTAGGTTACACAAAAAAAGGAGCAAACCGAACCGGCTTCAAAACTAACCCTCTGGTAATAATAAAGGACCTGCTCTCCTATCATAAGGATTCAGAACTCGTAGAAAATCTACTAGCGCAGAACAAACACCTTCTGGAAGACATCGACATGAAGGAAAACACTATAAAAATACGTTGCCGCAAGAGAGCCCGGAACCCCCACGCATGTCACCCGGTACTAGAGGTATCTCCTCCAGTGTACAAAAGTTTTATAGAGGCCGGTAAGATATACATAGGCCTCCAAAGGAGACCGGTACAAGATCACTCTCCTCTAGTACAGTGCGTAAAATTTGGTCATACAAGGGCGATCTGCCAGGAAGCG
Organism: Napeogenes sylphis; assembly: GCA_959347405.1. Taxonomy (NCBI): domain Eukaryota; kingdom Metazoa; phylum Arthropoda; class Insecta; order Lepidoptera; family Nymphalidae; genus Napeogenes; species Napeogenes sylphis. The sequence goes on along the minus strand of OY365785.1, from coordinate 13,137,676 downwards.
GAAAATCTCTGCAGTCATTACGGAGGAACACATTCCTGGGAGAAATGCGCCAAAAGACTCGCAGGGGAACCACCAGGTTTGCATAAACTGCAAGTCAGATAAGGGTGATGGTACGAATCTGGCTCACAACGCCTTCAGCAAAGACTGTAGCGTACCTCAAAAATGGGATGCAATAGCGGTAGTTTTCCAATTACAGAGCACAATACGACTCAGTGGCGCACAATGCCGAATTATGCTGATGCTTAATTGGAACGCGAATTAGTTTTCAAATGCACCAGCAGATTGCGCTAAGTTCAGTGTTGAAAAAAAGAATATTCATAGAGTTAGCAATAACCTCATTAAAGTGTAAATAAAGTGGTATATACATAATAATTGGTTGAAAACTATTTACGCTTATTTTAATAATTTGGATTTTGATTATTTCATTAACATTTTTTTGTTTTGAGTAATTTTTTTAAATGAGTTCTAAAAGAATTATATACTTTTTAATTGAATCATCTTACTCAGATGATAGTGATGATGACAATTTATCGAGTACTCCGAGTTTAAATCAATCAATTAGTTCCTTATCAAGTGATATATTTATTGAAAATATACTATATATGATAATGAATCAGATGAGTTATTTGAGCCATTGCACAGTGTGTCGTCTAGAACAAGCTAGCTGGACAAAATTATTTTTTAATGGATATAGGTTGCAAACCCTCTGCTAGATACTAATATGAATGATTTTATTAATTAAAATACTTGGAAACCCATAAAAGATGCAAAACTCAAAAATAATATGCATTCATTAAAAATAATGGTGTTTATTGCACGATTCGTAAGAAATATCAATTAAACTAATAGGTATTTAAAGCTAAATACATTATCTAACGATTAAACTAATATTATAAGAATAAATAAAACTAATTAATATTTACAACTTTAATTAAAAATTAATTAGTACACAATAAACCTATTAAATAATGACTAAATTATAACTTACTACTAAAAAAAGAATATTCATTGGATTATAATGAGGACAAACTTAGGAATTATTCATCATCACTAAGTTCATCCTCAGAAGAATCCTCAATACAATAATCTTCAGTATTAATATTTACAGTATTTACATTTTTTACGCGTCTCAGCTACCGTCACACGTTCATCCGGTGGCAAACAAGCTTTCTTGGCCTTACGAAGACTATGAAATGATGGAAATACCTGATGTCCAGCCAGCATACTTCACTTCCGCGTCTGTTTGTAGGCGTGACTAGTAGATTTAAGAGTCTATATAACACGCAAGTGCCTCATCACTTGTAAGGCACACTTGCTGCTTGAGGTCACTCGACTTTCGTTCACTGAACTTTTCAGGATTCTCACTAACTTCTCGAATTAGTTTTGCGACGTTGCGTTTGCCTGATTGACGAAACGCTATTTCAGCAGCAACCAAAAGCTCCTTAGAGCTTCGTAACTGAACCAAATCATCGACACGTCGCCGTTTGGTTTTGGCACTTGCGTTTGCCAAGTCCACTGGCGGTCTCCCGGGACCAGGCAGTGAATGTGATGACGTTGATGCTTCTGCAAGGTCATAAGACACATTAAACTGTAAGTTTTCACCTTCTAGCCACTTAGCATTACAAGCTAAGAAACGATCCCGTATTCGGCTAGAATTCTCCCATTTCTCCGAAAGTTTCGAAGAAAAACGGGAAATTATAGTCTTGATGTCCTTCAAAGATGCTTCAGTTATGCCACTGAGGTCATGTTCTTGTAAAACAAACATGAAAAGCGCCTTATTTCGGTCACTTTTTGTATGTTTCACCCATTCTTCGAAAAGCTGCATTTTTGAGACTGTAAAACTGCTACCTGAAAAAAAATTAATAACAGCTTTTGTGCAAAAATGTGCAAAAAAAAATAGTTTTATTATAATTTAGAATAATGTGTCAACTGAAAAAAATACAGACCGGGGATACAGGGAGGTTTTTAGTAATAGTCTTTTGAATTTGAATTTCCGACGACTAAAAGGAAAACGCAACTTGCGGCGCGCCGATTCTAATTTAGTATGAATATAATTTTATTGTAACTACACAAAAAAAATGTACATACCCTTAGTAATAGAATCCATCACAAAAATTTACCACAACTACTAAAATAACCTTAGGAGATGCAATCGCGTCAGTAGCAAAAATGCGAATAATATTATGCATTTAACCCAATTGTCTTATATACTACCCTCATTAACGATGTTATGTATGATTTATGTCAAAACAATTGTTGTTGGTGTAATTACCAACTAATACCCTAATTACCCCCACTAATGTTTCTAGGAAATCTTAAAGTTGTTTTTGTCCAGCTAGCTTGTTCTAGACGACACACTGTGCATTGATGAAATATTTGATGACAGGTTGTCGAAAGCAAAGAGTAGAAAATTATCTCAATGTAGTAAAAGCTTGGACGGATGTTGAATTTAAAGAAAATTTTCGATTATCGCGAACTACTGCATATCATCTGATAAGTACGTATTGTAAGAATTCATATTTTTGAGTTTTAACTATTTATACTATATAAAATATTACTTTTACCTTTTTTTGTAGATGAACTTGAAACATCGGCTTTTATTCCCAAGAATACCTTTGGGATGAAACCCATCAGCGCTGAAATAAGCTTTTTAATATTTCTGTGGTTTATTGCAAATACTGAACCATTGCGGACTATATCAAATTTATTTGATATTTTAATTTCATCAACATTCCGAGTCATTCGCCGTGTCATAACTTGGATTCTAACGAAATTGGATGATGTTATCAAGTGGCCTCAGACTAATCATGCAATAATCAATACATGTGAAACCTTCACATGTATTGATTATTGCATTTTCAAAAAAAAAAATATCAAATATCTTAGGAGCAATCGATTGTACACATATAAGAATTGTAAAGCCTCATGAGGATGCAGTAGATTATTGTAATCGGAAAAAATATTTCTCTATAAATCTTCAAGCAGTAGTTGATTCTAATATGAAGTTTACTAATATTTACTGTGGTGAACCAGGATCTTTACATGATGCTCGAGTTTTTCGAAGATCACCGTTATATGAATCTTAATCTTAATCTCACAATAATAAAGAAAATGTATTTCCAAATAATACTTTTTTAATTGGAGATTCTGCATATCCATCGCTATCATGGCTTGTTCCACCATTTCGAGATAATGGTCACTTAACTCCTCAACAAAGATAATTCAATTACTTGCATTCATCTACACGAATGTCAGTTGAAAAAGCTTTTGGACTATTGAAAAGCCGTTTTCGACGAATTAAATATTTTACTGAGTACAGAAATTTATCATTTGTATCCGAGGTCGTTACAGCAGCATGTATTTTGCACAATTATTGTATCGATGAACATGACAATTTTGATAACGTTGAAGTCGATAATATACATGTAGGGATAAATTTAGAGGAACATGGTTACGAAGAACAATATCAAAATAACAATAATAATAATAATAATAGACATCGTAGAATGGTATTATTCAGAGAATTGTGTCCAGATGCACAAGTTGCATAACTTCAAAATAAAATATATCTATACTTTCCGATACCAATTGTATATTGCATTGTAAAAATCAATGAAAAAATGATGAAAAATTTACATTTATTAAATAAGTAATTTACTGTTTATAACTAAATTAAGAAAATCTTACAATTGTGTAGTACTTAACAAAATATAGAAGTGAAATATAAAAAAAAATAAATAAATATGTTATTTTATTTGTTTTTGCATGTTATTATAAACATTTAAGTACAACAAAATCTTAATAAAAAGCATTTGTTTTGACATGTTAAAATAAACTTCTTAGGTACAATAAACTCTTAAACATTAACTTTTGGTAGTTTAATCAGACTCTTCGCTGTCAGTACCATTTTTTAATAATTTTTTTAGAAGATCACATTTCAATTTTTCTATATTTAACCAGTCTTTGTGCTTCTTTTCATTAAACTTTAGTTTATCACTCGCAACATCTGTTTTAACTTGCATTTCAATTTCACGAACATCGATTGCTTTTTTCTTTAAATCCGTTTCTTTCTCTTTTATTTTTAAATATTTAGTCATTTTTTCATCTCTAGCCTTCTGGTTTTCTTGATTTTTTTCTAAAATTTCCATACTTTGAATGCGTTGCTGGTTTCTTGCAGTTTTTTTTAAATTGTAATCTATATTAGTGAAAGCCATTCTATATACTGTAAGACATTCAATTTTATTTTAATAAGAACTATTTGTACCTGATAATAAAGAATTATTAACTTCAGACTCTTCGTTGTTAAACACTTGCTTTTCATGGTTTTCTTTATTTTCATTATCGTAATTATGAACAAATAAGATTGAGTTGTCTTCTTCATCTTGATAAATATGTTCTTTTCCACGAAAACATTGATGATTGCCTGCTTCATTAAATGATTCGATCAAGCCATTGCAATGTTTACAAAAGTATATTCCTGTAAACAAATTTGTTTGTAGATTCGAATTCTATAAAGAAATTGTATTCACATTTTAAATGTGAAATATAAAAAAAAGGTTAATATTTGTACCTTCATCCATACTTATATTTATTTTTTTAACACAATTTAAATTAACTTTGATTATTTCGAAAAAACTACAATAAAACGAAAGCTTTAAAAATGTTTCCAACAATTAATAATATTACTAACGATAATATATAAACAAAACATTTCGATCAATGCCAACTTAAAGGGGGAAAACACTTGTTAATTTTCTGTCACTGAGTTGGCATCGATTGCACGTATCACGCGAAAACATTACTTTTAAGAGTGCTCGATTGTGCGAAGCGTTGCTGTAGTTGAAACATTCAACGTTAAGCATTATGCCGCATAATGCGCTCTTGTGCTGTAATTGGAAAACTACCTATATTTATAAAAATTAAAAAAAAAAATCAAAATGTTAAATTATATATTATAAAATTTTCCTTTTTTTTTTATTTGATTATTATATTGATATTTTTTTGCAACATTTGTTTATTTTGACGTGTCCAAATAAATGTAAAACATTTTCATGGAATAAAGAATTTTTGACTTTGACTTTGACTTCATTCGATTTCAGAGTATAGCTTAGTATTTTTCTCAGAATTCAGTAACTTTAATGAGTACTTCAAACCGTCGTTTTCACGACGACCATTTCTACTTATTCTTCTTCGTGTACGTGCGCGGAGGGTTCGAGAGAAGCCAGCAGATCTTAGTGAGTTCGTTCCATTTTTATTTTTAGTTCTTGTCAATAGTCTATGGATATGGACACGATTTCACTTTTCGATGGTATGCTTGATTATAAAGTGTGCATAAAAGAAAATGGTAACTGCTATTTTAGAAATATAGCATATATTAAGTACGGTCATCAACGTTATCACGTTCAGGTTCGTATGGTTTATTCGAACTTTGAAGTTTACGGCAGCTCCACCGTGCGAGAAGGTTCTGGTGATAGATACCAGAATAAAGAGTAACAGCAGGTCTTGATGACGTAATAGAGCTTAGAGTAGATGCAAAGGTCATGCTCCGACGGAATATAGATGTGACGATAGGGTTGGTAAACGGCTTAATTGGAATTTTGCAAAAGCGTCAATTGGGATATTGACAATCTCTCGCAGGCAACTTCCCTCGTTATTTTATTTTCAAACGGATTACACTGCATTGAACCAGCAAAGGTAAAATTCAGGATTATGGAGAATACTTTTGTCTATCGCATACAATTTCCTATTTCTTTGGCATATTCCATAAAAATCCATAAAAGCCAGGAATTAAGCCTTAAAAACGTTGTTCTTGATCTAGGTGGCCAAGTATTCACGCCAGGCCAAGCATATGTCGCATTGTCAAGGGTCACAACACTAAATGGTATTAACCTAATCAGCTTTGACCCTAATCCTTACAACTCCTTCAAGCGGCAGCTAGATCGGCCTTGGGTACCTTTGCCTGGTCTAGTTCAAGTGCAGGATCATCATCAGCAAGAGGATGGTCGGGGCTCTCCCGAGGTAGGGCACAGGGAGTTGGACACGTTAAGTCAGGGAGCAGTTCAAGTAGAAGGGGAAGGAGACGTGGTAGGCCGAGAGGTAGTCGTAGTCGTGGTCGCTAAGTAAAATTTGTAGGGGATAGATAGAGGAGCTTCTTTCTTTTGATTCTTACTTGTATTTAGAATATCTTTATATGCAATGCGTGTGCTGACTGCGAGCGCTGGCTGCATTTTTAGGACGCTGTCCCCTTCTTGCAGCAGTTAGGCCTTAATGAGTCACCTACACAATGATCAAAAGGTGGCACCCAGCAATGTCCACAACTCAAGCGCCGGTGCTGGTGAATATTTCTGGGTCCCTTATTTTCTTCAGCCATATCAATTCGTGGCTTTAAAAAACTAATTAGTAGCAAAACACTCATTAACCCATTAACGCCCAAAATGAAACTGCAGTATATTTTTCTATTGTTTTTCTATTTATTAGTCCATAAGGGATAAAATATGCTATATAATAGGATAAAATAAAAAAATATATTTACATATCATGTTTTAGGTGTGTACTCAGCCGTGTACAATGGGCGCTTTAGGAGTGAAATTGTTTGAAACAAGGTCGTTCAACACATAGCGTTTTCAAACATATTTCGCAACGCCAGCGAATTCTTTGGTGACACATCGCAATGGGTTTTCCATCCGTTCAGGATTATGACCATTATTATTCCGACCCCCTAGTGCCACTGAGGATGACGGACGGCTCTTAGTTTTCGTTGGACGTAAATAAGTCCGTGCAATAATTCGTCTGAAAGATAACTGGTCCATGTAAGTTATCTCTTGTTTAGTTTTACTTAGCAAAACATGTAGTCGCCAAGCATTTGATATCGCCATATCTAACAAATAGGTAAATATAACCCACCACCACTTTTTTCCTTTTATTGAAATCCGATAAAGGCAGATAGACTGATCCATTTGGTCAACTCCACCCATTCCTTTATTATAGTTGACAAACATTTTAGGTATATTTACGTCAACCTTTTGCTTTCTGATGTTACACCATCGTTTGACTTTGCCCAGAGGCTCTATGTCATCAAAATTAGTTCCCATTGTAACGACATTATTGTCCTTCCAACGTACCATAGTTATCTCATTCTTTGTATCAAAACTATAATCATATTCCGCCCTAGGCTTCTTCTTCATATTTTTTACTGTGATCAGGGGACATTTCTTCGTCCGATTCTCTCGAACGGTTCCAGTACTTTTAAAACCTAGTCTATCCAAATCGAGCAACAATTGATGATTGGTAAAAAAAATATCGAAATATACGATATGCTCTTTAGGAACTACAGGCATTTTAGCCAATAAAGATTTCACGACTCTCGCACCAAGGGTATCATTAGAAGGTTCTGTGGATTTTCCACAATAAACATCAAACGCGTAGCAATAACCATCTGAACTTGTCGCAGCCCAATTGCGATAACCAAATCTTACAGGCTTTACTTGTATAAATTGTTTTGATGAATGACGCCCAAAATATCTGATCATGGACTCGTCCACAGACAAGCTTTCATGAAATACACCCCACTGACTAGAGTTTCGCTGAATCAAATCGCATAATGATCTGAGTTTGATCATTTTATCTTTCGAACCATCTATTAGACCGTTATCCACAAAATGAATATTTCTTTTTATCTCCAAAAACCTATAGCGTGACATACAATTAGCAATCAATGGAACACCAAGGTCCAAATCCAAACTCCAGTAAGCACGTTCAGATGGCAATTCACGGTAACCGGTCAGTATCAGTACACCAAAAATTTTTTTCAAACATGCACTATCAAGTTCAAAACCATGCCTATTATTTTGATTAGCGTATAAGACACTGTTAGTTGTTATCAAATAAATAACGTCATGATCAAATATTTTTTCAAAAAACATTACGGGATTGCAGTCTGCTAAACTTTCAACAACGTATTTTTGTCTCTTTTGTATGATATCGGTAATTTCATAAGTAGAACTATAGGTTGGCTGAGTTTTCCTCCATACAGGTAAATGTACATCACATTTTTTGTCACGTTTTGCAGGAATAGGTCTTAGCGGCTCATCATCACTGTCGCTCAATTCCGAAACATCGTAGTCAGGATGACGCCGACCTACCTCAATAGTCCCTGGAACGTCCATAGGGAATCTTGAAGCCGCCAAATTATCTTCATTACCTTCTTCCTCATCACTCACGACAGCCGGATCTGGTGACACTAATACCATATCGTACTCTTCATCATTGCTTTCATCAGCCATAATTGATTCCAAGGCTTCCTCCAGTCTCTTATAGCTGGTAAATACGTTCCGATTGGCCATTTCAACTTATAAGTAATACTGTAAACAAAACGTAATTTTAGTACGAATCTCCCCGCTGTACCCGCCTGTGTACAACAAATGAAACAAACCCTACTTTACAAGTTTTGTAATAAACTTTAATTCTTATGTTATTATTACCAACACAAATAAATAGACTCCATAAAAATAAAAAAAGAAGTTGAAATATTTCACTATTTTTGATAAAAACCAACAAAATAATCTTACCTTGTATGTCGTGTCTGGACTCCGTATTTTATTACAAAATAAGTGACATTTGTTTTCGCGCCTATCTTCTCACTACTCTTCTAGCACCATTTACCACCAATGTCATAAAATCTAGACACCAACTAGTTTTGATATATTTATTTAATAAATATTACTACCAATGAGATATCATTATACCTAAGAAATAACATTTCCGCTTAAAACGTTTTTGGCCCCCAAAATGAAGTTAGTCAAATTAATTGGAACTCAATATGTTTAACGCTGTGTGTAGGGGTGGTAGGAAAGGGATGGACACTTTTTCACAATTAAATGCGTAAAAAATAGATTTTATAGGTAATCAACATTTATTGCCAATTCTCCTTGCACATCACATTTGGCTAGATATCTTAGAGAGAACTTTCTTGAAAATATAATCAGTCTCAACATTACAAGATAATTCAGAAATTTAGTCAAAAGTGCCCAGCGCACTTGGTAGTGCTCAATGTTGTGACAGGGAGATTTGGGCACACCCAGTGGCAGGCTTGGGCATGGTCTATAACAATGTTTTTCAATCTGTGGGTCGCGAAGCTTTACTCGGGGGGTCGCCGACTGAACGAAAAAGGCAAGGTCTAACACTACATTAAAAACACATTTTAGTGAGAAGAAGGGCTTGTTTATTTTTCAAAAATTGGTCAAATCGTGGTGCTATTTTCGAAACATTAATAATCAAATCATTTTCTAATTGCAGTCATTTGCAGTCTATTTCTCTTTTTAGTTTTAATATCTACCATGGCAGAAAATGTCAATTCACACAAATATGATGTGGCGAATAGCACTAATAATTTTAGGGCTTCCCTTGCCAGCTCTGGATATTCGTTTTATCTTTTAACCCAAAACACGTCGATACTTTGGGAATTAAATTCACAATTAACTATTAACAATTGTTATTACCTCCTTGAGCACGTCATTTAAATCAGACGGTGCTACCTTAGCAGCTAGAGCCTGTCGATAAAGAAAACAGTGTGTCCAGGATATGTTTGGCATTATCGATTTTAATTTCGCAACGAGCCCGCTATTTTTGCCAGTCATAGCTTTTGCGCCATCGCTACAAATAGCGATACATTTTTTCCAGTCAATATCGTAGTCGCGAGTGCTTTCTAAAAACATATCATACAAACACCGGCACGAAGTGTTGGCAGGAAATACTTTGCAAAATAAGATTTCTTCCATGATACTCTCGCCTGCTTCAAAGCGCACAAATACTACAAACGGAGCACAATCTGAAACATCAGTGGATTCGTCAAACTGCAAAGCAAAATGTTGGCTGTTCTTTAATTTTTCGACTATTTGTTCTTGAATGTCATTGGCCATATCGTTGATTCTGCGTGAAATAGTATTATCAGATAGTGGTATGTTTTTTAACTTGTTTGCCTCTTGCTTACTGACCATAATTTCAACCATATCTAGTGCTGCTGGCAAAATAAGATTTTCGGCAATTGTATTTGGTTTGCCTGCTTTAGCAACTCGATACGCGACTTTGTAGCTGGCTAATAATGCTGACTCACTGACACTGGATGCCTAAAAATAAACCAAACAATATAAAAGTGAATAGCCAATAAAAATTAGCACACGGATCCTTTGCACACCAAAATTAAATTTAAATATACAACTAAGTAGATCTCTATATATATATATATATATATATATATATATATATGTATCTATCGATGTTTTTGTATAAGCATTATTACAAATCGGAAACATTATATAGAAGACACAAATTACGTTTGCGACAGACAGAGGATTGAAAAAAAACCGAAATGGTTTAAGAAATTAACTTTAATTAAATTTAAACTTATTACAAATTAACCCTATGAACGATGATTCCACCTCGATGTGGGAATATGGAATGATCGTTCTTAAAAATAATATTAATTATTAAAACTCATGGGAATACAATGCAAATGCTTTATCGACAAATTACTTTATTAAATATAATATTACAGAAACTCAACGTAGGCGGTTTCCATATAGTAGTTCTATGTAACTCACACAAAGCAATCAACAACTGTGTTTACATCCGAATTGTGTTTACATATTCTATACTTTGTTACAAATAATAATAAAAGTATTTTGTTGTTCCTTATAATTGATTAAGTTAATACAGATAAGATAATGTCTTAAATAATGACAATAATGCCATAATAATGTTTAAAAGAAATGCCAAAAAAGAATGCCAGCTAGACTCAGCGGTGGGTTACTTGAGATAATACTTTATTTTAAATTATATACATATATATATTAATTACTAAAATAGTAATTTCCTAGGCGCCACTGACAAATAACATGCGAAGACATATGCATGATCCTCCTGCTTGTCAGTACTGGAGAATCACAGTCAAACACTTGTTCTTTATAAAACTTTCAAAAATGGAAGTGTTGATAATTGTTAAAAATACATTTTGTACATCACCATAAATTTGGGATTACAATAAAGATGAGCTCCTTAAACTCAGCTGGTCAGGAAGCAGGATACAGGACCAACAGGACGACGCTCCGAAGATTCACGTCTACCCCCGCGAACCAATTATAAATTTACCCGTATCTTCTAGGGTACAAACTAAAAAAACCTCCTTATGGAGGAAAAAGGCCTCGCAAGCACTAATATTAGCCTATGTCGACTCCGAGGGTCGAATCAGGACAAATAGAAATATTGTTCCAACAAACTTTGAAACTGCCCGGGAAGTGCCGGCAATAGGAATTATAATGATTCCATATTAAATTATTAGCCCGAAGGCTAATAAGATTTTCAATTCGGAAGTGCTTCCGAAAGAAAAAGCTCTAAAGGTCACGACATTGAATTTTATAGTAAAAATATGCATAATAAGCAAATAATGTAGCTATGCACACGCCGCGTTACACGAAATGTGGGTAAAATTGATATGAATCGGAAGAAGACCAATATTTAAATAATTTAAGAACAATGCACTAATTATCTAAAGAAAGAAACGAGTGTAATAAATTGATAACAAATTGTTATACTAATAAATATAACAATAAAACAACGTTGGCTGCAACTATACTTCTGAAACAATATGACAGCTACTTTTAAATAAATATCTAGCGATATGCTAACCTTAATAATGATTAATAAATTAAATTTAGAATAGTAATTATGAATAAAATGTTTATATTTTTAATAACTTTTTGGGGACTATAAAGTTCGCTTCAGCTGGCAACATTCAATATCTTAAACAAAAAGAAATGTCACAGACTAATTAAGATATTGCAATTAGCTGTCAACAGATAAATAATTTACCTTGTCTACGAATTTGACAGATAATAAGAAATCGATAATATTAAAATTATAAATATTTTAATTATCTACAGAAATGAAATTTCTATGTAAAAACTTAAAATAAATAAGGAACCAATCGTATGTAGCTTCACTTTGAAAAATATTAAACATAATAAAAAGTTGTATGCAATTAACAAAGAAATCAACATTATTAATGTTTTAATAATAAATAATCTATCCTAATATTATAAAGAGGAAAGATTTGTTTGTTTGTTTGAATTGAATAGGATCCGAAACTACGGGACCGATTGTTAAAAAAATCTTTTAGCATTAAAATTTCGACAATGTAATCTACACTAATATTATAAAGAGGAAAACTTTGTTTGTTTGGTTGTAATGAATAGGCTCAAAAACTACTGGACCGTTTTTAAAAATTCTTTCACCATTCGAAAGCTACATTATCCACGAGTAACATAGGCAAAATTTTATTTTGGAAAAAAATAGGGTTCCTTAAAATATTTGGGGTTTTCGGACACAAAGTGTAAAAAATCAACCAGAAAAGTTACTTATTTTGCGTACGCTGCCTAAACTATAAAAGATAGAAGCATAAAATGTTCTAATTAATTGGAGATCTTATAAATATCTACAAAAAAGTCCGCGACACACTATACCTATCTATGTCGAGTGAGGCACAACAACCATTTTTTTATTTAAAAATCTTAATTTTTTTTTGGACTACATTTAAACGCATTTATTTTACTCATGCTATTAATCCTTATCAAAATAAATTATTTCATCACTAAGTACAGTTTATGTAGATAATATTTGGTATTTAAAAGATTATAATTGGACGTTTGGTTTTGAAGTTATGGCGAAATTAAAATATTACTATTTCTGCGTTGCGAAGTGGGCGTCACCAAGGCGGGGATGCGAGTGCGGGAGGGGAGTTTAGATCTATGAGTAAGGTACCCGCGCGGCTCAGTCGCGCGGTCGGCTCCCTACGCAGCGGTCATGCGCGAAGTCTAATCATTTTCATTCGATTTTTATTAGACTTCATTCTTAAAACTACACCTACGCAAAAGTTCTTCTCAGAGCTAAACAACAGTTCTTCTCAGAGCTAATCAACAGTTCTTTTCAGGACTAAAAAACATTTCTTTTCAGGACTAAACAACAGTTCTTTTCAGGGCTAAACAACAGTTCTTTTCAGAGCTAGAATATTACAGGCTATTAACATTTTCTTAAACATTTGAAAATGCCTAAGAGAGCCAGGTCCCAACTTTCTAACCATAGTTCTCAAGCACGGGCAGCAAGAATACGTCGTATGGGAGAATCTTCACCTGAACGTTCACAACGCCTTGCTGAACAAAATCAGAGAAACTCTCAGGCTCGCGCACGAGAGTCGAGTGTCGAACGTTCGCAACGCCTTGCACAACAAAATCTGAGAACCTCTGAGTTACGTGCACGAGAGTCGAGGCTGGAGCGTTCCCAACGTCTTCGTGAACAAAATGTAAGGACCTCTCAGTTGCGCGAAAGCGAGTCGAATGTCGAGCGTTTGCAGCGACTTAGAGCTCAGGCAGAGAGACAGCAGTTGTCCACAAATAGAGTTCGCAATCGAAGTTTAGCTAACAGCAACAGACTGGCTTTCAGATATGATCCGCAGGTTGATTATGCACAACAAGCGTCCGTCCAAATCGGAGTCATGAATAAGATCTGCTCTAACTGTTCTGCCAAGAAATGGGCGGATGAACCTAATGGTATGTGCTGTGCTTCAGGTAAAGTTTGTCTTCCTAACCTTCAGGAGCCGCCACAACCAATAAAAAATCTTTTAACTAATAACCATCCATTATTGGTCATTTTTTAACAAATACACGTAAATACAATAGTCTTTTTCAAATGACTTCTTTTGGGGCTAAAGAAATCAGGGAAGGTCATTTTATGCCCACTTTTAAAATTGAAGGACAGGTGTATCATCTCATTGGTAGCCTTTTACCACCATCAGGCCAAAACCCACAGTTCTTGCAAATATATTTTATTTCGGATGCAGACCAATTATCGTTGCGATCAAGCATCGCACCAACCTTAAAAATGGATTTAATTCGCGAATTACAGACCGTTCTGAATAATCATAACGCGTATATACAAAGTTTTAAACAAAATTTAGAACTCAACTCCTCAGATAATTTAAAGTTAATTATTCATTCAGATCGCACTCCACAGACAGCACACAGAGGCAGATATAATGCTCCTACTGTAAACGAGGTAGCCGTTCTCTTAGTCGATGAAGACAAAGGTCCCAGGGATATAGTCTTACACGGGAGAGACGGACAGCTCAAGAGAGTTTCTGAGCTACATCGGTCCTATGATCCACTACAGTATCCCATAATGTTTGTGTCATGAGAAGACGGTTATTATTTGACTATCTCTCAGCAGGGTTCTGCGCGTAATAAGACTGTTTCATGTATGCAATTTTATGCATTTAGATTAATGTTTAGAACTAACTCTTTTAATCCGTTACATTATTACAGAGACTTATTTAGTCAATATTGTGTTGACATGATGGCGAAAATGATATCTGAAAGATTAAATTATATTTCCCGGAATCAACAAAGACTGAGGGCTGATGACTACATTCATCTCAGAGATGCCTTAAATCATGACGCAAATGTTGACCCATCAAACATTGGTCAACATGTCATATTGCCATCTTCATTTACGGGTTCTCCGCGTTTCATGCACGAGAAAACGCAGGACGCGATGACGTACGTCCGAAATTATGGTAGACCTGACCTATTTGTCACTTTTACATGTAACCCTGAATGGCCTGAGATTAAGGCGGAGCTACTACCAGGACAACGGTCTTTCGACCGTCATGATATAATTTCCCGTGTCTTTCATTTAAAGATGAAGAAATTCATCAAATTATTTGTCAAAGAACAGATATTCGGTAAAACAAAATGTTATATGGCAAGTGTGGAATGGCAAAAGCGCGGTTTACCTCATTGTCATTTGCTGTTCTGGCTAGAAAGTAAAATACAACCAGACGAGATCGACAGCGTCATAGTTGCGGAGCTACCCGATCAAGACATTGATCCGGTACTACACAATATTATAACTAAAAATATGGTACATGGACCCTGCGGAGAGCATAATTTAGCTGCACCATGCATGAAGAACGGTGTCTGCACAAAAAAATACCCTCGCCGTTTCATGAACGATACCCAAACCGGAGAGGATGGGTATCCAGTTTATCGTAGGCGCGATACAGAAAATGGCGGTCGGAGCACTACGCTACAAATTAGGGGCAACATGGTGACGATAGATAATAGGTGGATTGTTCCATACTCCCCGCTACTATGTAAGACTTTTAACGCTCATATAAACGTGGAGTATTGCCACTCTGTCCAAGCCATTAAGTATATATGTAAATATATAAATAAAGGCTCAGATCAGGCAACTTTTAGCCTTAGGAACCCACAAGATGAGGTCGAAAACTATTTAAATGGCAGGTACATAAGCACATCTGAAGCTGTCTGGCGCTTATTTGAATTTCCCATTCACGACCGGTATCCTACTGTAGTGCATTTGGCTGTTCATCTAGAGAACGGTCAAAGGGTGTATTTTACACCAGGGACAGCTCATCAAGTTATCCAAAACCCACGCAATACCACATTACTGGCATTTTTTGCTCTCTGTAATGAAGATGAATTCGCGAAAACTCTTCTGTATCATGAAGTCCCGCAGTACTATACATGGGCAAATAATAAATTCACTAGAAGGAGGCGTGGTGAAGATGTAGTTGGACATCCGGGGATAAAAAAAGATGCCGCTTTAGGTAGAGTCTACGGGATACATCCATCACAATCGGAGTGTTTTTATCTTAGGATTCTACTGCACCACGTACGCGGTCCGACCTCATTTGCATACCTCAAAACTGTAAACGGTTTTGTCAAAGAGACGTATCAAGCAGCTTGCCGTGACCGAGGTTTACTTGAAAACGATGACCATTGGGGTAATACTTTAAGCGAAGCTTCGTTATCACATTGTCCAAAAAAACTAAGGGAGTTATTCGTAGTCATACTTTTATTTTGTCAACCATCGGAACCATTGAAGTTATGGCATACTTTCAAAGATCAGTTCTGTGAAGATATTAGACATCGTATCAGACAACAAAATCAGGATAACACTTTACCCTTTACTGAAGTAATTTATAATGAAGGATTAATTGAAATAGAAAACAAACTTCTAGAATTAAACGACAAAAATTTAAGTGATTTTGGATTACCTTCTCCCGTTCGTACCCAGAATAATACTATTGACACAATGGTACAACAGTATAACAGAAATGATCTAACAGCGTTTGTAAATGACAATGTGCCAAAATTAGTACCAGATCAAAGACATGCTTATGAGACTATTGTGGATAGCGTGAACAATAACATGGGGAGATTATTTTTTTTGGACGCACCAGGAGGCACCGGAAAGACTTTTCTCGCAAATTTGATACTTGCTAAGATACGGCAATCAGGGAAGATAGCGATTGCAGTAGCTTCGTCAGGAATTGCTGCAACTCTCTTGAACGAAGGAAAAACTGCTCACTCTACGTTTAAACTCCCGCTATCTGTATCTTTAGATCAACGGTCTACGTGCTCTATTCGGAAAAATGGGCCTCTTGGTAAGTTACTGCAAGACGCGTCGTTGGTAATATGGGATGAATGCACCATGAGTCATAGAGCTCATGTGGAGGCCGTGGACCGTACTTTAAAAGACCTCCGAAGCTCTGCTAATGTTATGGGTGGTATCACTTTTGTATTTGCTGGAGATTTCCGACAAACGCTTCCAGTCGTCAACAGAGGTACGCGAGCAGATATTAAGAAGGCATGTTTAAAATCGTCTCAACTTTGGACATCTGTTCAACAAACCCACATGAGAGCTCACTTACATGGAAATGCGCATAGCAATTTTCCACAACAGCTGCTGAAACTTGGAGAAGGAATTTTTCCATTTTTAAATTTGGGCACCAATTATGCAGTTACTTTAGATGAGTCTCTAGGCCAAATAGTCCATAATTTAGATAGTCTGATAAATGCTATATATCCTGACATCGAAAACTTACATCAAAATGATTTTCGTTGGCTGTGTTGTAGAGCAATAGTTTCTCCCAGGAATGAAACAGTCAACGAAATAAACAATTTAATTATGCAGAAAGTACCGGGTGAAGTTAAGTGCTATAAATCCATAGACACCGTCACTAACATCGAGGACGCAGTACACTATCCCCAGGAATTTTTAAATTCTCTGAACCCCGCTGGGCTACCACCTCATGAACTGTCGTTAAAAGTAGGCACGCCGATAATGCTTCTCAGAAATTTAAACCCCCCTAACATGTGTAATGGCACGAGACTTCTTATAAAGGAGCTAAAAGATAATTTAATAGTAGCGAAGATTATCACCGGCCCTGCAGCTGGTGAATTAGCTCATATACCAAGAATACCCATGATTCCTACTGATTTGCCTATACCCTTCAAAAGGCTCCAATTTCCAGTAAAAATTTCTTTCGCACTAACGATAAACAAATCCCAGGGCCAAACATTCAAATTAGTAGGAATTGATTTACGAAAAGAATGTTTTACGCATGGGCAACTTTACGTTGCCCTATCACGGGTCGGGGCTCCCGACCATCAGTATATTTTGTTACCAGAAAATAATTTAACGTCTAATGTTGTTTATAGAGAAGCTCTACAATAATCGCTTTATTTATCTATCCTAAAACAACCGGGTTACACTTCGGGACTCCCGGCAGAAGTGAAAACTTAGTATTAATTACATTTAAATATTTTCATCATTAACAACTTTAATATCCTCATAAAGACAATCTATGCAGCCTGTGGATAATGATGATGTCGTTTGTCCATCTTTCGCGGCAAAACGGAGTGATGAATTGATGTTTTTTTTTTAAGTGGAGATAGTAGTTAAATAAAAGGATGGACAGTGACATGGGCTATTTACCACCCAACGAAGTGGGTGCGGGTCATAAATTATAAATGTATTAAGTAACATGATTCAAGACTTTTTTATATGGGTTGTTTCATATATACGAATATTAATAAATATGTAGCCTAATTACCTAGTATTTTAAATATGTAAATTTATTTATTTATTTACATGTACTTACATTACTATGCATATACAAGTATTTATTTAAGAATTAATATAACATTATATAGTATTTAATTTAATTAATATTATTTACACTATTACTATATATATACAATTATAATGTTATTTATATTTGTTTGTATATTTAATTATCTTATTTGAACACTAACAGTATGCATATTTAATAATATAATATATTACTAACATTAGCATGTCCATAAGTTGTGCATTGGAACGGGTTTCGTTGCCCATCATACCTACCAAAAATAAAAACATTTAGAGTTAAAATGATTTACAATCACTTATAACACTGTGATGAAGGGATTTATATTATCACTAGCTATTGCCCGTGATTTTTTATGACTACGATCATAAGTCTTATAAATATATTTTGACAGCCTACGTCACGGCCATCAGCTATCCCTAATAAAGTACTTTACCTCAGTAAGTAAGTGTAAAAACCTTTTGGCCTTCATAAGAAGGCTTTTCGGGCGAAGCCGCTGGGAATAGCTAATTATTGCATAAGAACCTATCCTCCGCACGAAAAAAACGTCAATATCCTGGAGACGACTATTTCTATTTCAATAAAACATGAATAAGAACCATCTCGACGAGCATAGTTTTAGATTAAAAAAAACTGCATTCAAATCCGTCTACGCGTTTGGCCGGAAACAGCTAATTATTGCATAAGAATATCTCCCCCACGCACGAATAAAAAGTCAATATCTTGAAGACGACTATTTTTATTTCAATCAATCATAAATAAGAAACATCTCGACGAGCATAGCTTTCGATTAAAAAAAACCACATTCAAATCCGTCCACGCGTTTGGCCACAAACAGCTAATTATTGCATAAGAACCTCTCCCCTGCACGAATAAAACGTCAATATCTTGATGACGACTATTTATATTTCAATCAGACATGGATAAGAACCATCTCGATGAGCATAGCTTTCGATTAAAAAAAAACCGCATTCAAACCCGTCCACGCGTTTGGCTGGAAATTTGCCACAGACAGATACACAGATACACAGATCGACAGGTCAAACTTATAACACCCCTCTTTTTAGTCGGGGATTAATCACTTTATTTTTGGTTACATTTTGAGCTTTGTTTACAAAGTTTTTATTGTATTTCTTCACTTCATCATTTCCTTTAACAAAATATACTGATCCGAAGTTTGAATAGTCATCTTTCAGGATAACAAAATATCTGAAACCTCCTACAGATGGTACCTCCATAGGCCCGCATGTGTATGCATGTATTACTTCACACGGTTTAGTTTTTTTTGTTTTCACTGACACTGAAAGGTAAACGATGAATTTTGCCCTCTAGGCAGCTCTCACACTTAAAGTCTGAGTCTCTCACTTCAATGTTATTGTTTTTAAGTACCATTTTCACATATTTCATATTTTGGTGAGCCAGTCTTTTATGCCACTCTTTAAGTTCCGTACTTATTTCAGCCGCATTTGCTATGTCGCACTGGTAACGCACGTCTATTAAATGCATATCTCTGCTACATTTCGCGACCGTACACACGATATTTTCTTTGTAGAATTGACACAAGTTATTGTTAATTTTCACAAAAAAAAACCTTTCTCGGTTGCACATTTGACAGAAAATTAGTTTGTTTTTATTTCCGGCACATAGAGTACATGGTCTATGGTAGTGGACACTACCATAGACCCATTCAATTATGTTGTCAACTTGCAATAAAATCTTACCACGACCGAGCGCATAAATCTCACTGCCATTACCGACAATTACAAATTTATTTGTCAACGTAGAAAATGTCTTCAACTGATGACGATCACGACACATATGTTGACTTGCGCCAGAAACGACTAGTCAATGATATTCTTAAAAATGTCCTTTTATCGATTCTTCTTGAACCAACACTCACTTTTTACGTGTTCCAACTTCTTGCAAAAATAACACTTTTTAAAAAGTTTATTGTTATTTTCCGAACTTTTACTGTGAATGCACTTACTTTGAAAATGTCCTGGCCTGTTACACTTATAACACTTACTGTTTTTGTGTAAACAAAAACAAAAGCCGATGATTGCTGAGGCACAACATTACAGTTGATTCGTTCTTCTTCCATCAGTAATCTCGCTACGAGAATCTCGTACGTTTGTTTTTCATCAATACATGACCAACTATAACCCCATAGATTTTGAAAAAATCTAGCTCCTTTGTAGATAAATGTGAGTCGTGGTTATCCAAACGCAGAAGAAAAGGCTTTTCTGTGCTGGGTTTACCATGGTAAACAAAGCATTTTGTTAAACATGTTTCACAAAATGCTTTGCGTACTTTATGAAATGTTCTTCTTTCATCGAGCAGATAGCAGATGGGTTAGCGTCACCTTCTGAACCTAAGTAAGAACCTAAGTAAGAAAATGGTTCTTGAAGTGTACGCTTTAAAAAACTAAAAAGGGGGAACCATGTGAGCTGATATTGCTAATGCAATTGATACTAAAGTATCTCTTTCAGCCGATGTCGTTTTCCCCAAGTTTGTAATACCTCGGCGAGCTACGGCTACGCCGAGGTATTACAAACATGATACCGAGTCATAACTCGTATGGGACACATGAACTGTTGTAAGTCCCGTCTCATCAACATTCCAGATATCACCTGGGGTCAGATTTAATCGTTGTGTTTAATTTGACGAATGTGATGTCGGTGGGCATCTCTACACGATGTCTTGCAGCGATTTCGAGCTTTCTGTTTACCAAGGTACAGGAAAGTGGCAGAATAGAGGCATGCTAATAATCCGCAATATGAATAAATCTCATCTCCAAATTAATGTTTAATACTCAAAATTATAAATGATTGCACCGATCTAATTCGATTAATATTCCACCAGAACACGTGGGTGCGTGAGCGCACATGTTTGTGAAAAAGCTAAGTTTAAAATCTAAGAGTACCAATCCCAACATAGTTACAGTAACAACTCTTGGCAAAACTACAATCGATAATATGGTATTCAATAGCTCTCAATAGGAGTACGGATCTGAAGGATACAGCTCAATTAAATTTATAAAAATATAGAATGAAAAATAAACCGATTACGGGCAGGGATTCGAACCCGGGACTACTACCACCACCGTCCTGATAAAGACGATCACATATAGAATGCTTAATTCACCGAGGCGGACAGCGATACGGTAGCTTAGTTGGTAGAGGGACGGGACGGTTTCCCAGTAGTCGCGGGTTCAAATCCCTGCCCGTATTGGTTCATTTTTCATTCTATATTTTTATAAATTTAAATAAGCTTAACATGGCTATACATGTTTATAGATATTTTCATACAACTTAATTATTTTTTTTATACGAACATGTACCCCTGATTTTAACATAATTGAAGAACTATTTAGTATCAATGGAAAAACTATAATCTATCTATCAATGAAATCAATGAAGGATGAAACAACTGAAAATGATATTTTTAAAGAAGTAGAGTAATGCTTAATCAAATATAGAATGAAATATAGAGTAGTAATAAGTTTAGTCCTTCGACCAGATCCTTACTTATTCTCTTTGTATATTATCAAACCATTAAACTCAAAGATGTCCATGGAAATTGACAATAGCGCAACCCCATCCTCTTCGAAAAGAGCACGAAATGACACCATCGTAGATCCAGACACAAAACAGGAAATACAAGACCCCAAAAGACCTAAGATGGTTCTAGACGCTGACAAAAAGGTGAAATGCTTAAAGACCCTAGTGTCTGCTTACTCAAGAATAATTAAAACTTTGTCAGCCAAAATATCACCGGCAGTGCCAGCAGAGAAAACAGATGCTGAAAGAAGGAAGAAGACAATTGCCGATCTGAAATCAGAAGTTATTTTGGCCTCACAAGTCACAAGTATAATATTCACTGTCCAGAACATAAATAGACAAAAGGTTAGGGGTACAAACACAAACATGCAACAGAAAGCAGGTCTCACTGATTACAATGTTCATTTCTTGGGGAACGACTATTCTGTCTCCAGGGCAAGCATAGAAGCAATATGGCTTGCAGAGATAAAGAAAGGAGGATTGGAGTACAAAAACTACTCAATGGATGATGGCGAGAATTGGTATGGCACCATGGGTCCTTATCTGGACATGTTTGCTGCCTTTAGGCTGCGAATGGACGAGCTGCGTCTAGGACACGGGACTATGCCGATTACAAAGAAGGATGGAACACACACTGCCTTTCAAGTGTCCAAGTACGGGCTGACTGGTGCTCACCACATCCTGTTAGAGGGGAGCAGCTTTCCACCAGAGAGAAGGTCATCAATTGTACAGAGTCTCGGTCCCATGACAGTGTTTCTTTGCATGATAAGGACAGAAGGGGTATATAGGAACAAGTTTGCAGCTGCAGTAAAGAGAGCAATGTCTCATATACCTTCCATTGATGACATAATAGACATAACAAAGAACATAAAGATGTCTTTTGAGCTGTCAACTATGATAAGTCTGATCGCAGAGATACTTTTAATAACCACATCAAGACAAGCTACAAGAATGTGCTTTCCCATAAATTTCTTAGCAGTCATATTAGAGGATTTTAAGACAGACGAAGATAAAAACAGTTTCCTCAAATTCTTCAATACAACTGGCTCAGGCGGATGGCTTCTTTACAAGATGTGCATGAAGAAGATGTGGAACATGCAGGGCCTGATGACTGAAGTGGTTGCTTCACAGATTGTATACCATAGCATCTTTGATACATATAAAGAGAATCTGAGCATTCTAGCACAGATAACCAAGACAGGAAACTGGTACACAAGAGAGGAGATGGGCAATGCTTTTAGGGGAATGACTTCAGGAAAAGTTGTCAACCTTAGGCTCCCTGTACAGACTATGTATGCAAAAATGTCGTGTGCAAACCAAACCGGAATGCTTCCAGGAGTATACAACCAAGTGAGTTGTTTTCCGTTTCAGTGGACCTAGAGTACAGAATTTTGGCGAAGATTTCTTCGAACATATAGAGAAAAGAAGAGTTGTAGGTTCAGGAGGTAAAAGCATCCAGCAAATTATCAATGGATTAACTGCCACATTGGAAGAATTGCACCAACAACTTAAAAAAGAAGGAGGAAACCTGAAGATGGGAACAGCTGTGTGGAGGTCTATAGATACTTTGGGAATCGACTCGCCAGGTGAAGAAGT
The DNA here is from genome assembly GCA_959347405.1 of Napeogenes sylphis. Lineage (NCBI taxonomy): Eukaryota > Metazoa > Arthropoda > Insecta > Lepidoptera > Nymphalidae > Napeogenes > Napeogenes sylphis. Next base: position 13,114,516 of record OY365785.1, on the reverse strand, counting down.
AGAAACTCGATTGGTGGGGTCTGGTAAAATGTTTATGGGTGGGAATAGAAATTAATCTTTTCTTTGTTTTGATGTGTGTATTTTTATTGTGTAATTTGCTTGAAATAAATGTCTTGTCAGAGTAAGGAAATTTTCTTTTGTTTTTTGTATTTTTTATTTCTCTTATCCAATGTATTTTTAGTGAAAAAAAAAATATATATGTACAAAGTATAAATTCGTACATGTTATATTTAATAAATCAGTGTAAAAACAGCACTCGCGGAGTGTAGTCTTTTCTTACCTAACTCCGCTAATTTATTGTATGTGTACAAACAGTTCCGTACAGTACATTTTTTGGTCCTTCGAGAAATATTATTATATTTTTTGGTTATTATTTTTATATTTTTGTGATAACAGTCACATACGTGCAAACAGCACATTTATTTAACCGATTATATATATTTTTGGCAAACAGTAACATTCCAACAACACGTGCCTCTGTGTTGGTGAGTAGAATAGATCAGTGGACATTTAGTGCTAATTAAAGTGATTTCAACCTTCGCTCGCTCGCAGAGGACCCCAGGGATCCAACCGTAACGTCGCAACAATCTCAACAACTCAAGTAAGACCTTTCCTTTATTGTTCTGAATATGGATACACTACTCCGACGTCAGACGGAAATCCTCGACGCTATTAAGCAATTAGACCGTAACTTTAGAAAAGACCCTAGCAGTCGCAAAACACGTCAATATTTGGACTCCAGACTCGAATCCATCGACAAGCTCTGGTCGGAATTCAATTCGAATGACAACAAGCTAGAGGCCTTTAGAGACGACTCGCAATACTTCGAAGAGAGTCAGTAATTGCAAGCGAAAGAATACTACAATAAGATTCGCTTTATGATAACGTCACACCAGTCTGTTACACCGCTGGAACACAAACCGGGCGTTAGTAGCCAGATCACCGGCCTTAAGGTGATTACAAGAGTTAGCACTCCAGGCGACGCAGGCGGGCGTTCCAGGACGTCCAGTCCGTTGCCTGCATCGGCGTCGAGCGACTTACACCAACAGCCAGCTTCCGCATCCGTGCCGCATACAGAGCTTATTAGTTTATTGTCGCAACAACGAACACAGTTTAGAGCTTTGTCGAGACAAATAAGGAATATAAATTTAGATATTGTGATAGATAAGTTGAAGCTGGAAGATGAGATTCGCAATTTGCAGACGCGTTGGGATACCATCGATAAATTTCACCTCAAAGATATGAGAAGATTAATAATCAGCCCCTAAAATCGAAATTCCGGTTTTCACAGGAAATTATATTCAATGGCCTACCTTCTTTGATTTATTTAATGAAACAATTCATACTAATAACTGTTTAACTAAGTGTCAAAAAATGCAACATCTTAAGGGGAAGTTGAAGGGGGAAGCGGAGAGGTTAGTACAGCATCTCAATATATCTGCGGATAATTATGATAATGCGTGGGATTTGTTAACCCGTAGGTATAATAATACTCAACTGTTATTTATAAAAAAATTAGAGACTTTTTTAAATCAACATACAGTTCAAAAGCAAACAGCTTACGAAATTAAGCGTCTCCATGATACTAGCATGGAATGCATTTACGCTATACAAAATTTAGGGGTCAACATCTCTTCATGGGATCCTATATTAGTACATTTAATTTGCAAAAAATTAGATCCTTTGTCTTATAACGATTACAAAGAGAACCGTAAGTCACCACGCGACTTGCCTTCATTAAGTGAGCTTATGAGTTTTTTAGAGGCCAAATTTACGGCCCTCGAAGAGATAAGCAAAAGAGACTTAAATCATGTATATAAATCCAATAATACCAATTCATATCTATCATCTTCCAACAAAACGAACTACATTAACCAATTTCGTTCATCGAATCGCAATGGAAAATTTCAGACCAATGCTACACGTGTTTGGAATTGTCCATTTTGTAAGCAGAGACATAATTTATTTAAATGCAATAAATTTGCGAAATTGGGGCCGGATACGAAACTTAAAACCATTAAGAAATTAGATATCTGCGCAAATTGTTTGTTCAGTCATTTTGGCAACGCATGCAATTCTAGTAATTTGTGTAAAATTTGTCACGATAAGCATAATACCATATTACACGATTCATTTCCGTATTCCGCGCCCCCCCCCCCCCCTCTTACCACTGCCGTTAGAAACCCGACGCGTGCATCGACCTGTGTCCCCGCGGCGAATGAAATGCTTACACCGACTGTTAATAGACAGCATAACGTTAACTACGTTACTAATGAAGATGAGGAGATTCTTCTTACGACATTGTTAGTAAAGGTTAAAGCGGCAGACGGCTCATACGTTACTCTTAGGGCTTTGCTCGATCAGGGCTCTCAAATCTCACTTATCTCAGAAAACGCTGCGCAATGGCTACGTTTACCGAGATCTCGTTACCATGCGTCTATTTCCGGTATAGGATACGGAGCCAAACAAAGTAGGGGAGTAGTAAATCTCTCTTGTCAGTCAATATACGAGGATTGTGTTTTTGAAACACAAGCCCTAGTTTTAAATCATGTCATAAATGACTTACCAAACTTATCCTTTGCTAAAAAGACCTGGGAGCATCTCCAGCATATACAGCTGGCAGACCCGGATTACAACATCTCGAAACCCATTGATTTATTATTAGACGCTAGTGTTTATTCTGATATTATAATGCATGGTCTAATTAAGGGTCCCAGCAAAGCACCTATTGTACAACAAACAAGGCTGGGATGGATATTATCAGGAAATGTAAAAACTTTCAATTGTAGTGTCGTTATTAATAATTTATCTGAATTATCAAATTACTGGGAATTAGAGGAAGTAAATGAATGTACCACTGACATGACGGAAGGTGAAAAATATTGTGAACAGCTTTATAAAAATACAACTAAACGATTGGAGAGCGGTAGGTATGAAGTCGCGCTTCCTTTGAAGCCACAGTTTGAACAAAATTTAGGCCAATCAAAAAACAAGGCCATCGCACAATTTATAACTTTAGAAAGGAAATTGGCTAGTAATAAGCAGTTTTCTCAAGCCTATAAACAATTTATGAATGAGTATTCTAGCCTTGGTCATATGAAACCTGTTGATAACAGTCAACAAGGACCTTCATGTTACCTTCCCCATCACGGAGTAATAAAGGCTGACTCATCAACGACTAAATTAAGAACGGTTTTTAACGCTTCGTCAAGAACGTCATCCGGTAACAGCCTAAATGATTTGATGGAACGGGGGCCAAATTTGCAAAAGGATCTGCATAGCCTTATTTTAATTTGGCGTCAGCATAAATACGTAATTACTGCGGATATTGAGAAAATGTTTCGTCAGATCCTTGTAAATGTGTCAGCTCAACATCTACAGCGTATTGTGTGGAGGGAATCCCAAGGGGACCCATTGACAGAGTATCAACTTATTCAGTTTATTTGATTATCTATTGCTATTATTATTATTATATATTATTATACTTTAAAATAAAATAAACATTTTTTTACTTTTATTATTATAAAAATGTGATCCAAGAGAAGACAAAATGATAAATAGTTATTTATGAATATATTTAATTTATATAGTATTCAAAAAAGGTTAGAAATACAGATTGAATAATTTTTTTATGCATTATGAGATAAAATGAAGTACTATTTTTAATATATAATATTTAAAACCTATTTTAAATTCAATTAAAATGTAAACACAATTTAAAAGGTAGATTTACCTATTAATTATATTAAATTCTTAGTGGATTTTTATATGGAGCCTTACGACTCACTCTAATATATGGAAGCGGCAATACCATATTTGGCACTAAATTTGAATGTTGTTAGAAGTTTGAAAATCAATTTAGAGTTTACATATTTTGTGAAGATAAATTGAAAAGTAAGTAATTATTTATTAAAGGTATATATGTATTTATTATTTTTTAAATATCTATGTATATAATAGATAATTCTCATTAGATGCCAGCACAAAGAAAACTCTCCCCAGACAATTGGAGCTCCTTCTAGAGTTTGCCGAAAGCTATACAAACATAGCCCTAGGACGATTTCAAGGGCCCCAAGCTAATCAGGCTGCTAATTACTGACCAACGAACAGTCACGCTCGACCATGTCTGGTGCCGGGTTTCCAAGACCATGTCTAAGGGTTGCGTCCAAGGCTCGACTTGCGGTCCTCACTTGTGGAACATCATCCTCGATGAGCTATTGGAGATCGACATGCCTCCGGGCTGTCGCGTCCAGGCCTTCGCTGATGATGTCCTCCTGATCGCATCGGCCAAATCGGTGACTGATCTTCAAGCATTATATTGAATTAACTCCGCACTTCACACAATCACCGGTTGGGGCAAGGGGGTTAAAATCTCTTTTAGCCCCACCAAAACACAGGCCCTAGCGTTCTCCGCCAAAGCCCAACACATACACCTCACCATGGACTCTCACAGAATACACTTCCAGAAGAGCATCAAGTTTCTTGGTGTGATTCTGGACCACAAACTTAACTTTCACGAACACATACAGCACGTCATTAACAAAGCCACCACTATTTTGAACAGACTCTCTCTTTATTGCAGACACACATGGGGGGCCCACCCCGAAAACATCCGCACAATATACGCACAGGTGATCCAACCGATCATCACATACGCCGCCGGAGTCTGGGGACACGTGGCTGGTAAGAAGTGCGTGAGGCAGAGGCTGCTGAGTATGCAGCGAGCCTTCGCCCTCAGGGCGATCAGAGGTTTTAGGACAGTGTCCACCTCTGCTGCCCTCGCGCTCGCCCAGTTTATCCCCCTGGACCTTTAAGTCCAGGAGGTGCACCGGGTTAAAGCCACCCGCCTCTCGGGCACGTCACCGCTACTTCCGGCGGACATCACACTGGAGCGTCCCACTCCTCCTCATCTTCTCCTACACCCAGCCCACAGACATGCGCCGAACACTCACACTCTCTGGACCCAAGATGAGGTCCGGGAGTTCCAGTCAAAGCGCCACTCTGATACTATTCACATCTTTACAGACGGGAGCAAGCTGGAAGATGATACTGTGGGGGCGGCATTCACCGCTTACGGCGAAGGCCAATGCCCGGTCAGTAAGAAGTTCAAGCTTAACGACAGCTGTTCTGTCTTCCAAGCTGAACTTCTAGCCATCCACCCTTAACCAGGCCATGGGTTGAGGTCCCCCCACATCGATTTTAGTATGTTTTTCCCAGGTTTTGGTAAATTATTTACCGCAATCTGTCAAAAACGCAAAAATAGAAATATTATCTATGGTCACAATAACAAAATTTGCTTGAATCGAAACGCAAATGTCACTTTTACGGCCATTTTTTTCTTTGGTCGTCGGCTCAACTGTTTTTTCTGTGGAAAGTGAGGTGAATTTTAATCGTAATGGCGGATCGGAGAAAGGTAAGTCGTACAATTTTTTTATATGCTGTAGAATTTGAGTTTTTCTAGTGATATGTGCATAAATTATACGTAAGCACTTGAAAAATATCATGATATAACGAAATGAAAAATGTGGGGAACCATATAACCTTAGCCTGTGAAGGAGGTGCACATTGTGGGAATTATATGCCCATTGCCTGGTGAATTATAATCTTTATTTTCTGCTAACTTTTTGCCGCGGGTTTTCTTTTTTATTTATTCACTCTACAAATTATGAGGAAATTAGGTTTTGTTTTATCGAAATATAACTTGTGGGTAGTGATAAACGTGATTTGTCATCATCGATTTGTCAGTCAGCATTTACCTACTTTAGTGTATTTTTGTTATACAGGTATTAAAAAGACATCAAATTGAAAATGCGCTGCATGAGATGTTTTCGTCGGAGGACGAAAGTGACGAACATGACAATGATTATACTGATTATGTCCCAAAATCACTGAACGCAAGGTTAAACGATATTCAAGGTATGTCTAATCGACAGTTATTACTATTAGACGGCGATGCACGTCAGTCTTACGAAGAATCACCTAACGAGGAAGTTTCACCTTGTTTTGCACTGTCTGTACCATCGCCTGACTTTCCTGAAGTGCTTGCACCGGCTGTTGATGAAGAAATAGCACCTTATGTTCCATTGTCTGCACCATTGCCTGACTTTCATACTCACCCTGAAATGCTTGCTCCTGCTGTTAACGAAGAAATGGCACCTTGCATTACAATGCCCGGACCATCTTCTGGCTTACCAGCTAATATTCCAACTTATGCTGAATTGCAGGCACGGGATAGAACATGGACTACAGATGTTGAAAATTTTGACGAGTTAAATTTCGGCAAGGAAATTGAACCTACTAAATCATATAGCTATCAAAGTCTTCCCATTGAATATTTTAGTAACTTGTTCCCTGATGAGATTTTTGATATGATCGTCGAATACACAAATAAATACGCGAAGTTGAAACAAAGTCAATTCTGGAGCGACACCCACGTAGACGAAATAAAAGCATTCCTAGCTATAATCATTTTAATGGGAATAAATCCTCAGTCAGATATAGAGCTGTATTGGAGTGCAGATCCTTTTTATAATAACATTGAGATTAGTGGCACAATGACCTGAAAGAGATTAAAAAAAAATTTAGAAAATTTACATGTTTGCGACATTACAGCTCACTTGCCCCGGGATCACAAGGACCACGACAAATTGCAAAAAGTAAGACCATTACTAGATTATCTCAACAGGACTTATCAAGAAAATGCCACCAACTCGGAATCTCAATCAGTGGATGAAAGTATGATTAAATTTAAAGGGCGTGATAGTAAGAAGCAGTACATGCCAGCCAAACCCATCAAAAGAGGTTTTAAGGCATGGTGTCGTTGTGATTCTAAAACTGGTTATCTATATCAGTGTGATATTTATACAGGCAAAGACCAAACACTCAATAAGGAAGGATTAGGTTACAGAGTTGTAATGAAACTTGGAAGAAATTTACCACGAAACACACATTTGGTTTTCGACAACTTTTTCTCCTCCTTGGCTCTCATGGAAGCTCTTCATCATAGAGGTATTTTAGCAACAGGGACAGTGCGAATGAATCGCAAAGGCCTTCCTAAAGAGTTGTGTCCACCAAAACCTAAAACACCTGAAGAACGAAGACTGGGCTAAAGAGAATAAATTGGATCCGGGCGAATTCACATACCGTTTCTGTCACCCTTGTGCTGTGATCAAATGGCATGACACTAAAGAAGTTTTTGTCCTTACAACTGCAGTTAACCCAACCAAAGTGGAAGTGATCCAGAGAACTCAAAAGAACGGGCAAAAGAAAGACATGTATTGTCCCTCTGCAATCGCAGAATATACAAGGAGTATGGGAGGTGTGGACCACTTTGACCACTATCGAAGCTCGTACTCTATTGGCCGTAGGTCAAAAAAATCCTGGTTTCGGATATTTTGGTTCTTGTTTGAGAGTGGCATTATAAACGCCTACATTTTGTACAAATACAAAAATCCAAATCGTAACAACATACACCGTGATTTCAGATTACGCTTAGTTAGAAGTTTGAAATCGGCACATATCTCAAACATAAAACAAAATCCGGTGGTATACAAAAACAAAAAAGGAGGTGTTTTTGGGGTACCAGACGAAATAAGATTGGCGCAAAAAGGAAGTCATTTTTTATCTACGTACAAACGATGCAGGTTTTGTAGCACCAGAAAACAGGATAAACGGTCAAAATACGAATGCGAAATTTGTAAAGTAACATTGTGTGTTACCCCCTGCATGAAACTGTACCACCAAAGTCAAAATGTAGCAGATGAATAAAACCTTTTTTGTCAATTCTCAATATTTTTTTATTACTGAAATAAAGAATAAGTGTCTAGATGTCATATTTTATTTGTACATTGTATTTTTCTTTCCTAAGTTCTAAAACATGATGTTCCACATTTTAGTCGATAATTTGGAATGGGAAAATCCACAGCATATTGTTTATTTTTTTATTTATTAGACTGCATTGTAAACGACTTTATATAAGAACATGAAAATGACAAACATACTTGTTTATATATATAAATATAAAAGTTACGTCTAGACAGGCAATGGGATTATGTATTCCCACATGAGTTTTTTTCAATTTTCAGCTAAATTTCTAAATATAATCGATAAAATCGCATACTACAGGTTACTACTCATATAAATCTACAAAAAGATCACTATTACTGCAGTATTTGTACGAGGCCTGGTAAAGGGTTAAAGCTTCCGAGTGGGTCTCTTCCCGCATACACACAAACGCGATTATATACACAGATTCGAGAGCCGCCATTCTCGCCACTCAGAACCGCAGCAATACACACCCTCTGGTAGCACAGACACATAGTACTATACACCACGCCCCCGGGACCTTCGAGCTTGCGTGGGTAAAAGCCCATGTCGGCATCGTCGGAAAGGAGGCTGCCGACACCGACCGCCCAAGCTCTACAAGGCCCCGGATTACTCACACTTCCCTATTTCATACATCAAACACTCTACACCAACACGCCACGCCTCTGTCTGGCAATCCCGCTACGACGAAGAGCCGCAAGGGCAGCACACCAAACACCACCTTCCTACGCTTACACACATTCACGGACATCACTTTTACACTTACACAGACACTCACAGGACACAGTTTTGCTAAACAATACCTCCACAGGTTCCGAATCTCTGAAGACGACCTGTACCCGTGCGACGGCGCCGCGGCCCAATCCCTGGGCCACTTGTTCGAGGAGTGCCCGAGGTTTGACGTCCAGCGGTTGGACCACCAGATTCTCTGCGGTTGACTAAGGGTGGAGCCGTTCTGCATGGAGTCGCTCCTAAAGCACAAGGATACCATCAGATCCTACTCCAAGCTTGCCTACGTCATCCTTAACCGCCTCAAAGTCTTTATGCTTCATAAATTTTAATATTGTTAAATTTGTAATTAATTGTTTACGTTTTTACCCTTCTCTTTTTTTTACCTTTTAAAATATAATGTATATAATCGTCTTCTACTCTGTTATTGTCTTACACTTCCTATCGATGTACATAATTACCTTTAAAATTATAAGTCCGGGCTGACTTAGTTCATACATCTTTTACATTAGTTTATTTTTACTAAATTCATTTATTTTCTTATTTATCTTATTTTGCCATTACTTTTCTTTTTTTCACTTGTTTTGTTGATTCCTTATACTACCACTTTTTATCTTATTTTGTTTTAATTTCAAATTTTCTAATATGCTTGTTTTAAATTTCTAGCCTGCCGATTTAAAGGCATATTTATATTGTTACTGTATTTTATTTTCTTTTAAACATTGTTATTCATCCTCATCATCATCTTATCACCCTCATCAAACACTGACAGTCAAAGCAATAAATATATAAATTTACTCACTTTAAACTCTTACTTAATATTATATAAAACGTAGAACCGCAATACACTAATAAATGCTTATATACTGAAAAACTCATTACCCCTGTTAGGCCGCGACTGTAAGCGCTCAGCAGATGCACGAGCTATTGGATTCGGGCAGCTATGAGCGCGGACAGTCAAAGCACATAAGCACATAATTGTATTTAGCAAAAAAAAAAAATCAGACTGCTCGACAGTCTCAGAAGTCCTTGGTTTCTGAACTGAATTGTGTTGCAGAAGAAACCTTTAAAACACCAGACCAGTGGCGAGAGTAAGTTAATGTATTAATAGTTAAAACTATTATTATATTTTTAATTTTTCCATTCTTTTAAATTATGTGTAACAAACACTCAGAAATCCAAAACTGTAGTAGGAGTTTTAACTCCTACTACAGTTTTTTATTAAGTTTGTTTATTTATAAAAAAGGTGTTTGGTTTTTACTTATTTGTTATTCTTTTAATCCTGCCTGCATAGTACGTGATAGAGTTTAAATCCAGGACAAAGACAAAGGCTGCAGACTTTAGGAGAAATGCCTCATCTATTGGTGGAGGGTCTAGGAAACCAGTTCCTTTAAATGTTATTTAGGAAAGGGTGCTGGCGTTAATTGGTCAAGTGGCAGAGGGATTACCAGAAGTTACGATACCGCTTAGTGTAAGTCTTTTTTTTATTCCAATAAATTTGTATTATAGCTTAGAATACTCAATAAAATAAAGGGTGGTCCAATTTCAACTATATAATGTGAATATCGAATAAAACACAGAGTTCTTGTGATATTGGTATGATTTCTTTTTTATTTTGAAGATTGATTTATGGCAATTATGTATGGAAAATAATATCGGCCAAATGGCCGCCACGGTCTCGGCGGCACACGTTCATCCGATGGTCCATATTTTCGATGACGCTGAGGTATAATTGAGGTTCAATGTCGTTAATGTGCCGAATTATCTCATCCTTTAGCTCTTGAATTGTTGTTGGTTTATTAACCTTCTCTTTCAAATAGCCCCAAAGAAAGAAGTCCAACGGCGTCAATTCACATGATCTTGGCGGCCAAGTGACATCGCCATTTTCTGAGATAATGCGGCCATTAAATTTTTCGCGCAAAACTGCCATTGTGGTACGGGCTACGTGAGGTCTTGCACCGTCCTGTTGAAACCACATATCGTCCACATCCATATCTTCCAACTCGGGCCACAAAAAGTTTCTTATCATCTCCTGATAACGAACCTGATCGACTGTAACTGTCTGGCCGGACTCATTTTCGAAAAAGTACGGCCCGATGATGCCGCCAGCCCATAAACCGCACCAAACAGTCACTCTTTGTGGATGCATCGGCTTTTCAGCAATCATTCTTGGATTCTCATTCGCCCATATGCGGCAATTCTGCTTATTCACGAATCCACTGAGGTAAAAATGTGCCTCATCGCTGAAGATGATTTTCTTCGGAAATTCATCATCCACTGCTGTCATTTCTTGCCACCATGCCGCGTATTGCCGACGCTTCAAATGGCTTCAGTTCTTGCGTCAATTGAACCTTATAAGCGTGTAAATGCAAATCTTTATGCATAATTCTCATTAACGACGTGCGTGAAAGGTTCAATTGTTGGGCACGATGACGAGTCGAGGTGGACGAGTCTTCAGCCACACTATCGTGAACCATAGCAATATTTTCCACAGTACGAACTGTGCGAGCATGCACAGGTGTTTTCACATCCTCCACAGACCCGGTTTGCTGAAATTTATTGACGATATTCCGAATTGTCAGCTCATTTGCTGACCGAAAAAATCACGAAGTGCACGAAATGCGTTTCTTATCGAACGCCCATTTTCATAAAATGTTTCAACCACCTTAACGCGTTGCTCAATCGTGTACTTATTCATGGCTAATTTTGCCAAAGACTGAATGTCAGAAACGTCAAAAAAATTATAGAAAAAAACATGACAGTAAGGAATAGTTCACACTTCACATTGTATAATAGAACCTGGACCACCCTTTACAAATATTTTTAAAATGACAACCCATGATTAAGTTATTTGTTTTTAACATTATATAAAAGCTTCATAAAATATTTTTAAAGATACCAATGGAGGAGGTTGCTTCACCAAACACTATTTCGGGAATTCTACCTCAGAATATAAATACTAATGCTAAGGACCTAAGCCAAGAATCTAATATTCCTCCTCCAGTGCCGTTGTTACCACCGACACAAGAGACCACATGGTTCACATCTTTTTCTCCATCCATCAACCACCACCAATCATCTTTAAGTCAGAGAGAAGACGGTAAGCTGAATTTAAAATGATGTACCATCAACCAAAATCAAATAAAGTATTTATTTTATTTTTATTTCTAGGACACTCTTAGATTTCAAATCACACTCTTCATTCTTCTAATCAACAAATGTTGAGGACATCAAGGCGTAGTATGTTTTAATGTTAGCATTGTAAATAGTGGATTTCCTAAAGATCTTATTTAAATTTATTTGTTATGTGTGTTACATTCAGTTGGAGAGACCCAAATGTTCCTCGCTGGGCCTATGATCTAGAAATGAAGAGGAATGACATCGAAGAAAGAAGGACTGCAGTAGCCGAGAAACAAGTTGAAGTACAGCAAGAAAATGTAAACGAAATATAAAACTTAAAAAACAAAATAATTGATAATTATAAAATTTTCAAAATTCTCAATTATATTAGGATTATTAACATATATTTTATATCAGATTATTTAAGCTAAACAATAAAAACATTTCATTTTACCAACAGTATCTTTGATTAATTTAAATGCAGAGAGGTACATGAAAGAGATGTTAAATCGAAACTGATATAAAAATAAGGGAAGCTACCACCAAGATCTTGGAGACTAAAAAAAACATATTGTGATCATAATTATAAATTACAATTTATTAGACCTCATGCTTTCTAGTCTTTGTACCAGATGATCTCTAGAATGTTCTCTAATCTCTTGTATTCTGTAGGTCACTGTTCATGTCACCATACTGTGAACTTACCACATATTAGGACTTTCTGGGCATTAGCTATGTTATGCAGGACAACACTGGCATTCACAATTTTTCCACGCTTTGTAGGGCCGTAGTGAAGTACTCGGTGTGCCAACAATCAACGCGACCTTGCCTTCAAAACCTCAATGCAGCACTCTACAGTATTTCTCACATAGCAATGTTTTTTATTATAATGCTTCTGGAGTGTCACGTGGTGCACCTAAAATGGGCGTCATCATCCAATGACGGTGTGCGTAACCAGAACCTCCTACAAAAAAAAAATGTTCCATGTATTTGTGTTGTTAACAACAATATTACTTCCACATCCACATACCTTAAAGCCAACCACGTTCCCCATTTGCATGATTTCTTTCAAAAAAAATATAATTTGGGATTGGTTCCCTACATATGAATCATGTGATGCACCCCCATATGATACATCAACATATATAATATTAAGATTAGCATCCGATATCAGGTTTTTTTTATTGTACATATTTATTTATTTTTTTATTTATTTAGTCTTTATTGCCTAAAATAGTACAATAGGCGGACTTAATGCTTAAAAGCATTCTCTACCAGTCAACCCGAGAATACAGTGCAAACATAGAGGTAAGGCACTTAAAATATAAAACATTAATACAGTAAAAAGCAACATTAGAATAAATTAAATAAAACTTATATGCATATAACACATTGCACATAATGTATACAATAAATCATAAATACTTGTATTCAATAAATCAATACACTTACACAAATTCATACCTTATACATACATAAACACATTATACAAACATATACATATATTTAAATATATACACATACATATAAATATATACATATATACACATCAATTCACAATATAAATAATGATATATATAATAAGAATAAGTATACACAAAACGTAATAAATACACATTTTAATTATTATTCTGTAGATGTTCATAAAAAACAGATAAACTGCCCTCTTAAAGGCCATTCTGCTGGGTGCTCGTCTAATGGTTTCAGGGAGGCTGTTCCAGAGTTTAGTTGTGTGAACTGTGAAAGAGCTTGAGAGAAACCCAGTATACAACATATACTCGTACACTAATAATTATTATGAGTGACTTAAGGATGTTGATTCATTCACTTGTGTATTGTAAATTCATTCAACAGTATAAACTTTACAACCAACATATCAATACCTACATAAAAAATAAATTATGTAATACCATGTAAAACATTTAGGGAATGATAATTTGCTCTATTAAAATATGTTTCTTCATGTTCAGTGGGTCTTATTAAAGCTACATGTGTACCATCGATACACCCTATAACACCAGGGAAACCAAACTTTTCCATGAATCTAGAGAATGGGGGTTAGATTATTAGATTTATTAGATTATTAGATTTATTAGATTAGATTATTTAGATTAGAGGAGGGGGTTAGATTATTGTCACCTAGTCGAATTCTAGAGAAGGCAACTTAAGCTACTAACATTTAATAAAGTCTGCTTTTCAAAGTAAAAAGTCTGTTTTAAAAGAATAAACCAATAACCGATATTTTAAAAGGAATCTTAAACGTCTTAAGCGAAGATTCATTTTAAAATGGACTTACAACTTAAATAAGCAAGAGCGTATTGTCTTTTATTCATACAATGAATGTACCGTTCTTACCATGCTAATTAAAGACTCAATTTAATATTTTTATTGATTTTAGCAACAAGCATGGGCATATTAGCTTTTGTTAATACGAAAACCCAAAAAACAAAAAATTGTAAAGGGTTCGGCGATTGTTTGCGGAAACACACTACACAAACTAAACTACGAAAACCAAAAACGAAAAATTAAAAAAATTATTGAATTATATTTTCCAATTTCAAAAACAAAAAAATGTTTTTCAAATAGAAAATCTAAAAAAAAACTGATATAAGAACGCGGCGATTCTAAATTCATTGAATATTTATCCAATTTCAAAAACAAAAAATGTTTCTGAATTACAAAATTCTAAAAAAACAACTAATATAAGAACGCGGCGATTCTAAACTCATCAAATATTTATCTAATTTCAAAAACAAAAAAATGTTTCTTAAATATAAAATCTAAAAAAGAACTGATATAAGAACACGGCGATTTCTTAAACTATACCAATTAGAAAAACACTGATATAAAAACATTTTAATTAACTATTTGTTGAAAACTTAATCTGAAAAACAACTGATATAAGAACGCGGCGATTCTTAATTCATTAAATACATTTCGAACACTTTACTTCTGCAACTGCCTGAATCAGCATGGTTGTAAACATAAAAAATAATAAAATTGCTGATGGGTATATGCATATGAAGTGGGTTACGTGATTAAGTATTGCATGGAATGAGTGAAAACCTGATCATAGGAAATGTGTTAATAAATTAAAATTTACAAATTAACAAATTAACTAATTTTTTACTGACACCTAGCTACTTAATAAGTTTTTTATAACTAATACAAACAAGTACGAGAACATTTTATAATCGCTTTTTTCTATTTATCAGAGAATATGTTTAATCAGAGTCAAGAAACAATCGCCGGCCCGATGAAATATTTTTACAACTCAAGAAACTCAGCAGCTAAAAGCTAAAGCAACACTGAGGTTCGAAAGAACGAACAGGTTTTTGTTGGCTGACAAAAGAGAATCGAAACAGAATTGTTCGTCTAGCCGCAAGCAGACAAAATATTTGTTGACAAATTCGTCCGGCTGAAAGCGGACGAATTTAGACAGTGGCTCTAATATCTTGCTTTTTTTACACAGGTTCAACATGATAATATGTACAATACGCATAAATTTTTGCTGACGATGCCTTCGAAGTAACGTTAAATGGCGTCAAAGTAAGTGGCGTTTAAGGTGGCTAGTTTTCTTCACTTAGTCATGAAAAATGTCCGTTTTTCTAATGATACAGTAGACTATCGTACTCAACTTCGGGACTTTTGACTCAGACGCTTTTTAGGTTACTAACTGTTGGGGCATTAACGCACATGACTATGTGTCACGAGTGCGTGTCACAGCACACTGACAGAAAAACTTTACCATTCTGGCTATGCAACTATGCTGTTCTGGCACAGCCAGCATTAAGATTTTTTTGGTTATGTGTGAAGTTGGCATTGGAACGCTCAAAAGCCGCTCAGCTAAAACGGCACAGCCAGAACAACTTAACTATTCTGGTTAAGTTGTACTGCAGGTGCGAAACAAGTAGCCTGCCGTGTTTACTAGTAGAACAAAACAAAACAGAGTTGAAAAGTTTTCGAGCTGATTCTTTTTACGAATGTTTTACTCATTTAACGGAGTTGAAGGAAGTCAGGCGTATGTGAACTTTGCGTAAATTTTCTTGTAAAGCATGTTTTAAATTTTTTTTGATAATTTCCATATTTTTGTAAATTTTACATTTAACTGGCTACCAGGGTTGTAATTGGCTGTACAGAACGAACGCCCGTTTTTAAAAGCGTACGTAAATGCTGTCATTCGTACATGTCACGCGCGTTTTACAATGCTTTTTCAATATTTATTTTATATGTTATAGGTCATTTATCATCATTTCTTTATTATATTTTGAAAAGCAATTAGTAAAATAATTTGACCTTTTTTTACATCCGCATTCCATTCAGAAGAAGGTTCAACTAGGCTGCAGTGATTCGATTTGAACGGTCCAGTATAAAATCGTATTCTTATTTGTAATTTTTTAGTTCTTACTGCGCCGAGGTAGTTCGCAATAAAGCTTATATATTTTGATTATTTCTTTAAGTTCTCGTCGTCAGCCGTGACGAGTTGCGAGGTTCAGAATTATGATCAGATATTATAGTCATTAGGTAATTCATGAACATTCGTGAATTCAAGAACAAGTTTAAGTTTGTTGATAAAAATATTTCATCGGGCCGGCGATTGTTTCATGACCCTGATTAACCCATTACCGCCCTCTGTACTCGTGCGGGTACAACTCTATGATTCATGATTTTAATTTTTTTATCTATGGTAGTTGGTGGAAGTAATTGATTATTTGACAAGTAAATAGCGCATGTTGTCTGTGAAAAAATAAGTTTAGGCTTTGGCGTCAAAACAAATGTCTTCTTTTTTACATTGAAATCCTGATTGTAAACTTAAGTACAAAGGTAAGTTTCAAAATTTTATTTCAATAGGAATAAATGCTTATTTTCGAATCGTTTTTGATTATTATGATTCATTAGTCTTTTCCATAACGAAATTTACTATTTGTGTAACAACTCACTTCAATAAATAAACATTAGACTTAGTTTTCTAGCACTGTACCTGGTCAGGTACAATGGTCTGATTTGTATTATTTTTAACAATTTACATAACATTTAATTTATTTAACAGATCTCTATAAATATTCAACAATGGCAAATCGCCACGTCTTTACAAGTCGTAACGACTATTCAGGACTCGAAGAAGCTCTTGAATCTATAATAATTGATGAAAATGACGATGTGGAATATGATGTTTTTTTGTTGCCACCTGATCCTGCTGTTGTTAGTGACGAAGAAGAAGGTAACGACGATGACTTGACTTGTTCAACTATACCGAAAGATGTACCGGGAACAATTGAGGTGATTCCACGTCGACCTGACCATGATGTTTCGGATTGGGATGACAGTGATGACGAACCACTTTCAAATCGCACAATACCAGCGAAGCGAGCTAGAAACCAAGATTTAGCTGAACCTGTGTGGAGAAAAGCTTTACCTATTTACAGTACTACCCATGACAGTACTGATATTGTTCAGACCAGAGTAAAAAGTGTTGTAGAATTACTGAAAGATCACAGTCCTTTGATGTTATTTGAAGAGATATTTGATGCTGAAGTTGCGAGGTTGATAGTAGAAAATAGTATTTTGTATGCAGGACAAAATAATAGTCACAATTTCGAATTAGATAATGCTGATTTGAGAAGATTTTTGGGCATATTGATGCTGACTGGTTATCATGAACTACCTACAGAGCGTGCTTACTGGAGTTTAGATGAAGATCTTGGTGTTCCATTGGTCGCAAATTGCTTGTCTCGTAACCGATATTTAGAGATAAAAAGAAACTTGCACTTTGTCGACAATTCGCTGGCAGAAGATTCAAATGATAAAATGTTCAAAGTGAGGCCATTATGCGAACTTATTCAAAAGAACTCATGCCAATGGGGAGTTTTTCATGAAAGCTTGTCTGTGGATGAGTCCATGGTAAAATACTTCGGCCGACATCCAGCAAAACAATTCATCAAGGGAAAACCAGTACGATTCGGCTATCGGAATTGGGCTGCGACAAGTTTAGACGGCTACTGTTATGCCTTTGATGTGTATTGCGGTAAGTCTACAGAAGTTTCTGCTGATCCATTAGGCTCGAGAGTTGTTAAGTCTCTGCTGGCAAAGATGCCGATTATTCCAAACGAACATGTCGTGTATTTTGATAACTTTTTTACGAGTTATCAGTTACTATATGATTTGAGAACTTTAGGCTACAGAGCAACAGGAACAGTGAGAGAAAACCGCACCAAAAAATGTTCTGTTACTGCCGTGAAAGAAATGAAAAAACAGTCGAGGGCGGAGTACGACTACCGTTTTGATACTAATAATGAAATAATAATTGTACGCTGGAAAGACAACAATGTCGTCACAATGGGGTCTAATTTTGATCACATAGAGCCTTTAGGAAAGGTAAAGAGATGGTGCAATACTCGAAAAACGAAGGTTGATTTCAATATCCCTAGACTATTTATAAACTATAATAGAGGAATGGGTGGGGTCGACCAGATGGACCAGTCCATAAGCCTATACAGAGTTGCCATAAAAGGAAAAAAATGGTGGTGGGTAATTTTTACCTACCTATTAGATATGGCTGTGTCCAATGCTTGGCGTCTGCATGTATTGCTCAGCAAAAATGATGACGATGTGACCTACATGGATCAATTGTCGTTCCGACGAATGATTGTTCGTGCCTACTTACGAACGACAAAAACTAAAAACCGCCCAACATCATCCGCAGTATATGGAGTGGAAAATAAAAATTACGGTCACAACCCGGAGCGCATAGAAAATCCATTGCGATGCGTAATTTGCCACAGACGCGTTCGCTGGCGGTGCATTCTTTGCATGAAAACCATATGTGTTGAGCGACCATGCTTTGGTCAATTTCACTCGTGAATCCGCCCATTGTACCTGGCCGTGTACACCCCTATAACTTTCAAAATACATAAGTTTTCAACAATGTTTCTTCATTTATTTAATATTTAGTCAATTAAGAAGCAATACATATCGTTTAGAAAAAAAAAAATACAAGTAGTTTTTTTTTGGGCGTTAATGGGTTAAACATATTCTCTGATAAATAGAAAAAAGCGATTATAAAATGTTCTCGTACTTGTTTGTATTAGTTATAAAAAACTTATTAAGTAGCTAGGTGTCAGTAAAAAATTAGTTAATTTGTTAATTTGTAAATTTTAATTTATTAACACATTTCCTATGATCAGGTTTTCACTCATTCCATGCAATACTTAATCACGTAACCCACTTCATATGCATATACCCATCAGCAATTTTATTATTTTTTATGTTTACAACCATGCTGATTCAGGCAGTTGCAGAAGTAAAGTGTTCGAAATGTATTTAATGAATTAAGAATCGCCGCGTTCTTATATCAGTTGTTTTTCAGATTAAGTTTTCAACAAATAGTTAATTAAAATGTTTTTATATCAGTGTTTTTCTAATTGGTATAGTTTAAGAAATCGCCGTGTTCTTATATCAGTTCTTTTTTAGATTTTATATTTAAGAAACATTTTTTTGTTTTTGAAATTAGATAAATATTTGATGAGTTTAGAATCGCCGCGTTCTTATATTAGTTGTTTTTTTAGAATTTTGTAATTCAGAAACATTTTTTGTTTTTGAAATTGGATAAATATTCAATGAATTTAGAATCGCCGCGTTCTTATATCAGTTTTTTTTTAGATTTTCTATTTGAAAAACATTTTTTTGTTTTTGAAATTGGAAAATATAATTCAATAAATTTTTTAATTTTTCGTTTTTGGTTTTCGTAGTTTAGTTTGTGTAGTGTGTTTCCGCAAACAATCGCCGAACCCTTTACAATTTTTGTTTTTTGGGTTTTATATCATCATTTTTTTTGGTTTCAACATAAGTCATATTACTTCGTCGAAGAGATACTAAACGACGAAGAAACAATGAGAATATATTCTTATTGCCAATGTTTTTCAACTCTCTATAGATATAGTAAATTTGTTGAAGTTTAATATATTGAATTTTTATGTTTTTGTAATTCGTTGATTTTCAATTTTCGTTTTTCGGCAAACAATCGCCGAACCCTTTACAATTTTTGTTTTTGGGTTTTATATCATTAGTTTTTTGGTTTCAACATAAGTGATTTGATTTTTATTGGAATGGTCGAGGATAGAATACTAATTAGAAATATCAATTCTGTAAATTATTTTTTCATTGTATTGTACATTCTATATATAATTTTCAAAATAAATTATAATGATTTACAAGTGGAAAGATGCTTAGTAGCGTGTTTTTTATATAGTTTTAACTGTATTAATTTGTATTATTTTTATGAACAATTTCAAAGTTAATGGTAGTATTCCTTAACTTATCCTTTTTTATCCTTTTATATATTCATATTGAATAAGTGTAATTGTTTTAATTCTATTTATAATAGTTATTTTTTTTTATTGTAACTACTTTTCTTGTAAAAGCAAAACATAAACATTTTTAGAATTTCTCGGCCAATTTCGTTTCGTAATTGTTAAGTAATTGGCTTCGATCCAGTTGTTGTTCACTCTGACCATACTGGTATAATGACCACTTTCCATAGAGATACCGTGATGAAATATTGCGCTGATAAGTTTGTATTTTTTCCCGAGAAATTTAAATATACCATTGGATAAACCTTTCATTTCAGGAGGATTAGTTATTTTGTAGGTTATCGATTCTCTGTTATTGAATAATTGTAATTGTATAATAAGCAATTGTTGCAGAGACTGAATTTCCATTTTGTGTATCAAAGATCTACTTTCGCAATTACTACATTTACCTTCAAAATGATCTGTTTTATTGAAATTTTTAATCATTTCCTGCAAACTTAAGCTTTTGTTTTCCGTAAGTCTAGGAGATTCGATATCTATTTGTAAGATGGAATTCTCTTCGATTCGCTCACTTACATATTGACATTGTTCACTTGCACAAATAACTTTGTATTTAATAGAATGCTGAACAATTTTGTCTACAGTTGGAACTTTGTTTAACAATTGCTGGAGGAATTCAGGAGCATCTTGTTGTCGGAGAAGACTGAAACTTTCATCTACAAATTGCCGTATAGCCATTACATCAACTTTCTGTTTACTCTTGTAACTTTCATAAGATATGTGCAGTATGTTTGTTTTTGGCAATTTCATAATCGCATCTGTCAGCAAGCTACAATTAAAAAGACATTGAATAACAGAATTTGCATAGCATGAAACAGAATCATCATTTGGCAATCCATACATTTCTTTAGTGTTTGACATATCAATCGGCTCGTAAACTTCTTGGCACTCATTTAAATATTTAGAAATGAACCAGTTATTATCCATAACAGTTCCGAAGTTAATTTGACCCTGTTCAAGAAGCGCAAGATCTGGCCTGTATGTTTTTTTCAGTCTATTGTATTCATGTATTGCTTTCGAACTAGCTGTAATTTTGCATGGATCAAAATTAAACAAATGTAATCCTTCCAACGCGGTTACTCTTGAAAAAGCAACATATGCTTGACCATCGTTAAACATGTTATGCCCAGCATCAGCAACAGCATTCTTTATACTCATTCCTTGTGCTTTATGAATGGTAATAGCATAGCTAAGGGTCAAAGGAAATTGATTTCGTACGACGAAAGCTTTGTCTATGACCTCGAATTTGACATTCATCCGTTCGATTATTCGTTCTTCTCCTGAAGATAAACGAACATCATTTGTTGAACATCATTTTTATCATCAAGATTAGTTTTTATACTTTTCACAATACCTACGGTTCCATTTACTAATCCTTGAGATACATCAATATTTCGGGTCAACATTACCTTAGCACCAATCTTGATCACTATTATTTTTGGAAGCCCTCCAGTTTTCGAACACTTTTCATCATCTGAATCAATAGCTTTTGTAACTTTCTTTTTTAAATACGGTGGGCATTCCAAAGAATCACGTGCGATTAATTTTATTTCTTCAGACGGAAGACGTGTCAACATTTCAGTATTTAAGATTTCACACATGCGACGTTTCGGTAAAAGACATAACGTATCTGTAGGTAAATTATCGATGTAGTTACATAAAATAAAATAAAATAAAATAAAAATAAAAAAGCCTTTATTTGACCATGCTTACAACTGTACTTATTACTACTTATGCACTACTTTGTGTCTATACTTAACTACTTATTATACTACATGACTTAAATTCTATGAATCTATATATAATTTTTATGTAATATTTATTATTTTGTTATGCATTAAGCATGATCCCCAAGTTGGGTAAAGGCCTCCTCCAAAGATGCCCACTTTCCTCTGTCCTGCGCTATTTGCAACCAGTTTGAGCCAGCTACTTTTTTAATATCATCCTCCCAACGGGTATAGGGTCTTCCTCTTTTTCTTTTTCCCTGAGGTCCTTTCCATATGGTAGTGTTGTATGTCCACCTATTATCTCCGAGTCTCGCTATGTGGCCGGCCCATTTGAATTTTAATTTCTGTGCATGACTCAAGGCATTAGTGGCTTTTGTTATAGATCTTATTTTTGTATGCCGAATCTTATCTAGTTTTTTTACCTTGAGCATGCTTCTCTCCATTCCTCGCTGGCAGGACGTGATCTTGCGCTTTACTTTTGCCGTAAATTTCCATGTCTGACACCCATAAGTCAAACATGGTAATAGGCTAGAATTCATTATTTTACTTTTTAATTCTATTGGCATGTTGCTTTTGAAGATTTCTTTCAAACTCCAATATTTGTTCCAGGTTCTCTGAATTCTTCTTTCAATTTCTAAATCGTTGTTTTCTGTTTCAAAGCTGATTGTTTTTCCCAAGTAAATGTATTTGTCTGTGTATTCAAGTGGACTGCCATTAACTTTTATTGGTTTTTTGTAGCTGTTAGTCATTGTCATGGTTTTAGCGAGATTGATTTCAAGTCCTACATTGGCGCTAGCTTTTTGTAGGTCTTCCATCATGAGCTGCAGCTGAGAGCTAGTCTCTGATAGTATTACTATATCGTCAGCGAAACGTAAATGGCTCAGATAGGCTCCCTGTATGTAGAGTCCACAATTACTCCAGTTTATTTTATTTATGATGACTTCCAGTATGGCTATAAATATTTTTGGCGATAAAGGGTCGCCCTGCCTCACTCCTCGCTTTATGGGGAAGCTCGGGCCCAGTGTCTCTAACTTTATTCTACCCGTGTTGTTATTATATATATTTCTGATGACTTTTATGTACATTTCGCTTACCCCCTGGTCTTTTAAGCTTTTCCAAACGCTGTCATATGTTACCGTGTCGAAGGCTTTTTGGTAATCAATGAATCCGAGATATAGAGTTCGCTGCTGTTCTCTATACTTCTCTATAATTAATTCTAAGGTGTGGATGTGATCTGTCGTAGAGAAACCCTTCCTAAAGCCGGCCTGCTCTATAGGTTGTCCAGCTTCGATTTCAGGGCTGATTCTTAAGTTTATAATGGTAGAGAACAGCTTGTACAAGGTAGGTAGTAGGCTTATAGGTCTATAGTTACCTATATCTTTTGGGTCTCCCTTCTTATAAATTAAAATAATATTTGATTCAGACCATTGTGTAGGAGTTTCGGATTTTTGTAATATCAAATTGAATAACTCCGCGAGTGGTGTTGGCAGTATATGATAAGCTGACTTTAAAGCTTCGTTTGTTATGTAGTCAGATCCAGGCGATTTTTCTAGTTTTAGTCTTTTTATAGCTTCTACAATTTCTTTTTCATCAATTGATTTGACATTCTCTATAATTTCACAATCAGTGGGGTCGATTTGTATGTTTCCGGCTGTGTTTATACTATTGCTTTGAAGTGCAGATGTATGATTTTTATCGCTGTAAAGGTTTTTGTAAAAATTGGTTGCTGTCGTGATAATATCGTTTCGTTTACTTATGTCTCTACCTAGCTCCTTTAGCTCTTTTATCCAGTTTTTGCATGTTCTTAGTTCTTTGTAGGCCTTCTTTGTGCTACCGGTGAGGTTCAGATGATTTTCTATTGTGATTTGTCTATGCTTTGCATAGTCAATTCTCATGTACCAGTTCAGTTGACTAGCTTGTAGAGTGCAGAGAGTTCCTTTTTCATAGCTCGTGTCTTATTTTTTGTTTTTTGTAGTTCTTTTCTTCTCTTTAAAAGGGATGTTGTACGTTCCGATAGACACTTGTGGCGTTTGCGTTCCTTACTCACTGATTGGGCTGATCCTAAACTCTTGGTAATTGCATTTGTGATGACATCATAATGTGTTTGTACTGTGGTGTTACCATGGCTAGCACCTCGTCCAAATAGCATGTTTGATAAGGTTTCCCTGTACGTCAAAATTTGTTCCTCATTTTTTAGTTGGTATGTTTGTATACTCGTGTATTTAGCTCTCCTTTTTTTAAGGTTGGTTAATTTAATTTTTGCTCTGATAATCCTATGGTCTGACGGGTAGTTTAAGTTCATAGTGCCGATATCTTGAAATATTCTCGGTTGATTCGTTAGTATATAATCTATTTCATTTTTACTTTTCCCGTCCGGAGAGCTCCATGTCCACCTCTTGCTTAACTTCTTTTTAAAGCATGTATTTATTATAGTTAGTTTATGCTCTAACGCGAAATCTACTAAACTTTGGCCTCTTTCGTTCCTTACTCCGTATCCGAATTGTTTTGTTATTAAGTGTTCTTCTTTCTTGGGAATGCCGATCTTCGCATTGAAGTCGCCCATGAGTATAATATTCTTATGTGCGGTATCTAGACTTTTGTCGACCAATTTGTAGAGCTCCTCTATTTCCTCTTCGCTTGCCGCTTCCGTTGGTGCGTATACTTGTATAATAGATACAAGGAAGCCTTGAATATTCATGTTGAGTACAGCGATTCGTTCCGTAATACCAGTAAAGCTCTCTATATTGTTTTTGTGTTTTTTGTTTATTATAAAGCCGACTCCGTACAGACCAGGCGTGTGACCCACGTAACAAAATATAAAGCTTTCATGTTCTTCTATATTGGTGCCTAGCCGTCTCATTTCAGAGATGCCTATAACGTCGTAATTTATTTCTTGAATTGCTTCCTCTAATTCCAATAACCGTTCGTAAGTCGATAAGGTTCGAACATTGTATGTTGCTATGTATATATATATTGATTTTCTTGGATTTTTTTTATTATTATTTCTCTTTGTTTCTATAATATCTAACTTTGTAGGGTTGTGGTCGTACTCTTCCACGGTGACCGGCCGGGTTGGAAGATGATGTGTGGTGCGTGCTTTTATTTGTGTTTTTGTTTGCTCTATGTCGGAGGAGGGGGCGCTTGATTGCTATGCTTGTGTGTTTTGACTATTATTCATATTTGCTGTATTTCTAACTACATAGTTCAGTAATCCTTGTTTGATGACACCCTCTGAGAAACTACCAGACCTCTGGTGACCTTTGTTGGCTGAAGTAACAGTTTGTTGTATTTTGTTCTTTTTATTTATTTGCGTGTTCGTCTTGCTATTGGTTCCGTTGGCATTTTCAGGTGAGATAGGTAATTTTCGTTTAGTGTTGTTTTTAGATATTATTAGTTTGTCATAAACAATTTTGGCCATATTCCCCTTTTCTCTCTCTAATTGTAATTGCTCTTGCAGTTCTTTTCTCTTCTCCAGTACGTATTTTGGGTAGTCTTCCTTGATGTAATAATTTGTATCTTTTAGTGCTCTTTTTTGTTCCATAATTTTTATTTTTGTGCCTAGAGTTGAAAAAATCACTAACAATGGCCGTACGCTTTCTCCTTTCTTTCCTATTCTTCTTACTTCTTTAATGTCGCATGAGTTTATTTTGACAGAGAGATATTGTATCACCCAGTTGATAAAGTTTGATTCTAGGCTCTCATATGATTTTTCAGTCTCCTCTATGCCGAAAAACATCAGATTATTTTTTCTTGACTGTCTTTCTAAAGCGTATAGCCTTTTTTCCTGGTTTTCCACTATTTCTTTAAGGTTTTCATGATTTTTTTCTAATGCTAAAAATTTTTCTTCAAACATCCTACTGATATTCAGTGTAACTTGTTCTGTAACACTCTTTCCTGTTTCCCGGATTTCCTGTCTTTGACTGTCCAAATCATTTTGTATTGCTTTAAGCGAGTTCATGATATCTTCCATGATGTCTAAGTTTAGCAATCTATCAATTGATAACAACTTATAATATAATACGAATATTGGTAGTAGCTCCCTCTTTTGGTTGTTAGCGAAAGCTTTTAGCTAAATAATGCCTGGTTGGATCTTAAGCTTGGTGTCTATCGATGTAGTTTGGTCACTTGCCGTAAGATGGCGCTTGCTGATCCTGTTGTATTATCAGCTGATAGGTACGTATGACTTTTGTGGGATTTTAGGTTATGTGTATTTACACTTTTTGTAAAGGTAAAAGACAGACCCGATAAAATACGTTATAGATAGATTTGGGTTCACTTCACTTTTTATTTCAGCTCTTATAGTTCAGCACGAAGAATAAAGTGTCTTTTTTGGTATGATTAGTGTCACTTTTATTTCACTTGATATTGTCACTGATTGTTTATTTTTCACTGTATCTTTACCCTAATTAAATAGTTTTTCACTTAATAATTGTTTTTTTTTTTTTTTTTTTTTTTTTATGAACTGTATCACTTAAACTGCCGTAAATTATTTAATAACTTATTTTTTTTTTATGCGGAGACGATGTCAACACTATTAACTAACCTACAATTCTTCTTTTTAATAATAAAATAATAATAATAAAATAATAAAATAAAATAGTAATAACAAAAAATGCGATAAAGTTTTTGGGACAACTGAGATTTGAACTCCGAATTGATTTAAAATTGGTTGTAAAGTCTAATGCTTTTCTAATTATACCAACACTCCTTATAAACACGGTTCGTTAAATTGACATAGATACTTTGAAGTCTGCAAAGCAAGCCAGAGAGGTTATTGACCGATGAACCAGTTTATTGACCTGGTCTAGCCACTGCACTATGTTAACACGATCACTTGAAGTTTTGATTGTACAATTATTTAGTTTTTATCACTTTTAGGGCAATAATGTCACGTTAACGTCTTAGAGCTGTACACACACTAAATATAAACGAAATATTTAAAAGTTTGACTCGATGAATAATAAAATGAGCAGTTTATAAATTTATTTGAGAAAAAGGAAACGCGACTAGTTACTCTGACGGCTCACACTCAACCATGTAGTTACATATTTGAACCAAATTTTTGTCGTAGTCAGTATCTGTGAAAGTAATCTTTCTACCTTCTAGTTTTTTCAGATCATCGTTGCTCAAGTAACCAATTCTTATCCGCGAAAGCATTTTGGAATACTCTAAATCATCCTTTTGTCGCATATTGATAGTCAGTTCGTCGTAGTGAAATAGTTTCTCCCATATATTACAAAAAATTCCCATTGACTTGAAGTATAAATCAATTTCTGCTGAAGTAATTTCTGAGTAAATAGGATTACCACGAACCGGTTCAAGTTGTAACAAATCCCCGAACAACAATATGTGACGTTTTCCAAACCAACCTTCTTCGTCATCGGTAGTGTTATATATTTCACATAATCTAAGATTTATAAACATGAAAGTTATGTTTGAAATCATCGAAACCTTATCGATGATAATCAAAAGCGTGTCTTTTAAATTTTCTCGTAATGATTTCAATGCCATATCTGATAACGGTTTATATTTTGGAATAGCGTCATGTTCAACTGGCAGTTGAAATAATCTGTGCAAAGTTAGGCCATTAGCGTTGTGTGCAGCTTGACCAGTTGGAGCTGCTACGGCGACCTTTTTTTTTTAAAGTTTTCTTTACCCAACATCTAATACCATGGATAATGAAACTTTTACCTGTTCCTCCTTCACCACTAACGAAAAGTCTCAGAGGTCCATCATTCCCGGAAGCTAAAGAATGTATTACTTTATTGAATATTCGTTTCTGATCTTCGTTGAATTGCGCTATTATACTGTCGAGGTCATCATTTTCCAAACCTTCATCCATGTCTCTGAATTCTTTCATAGCTTCCTCGGCTACTACAGGAATACATTCTAATGATTTTTCGATTGTATCCGATTCATTATTGTACTCATCTATTTTGTTTGCTATCATTTTTTCGACATTTTCGAAAGCTTTTTGAATTTCTACCAGTTTTTCATGATATGCCATAGCAGCAGGTAAAATATTTCGCATGCTTTGAAATGCCTCAGCATAAGTTTCATAATCTCCCTTAAGAGTTTCATACTTTCTCCAAGGTTTAAAGAGAAACAGTAGCGCGAAAAAGTATTTTTCTGGTTGAATATCAACATTGTACCTATAATGATTGATGAGACGTTCGTTCAAGCGACGAACAAGAAATTTCTTGTTAATTGTTTCGTAACATTCTCTTTTGGAATCCTTAGGTTTTTCAGTTCCATAATCGTACCACTTGACAAAATCGTACAAACAGTAATCATTCAATTTTTCAGGTCTCGCAGGGTAGTAGTCATCTACTAAATTATCGTAAAAAATGTTAGTTGAATCTTCATCTAACATTTCAATCTGTTTCTTCGGTTTTAACACTTTCGTTCGTTGCTCGTTTACATTGATCCATTTGACCGTAGTGTTACGATCGGTACCATGAAGCGAAATTCCTATCAGACTGTCAGCAGCTTCAGATGCTCCACACTCTCTATTAGTCAACGCTCGGAGACCAAAATTCCACAATCGACTTTGCATTGACTTTGAGTTGTGAACATTCTCGAAATGTTCGTGAGCGATATTGCTTTTTTCTCCTTTAGTTTCATACTTAGTGACGTATCTATTAATGACTTTCGTTTTATCGCCACAAAATTGTACGTCCATATTTCCTTCAAACGCAAGTAATATTGCAGGATTGTAATCGTTGATGTTTTCTTCACTTTCGCCTCTTGGCAAGTCATATAATCTACTTTTACGCTTGAGAAGTTTTCTACCTGCAATAGATGTAACGACATCTCTCAAGACGAAAGTGTCAGTCTGTAACCGGGGAAAATCAAATCTGCATATTCGAAAAGGCTTTCCGGATTTACTTTTTTTACAACGATAACAGTATGAATTGTGGTGGTGTGTTTGATGAGTGGTAACACGCCTATGTAATGTTGGTGCCAAAGATTTATCTGGTATTTTGCATGTTACATACGTTTGAATGAATTCTGCAACTTCTTCATCTGATGATTGTCCTATAACAGGGGCATTTTCAACCCACAACAATAAATGGAAATGCTGAGTTCCTCTACTTTGATATTCTCGCTGCCAAAAATAGTGTGTAATTTTCCCGATAGGATTAGCACTTGAACATATAAAGTTTAACATAGCATGAAATTGAATATCAATAAATCTAGAAACTGATACAGGGTCAGCTGCAATAACATTCGAATCTGACATTTTATCTATTTTATCTAAATGAGGCTCGTTAACTTTACGCACGAACTGCGTAAGATCTTTCCATAACCATTCTGCTGGACTAAATGTCAAAAACCACGTTGCTGGACCATAATTATCAATCATACAATATAAATTACTCCTTGGTATTTTCCAAAATTGCTCAGAATTACGTAATCTGGAGAAAATTGCCGTCAAATCATGCTCTAATTCTTCTCTAGAGAGTAAATCTAAGTACATTCCTGCAGTATATTTCAAACTAGGTTTCGTAACATTCATTTTATGATAAATACCAGCTTCCATTTGGCGAATGACAAAATCATACAAAAGGTGGAAAAGATACTGTATATCAAGACGAAATTGTGGATGTTTAGATAACAGTTTAACTTTTATGAATTCGGAGGCAGTCAACCGGACATTACGATCAGCTCGTTGACCACCTTCTCCGTATGGAAATAAAACCGGAAAACATAATAAATCCAACGTATCGGATTTATTTTTTATCGGTTGATCGATTATCTTGCACATTTGATAAAGATGTGTTGCAGTTTCGTTTTGTCTTTTTTCATTTATTGGATAGATGGTGTACTGTTCATAATATTTATCAGACTCCGATTTTTGTGTTAACATTGCCTTTTTTGGTATATTGTCAAAAACTTCATTTATTGTAGACGCATTACCATTCATTTGTTTTTCATGATTGCTTTCTTGTTGATCAATCATTTCACTATCATTGTTTTCAAGGACGGTGTACACAGAATTATCCAAATTTAATTTTTCCCACAATTCGTTAACACTATCTGGTAATATGATCTGACTGTATTGAGGATTATTTTTTCTTAGCCATAACAATGCAGTTAATACCTTTTTCATGTCGACCAATTTTTCCCATATGATTTTGGATTTAGATGGCAAACCTCTAACTAATATATAAAACTCTGGATTTGGATGAATAGGATCAAGAGGACCACAAACTTTTTCCATAGTTTCCTTCATAGGTAATGGCAAATGAAATGTTCTACCTTTGACTTTTTGATTCATGCTTCTCCAAGGCAAGTTTTTTTTCATAACTGGTTGCATTCGTTGTACAACTTGAAAAGCTTTTGCTCTCTGGATCAAAATTTTTTCGTAATCATTCAAAACTAAGAGTTCATGCGGTACTGGTCTTACAACTAGGTTATTCAATATGCATGTAGGAGGTGTTTGATTCTTACGAAATTTTTACAAACAATAATCGCAGATAAAGTCGGGCGACTCATCTTGATTGTCAACTGATAGTAAATTTAGATTATCAATGGCAGTTATAATTTCATCAGCCGTTAATGTATTTTCGGTTCCTTTTTCAGCAATTAGAGTTTCCTCGCTACCCTTGGAAACTTTCAATTCAGCCGGACAAAGGTCACTAGCTGTCAATGTATTGTCGCTAGAATGTTCAGCCGTCAATGTTTTATCGCTATTCTCTGAAACTAACAACTCAGCCGGACCAATTTCACTAGCTGTCATTGTACTTTGGCTATTATCTTCAGCCGTCGGTTTATTTTCTTTACTTTCTGAGATTGCTAATTTTGGCATACCGATTTCCGTAGCTGTTGACGTATTTGCGGCATCAGAACCTATATTTCCCACATCATTAAGATGTTTTCTAAAATCCAACCATGCTTTTGTATTAAGAGAATTTCTCAGATTGTAGATGTTGTGAATGGTTTTCTGACAACATAATTTTTCACAAGATATACATGAATATATCGGGAGATCCTTTGCTTTCTGATGAAAAGCTACAAACGCTGCTTCGTGATCAGATATTATTTTATCTTCGTCTAAGTCAATAGTCCTATTATCATGTTCCGTTGAGATTTGATTTTCCTTAATTTTAATATACTGAATGTTTAGAAAATCTACATCGGCTGAATTCAAAGCATTATCTATCTTCGATATTGTTTCATTTAGAGAAATTATATCATATACTATTTTTTTTATGTACTTTACATTAGGAAAGTATGCACATAAAATTAAAGTCGATATAAAAGAGGATTGACACGTTTGAAAATCTGCGTAGCAACTGTGAGGATGACCAAGTTTGACAGGATTTGAATGAGAAGCACAACATTGTTTCAAGTTTTGTATGAATGAATCAACATGTTTTATTTTAAGATCTTTTGTACAATACAGAAATTTTTCATAATGATTTATTAAATCTTTGTCTTTCACTTTGCACAAATTTTCGTCGCACTTCCAAAGCATTTTTGTTTTGGTATAAGCTACTGGAAGAACATTCATAAGTTTACCTTAATCATTCAAAGCAAGTTTAGATGTTGTCGCAATATCATCCGATTTGAACGGAATGCCATGGTGTTCTGACTTTTCGCTTCCTACATTCACAATCGGTTCTATCAAAGATAAGCTTTCTTGAGCGGTTTCCATATCAGCTACATTTTCATTTAATTCTCTCTGGACAAAATCTACTTCTAATGATTCTATTCCTTGTGGATTCTGAGCGTTGATGCCTTCCATATTACACTTATCTATTCGGTGAACTGGATAGATATTCTTTGACTGAAAATGATCAGCTTTGTATGTTGTATCTAGAAAGTATGCTTCAGATGACACTCTATGTTTCGCAATTCCACATAATGCATTTAATTTTTCATCTATGTCATCTTGTTTCGAAATTTTTACTTTTTCAATTATTGCCTCTGATTTTTCATTTAAAGTTTGCACAGTTCTAAGTAGTTTGCAGAAGTCTTGCTTCCGCACAACCAAGCACCACTTTATGATTTTTTCAGCTTTAATTGTATTTTCCTTAGCTGTTCCAGCAGCTAATTTCTCTGATAATGTTTTAACAAACATCTCAGTTTTCTGTTCGATTTTATAAGTGCTGAGGGTAGCTTCGGTTTCAATCCGTTTCTTTTTGTACGCTCTTGTGTTCTTTTCTACGCTTCGCTCCTTTCGCTTTTGATAGGCTGTGTTTTGAGCATCTCGAACTTTTTGTCTATTACGAGCATAAAATTTACTTGATTTCTCTCTGTTCTTCAGTTTTGCAGCTTCAGCTTTTTTGCTATCATTCGAAGTAACACAAAGTTCTACTGAACAATTTTCTCGAATGTTTTTGACATTGTTTAATTGAGCTGATGGTAGTTCTAAGTTTGATGGAGGAAAGCTAGCTAGATCATTGTCAGCCGCATGATTTCCAACTGGAAATTCCTCAAACACATGATTGACGAGAATGTGTAACAAATGATTCCGCATTTGGTTAGGCTGATACCTAACAAATTCAGGATTTTTACCATGTATCAACGAAACTGCAAAAGCAATAGCGAAAACACAGTCTAATAAATTAGGTTGCTGTTGTACTCTGCAGAAAACTATTGAACCTTCGGTCAAACTTGGAAACAATTGTTGTACAATCAAAGTTTGTGGATGTGTTAAGGAACCTAAATTCAATGAATCATACACATACAGGATTTGTGTGTCAAAATAAGTACAGATCCAATGACGAAAACCATGTATTATCTGAATATGGCATTTTCCTGATGGTACAGGTTTTATCCTTTCTAGATTTTGTAATAGTACAGTGTCGTACGGTAAAAAGTCTGTTTTGTTATGCATCATAGAATTAAATACGCTCATATGCTCATCACCTAACTCGTCGTTGCATCGAAGAATGTTCTTACCGCGTTCAGAAAGACTCTGTAAAGTCATCTTTCGTAAACCTTGCCATGTACGAGTCACCTGTCGATTTGTCGATACTGTTCGTGTAACATCTACCGCCGCACCTCCAGATATTGAGTTAATTGATGGATCCAGCAATCCGAAATCTGTTTTTTGATTTTCACTCTGGTTGCACTGTTCATCGACATGTTTACTTAAAGAATTCAACTTGTGATTTACTAGTTCATCGTTTATTTCACAAGTTTCCATGCGGTTGCAGTCATTGACCTGTGTTTCATTCATTTGAATTTTTGAATACTTGCAAAAATGCTCAGTACCATCTGAAGACTCTGTATTTCTTTTGAATGACGTAGATTGTTGTTCGTTTGATGAAGAAGAAATACTCTGTATATTCTGTAGATTTTTTCCATGAATTTGATCGGGCGAAACATGAAATTTCACATGTTTTTTTTGTTTTTTTGTAACGCTCGAATTCTTATTTTGATGTTGGACAGGAGGTAAAGATGGAAACTCAATGTCGTAACCGCGTCCTACTTTATTTGCATATGGTTTTACATGAATCTCCTTTGATTCTGTACCAGCTTTTTGATTTTGTGTTTCTCCAATTCTTGAAGTTGATTGGTTGCAAGGCCGATTTGAAATTATATTCTTTGGACCAATTTTTATCTTAGGAAAACGCGGATCCTGCGGAAAGTGTTCAATACTCGAAGTTTTAAACATTTTAATCAAATGTGGTCTCATCATTGCTCCATCGTATCTGACTCTATCAGGGCGAATACCATGCATGAGTGAGACTGCAAAAGCTATAGCAAAAATTCCACAATCAATGACATTTCGTTGACGTGTAACCGTAGGAAATTTGATCGATTTCAAATCAATGTACGGAAAAAGGTTACTCAAGGAGAAAATCAACTCTTTATTAAGCGTACCATAATTCAAGGAATCATAAATATAGACCCATTTTGTATCGTAGTAGCAACAAACATAATGATGTGGATAAAACAAAATTTGAATGTACTCAGAGTTTATCGGAACCGGAGAAATCCTAGAAGGTTCATCCATGAACATACGTTCAGATTGAAAAGAGAATTTCGAAACTTTTTTCATCATACACCTGAATATGTTGATGTGCATTTCAGTCAAGCCAAGATCGTTTTTCAGATCTTGCCAGTCTTCTCCTTCTATTCTGTCAGTGAGAAAGTTATCCATGTTTCAGTTATAAAATTATATCAAGTAATTTCAAATGCTTCGACAAGTTTTCAAGAGAACTTGGAGCAAGTGTGATAATTTACTCGCTTCAACTAGAATCAATTTGTAAAATTCTGGAGCGAAATATTAATGCTTCAACGAACCTACTGACTGTTTCGGAGCATTAATGTTAGCTCCAACAAATAGTCGTATATAAAACTTGGAACTATAGCAGTTAACTGCAGAGCCGGAACCTGAAAAATAAGAATTAGTAATTAATACATCTAAATTTTATTACAAAATATATTATTGAAAGTAGAAATATTAACCTTTGCTCAGATTAGAATACTGTTAAAAAAAAACGAAAAACTTGGAACGAAAGCAGGTAACTGCAGAGCCAATACCTAAAAAATAAGAATTAGCAATTAATACATCTCAATTTTATTCTAAAATTTCTTATTCAAAGTATAAATTTTATATTTAAAAATAACCTTAACTCAGAATCAAAAATGAAGAGAAAAAATAAAAAACTTGGAACTACAGCAGTTAACTGCAGAGCCGGAACATGAAAAATAAGAATTAGTAATTAATACATCTAAATTTTATTACAAAATATATTATTGAAAGTAGAAATATGAACCTTTGCTCAGATTAGAATACTGTTAAATGAAGAGAAATATCAAAAAAAAACGAAAAACTTGGAACGAAAGCAAGTAACTGCAGAGCCAAAACCTGAAAAATAAAAGTTAGCAATTAATACATCTTGATTTTATTCAAAAATATAACTTTGAAAGTAGAAAAAGTATATAGAAAAATAACCTCATCTCAGATTCAAATACTATAAAATGAAGAGAAATATTGATTG
Organism: Napeogenes sylphis; assembly: GCA_959347405.1. NCBI lineage: Eukaryota > Metazoa > Arthropoda > Insecta > Lepidoptera > Nymphalidae > Napeogenes > Napeogenes sylphis. The sequence goes on along the minus strand of OY365785.1, from coordinate 13,079,785 downwards.
TATTTTGGACAAAAATATGAAAATTGATTCTTCACATTTATCCACGTGGTTTTTGTAGGTAGACAGTGTAAAAATTTTATTGCATGATATGATAAATGTATAAAATTTCTCAACTGTTAAGACTATTGAAAAAAGCCATGAAAAACGCGAGGACTATTACAGCTTTTCAGTTAAACAAATTTTTTATTGTTTCGATTGATTGATAATGTAACTATGAAACCACTGAATAACAAATCTCATTTTGCAAAGGAAAAAAGAAAATTAAGTTTCAAAATAATATTAAAAACTGTACAAATATTATAATAGAAGTCATACTATGCACCTGTAACTTGGTTGACTAAAAAAATCCAGTAAAATTACCGCAATTTGTTCAAAGTCACCAATCACTTGATTAAGGACGCGTTTACAAAACTGATAGGTAGCAAATCGCATCACACATAGACAAATATTGACTACGCACACTTACGCAGGTATAGTGCGAGAATATTGTGTGAATGAAACAATTTTGATACTTTTGATATATATTTTTTTCTCACATATTTAATGTTTAATTATTGTTTTTTAAATTATTTTTATATTATAGATGATTAAATATGTATATGTCATATTATGTCATATTATACATGTGATAAAATTACAAATTATTATTACATATATGATAAACGTATTAATTATTCTGTGACCTAATAATAGCTGAATTCTTCGGTGGCTGTTACTTGATCTTTTAAACTAAAAAAAAGCAAGGCTAGTCGAGTTTAGGCTAGTTGTGTTAATCATAAAGAGATACTACCTCCAGACTTGATGGAGTGATCTGAAACCTTCAGATCACTCCATCAAGTCTGGAGTCTGATGGTAAGATCTCATCAAAAGCAAAAAAACAAGCCCATACTCGGTGCACCCAGCTCTATTCATCTATGAGATCCACTAACATCCATCCATCAGGGTACCCTTCCGTATCCTATCCTAATCCGTACATACTAGAAGCAAAATTAAATACAAACAAAAAACTTTGACAAATTGACAAAAAAAAAGATTCAAATTGTAAAGTATCAAGTTAGGTTTAATTACATATTTTGTATTTTGTGTTCATACTAGGGTTGCCAACTTTTTTTGGCGAAAGAAAGTATTAAATGGTTTGGAAAGGAAAAAAGTGTTTGAAGGAAAAAAAAGTATTTTACTGAAAAAAAAAAGTATTTAGTATTTTTAAGACTCTATGGTATGAGGGCCTTAAAAAAGTATTTTTGTGTGCTTTTATTTTAGCAAGAAAATATATATATTTTTACTATTTTGAAAGGTTTTAAAACTTTTTGGTGGACAATCAATATTTAAATTTAAATAAATAAACAGTTCGTTTCTAATTAAATTTATTACCATTTCAAAATCTTCAAATTTAACCTTATTTTTCAAAGACGTGTTAGGAAGTTTGGAAAGCCAGTTAGTTATTTTTGCTAAAATAAAACTATTTTGTCATATAATTTAAGCTAATAAAAACTGAAAAATTATTGATAATTTTATTAAATATTTCGGTTGATGACAAACTAACATCTATATGAGTGAGTGAATGAAATGTTAGTTACATTTTGTTCAGTAATTATAAATCGTTTCCATTATCCGTTCTAACTTATATTTTAAATAGTTGTTAATGAATAATAGTTAATGAGTGTTTTGTTCTAATCATCGAAGTAAAGGTTAGAAATAAAGTATTTTCACATACTTTATTTGTATGCAAAAGTATAAAATATAATTACCAAAAATAAAGTATAATACTTTATTATAAAGTATGGTTGGCAACCCTAGTTCATACAGCGATCTTTACCAATAGACATTGTTGCTAACAAGCGGTACAGCGACCACTCCTGACAACGGCCTCACGCCGACTGCGGTGATGATTGAAGTTTAGAAATATTTGTTAAAAAGGATCAACTAAAATAGCACGTAAAATGAACCTTATTGATATACATTAAGAGTCATGTGTAACGTGATAAAAATTAAAAATATTTTTATTTATTTTCTGATATATTACGTAACTTATTTAGAGTTTTTTACTGGTGCTTTATTAGTTGAGTATGTCTTCTTAGCCAAGGTACTTTTTTATGCGATGGTTTTTGTTTTCTTCCATGATTTATATAGCAATTAAAAGTAAAATATGTAGGTATGAAGTAACTAAAAAGTTTAGAGTATACATTCACGGGACGTGTCAAATGACGTCACACGAATGTTTGTCGAATGTCATTGTCGAATGTCATGCGAATTGTCATTAGCTATTGAACATTAGAAAATTTGGTTTAAAATTAACCTACCAAGTTTTTTTACCAATTATCAACCAATTTATTTATCTGAGCCAAGTGAAGTAGAAAATTGTTCAGAGGAAGAAACATTTTAAAAATGTAATGTGTAATAGCATGCTAACTGCTATTGAAAAAGAGCTTAAAATGTTTTTAGACTACTTAAATAATCATATCATTTAATAAAACTTGTAAGCAAGAAAATATAGGTTTAAATGATTTATTTTTCTTAAAACAGTAATACCTCAGTATCAACTTCGAAGCCCATAAATTCAATATCGTGCCAGATGACGTCACATTTCCTTTCGACCAATGGTGGCGCGTTTTGGAAGTTTGAATAACGTTCCCTTAATTTGCACTTTTCAAATAATATTTTATGGGTTTAAATAATTAGTAAATAAAAAAAATATTTTTATTATAATAAAATGATAATAAGTATTCGAAAAAAATATATATGACACCATTTAAATTTTTATGCATATTCCCTATTAATAATCTATTACCCGTCTCGTGTGAGGGGGAAAGGGATGTCACTTTCTTGTTTAGATAGTTATAGTCAGTCTTGTGAGTTTGGTAACAGACAGTGAATTTCGGCCATTTTAAAATTAATGCTTGTGATTTATAAAGCACTAATTTTTTATAAAATGTCAGATACACCAAAACTTTATGCAGTAGTCGAATTCGACGAAATACTTAATGGAAAAAAAGTGGTAGAATTAGTTCCGGTTTCTTGGTTAACTTCTAACGAAACATTATGTTTTTGGCCGCCTAAAAACTTAGAATATAAGTTTACGGAATTAGTTAAGGTTCAAGCTGATGCTGATGATATGTGGGATAAATATCCAATCGAGGTTATCGCTAAAGCAAGTAAGTAAATTGATACATTAATTACAAGATCATTTAAAAGAATTACGTCTTTTAAATGATCTTGTTCCTGACTTTCTAATTAACTTTTTAATATTTATCAAATACGTTTTCAGTCATCTTTTATATTATATTTTTAATTCATGACTTTATTATTACTATTTTTTAATTTATTACATTTTTTTTTATTTTTTTTTATTTAATTACTTGCAATATGTATGTATTTGTATTGTTTTTTATGTAATTACAGAAGATTACGAACAAGGCAACCGAAGATAACAGAAATCTTTAAAAAAAAAATGTTGACAGTTCTGAAAGTGAGTCACAATCGAGTCAAAATGATCAAATAGTGATCATGAAACCGTCAAGAGTAGGTAAGACTTTAGCCAAACCAATTCCGATGATGTTATAAAAGAATCATTCGCAGAGGATTCTGCAACTAATAGTGTTTTCAGAGTTATCACCAACGATACTGATTTAATTTCTCGAAAAGACAAGACAATATCAGAATTGCTGGCAACAAATAGGCAAGGTATTAAATATTTTTTTTGATTATCTATTATTCAATTCACAAACAGTAGTCACACACAAGTAGTAAATTACAATTAGTAAATTAACATTTATTGGAAGGCCATTTCAAAAACTTCAATAATAAGAAATAATTTCGGTTAATAGATATTTTAATAAAATATTATCAATATTATACATTGATATTACATATAATAATCAATACTATTATATTATTATTACACTTTATTGTTATAATATTTAATACCTTTTCGTTATAGCAACCCTTTCATACGATTTACAGATATGGTTGATTTCAATGGTGTAGCAAATTTTCTTGAAAGTGCAATACAAAAGGAATTTTAAAAAATGAGACAAAGTCTTGAGCTCTCCATGACTGAAAAATTCAAACAACTTTTGAAAACCATTCAATATTCGGCCAATCCACCTGAGAAACAAAAAGCCTGGCAGGACCTTGGCAATGATTTGCCATTTGATTGTATCACAAATTTTTTAGCCTTTGAAGAATTTTTAACCAAAGATGAGCAGAAACAAAATTCTCTGGTAATAAAAAAAAAATCACAAATTACCTAAGATTTATTAAAATATTATTATTTACTAATTATTTGAAAATGTTTTATTTAGTATTCAAAAGTTGTTTGAAAATAATTTACATATTGTATGTTTTATTATTTACAGATTGGTGTCTTTCAAATGATTACGGCTGGATCCTATAACTGTGAAAATGACGTCCATCAGATAATAAGAAAATTGATGAAAAAAAAATCTCCAGCTACAATACAGCGGATGCGGTAAAAAAGTAAAGGGCGTTGGGAAAAGAAGCTTTAAAGACACGGAGTCTTTCAAAATCATGGAAAGTAAGTTAATATTATATTTAATATTAATATTGATTTTATAACTATGTTTATTATTCCAGAGTTTCTCCAGGCTAAATATCATGCATCCAAAGAAAAACTGGAGATAATCAGTTGGGCGAGCCGCTTTTTATCTGGTGCCAAAGATCGAGACGGCGGCCGAGCTTATCGTGAAAATAAAGATAATCAAAATACAGAATAATTACGATCCACATAATAACATTAACTTACTACTTACTTTGGTAGAATAAGGTAAGGTACACAAAAGAATTTAATTTAATTTTTTTATTGTAAGACTCTCATAACGTTTTACTACACTACTCATAATTTAGATATATTAGAAGTATATTTTTTACTTTGTATCGTTCAGATTGTTAAACAAATTATTATAATGTAGAAAAAAGATTTTAATATAATTGTAAGATAAAAAATGTTCCCAAAATAACATTTATAAATTAAGATAAAAATGTATTTTTTTAATATCAAAATTTTATTTTTGTGAAAAATTGATCTCAAAATAGATTATATGAAAATAAACACATTTATTCATATGACTGTGTATTTGTTAATATTGAATATATAAATAATACTTATTATTATTACATGGGTTAATTCTCGGTAGTCAAACATGGATTGGAATACAAGCTTCAGCAATCTTGAAATTCGGTCTAGCAAGCATGGCCCAGATCTGGCCACCACGCAGCCAGCCTTGCAGCCTTGGCAATGATGCATGGGCCAAGACTGGCTTTCAAGCCTGGGTCAAGACTGGTTTACAAGCCTGGCACCCTGTTATCATCCCAGAGTTTTGCCAACACTGGGCCAAGACGGGCTTACAAGCATGGCCCATATCTGGCTACCACACATGAGCCAGCCTTGGCAATGATGCCTGGGCCAAGACTGGCTTACAAGCCTGGCACCCTGTTATCATCCCAGAGTTTTGCCAACACTGGGCCAAGACGGGCTTACAAGCATGGCCCAGATCTGGCCACCACGCATGGGCCAGCCTTGGCAATGATGCCTGGGCCAAGACTGGCTTACAAGCCTGGGCCAAGACTAGCTTACACGCCTGGCCCCCTGTTATCATTCCATAGTTTTGCCAACACTGGGCCAAGACTGGCTTACAAGCCTGGGCCAAGACTGGTTTACACGCCTGGCCCCCTGTTATCATTCCATAGTTTTGCCAACACTGGGCCAAGACTGGCTTACAAGCCTGGGCCAAGACTGGTTTACACGACTGGCCCCCTGTTATCATTCCAGAGTTTTACCAGTGCTGGGCCAAGGCGGGCTTACTAGCCTGGGCCAGAGATGAACAGCATTGGGCCAGGCATGGCCCATGTCTGGGCCAGTCGTACTTTCCTGTATGGGTAACGAAAACATTTAACCTTTGTTAATGACGCAAATTCGTTTATTTATTTTTATTTATCATTTGTTTATAAAAAAAATTGTTAATAAAAAAATCATTAATTATTTATTTTTATTTATCATTTGTTTATAAAAAAAATTGTTAATAAAAAAAAATCATTAATTATTAACATCATAATCTTCTTATTGTTTTATTAAATTATTTATAAACGACATACGACATTTTCATACAATAATTGTACAGCCAGTATATCTATACATTGTCTGTATATTTTTATTTATCATTTGTTTATAAAAAAAATTGTTAAAAATTATTTATAAAGGACATACGACATTTTCATACAATAATTGTACAGCCAGTATATCTATACATGGTCTGTATATTTTTATTTATCATTTGTTTATAAAAAAAAATTGTTAAATAAAAAAAAACATTAATTATTCAAATTCAAATTCAAAATATCTTTATTCAAGTAGGCATTTACACGCACTTTTGAATCGTCAATTACATTAAATTGGTCAGTATAGTCAGTCTGTGAGTAAACTACCACCAGCTCGGAATGCTGTTCTGCTGAGAAGAGCTGGCCAGAAACTCAACAGTTGCTCTTTTTAAATGAAATTAAACAATGTTTGACTTATACATTATAACATCAACCCTGCAAATGAGTCAACGACCCAAGTTCCATACATTTCGATCATCCAAAAATTCTTGAATTTTATAATAAGATTTATTTAATAATATACTTTTAATTTTAGATTTAAAACTATGAAAAGGAAGATCCAAAATATCTTGTGGAACCTTATTATATATGCGTACACTGAAGCCCATGAATGATTTGTTAACTTTTTGAAGTCGAAATTTAGGCGTTACGAGTTTATTTTTATTTCTTGTATTTATCGTATGTCTGTCGCTGTTTTTAGTATAAGTATTTAAATTTTGACGTATATATAATATATTATTAAAAATGTATTGAGAAGCAACCGTAAGTATACCGATTTCTTTAAAAACATCTCTTAGGGAGTCTCTAGCTCTTAGATTGCAAATAGCCCGTATAGCTCTTTTTTGTAAAACAAATATAGAATTCATTTCGGCAGCACTGCCCCATAATAAAATACCGTAAGACAAAATACTATGAAAATAACTAAAATAAACGAGTCGAGCCGTATTAACATCTGTTAATTGTCTTACTTTTTTAATTGCAAAGACGGCAGAGCTGAGTTTGCCAGCGAGAGTTGAGAGATGGGGGTTCCACTGGAGCTTTTTATCTAAAGTTATACCTAAGAAAATTGTTGAGTCAGTCAGTTCTAACACTTCATTGTTAAGGCGTAAACTACAAATTTGACTTTTGACATTAGGAAGTGTAAATTCCATGCATTTAGTTTTTTTAGTATTTAAGACCAAATTATTAATTTCGAACCAATGAAGAATACGTGACAGAGCACTGTTTACCTTGTCATAATTAGCTTTATTACGATCAACATTGAAAATAAGCGAGGTATCATCAGCAAAAAGTACAATGTCACATAGTCCTTTTACATAAAAGGGCAAATCATTAATATATAGTAAAAATAAAAAGGGGCCAAGAATAGATCCTTGTGGAACACCCATCTTTAGGTGAGAACCAGTCGATTTACAATTATTTACATCAACCGTCTGAACTCTTTGATTTAGGTAAGAGGCAATAAGATCAAGCGCAGCACTACGCACACCATAGTGGTTAAGTTTGCATAGTAATGTTTGATGGTCTACGCAATCAAAGGCTTTAGATAAATCACAAAATACCCCGATTGCATTCTGTGACTTCTCCCATGCGTCGTAAATGTGCTTAAGAAGCGTGGCACCCGCATCAGTTGTTGACTTGCCTTTGGTGAAACCAAATTGATTATTATGCATGATTTTATTGCTGTAAACGAATTCTGTCATTTGGTTGAGAATAATTTTTTCGAAGATTTTACTTAAGGTAGGCAAAATAGATATTGGCCTATAATTTCCCGGTTCAAGTCTATCGCCGCTTTTAAACAAAGGAACTACTTTACTATTTTTCATTAAATCTGGGAATGTACCGGTTTCAATACATTTGTTAAAAATTAAGGATAATTGGGGAGCAATCTCATTTATAACAGTGGTAAGTAATTTAACTGACATACCCCAGAGATCCCCTGTTTTTTTCATATTTAGGTTTCTAAACGTTTTAACAATTTCATTTGATGAAACAGGTTTAAAAACAAAACATTTGTCACTGACTCTTACGTTATTCGTCAATTCCGCGATTGCATCAAATGGTGAAGAATTTAAATTCCGCGTGACTGTTACAGGAATTTCTTTAAAAAAAGTTTCAAAAGTAGCCGCAACATTTGAATCTGTATTTATTTCAATATTATCAATTTTTAGCTTAATAGGTCCATGAACAGCCCTAGTTTTCCCAGAAACACTAGATATAACACCCCACGTTGCTTTTATCTTATCATCAGAGTTTAAAATTTTATTTCTAATATAAATCGACTTGGCATGTACGCAAACGTTTTTAAATATTTTGGAGAAATTTCTAACTTTATTAAAGAACACGGGATCATGATTCCATTGCCTCTCACCATACAAATCATATAATTTTTCTCTACTTTTGTATATTCCCGGGGTAGCCCAATCACTAAATTTAAGTTTTAGGTATTTAGTTATAGTTTTTGGTTTAAAAATATTATTAAATTCTTGTAACAAAAAATCGAAAACTTTATTATATAAATTATTGGGATTGCCATCGCACATGTCTACTTTATGCAGTTTTTGCGCAACAATATTCTTAAAAGCATTAGTTCGGTTTTTTGTTATCGGTCTGCAAGTAAATTTTTGGGGCTTTTCATTTTCACGATTGATTAATATAGAAAATTTTTGACCACAGTGGTCTGAACTTAAATTTGTCATTATCGTCTCTTCATAAATGTTACAGCGACAGAACACATTCACAAACATTCACGACAGAACACACATCAATACAAATCGAGGAAACACTAGTAATGCGAGTAGGTTCAAAAAATACGTTCAATAAGTTAAAAGATTTAAACAAATTTAATAAACGTACACTAGACGAAGTTACTTGTAATATATCTACATTAAAGTCACCGCACACAATCACGGACTTGTTTTTATGACAAAGTTTAGTTAAAATATCCTCCATTTTGTTTTCAAATTCATCAAAATCACCAGAGGGAGGTCGGTACACGCATAAAATAATATGTTCATTGAGCTCAATGCAGGATAGTTCAATAATTCGCTCGACAGAGAGAGCCACTATGTCTGATCGAGACTTAAACACTACATCGTTACGAGCTAAGATAAGTGAGCCACCGCGAATAGCTTTCTCTCTACAGAACGAACTTGACAATTTATAATTTTGTACATTTATAATATTGTTATTTTTTGACAACCAGTGCTCTGTAATGCATAATAAACTAATGTTATATTTTTGAACAAACAGTTCCACTTCCGATTCCTTGCCACCTAAGCCTTGTATATTTTGATGGACAATAGTAAACAGCTTAGGCTTTGTCTTAAAATTTAGTTTAAAGTGGAACGATTATGTTTTGTCAGTACTACACTATTTAAATTACAATCATTTTTCGTTATATCTCTTATAACGAAGTTTTTTAAATTAAATGCTACTAAAGTAGCAATCTGTTTTTTATAATATACAGGCAGATACATTGTACCTTTTGTCATCCTAAACCTATTATAAATAAATTTATTTACATCAAAGTAAAAGAATGCGTCACTATGACGGTATGTCAAATTATACAATGTCAAATTTAAATTATATATATACTTGTTTTGTATGTCCGAATAAGATGATGAATAAGGAAATGTACAAATTACAAATTTACAATTATTCCTATTATGTAATTTTAATAATTTTTCTATATTTTTAATAATTTCAATTTTCTTGACAGACAAACCATCTCCATGTAATAGTACAATAGTACTGTTTTCAGTCAAGTTAAAATTAATTATTTTGTCTAGATTATGCTGGTAACTGGCTCCAGGTGAGCATATATTATAAACATTATTTAATTTACTACTTAAAAGAGATCCAAAACCTTGACCTAATTGGTCAGAAAAAACAAAGTAATTATGTTTGACTGATACAGTAGAGGACTTATTAATTTTTTGATTTTTTTCCAAAATATTTACATTTTTATTATTATTTTCAATATGTATAGCCGAATCACCCAACACCTCAGAGTTTAGGTTTGAAATTACATTTAATTTTTCAGTTAAACAGTTACAATTAACATAATTATTAGTTAAAGATTCAAACCGCTCTAAGTTATAACTACATAAATCAACTAAATTACTGGTAGCATGAATATGTTCCTTAATTTCATTCTGAGAAGATTCATATTTCTTACTCATAGATTGCAATGAACAAGTTAATTGAGAAATTTCATCCTGTAAGTTTTGGGTGTCTCGCTCATACATTGACCTACTCTCAATCATTTTCTTATTATAAATACTAACTTTTTTAATTAACTTTGTGCGTTCCATTTTTAAATCATTTATTTTCTTTGCAGAAAACTTGTTGTTAATGAGTTTATTACATTTTTTTATTAATTTGTTAACCTTTATATACTTTTTTAATTTGTTATGACTTGAAAAGTATATGGGGTGCACAATACTGGACTCATCTTTAGTTAAATCAATTACAGTTGAATTAACATCAATTAAATTTGATTGAGTAGGTTGTGAGTTGCATTCAACCAGCTCCTCATATAAGCTATGGGTATGCTGGCTTTCTACATTTAATTTGCAGGTTTCCAGGATTGAAATAGATTTCCTAGCCTGCCTCAAATCAGACTCAAGCTCTGAAATGTGATCTAGTGCTCTCTCATGCTCATCGCTGCACTGGTCAAATGCAGTCACTATATTTTTTAAGTGATCTCGCTGAGCCACCATATCCAAATAATTGGTATGTAGTTCAGCGAGCTTACCTTTAAGATCAGTATTTTTATTTACAATTATTTTAATTTCCTCTTCACTGTCCTCTCTTTCCTGCAGTAGCTTCTTGCATAAATCTTTAGAAGATCTTAGTTCTTCTAAAGCTAGTTTCAATTTTTGCTCCAACTCCTTTGCAGAGGTCTTGCGGGTGGCAATTACTCTTTCCATAGTTAAACCTGGGTACAAATAACCACTTAGAATCAATGGGAAAGATAAATACTTATTTTATGTATGTATGTATTTAAAATACTTATTTTATGTATTGTATGTGAAGTAAAATAAATGTAATGGTTTTGTATGAGGCTATTGTTTTTGTCTTCAACTTTACTTCCAACTAGTCAAGTAAAGTGAGTCAGTAACGGTGCCTGAGTGTGTGGATGGACGTTACTCACTAAATAATGAGTAGTTTTTAGTTCAATGTATGTGATTTATATTAAAAGTAAAACAAAATACTCCCCGGGATTGAAGAAATTTGAATTCGTCATCCGTTGAAATGACAGCTCGGTATATTCCTTTGTTCTTTCTTAATTAAGCACGAAAACAAAGTACAAACAATAGCACGATAGTAATACTGTATTATTTTATCACTAAATATGATAATTGCACTTAATTAATATACATAAAGTAATTTAATTTAAATTAAAATGTACAGAGAATTTATCTGACGACTAGTTGTCAGTGTTGCCATTGGGCGAATCCAATCATAATCTTCTTATTGTTTTATTAAATTATTTATAAACGACATACGACATTTTCATACAATAATTGTACAGCCAGTATATCTATACATTGTCTGTATATCTATATATACTGGTTAGATGAAATTTTTTTTCACACTCTGATAATTAAAAACGTTACAACTTAATTAATTATCAATGTTTTTCTCCGGAAAAAATTTATTCAGATAAAACAAATATTTTTACAATTTATAAGCTGATTACTTGCTACAAACTATCAAGTTTACTATTTTTTAAACAATTTTTAAATTATCGCGATGTCGAAAATCGAGTTGTTCGGAGTAAATAAGTAGTTCGGTAGTCATCGGTCGGGGTCGGGTCAGGCGGACAAACAATCGCCGTCGTCGTTCTACCGAACGACTTGATGAAAATCCATATCTTCCATGCCAAGGCTACTCTTTTCAGCCTTCACATTTTCTTTAGTCTCTGAGGAAGAAGTAAAAAAAGCAGTACTTTCGATTAAATCGAATGCTATTGGCGAGGATGAAATTACGCGACACATGATAGTCACTATGATTGACGTTCTTCTTCCAATATTAACCTTTATTATTAACACCTAGCTTTCCTCCGGTATATTTCCTTTAGTATGGCGTAAAGCGCACATAATTCCTATTCCCAAAACAAATAACCCTACCAGTCTCAATGAATTACGACCTATCTCTATTTTACCCTACCTCTCTAAAGTCCTGGAAACAATAGTGTATAAACAATTTTCATCTTTTGTTCATAGCAACAATCTTCTCTCCGAGTTTCAGTCAGGATTTCGTCCTGGTCATAGCACAAGCACTGCCTTACTTAAGGTGGTGGAAGATTTCCGCGAGGCAATGGAGGATGGTCAGTTAACCGTGTTAGTCCTCATCGATTTCTCCAACGCGTTCAACGCGGTTGACCATGACATTCTTATTGCTCTCCTTTCACACCTAAATATTTCTTCCAAAGAACTAAATTGGTTCTCAACATATCTTCGTGGTCGCCAGCAAGCGGTACGCATCGACAATACTTTGTCAGAATGGTGTGGCCTGAGTGCTGGTGTACCACAAGGCGGTATTCTTTCCCCTCTTCTATTTTCGTTATTTATCAATTTCATTACTAAAGATTTAATCTCCCCTTACCATCTGTATGCAGACGACTTACAAATTTACACTCATGTTATGCCGGACTACCTAAATACTGCAATCGCGTCTTTAAACCAGGACTTGAAACGAATACACGACTGGAGCACAAAGTACGGTATTAACGTAAACCCTAAGAAATGTCAGGCAATAATAGTAGGTAGTCAGCGACAGCTACTTAAATTGGAATCAATCCATTTAATGTCACTGTCTTATGACAAAATTGATATTCCTTTTTCCTCTACGGTCAAAAATCTCGGCCTCCACATTGACACAACCTTAAGTTGGGATTTCCATGTCAGCGAAATATGCCGCAAAGTAACCGGTTCCTTGCGTGCACTATATCGTCACAAAAACTTTCTACCTATTCGGACAAAAACTCTGTTAGTGCAATCCTTAATCCTACCTCTCATCGACTATGCTGATGTATGCTGCTCTAACATTTCCGTAAGCAACCTAAATAAATTGGATCGTCTTCTCAACAGCTGCATTCGCTTTATTTTCTCTCTTCGTAAATATGATCACATATCTCCTTACCGCTCAAAGTTAAACTGGCTTTCTATAAGAGAGCGAAGATCTTCCAGATATCTGTGTCAATTATTCTCTATTCTTAATGATCCACTTTCACCCCAGTACTTGAAATGTAAATTTCAATTACTGGGTAATTCTCACGACTTCCACCTGCGCTCTTCTTCTAATCTTAAACTTTTAATTCCTTCACACCGTACCGGTTTTATCTCCAGTTCTTTCACTGTTCACTCTACTAAACTATGGAACGGCCTACCCGAATCCATAAGGCGCGCACCCAACATGGTAGCTTTTAAAAAATCAGTATTTAAATTTCTCTCTGAAAATTTGCAGAATTGTTATTAGGAATCATATATTATGTTTTATTAGATAGACACTTATATAGGTATATTGTGTATAATATTGTACTTATTATTATAAAACATATTTGTGTATTTACATATATTACATATATGTACTTTTCTATATTATATATATGTGTGTGTGTGTGTGTTTATATGTATGTGTATATATTGTGTATTATATTTATTATTTCCATATCTTTATTTATTTATGTATATTATTGGTATATATACACTCGGCGTCACAAAAATCGCACCTTTTAAAAAAGCAACTTCAAAATAATTTTACTCAAACTTTGTGAATTGTAAGGATATGATTGTAGGATATCATTGGTAAGGTAATTCAATTGCCTATTAGAAAATAAAAAACATGTGTATGCATTTTAATTCTTTAATAACAAAAAACTTAAAACATGACAAAGTGACAAAAAATAAAATTAATAACATCATAAAAAATTACAAATAAGGCCTTAAAATCTAGTGTTTCCACCCCTTGCTGTGATGGTAGCTTCCAGCCGATCCTTCATGGAGCTCACGAGGGTCACCACTCTTGCTTGGGGTATGTTGTCCCATTCGTCTTTCACGGCATCCTGGAGCTCTTGTAGAGTGGTGGGAGCAGGTTCTCGTGCTCGTACGTGCCTCTTTACATCGTCCCAGAGATGCTCGATCGGGTTCAGGTCTGGACTTCGTGCTGGCCACTGCATAACAGGGATCTCAACCTCTTCCAGCTCTTGTTGCAACTCAACAGCATTGCTGAAGCGGTGCCGCAAGGATGTGGAAACAACGAAGCGGTCGTCTCTTTCTGACGTGCAGCGTTTTCTTCCGGATCCACGTCTTCGAGTATAGCCACCAGTCTCAAGGAACCGTTGGTATATTCGTCGAACTGAGAATCGGCTAAGGTTCAACTGTCGAGCAACGTCAACCTGTCGCAGTCCTGATTGCAATAGCGCAATGATTTGAGCGGCTTTATCAGGGGTTGTATCCATCTTCAGGTACTGTTCTCTTACGTATGTTGTTCCGGTGTGTTCACTCTGAAGTCTGAGTAGCGACTGACCCATTTTTTACCTTTACATGAGCTTTTATACCCTTGTAAGGTAGCACAAGTAGTGCTCCTTAAGTGAGCATTTTTTTAAACATTTTTTTGATTGGTCCCTGGTTAGAAATTGTTATTTATTTTTTTAATGATACAGGTAATTAATATAAAGGTATTGAAGTGCACTTTAGAATGATATATTTCTTTCATACGTAGTACTTATGTGCTAGATTCTAGGAGCGATTTACTGAAAAAAACATAGAGGTGCGATTTTTGTGACGCCGAGTTTATATGTTTGAGTTTATTTTCTTTTTAAACAACATTGTAATCTAAATAGTACATTGTATTTGTTGTGCACGTTCTTAGTTTCACATATTTGTTCCAATGTTTTTTTTTTATTATTTTGTTTTAATTATTTAAGTGACTTATACTAGTATATCGCCTCTTTGTGTTATCTTTTACTGGATTCTCAGGTTGACTGGTAGAGAATGCTCTTAGCATTAAGTCCGCCTTTTGTACCTTTATTTGGCTCAATAAAGATTTAAATAAATAAATAAATTAAATGTATTTTAAGGCGTAAGATCAATTTAATATTTATTAATTTCATCAATATTCATAAGCATATTAATAAGCTAATTAGCTTTTATTAATACCATAAAAATGTATCGTTCCGTACATGGAAATATGAGACTTTACTTACATTACAAATAATAAATATTTCAGGTTTTAATTAATTATTTTCATTATTAATTTTGTATTTCATCAAACTGCTTAATAGTTCTTTATTATTTATTTGTTATTGGAGTTTGACTTTGACTTACGATTTTCAAATAAGACATTTTAAATAAAAATAAAAATTCTGTGATCGAATGTACTCGTAACGTTTTTAAATGCAATTGGTATCAACGCCATCTATTTTTACCTTAACAAAACCTAAACCTAATAACTACATCGGTTAAACATCTCATCGAGAGAAATGTCACGCCTTTTTAGTATATTTGAATATAAAGTTGTCAAGCAAGTCGACGAGAGTCCGTGCAATACGCGTATATAATAATGTCGTTGTACGATCAGCTGTACAAGGCTTTCAAAAAATGTTACAAGGATTCCTTGTCAATGCAAGTAATACAAAAAAAAACAAATGAATTTTGGGTGCCTTTAAGAGATGAGCACAAAAAAAACCCAAAAGAGCTAGAGCGTCTTACATTGTTGAAAATCGAATTACTTTGTCAGAGTGGGACTAAAAAAATTGCTCGTCTACTCAATTATTTCCTGAAAGTGAGTATTTGAATGTGCTTTGTTGAATGATTAAAACAGATGTTACTGGCATGTTTTTATAAGTTTAAGTCAGAGATTATAATATATGTTATTTCCGGCGTTAATTTGAAATGAACATAGGGTATTTCGTTATTTATATTGTTTTGCATAACTTCTCTTTTAGCCTGTACTGTATTATAAAAGCTCCTTTTCAATATTCTATTTGTTAAATATATTTCTTTCTGTTGTCAGAATAAATACTTTATTTTCATGTCACTTCTATTTCGGCAATATAACAGATAAATGAAAATGTTTCTCCATGTGCAAACATGTCTGTTTTTTTGTTTTGAATTTCGTAAACTAGCTCCCTGTACAAAAAACTCCAGTCTCGTCAGGTGATATCGAAGTGATTCCTAAGACTGAGGGTGGTAATGTTGCGGCAGAGTCACTGTCAATTATTTCGAAAGGTATAACCAACTACTTTCTATTCTGCCAATCCCAATTGTTTTTTTTTTACAACTTATGTAATTTGAACTGTCTTGGGTATTTAAGTTAAAATGGATTATAACTTTAACATATATATCAGCAACTTTTACATAGCTCTTTAAACTTATATTTTCAAGCGTTCTCATTTAATACGAGTTAATACTTTTTTTTCTAGCCTCCGAAAGTGATAACCGTCTGTTAAAACATTTCTTTTAAATCTCCTTCTTGCTCAAATCCGAAAAGATAAGAGAGTTGCTTTTGCAGTAGCGTCCTCTGGCATTGCCACCCCACTGATCAGTGGTGGCCGGACAGCACAATCAGTACTCAAGCTTCCATTAAACTTAGCTCATGAAGAAATGCCAGTTTGCAATATAAGTAAAAATAGTGAGCGCGGAAGAATGTTGCAGCAATGTAAGTTGTTGGTTTGGGATGAATGTACTATGTCTCACAAGAGAGCAGTCGAAGCATTAAACCGGACAATGCAAGACATCAAAAGTAACAGAAGTATTATGGGAGGAATGGTTGTTCTTTTGGCTGGTGATTTCAGACAGATTTTACCAGTGATAACTAGAGGTACACCGGCAGATGAAATAAACGCATATTTGAAGGCCTCTACGCTATGGGCGCATGTGCAAAAATTTAGTCTGACTACAAATATGAGAGTACAACTGCACAACGAGTCACAATCGGGGCTGTATGCGGCCACTCTCCTGAAAATTGGTGAAGATCGTATGGCCACATACATTAACGGTATGATCACACTAAATCACGAATTCTGTAATATTGTTGGCAGCACTGACGATCTAAAAAACAACGTATATCTTGATCTGCGGACTAATATGGGAGACCAAGAATGGTTGTGTGAAAGGGCAATTTTAGCACCAACGAATGAAATTGCTGGACAGATTAATGAAAATATTATGTCAGAAGTGGAAGGTGACGTCGTGGAATATCTCTCTGTAGATAATGTAATGGATACAGAACACGTAACATCATACCCTGTCGAGTTTCTTAACTCTCTAGAATTATCAGGCGTGCCTTCCTATAACCTGAGGTTGAAAGAAGTTGGTGTCTCCGTTCTATTAATGCGTAATCTTGATCACCTCGCCTATGCAATGGCACTCGATTGCAGATTACGCACTTGGGGAAAAACATCGTTAAACGAAAGGATGACTGGAATGGCAAAAGGAGAAAATTTTCTGATTCCACGTATTCCAATTATTCCAACAGACTTTCCGTTCCAGTTTAAAAGAGTGCAGTTCCCTTCAAAACCCGTCTTATATAAATAAAAGTCAAGGGCAGACACTAAAGGTACACTTAGAGAAAAACTGCTTTTCCCTTGGGTAATTGTATGTGGCGTGTTCCCATGTATCTAGCCCCCAAAACCTGTACATATTGTCAAAAGACGGTAAAACAAAAAACGTAGTCTATAGAAACGTATTGTAATAAAATATCGCGTCTATAAACATATATTCCTACAATATACACGTCCTTAGTAAAAAATGACGCGGACGAAGTCGCGGGTAACAGCTAGTATCAATATATAATTTAAATTCGATACGCGACAGAGAAAATATTAGCCACTCTTATAAAGTAGGTTCTCCATCCCGTAAATTTATACCTTACAATTTAGAGGTTATAGACGGTTATGTGATTATAGACGGGTAAATATATATTTAATAATTGTAATGGTTCACAAATGTTTAAATATGTATATGGTATAATTTATATATATTTTTTTTCTTTAGCCGTGGAACCCAGTAGTAACGCCGGAAGTGGCGTCACCAAAACAGACTCCAAAGAGGCCAGGGCCCTTGCAGCGGCGCTATGATAAGCCTGCAGAAAAGAGCCGTCGCTCGTTGCAATTAACGGAGATGCAAATACAGGATCTCATCAATGCGAGCAACAGTGGCAGCGAGGGCGATGCCGATGCCAGCGATTGTGACTTGGGAAATAATTTCGGAGAGAGTGACGAGGAAGCGTATATAAATAGCGCAAACCTCATAGAACATCCAAAACAGACTTGCCCTCTTTTACAGAGATTGCGGGAGGAGACATGCATTGGACAAGGAATGGACTATGTGAATGTGGAAAGTGAAAGTGGGGAGATTGGAAGTGATGAAAGGGGGGCATTGGGGCCCACTGCAGGTGCAATGAACAATTCTGATTTTGTCTGGTCGGAGGATTTTCAATCTTTCGACGGTCAAAAAGAACTATATTCGAGGGTGCCCCGTCCAACTTTTTATTCCCAAGAACCAACCGAAATATTTGAAAAAATATGGGATCCAGAATTTATGTCATCGATAGTCAAACAAACTAATTTATTCGCCTGGCAGGAGATTGCACAACTATCCGACCCTGACCTCGGTTCTGGAACTCCAGAATGTTTAAATTCCTGGACCGAGGTTAAGGTCGAAGAACTGTTTAGATATTTTGCTTTAATGATAATTACGTCCTTTTGTTCTCTGAAATTCATTACTACTTATCACAAAACAACTTGCTAAGTATTTTCAATGAACCATCTAGGATCTATAATGGCAATGAGAGTGGATTCCTATTATGCCCTAAAACGGGTAAAGTGTTAGTAGAAAAGGGAACCCAAAATGTATATAAAGTGGATCAAGGTAACGCTAAGGACTCAGTAACAGTTATGTTCACTTTTTCTGCTGATGGTAGGGCGTGTCCTCTTATGGTTGTCTACAACTATCAAAGAATACCTCAAAAAATTGCGGACGGAGTTCCCAAAGATTGGGAAATTGGTAGCAGTGAAAATGGATGGATGACGTCCGAACTATTCTTCGAATATATAGCAAACATATTTCACCTTCGTTTATTTTTTAGATGGACATAAAACCCATTTAACTTATGGCGTAAGTAAGCTATGCAAAGAGTTGGGTATCGAAGTAAAAGCATTATATCCTAATGCTACTAGAATCCTGCAACCGACCGACGTAGCTGTGTTCAGGCCAGTAAAGTCCGCTTGGAAAGATGCTGTTAGTTTTGGCATATAGAAAACAACCGAGAACCAATTACAAAAGTTGATTTTTTGCATGTGTTTTGGAACTAGCATTACAAAAATCTATAAAACCAGACACCTTGATTAATGGGCTTCGTTGCTGTGGCTTAGTACGATTTGATCCTAACGCAGTAGACTATTCCAAGTGCCTCGGTGGAATAAATAACAATAATTTAAGTACAGAACTTCTGGCTAATCAACAACAACCAGAAACAAGTCTTTCAAATGTTAATACTTTAACTAAATTTAGAGAACTAGTTGGACCATCAATAATAACAAAATTGTATGATTATGATAACAATCTTGAAGATATTGAAAACTTGAATATTTTGTACCGACTCTACTCAGTATTTAATGTTAACTCCTCTCAGTCACCATCACCACAAAATAGTTTAACAAATCATGTAGAATATATACGTATGGAGTATATAGAGCCGCCTTTGACTATTTGAGAAGAGCTCAATGAAGAAATAGAAATTAATAACGACTGTCGATATGATGTAGATATAACAAATGAACAGATATTTAATGAACATGAAATGAACGAAGTGAATTACTCACAAGGTATATTTTCCAACAACGATAATTGCACTAAAGATCTTATTAGTACCGATGCAATTCCACAAATCACGACTCCAGCGAAACAAATTTTTAAATATGAAAATATTCCTACAAACTCAGTTCAAGTTAATGTTCAGCAACCTATATGTGACACTAGCCCTGCTTTTAAAATTGTTTCAGACAGTGTTTTAGGAAGTTTTTTGACTTTGCCCAAAACACCTGAAAGAAAAGGTAAAAGAAACACCGTAAAAATGTCATTTGCAATAACGTCGGCCAAATATAGAGCAATGTTTAAAGAATAAATCACTAAAAAATAACTAGAAACAAAAGCAAAAGAGGAGAAAAAAAGAAAAAGGAAGAAACAAAACTACAGAAAGAAAAGGAAAAGATAGAGAAAACAAAAAAGGATGAAAAGAGAAGTTCCCAAGCTATTATAAGATTCTACAATTAAAAACCACTGA
Organism: Napeogenes sylphis; assembly: GCA_959347405.1. Lineage (NCBI taxonomy): Eukaryota > Metazoa > Arthropoda > Insecta > Lepidoptera > Nymphalidae > Napeogenes > Napeogenes sylphis. The sequence continues at coordinate 13,059,373 of OY365785.1, read as the reverse complement.
ATTAATATAGTACTAAATATTTAATCGAGCTACTTCACACTATTAATATGATAATATTTTTCAATGCATTATCTGGATAAGTTTAAAGAAAAGAAAGAAGTAAACAAATATATCATTTAATATAACAAAATGACTCTCGGTACATGAATGTAATAAATACAGTAATATGGTTATTACTGTGTAATTATTTAGACACAATTACCAATAACTCAATACGGTGAAATACCCATAATAGTTATTACACATATTATAAACAATGTAATTATATGAATCACTTATCTTGCCAGTTGTCCAATACAGATCACCTTTAATAGAGGCTTACAGCCATATTTATAACATAATAACATCGACAGAAGCGCCAAGGGCAGCTTCTGGAGATAAGTCATATTCATAACTTCAAACATATTATAATATAATAGTACATAACCATTTTAAATGCCTAAGCAAATTTTTATGGCTTACCTAATAAGATATGTAAATACAACACATTTAATATCTTAAGGCTACTTCCGATAGTTCGTCAAATCAATATCTTTTACTACTTTTATAACATAGATTGCTATGTAGCTATGTATGTAGTATTTTATTACTGAATAACAATGATATATAGTTCTAAATAATTCTAAATTCGTAAATCTAGTTATAACAACAATATTTATTGTCAACGTTATTATGTTGATAAATAAATAATTACATATTTATACTACCTACATACCAAATTACTATATAATAACAATCTTATATGTAGCAATACTACAATAATATAACACGTGCAAGGTACGTAAGTCATCTGCATCGTAACTACTGCACAGCTGCGAGCGGTAATTGAATATGGTTAGCAATTTGAACCTCAAGCCTATGTGCATGACCCTCCTTTGATAGAAGATCCTCCTTTAATTGAAGACCCTGTGCCAGGTATACACAATAATACTAGTAGTGGTAGCCAACCAATTCATGAAGCTATTGATGTGCAAAGGCTTATATGGAAAAAGCAGTCACTTATATCCCAAGAAGATAATATTCGATTTCAAGGTTGTAATGATCTTCCTGCATCAATAATGACACTAGAAACGCCTTTTCAATTCTTCTCCTATTATTTTACTCCGGATTTCATCAGCAATATAACTGAAGAATCGAACAGATACTCCGTTCAAAAGCAACCAGATCGTCCTGATTGTGTAACTGACGTTGAAATACGTAAATATATGGGGGTATTGATCTTCATGTCTGTGTACCAATACCCAAACGTTCCTTGATGGGATATGCCTACAAATTCATTATATACTCAGGAAAAGGCAATGAGCCCATGTTAGAAAATGAATCAGATGTAGGAACCGTTGGTAATGTCGTCATACAACTAGCTCGAGCCATTCCAAGAAGAATAAATCACATTGTCTACTTTGACAATTTCTACACTTCTTTGCCACTCATGTACTATATGGCAAAACAAGGCATTTGGTGTTTAGGTACTGTGCAGAGAAACCGTTTTGAAAAATCTTGCAAATTGCCTACAAAGCAACAAGTGATGGCAAAGTCTGTGGAGAGGGGATCTTCTGAAGAATACGTGACCAGCTACGAAGGAATTGAAATGTCTTCAGTGAGTTGGAAGGATAATAGACAAGTGACTTTGCTGTCACGATTGAGCGCTACGATAAGGTTGAGAAACGGAAGAAATTTATACAGTGTCCAAAGGCTGTGAAAGAATACAACGCACATATTGGCGGTGTAGATTTAATGGAATCGTACTTGGGCAGATACAGAATCCGCATGAAAAGTAGGAAGTGGTACATTAGACTAATCCATCATCTTCTTGACTTGACGGTTATAAATTCGTGGGTCTTATATAAGCAGGATTGCTATAAAAAGAAGATAGCTGCGAAAGATATATTGAATTTAGCAGAGTTTGGAAAAGAACTTGCAGATGTTCTATGTAAATATAAAATCCACATCCAACCTGCAAGATGTCGACCAAGTAGTAGTAGTATTCTTAACGGTACTATAGAGGAACCAGCTCCTAAGCGGAGGAATACCCTTCAGGTAGTGCCATCAACAGACATTATACACGATGGTACTGACCACAAATAAATACGCACCGATAATCGCATGCGGTGTATGATGCCAGGGTGTAAGCTGCTAAGCAGCATCAAATGTGAAAAATGCAAAGTTTTCTGTGTTAAAAAAAATTTTGACTGTTTTAACAAGTTCCACATTTAATTACTTATACCTAATAAATAATTCATTACTTTGCAAACATTTTTCATTATTCCTGAAAATAGAAAACACCTTATCAAAAAAACAAAATCTCTAAGGGCTGTGAATAGTTGATTAGGTATTTAATGCCTGTTGTATCAAAAATGATACGTTTCTGATAAATATTTATGATAGTATTACATAAATATTTATTTTACTATTTTTCCCGTATTTGTTACCCCTATATATATATATATATATATATATATATATATATATATATATATATATATATATATATATATAACATATATTTTTCTTATCACAATAAAAAAATCCATGCATTTAAAGGTTAAAAGATTTATTCTAAGATATAAAAATACATGTTCTAATTAATAATTTCTCAATAAATATTTATTGAGAATTTTATTTTATGTTTTTATACATTTTAAGTTACCTAAGGTTCGGTAAGACTGAATTATATAAGTTTGGTTACAAAATTTGATTAAAAGATTTATTTTAAGATATAAAAATACATGTGCTAATTAATAATTTCTCAATAAATATAATTACAAACACTTTTTAGGTTTTTTATTTCCTTTAAAAACAGATATCATTGACTATTTTGATGATTTAATAAATCACTAAAGTTCTGTCCATTAATTAGTTGATACTGTCCAACAATAAAAATTCTGTCCAATGATTATATATTTTGTCTCTTTTTTTTCAAACAGGTTTTTTTCTTGGCCTGGCCGAACATAGCGCCGTTCATCGATATTTAGTTGCCAGAAATCTCAGTGAAAGACTGTTTCAATCATTGCAGTGTCATCAAAGCAGTTAATAAAATTCGAAACAGTTCTTCAAATGAGAGACTATTTAATCAGCTTTGTGTTGCTTATGCAACGAATTGTTTTATGCGTTGGCTATCGAGGGGAAATTGTCTGGATCGAATTTACAAAGTGATCGAATCTCTGATAGAGTTCATAGAAAACAATGACACAGAACTGCGCAACAACCTCATTAAATCAAGGAATGATTTCGCTTACTTGACAGACTTGCACAAATTATTTGAAAATTAATTTAAACAAAAAATGTGGTTGCCGCTCAATGGCGGCGCTTTCGTAGTTCTCGCGTAGTGTATCTCTGTAAATGTGTTCTCACTATTTCCTACTGTTCTACTCGTTTTACTCCTTTTTCTTAGTGTAGACTCTGTGTATTTAAAATGTGCTTATCGCTCTAAAATAATCTGTTTACTTCTTCTACTACTATCTGATATTTTCTGCATTACATATCATCTAACTCACTAACACTCTAATATTTTAGGATTCTTTAAGTACTTTACGAGCACTCAACAATTGTTCTTATAAAAAATTACATCATCTATTGATTTACTAAATCAAAAATATACTAAACCGCTGCGATAAGATGCATATCAAATCAAACTTTAATTCGTCTTGGCGAGATTTAAAGAATAAAAGCAGTTTACATAAAGGATCACATTACCATCGAATACAACCTAACATTCCACCTAAACCTTGGTTCTTCTCATTTAACTTTAGTAGAAAAGTTACCAGCATTTGATCAAGATTGAGATTAGGACATACTTGCAGAGCTTTTCACCTCTTTAAATTTCAAATAACAGATAGCCCACAGTGTCCCCGTGGAGAAGACATAGCAGATGTCAACCACATATTTTTCTCCTGTCCTCGTTAAAAACACGACATCCTGTATAAATCCTTGACCAAATCTCAAATTCCTTTACCAACATCAATAAACTGTCTGTTATATAAAAATAATATTAACATTTACAAACCGCTTATAGTTTTTATTATTTCTAACGATGTAAAAATTTTACTTATATTTTATTATTTATACAATTATTGTTTACCTGATATAGCTCCAACCGTTATAAATTATATTGCGTACATAAAATATAGTAAGAAAGAGTCTAATACGTTTGTTAATAGTATTTCTCTTCTATCCTATCTCTTAAATTGTATGTATTCTTAAACCATTGTTATTCTGAAAGTTACCTTATACCAAATTATTGTCGATGACGGGTGTTAGAACACATCAAATGTTTTCCCTGGTTCGACTTTGGCTTAATGCACGTAATGCATTTCCCTAAAGTTAAAGAAAGAAAGAATATATATAATATTATTTTTTGCCCATGATCGATACTAATTACAAAATATTATATCATAATTCTTCTAAAGTTACAATTTTATTTTTTTTCATAATAAAATGATAATAAATAATCTCCATCCTGCTCAAAGACAACTCTTTCACCGAAAAATTGAAGCTTCTCTTAGAGATTTGGCAAACTCTAGCCATCTCGCCAAGTCATTCTAACAAAGCCTTAGTTCGATTTCTAGGGTCATAAGCTTGTCAGGCTGCCCGACAGGCTTGGATGTCATAAGATTCTGAACTCAATTGTGTTGCTGAAGAAACCTTTATAAGACCAGACCAATGGCGGAGAGTAAGTTAATGTATTAATAATAAAAAATAATATTATATAATATTACCTTATCCATTCTTTTATATTAAGTGTCGCAAACACTCAGAAATCTTAAACTGTTGTAGGAGTTAGATTATTAAGTTGGTTATTTTTTATAAAAAGGTGTTTGGTTTTTACTTATTTGTTATTCTTTTAATCCGACCTCCATAGTATTAGATTTTATGTACAATTACATTTATGTACAATTTAAAGCCAGTACAAAAATAAAGGCTGCAAACCCTAGAAGAAATGCGCCATCTAACGTTTAAAGGCCTATTAAGGAAAGAGTGCTGGCATTAATTGGTCAAGTGGTAGAGGCATTACTAGAAGTTAGAATACCTCTTAGTTTAAATGTTTTATTTTATTCAAATAAATTTGTATTATAGTTTAGAATACTAAAATAACCATTTTTTTGTGATAAACATATACAACTACAATATAACTACAATATATTTAAAATGAAAACCCTTATCAAGTACTGTTTTATAACATTATGTAAAAGCCTCATAAAATATTTTTAGATACCAACAGAAGAGGTCGGTTCACCGAGTACAATTTCAAGTTTCCTACCTCAGAATATCCCTACAAATGCTGTAGGAATGCAATGCTTTCCACCACCAACCATCTTTAAATCAGAGAGAAGACGTTAAGCTCATGTTAAAATGATGTACCATCCACCATAAGTCAAATAAAAAATTGACTTTATGTTGTATTTCAGACCTCATATATCTAAAGCCTGATATGTTTTAATGTTAACATTGAACACAATGGATTTTCCGAAGGCCTTATTTAAATTTATTTGATAAATGTATTATTTTCAGTTTGACGAAACCCAAATGTTCCTCGCTGGACCTTTGATTTAGAACTTAATAGTCGCGGTCATAATGTTAGTTGTATTATTTATTTATATTTATTTTTCTTATATCTTTTCCACTTTGAAACATAATCAGGGATCACTTGTGTATGTCAACATGGAAGTGTCAGGAGGGCCTATTTCGATACCAGATTTATCGTAATAAGCCCTCTTGTAAAAGCACTTTCCATCTTAATGTTAAATGATTACATTTACATGGTGATAGAAAGCAACTTCTCCAGCTCGAACATTTGGAATACTAATAGGCTCATTACACAGCTCTACAAAACAAAAAAAAATATTTGTTGCTCTGGATAAAAAAGAAATATCACAGACTTTGTCAAGGAGACTTATGCTGAATATTTTGGTTTTAAAATAGACAAACTAGATAAATCATGGGCTCCTCATAAAGTTTGTAAGTCCTGTGTTGAGTCTTTACGCTTGTGGAAAAACGGAGAACGTTCTGGATTAGCCTTCGGTATTCCTATGATCTGGATGGAGCCTAAGAATCATTTTGATGATTGTTATTTTTGCACAGTAGATGCGAAAGGTTTTAATCGAAATCAAACATTGAAATATCCAGATTTAAAGTCTACAAAATGTCCTGTTTTGCACAGTGTAAATCTCCCTCGGCCTATTTACGTTTCAAAAGTAATTCGCATGCCCTCAGAAACAATGGTGTTGTCAAATTCACAAAAATCGGGACAGTCTACCAGTGGAAGTGAATGGGAGAGTGAAACATCTATACCGATGTTATTTTCCCAAAATGATCTGAGTGATTTAATACGTGATCTCAATTTGTCAAAACAAGGATCAGAACTGTTAGCATCAAGATTAAAAGAAAAAAAATTATTAGCTCCCACACTAACAATTACAACATACAGAACGCGAGAAAATGAGTTATTACAATTTTTCGGTGACAGTGAAGAATTCGTTTACTGTAACGATATCGCAAAGCTGCTTCTAAACATGGGTTTGAAAGAATATAAACCCACTGAGTGGCGCCTTTACATTGATAGTTGTAAAAGAAGTTTAAAATGTGTCTTACTGCACAATGGAAATTTGCATCAATTGCAATTGCACATTCAACAAAGCTCAAAGAAGAATATGAAAATGTAAAATTGGTTTTAGAAAAAATTAATTACTTGGAACATCAATGGCCGATCTGTGTAGATTTGAAAATGGTTAATTTTTTACTTGGTCAACAAAGTGGATACACGAAATATCCTTTGTTTCATTTGTATGTGGGACAAACGCCCCCGCCTTCTTCTGTCCTATTGTTTATGTTTATAGCATCTCAACCTTGTCAACCCTCTGGTTATAAAGGATTGAACCGCTATTCATGTGGTCAAGGTTTACCCCTGTCACATGGACCCTTATACGGCAGGTCTGACCTCCGAAGTCATCCGACAACGGCACTATAAGTATTGCACAACGGCGTTTGTATGTGGGACACCGCCCTCGCCTCCTTCTGTCCTATTGATTATGTTTATAGCATCTCAAACTTGTCAACCTCTTGGTTATAAAGTATTGAGCCGCTATTCATGTGGGTCAAGGTTTACCCTCGTCACATGGACCCTTATACGGCAGGTCTGACCTCCGAAGTCATCCGACAACGGCACTATAAGACTAGTAAGCTCGCAAGGCTATCGGTCATAGACAAGTCCAATCGCGACCACCAAGCTACCTTTTCTCCATGAAAGGTTCCGGAGCTGTAAGGCACGCTCACTTCCCGTGTGATTTCTCGCACTTGCAATTACTTGCTAAGAACGTCAGAGAGGCTAACTACCAGTTTCCAGCTGGTGCCGGAGCTGTAAGGCACGCTCACTTCCCGACAAGCAGTCAGGCCGCAAGACTACCCTACGTGACAGTCGGGTGACCGGATAGATGCTAGCACATCCATCTAACCTCTAAGCAGGGGGCTACCCGAACTGCAGTGACCCCCGAAAGGATCTCTGCTTAAGGACCGTTCCAAGCCCCGAAGTAAAAGACCGCAGCAGCCCTTCGCCTTAGGCTGGTCAATCACCTCTCGCTGCGCACAAGATCCGACGAGCCCCCGACAACTGTGGGGACCCAGACGAACAGCGCCGAATCTCTGCAGCTAACCACATTACCACTACGAATCCAACACCAAAACCGGTAACCCGGCAGTTTACACACGCAAGCGCATGCATCGCTGCCGGAGGGCTTAAGTACCGGGGTCCCGTAGTACCCTGATCTTAGCAGCTGACCCGTAGTTCAGGTGCAAACTATCTACCGCCGGGTGTCTCAGTAGATAGGGCTGTATGTGGGACAGTAGAGCAAAGCAACTTCATTGTGAGCAAGATGTTTGGCCTGTAAGAAATTCGTTAACTGTCATTAAAGCTAATGTAATAAGAGAGCCGTTGGTGAGCAGAGACAAAATCATACTTCCACCATTAACATATTATGTTAGGAATAATGAAGCAATTTGTAAAAGCATTGGACAAAAAAGGAAATTGTTTCAAATACATTTGTAGAAAATTTCCGAAGCTTAGTATGGAAAAGTTGAAAGGTGGAATATTTGATGGTCCTCAAATACGGCAATTAATAAAAGATACAGAATTTAATAAAATTATGACTATTTTGGAAATCAAAGCTTGGAAAAGCTTTGCATTGGTAGTCGAAAATTTTCTACGTAACGCACCAAATTATGAAGAAATTGTACAAAATATGCTGACAAACTTTCAGACTCTGGGAGCAAATATGAGTATCAAGTTACACTACCTCCGCAATCATCTGGTTAAATTTCCGGATAATTTAGGAAATTATAGTGAGGAACAGGGAGAACGGTTCCACCAGGATCTAAAAGTGATGGAAGAAAGGTATCAGAGTCGATGGGTTTGTCACATGATGGCAGATTACTGCTGGTCTTTAAAAAGAGATTGTTCTCTGAAAAATTATAAAAGAAAAGCTCATAAAAGGTTTTTTATGGAAATATAACATATGTTTCGGATATTTTCCTCTACATTCACTTCGATGTAATTAAGTTTTTCGGAACAAAACTGAAATTATAGATATATCTGTTATTATGTTTCTTGTTTTCCGATTTTTGTAATGTAAAATAAAAAATCATTGATAGTTTCGTAAATTGTAAGCATGGATATATCTAAAATCAATCATAGATCTAAGGCAACAATACCTCTGTAGACCAGTGTTATTGGACAACCAAGTTTCAAAAAAATTTGAGATGTTTGTACAATTGAAAGTGTACACTGTCAAACCTTTGTCTCGGTTAAATTTATATAAATATAAAATGAAAAAACCGATACGGGCAGTAATTCCCTGTACCAATTAAGCGACGGGACCGTTTCCCAGAGGTCGCGGGTACGAATCTCTGCCCGTATCGATTTACTTTTCATTCTATATTTATATAAATTTAAATAAGCTTAACGTGGCTAGGCTACTCATATTTTAGAGATATTTTCAAACATTTTTTTGGTTGATAATATGTCGGATGTCTTAATTAATTGTCTATAGGCGATTACTTGGGAGCCTTTTGAACTCATATTGAAGACTAGTTACTGCAGTTGATGGTTACTGACCACGATAAAAAGTTTTATCTTTGTCTTTTCTTGTAATGTATAAGCCCTCAATACTTCTTACGCGTTAAAAAACAACGTAAACTTATGACAATTGATTTTTTTTACAGTATTCATCAACAATTGATACATCATGATATGCGCTCCCTTGTGAGTTTATAAATTGTAAGTGCACAACCACAAACAAGTGATAAATGTCAACGCTTAACGCTTTTATTGTTTCATTATTGTTAAGGGTTTATATTCATATTCATTCAATACTTTATATTCATTGTATTCAATATGAACTTTAACTTGATAATGCGTTAAATAAAACTTTATAATATAATAAATCTTAATTGTCGTTTTTTCTACAAACGTAGAATAAGGCGATAGATACGTTTCTAAAAACATTTTTAACTTGTTACGCCAAAGAAGTATAACTTTTAGTGCGTGTACAAAAAGTACACACACACTTAAGTTATTCCTTGTTCATTCAATTTCATGTTTTCTTAGATATCGAAGGAGCTTTTGATTGTGTAAATATTCTATGTCTTATTAAAGTGTTATATGAACCTGGTCTACCAAATAAAACTTTGCAATGGATTTTTAAATTTTTATACAATAGGACGTTGTTTGTTAAATTCAATAGTATTTTTCATGGACCTAGACTAACAAAGAAAGGGACAATGCAAGGAGCAACATTGTGACCCCTACTATATAAATTGTAAATATCTCAAATATATATACGCCTGCATTAAACAATAAAAGTTTGGTAAAAGTAAATCTTTGGATATTGTAAGTAAATATAAACCTCAAATAGGAAATAATAATTATTTTTTTTTACATCATAACTTTATAATTTTAATAGACAATATTATTACAATACTATTCGATATAAAACAAAAAAAAAAGTTATAATAGTATTAGGTGCGTGATACGTTACAAATTTCGTGCAGCGCTAGACTGCCGCGACCTATACTTTAGACTTCTTACAAAATACAGAGTGAAAATTAACCGAGAGAGCAAAATTTTTTTTGTTTTGTTTGTTCCGAGTTATTTATCAAGATTTCTGAAAAGTCGTAGAACAAATGTTGTTAGGATTGATTTAGAGGAGCTGCCTGCAAGAGGTGGTCAACTAATTACAAATAACCCTGTATATGTCCAATATAAAATTACTACAATTTGCTAATGACTTGCTTTTATATTGTAAAACTTTAAATATTAACGTAGCCATTATCTAGCTAATTATAGTAGCTAATGACTTGCTTTTATATTGTAAAACTTTAAATATTAACGTATACAATAAACACCGCTATAAATCAAATAAATAATTATTATAATAATATATTAAAATTAGACATCAGCCCTGAAAAGAGTTCAGTTTTAGTGTTTAGTAGAGATTCATTTGCAGCATGTAATGTATAAGTTTTCTATCTTAATAACGTCATCCCTATTTAATTTCACACAATGTTTTAGAATTTTTATTCTTCATAATTGCTTTTGAACTTCTTGAAGTATTTTAACATATAAGTTCTTATTTTAGTTTATATGTGATGTGTTCTGCAGGTTTATTTCAATGTTTAATAATGGTAAGTTTGATGAACATGTTATACCTACTTTGAACTATATCAATGAATGCGATTCTAAATGTATTTAATGCTTTATCAATTTATTTTTTATTATTCATGAGTTTTCAATTAATTTGCAGGTAATTAATTAATTATTCAAATACTGATGTTGGAGATCTAAACAATTTTCAAATGGTTATCAATTGGATTCTCTAAACCAAAAAATAACAAAAAATAATATATCATAGTTTTATATGTAGGTAATAGAGGTAATGTTAACCAGTTAGAAAATAAACAATATTTTAAACTTTTTAGTACATTAAATCTAAATAAAATTGTGTTGATTACACCTTACAATAAAAGTTTGCCACAGGCTGAAAATAGCATTAGATGAAAGATTTATTTACTGTTATATAACTTATGTTAATAAAATAAACAAATTCATGTGACTGACACTAACACAAATGTTAGTCAATAAGACACAGGTAGCTATATCTCTATCATATTTTTATGACAATGACAATTACATTAGATAAGTACGAAAATAGAAAATAGCAATAATAATATAAAAACCACCTTGAAAATAATGAATGACGAAAATGGAAAAACTATATGGAACAGAAGGTCGACTTTAACTTAAATAAAGATAATAAAAACGTTTTTTCTTACTTTGACAATGCAAAACCTGTTTTCGAAACTTTTTTTAATATTATTTCAGTTACTACAGCTAAATCTTTAACCCTTAAATGCACGATGTTGTTTCTAAACAACATACTAAAAACCACAGATAAAATTGACCATTGATTCTTTTCATTTTTTGTTAGTTTCGCCAACTAGTTCTTATTTGTGAACGAATTTTGTACATTTTTTAATGTTGGCACTATCCAATATCTATAAGCATTGAAAAAAAAGTTAATGTCAAATGTCACTTTGAAGAAAACTTTTCTAGTGGCGCCAAACTAAGTTTTGTAGATGTGTTTGGACTTTGATAAAATATCATGTAAGTAAATAAGATATTTTTATTTGATTATATCTTCAATTACATGTTCAAGTTGTAAAACATTGAAAATCACTTGATTTTTCTTTTGGTTTTCAGCATGCCGCGATTACTAGAAAGCGAAATTTACAACCGATAGCTAGATAACCTCTGATTTAGCGAAAACGGAACCTGAATTCTTTCTTTCTTTCTTTCTTTCTTTAGGAAACGCTCAACTGCCAGTTTGGGAAGGTTTCTTTAGACCAAAGGCTTTTCATAGATCAGCAGATGTGTGCAACCAAAATGTTTGTAATGTTTTATGCTAAAACAATACATTCCCAACAACCATAAAACAATACATTCCCAACAACCATAAAACAATACATTCACAATAAACCCCACAAGTGGGGGTTCAAATTATATCTCATCTGCAGTCTACATGGATATGCTCATAGATTTGAGGTTAATTGTGGATCGGCTCCAAAATTAACATCTAATCTGGTGAGCCACATTTGGGAGAGTCTAGCAATATAGTCGTCAGGGTTAGCTAGAGTGGTGCAAATTCTCAAAATGTTTAGGCTCACATTATAAAATTTACCAAATGTCGTGTATTTGAAAAAAAGCAATTGTTTTTATAAATATCATAATGAAGCATAAATAAATACTTTTCAAAAACCATATCGACTCATATTTTACCCATACTTGCAAAATCTCAATGATTGTGCAATGTAGTTTATAATCAAAAATCATCCATTTAAGAGTAATTTTTTTCAACCGCTGCCCCTCTAACATTACTTACTGACGATGCAGATCAATGTTGTATTAGTTTTATTGTATCGACATATTTTGAGTATTTACTATAATTTGTTAATTGTTTTTATAGATATCAAAGTAAATAATAATGCTAAGAGTTCCTTTGTGCACACCTTAAGACGTTTACAGTCGTTTGAATTTTTTTTTAATTCGAGATGGGACTAATAAATATTTGCTTTACCACCATGAAGTTTGGCAAAAACCAGTTAAACTGTTGCTTTATGTGGTTGGTACATATTTGGTTGTATATGACGCAAAATCGAAACAAAGTATCTGAGCGAATTAATGGACCTATCAGACAAAAAAAAAGGGAAAGAAAAATAAGTAACGACCTGAACTGTTCAATGCCAAACGTTTAGGAAGCCTTGGTTCTAATAAAAAAGGCCATACATTTATCATCGTCTAAATGAAAAATGTTACATACAGAAGAAACTAGAAAATATGCATTTTTTGATAAAGAAAGAATTGAAGAAAGCATTGTTTGATAAAGTAATAGAAATGCAATTGAGTCGAACTACAATTAAATCAAAATGCAAAAGACAAATTGATGCATTTTGCCCTAGATACGCAAAAAATATTAATATTTTTTTTTTATCAGAAAGTCATATATCCTGTGATCGTTGTAATGAACAATGTTTATCCAGACATTTAGTAATCCGAGTTACAAAGAAATCGATGATAGCAATTAATTTAATTAATTTCAAGCCATGGGGTAGTTGAAAAAATTAGAATACCAAATCAACCACAACTCGTTTAGTTGTTGTTGATTTTTATATTTTTTCCGAAAACAGTGCCCTGGAAAATCCGTCAGTCCCATGTAACCAATGTAAAAAAAAATCCGTTCTAAAATTAAAAATAACAGAATAATCGTCCTGCTTTTTTAAACTAATATATCACTTGTTAATACCTTTCATTCTATACATTTATAACCTTATTTTAGAACAAAGCAGTGAGCAGGACAAATTTCATGCCAAATCGAAAAGTCCTTTAAATACTTTATATAAAAGAAGTAGATGAAACATGGGAATTAATATTGTGTTATTAATACATTAACAAGCTGTAACTTTTTGAATATACAGGGTCATTTTCTAAACGAATAACAGATTTTAGAATACATTGTTACTTCATGTAAATAATAAAAATGTTAAAAAACAATATTTCTTAAAAAATAATAAAGAAATATTGATGTAACTGAAAAACTGATCAAGCTCAGGTTATTTTGAATGCAGGTGGTTGCTATTAAACCAGTGAGCTACTTATTTATTGTTTGGAACTTCAATTATGTATTGATAACCATTACTTTATTTTAATAAAAATTAGCTTAAAATTATCTTTTTAAAAAAGTAGTAAAACAAATGTTGGAATTGACGCAGAGAGGCTGCCTGCAAAAGGTGGTCAACTAGTTACAAATAACCCTTTATATGAATGAACGAGAATATATACAATTATTTTATTAAAAGCCCGTTGCTATTAGCTAATATGCCTGTATATCAACTATCTGACATTCATCCTCACAACAAAAGGGAAATTGTTCAATTTAAAAAATAATGTCCAAGTTGGGTTAATTATATTTCTCTATTATAAAGAAAAGTTATCATTAATTGAATCTATTGCCTACCATTGTATTGATATAGTGACAAATGTTTATTATTATTATAGAAACATGACTAAATAATAATTTGCTTTTAGGTGAATACTAGGGAAAAAAAGAAAAAATTTTGCTCAATCCTATTTTAATACAAAAGCCATAAAACAACAAAACCATAGATTTTGTTGTTCTTGAAGAAAAATCAAATGATTTTGCTGATCATGCACTTGTGTTCATGTTAAGAGGAGCTATTTATAAGTAGCAGCAGCTTGTGGCTATCTATTTTTGTAAAGGAGCACCATCTGCAATTAATGTTAAAAAAATCATTAGAAATGTAGTAGTTGCTGTAGATAAGGCTGTATGGACTTTTGTCCATTGCTTTTGTCTGCGATCAGCGTACAGCATTTCAGCCTGCAATAAGAAGCCTTCAAGAGGACACACAAAGATAACAAATTATTGTTGGTATAAGAATTGGTGAGCATCTAAAATAAATTGTACCTATCTTATTTATTTATTATTATATGCCACTACAGAAGGTTTGTAGATATATGAACAACTTGTTGTACGCAACCCGATCCCAAAACGAGTTACTATGATAGGCTTTGTACTGCGGTTACGACCCCGGTATGGGCTACCACCCGTAAAATAACACCGATTTAACTATAACAGAATTAAGTAAAGGTTGATAATAACATTATTTTTTATTTCAAATGGCGTAATCGTAATTAATAATATAATCATTCACTGAGTGTGATTTATGATCCGCCACGTCTTCTTTAAGGATTGAGAAATAATTTTTTAACAAAAAATATTTCATTTAACAAAAAAAATCTTAAAAGTGAATGATATATAGTAGATGTGTATAAAAGACAGACTGTAATCATGGTCATATGAGATTACTACATAAAGTAAATTATGAACATGTAATTCCTGATAAAATTAAAAAGATGTTGATATAATGGTTTTTCTAATGATTTTTGTGTTTTATAAATGTATTAATTATATATTTTATTCTGCAGCTCAATATGACAATGGGAGTGAAGTTAGCCCAACTATAACCAATACTGCGGAAACAGTGTAATTTTTTGATGAATTATTTGACTCTGTAAATGGAACAAGTCTCTATAATAAAGTAAACAAAGGAAAACTATTAAAGCAAGCTGTGACAGATAAATCAAATTACCACAATTTCTGGATTGAAGCTATTTTAACGCTCAAAAATATAAAATTTGTTAACAATGCCGGTAAAGAGACATCTGTGCCTTTAATCAAAAATTGTCTATCAAAGACTGCCAATTTTTCATCAATAAAAATATTAAAGTTATTTTAATACTGACCGTTTGGAAAATTACTTCGGTCAGGTGCGAGCGTATAACTATAGAAACAACAATCCCAATTACCACAGTTTTAAGACCACCTTTAGATCATTGTTACTTACGAGATTCATAAAATTTCATTCCGAAAATTATATCTGTGAAAAAGGTTACATTTGCGAGCCTATACTGCAGGATGGGTTATATGAAAAATTGTTTTAAAAAAAATTGTGAGCAATGTCAAAAAAAAAATCTTGTCAGACAGATTTAAATGAAAAAAATTGTATTAATAATCTGATAAATATAAAAAAAAATTAAAGGTACAAAAAAGATTATTTGACCCATCCTTCAGAGCAAGCCGTAAGACTTTTTGGTGATATTGTAGAAGAAGCAAACAGATATTTAGAATATGAACCACATAAAAAAGGCATATGAAAAGAAATTAAAAATAAAATAAAACAAAAATATTTTTAAGACTTTTTGGATTGTGAAGTACATATGGCGGTGGTCTGTGAATTATTTATGAATTTAACATAAAAAATCACAATATTTACTTAGTGCAATGTAATTAGTAAAATTGTAAAATAAATAATAGTGTTTTTTTATCATGTTCTAACCCCAATAGCTCAAAATAAAATCGTAATTATATAAAAAAAGTACCCGTGTATAAGTATAGTTATATAGGGTGTCCCGACAAGAATGCAAGATTTAAACTTGGCGCCATTCGAAGTGTCATTGTTTGACATTTGTTATTGTTTGTTAGTAGAAGGTACGAGGTTAATAAAAATGGAGCGCTATACCAATGAACAACACATTTTTATAGTTAAATTGTTTTATCAAAATGGTGAAAGTTTTGCGGCTACAGTTCGCAAATTGCGATCAATTTGGGGTCACAAAAATGCTCCAAAAGAGTCAACTGTAAAGAGATTAATGGAAAAATTTGCCCGAAACTGGGTCGGTTAGTGATGTAAAGACAACAACGCGTATTCGACCAGGTAGGACCGAAGATGTCGCAGCTGTACGTGGTGATGTCGCTCAAATTCCATCCACCTCAATTCGACACCGAACTCGGCAAATTGGTGTCTCCAAATCCACTATGCAGCGAATTTTGACGAAAGATTTGCATCTTCATGCATACAAAATTCAATTAACTCAGGAATTGAAGCCAGATGTCCATGGACAGCGAAGGGAGTTCGTTTATTGGGTATTGGAGAGACAACATGAAAATGCTGATTTTGCCCATAAAGTCATCTTCAGTGACGAGGCCCATTTCCATCTTGACGGCTTTGTCAATAGGCAGAATTGTCGCATTTGGGGTGAAGAAAATCCTCGAGTGATTGAAGAGAAGCAAATATATCCTGAACGTGTTACTGTGTGGTGTGGATTTTGGGCTGGAGGAATAATAAGACCGTTTTTTTATGAAAATAAGGCAGGTCAGGCGCAAACAGTCAATGGCGTTCGGTATCGTGAAATGATAACCAGTTTTTTCGTGCCTAGAATGGAAGAAATGAATGTGGAGGGCATGTGGTTTCAACAAGACGACACCACATGTCATACAGCCAGAGACACAATATAATTGCTGCATCAGTCATTTCCCGGTTGTGTTATTTCGCGTTTTAGAGACCATAATTGGCCACCAAGATCGTGTGATTTAAGCCCATTAGACTCTTTTCTTTGGGGTTTTTGATGTCGATGGTTTACGCTAATAAGCCGACGACGACTCAAGCCGTAAAAGGGGAAATTGAACGCTGCATTAATTAAATACCGCAACATTTATGCAAAACGGTTATTGAAAATTTCATTAAAAGATCGCGTGTGTGCTAGCAAAGCCGCGGCGGTCATCTGTCCGATGTGTTGTTCCATACATAACCTCATCCTGTATACTTTACGATATAATTAAGTTTCACGATTTTTTTTTTAATATCTGTGTTTTATTTAAAATTTAAATCTTGCGTTCTTGTGTCCGATGTGTTATTCCATACATAACCTCATCCTGTCTACTTTACGATATAATAAGTTTCACGATTTTTTTTTAAATATATGTGTTTTATTTAAGATTCAAATCTTGCGTTCTTGTTAGGACACCCGATATATTGAGGCTTAAAAGGTTCAGACTTACGCTTAATTCAGTACCGACAATTTAAAAATGCTAGTTGTCAAAATCAATATAGTCAATTGATATAGGGCAACACTGGCAACTAGTCGTCAGAAATTTTCTCTGTACATTTTAATTAATATAAATAATATAAATTACTTAATGTATATTAATTAAGTGCTATTATCTCATTTAGTATTTAAAAATACCATATTACTATAAGGCTATTGTTTGTACTTTGTCTTCGTGCTTAATTTAAAAAGAACAAAGAAATATACTGAGCTGTCAACCAACGGATGTCGAATTCAAATTTCTTCAATCCCGGGGAGTATTTTGTTTTACTTTTAATATAATTACACTTGCATTAAACTACCAACTACTTTTGAAGACAAAACCATTGGCATCATAAAAACTATTACTTTTATTTTACTGAAACTGCCCCCATTTGCATCTAAAAGATAATTGTACCCAGGTTCAACAATGGAGAGAATAATTGCAACTCGCAAGGCCTCTGCAAAGGAGTTGGATCAAAAGTTAAAACTAGCTTTGGAAGAATTAAAATCTTCTAAAGATTTGTGCAAGAAGCTACTGCAGGAACGAGAGGACAGTGAAGAGGAAATTAAAGATTTTATAAAAAAAAAATACTAATCTTAAAGGTAAGCTCGCTGAACTAAATACTGATTATTTGGATATTGTGGCTCAGCGAGATCAGTTAAGTTAATATAGTGACTGCATTTGACCAGTGCAGCAATGAGCGTGAGAGGGCATTAGATCGCATTTTAGAGCTTGAGTCTGATTTGATGCTGGCTAGGAAATCTATTTAAAACCTGGAAACCTGCAAATTAAATGTAGAAAGCCACCATAGCCATACCTTATATGAGGAGCTGGTTGAATGCAACTCACAACCTACTCAATCAAGTTTAATTGATGTTAATTCAACTGTAATTGATTTAACTAAAGATGAGTCCAGTATTGTGCACCCCATATACTTTTCAAGCCAAAACAAATTAAAAAAGTATATAAAGGTTAACAAATTAATAAAAAATGTAATAAACTCATTAACAACAAGTTCTCTGTAAAGAAAATAAATGATTTAAAAATGGAACGCTCAAAATTAATTAAAAAAGTTAGTATTTATAATAAGAAAATGATTGAGAGTAGGTCAATGTATGAGCGAGACACCCAAAACTTACAGGATGAAATTTCTCAATTAACTTGTTCATTGCAATCAATGAGTAAAAAATATGATTTTTCTCAGAATGAAATTAAAGAACATATTCAAGCTACTGGTAATTTAGTTGATTTATGTAGTTATAACTTAGAGCAGTTTGAATATTTAACTAATAATTATGTTAATTGTAACTGTTTAACTGAAAAATTAAATGTAGTTTCAAAACTAAACTCTGAGGTGTTGGGTGATTCAGCTATACATATTGAAAATAATAATAAAAATGTAAATATTATGGAAAAAAATCAAATAATTAATAAGTCCTCTGCTGTATCTGTCAAACCGGATCTGGAGCCGGATACCAGCACAATTTAGACAAAATAATTAACTATAAATCGACTGAAAGCAGTACTATTGTTATTACATGGAGATGGTTTGTCCGTCAAGAAAATTGAAATTATTAAAAATATAGAAAAATTATTAAAATTACATAATAGGAATAATTGTAAATTTGTAATTTGTACATTTCGTTATTCATCATCTTATTGGACGTACAAAACAAAATTTGACATTGTATAATTTGACATACCGTCATAGTGACGCATTCTTTTACTTTGATGTAAATAAATTTATTTATAATAGGTTTAGGATGACAAAAGGTACAATGTATCTGCCTGTATATTATAAAAAACAGATTGCTACTTGCATTTAATTTAAAAAACTTCGTTATAAGGGATATAACGAAAAATGAACGTAATTTAAATGGAGTATTACTGACAGAACATAATCGTTCCACTTTAAACTAAATTTTAAGACAAAGCCTTAGCTGTTTACTATTGTCCATGAAAATATACAAGGCTTAGGTGGCAAGGAATCGGAAGTGGAACTGTTTGTTCAAAAATATAACATTAGTTTATTGTGCATTACAGCGCACTGGTTGTCAAAGAATAACAATATTATTAATGTACAAAATTATAAATTGTCAGGTCAGGTCAGGTGTTCTGTAGAGAGAAAGCTATTTGCAGTGGCTCACTTATCTTAGCTCGCAATGATGTAGTGTTGAAGTCTGGATCAGACATAGTGGCGCTCTCTGTCGAGCGAATTATTGAACTATTCTGCATTGAGCTCAATGACTATATTATTTTACGCGTGTACCGACTCCTCTCTGGTGATTTTGATAAATTTGAAAACAAAATGGGGGACTAATCATAAAAACAAGTCCGTGATTGTGTGCGGTGACTTTAATGTAGATATATTACGAGTAACTTCGTCTAGTGTACGTTTATTAAATTGGTTTAAATCTTTTACTTATTGAACGTATTTTTTGAACCTACTCGCATTACTAGTGTTTCCGCGACTTGTATTGATAATGTGTTCTGTCGCTGTAACAATTATGAAGAGACGATATTGACGAATTTAAGTTCAGACCACTGAGGTCAAAAATTTTCTCTATTAATTAATCATTAAAATGAAAAGCCCCAAAAATTTACTTGCAGACCGATCATTACGATATAAGATAAAAACAACGTGGGATGTTTTATCTAGTGTTTCTGGGAAAACTAGGGCTACTAATGGACCTATTAAGCTAAAAATTGCCGTGCAAGCCGTGTCCACGGGCTCGTCACAGTGGTGCCAAGAGGGGGCTGCCTCTCTCCGTGCAATCTTGTGCAGGTACTTACCGAAGCACCCATGCCCCGTGAGCACCTGCAAAAGACGGAACGTTAGAGTCCCGCGCCGCCGGCCGATCCAACGATCGAGGTGGGGGGAAATAGCCCCCACCGTCTCCGTCACCGTCAAACTTAACCACTATGGTGTGCGTATTGCTGCGCTTGATTTTACTGCCTCTTACCTAAATCAAAGAGTTCAAACGGTTGATGTAAATAATTGTAAATCAGCTGGTTCTCACCTAAAGATGGGTGTTTCACAAGGATCTATTCTTGGCCCCTTTTTATTTTTACTCTATATTAATGATTTGCCCTTTTATGTAAAAGGACTATGTGACATTGTACTTTTTGCTGATGACACCTCGCTTATTTTCAATGTTGATCGTAAAAAAGCTAATTATGACAAAGTAAACAGTGCTGTCACGTGTTCTTCATTGGTTCAAAATTAATAATTTGGTCTTAAATACTAAAAAAACTAAATGCATGAAATTTACACTTCCTTATGTCAAAAGACAAAATTGTAGTTTACTCCTTAACAAAGAAGTGTTAGAACTGACTGACTCAACAGTCTTCTTAGGTATAACTTTAGATCAAAAGCTCCAGTGGAACCCCCAACTCTCAACTCTCGGTGGCAAACTCAACTCAGCCGTCTTTGCAATTAAAAAAGTAAGACAATTAACAGATGTAAATACGCCTCGACTCTTTTATTTTAGTTATTTTCATAGTATTTTGTCTTACGGTATTTTATTATGGGGCAGTTCTCCCGAAATTAATTCTATATTTGTTTTACAAAAAAGAGCTATACAGGCTATTTGTAATTTAAGAGCTAAGAGATGTTTTTTAAGAAATCGGTATGCTTACGGTCGCTTCTCAATACATTTTTAATAATATATTATATATACGTCAAAATTTAAATACTTATACTAAAAACAGCGACAGACATACGATAAATACAAGAAATATAAGTAAACTCGTAACGCCTAAACTTCGACTTTTAAAAGTTAACAAATCCTTCATGGGTTTCAGTGTACGCATATATAGTAAGGTTCCACAATGTATCTTGGATCTTTCTTTTCTTAGTTTTAAATCTAAAATTAAAAGCGTATTATTAAATAAATCTTATTATAAAATTCAAGGATTTTTGGATGATCGAAATGTATGGAAATTGGGTCATTGACTCATTTGCAGGGTTGATGTTATAATGTATAAGTCAAACATTGTTAAATTTCATTTAAAAATTCATTCAGTGGTAGCTTACAGACTGACTATACTGACCAATTTAATGTAATTTACGATTCAAAAGTGCGTGTAAATGCCTACTTCAATAAAGATAATTTTAATTTAAATATGTGAACTTTGATGTTTCTATTACGCTTTTTTTTAGTATGCAACATTTCCTTCTGAGTGCCTATGTAGTCTGTGCTACCACCACCTTATCATTGCCACTAGTAAAAGGAAACACCGCCAGAAAAAGAACTACGCAACCGTTTATAGCAAACAAGATGATACTAAAACTGGGCGAGTGTCGTTGAACGAACAAAGAAAATTATAATGTCTGACTAGGATCGAGATGTTACCTTTGACAATATACAAAAGAACAAAATTATCATTTATACTGAGGACACATCTGATGATGAGTCCAGTTTTTAAGAAGAATCTGATAAGTCTCAATAAATAAATATGATGGAATACTTGTTCTTTTTGTTTTAATTATTTTGTTATTTTTTAACAAAATATTTATTTGAGGCTTATGTCCACTATGGCACGTCAGCCTCATCAAATAAATACATTCATGGTAATAAAAGCAAATAGACTGTACTAATTGTTTTATTTGTATGCTGTAAACTAGGAAGATAGTAAAACTTTGTTTAATATTAATATTTTAATTACTTCGTTTCTATTTTACAATTTAGTTGTATCATAGCATTTATTTCTGCTGGAATTATCGGCTATGATAAGATACACATTTCGTACACCGGTACCGCATAACAAAATGTGCATTTAAATGTTTGTGCTCCTCTCCTCCGAGAAAGTATTTCGAGAAGGTCACAAAAAGTATTTTTGGAGACAAAGGTAAGAATTAGTTATTTTAGTATTAGGGGACTATTCAAGTATTACGTGAGCACTATGGGGGGGCGAGGGGATCCTTGCTCTGCTTATTTTGGATGACATGATGATTACGTCATGGGTACTTATTTACTTTTTTACACGAATGGCAACCCTCACATTGTCTTTGCTTGAAACGCTTTTCGGGGATATGCATTTCGCATTTCGCAAATAATGCATACGTTTAGGCACTCGCTTTAGTAGAACCGAGTAGGGGAATTACCGGGCGCTATTCACTTGTTTTAAATTTCCTCTGTCAGTGTATTGTTTCGTTTGGATACTATAGCGAGTAGACGTATTGTAAGCATAGCAAAACAAGTTAACATTTGTGTTATCGTTGATTCCATTGGCCAAAGTTTAATGTTTAAATAAGATGTCGTTTCAAATAGACAAATCCAAATTATACCAAAAATTGTTTAAATGGTTTAAATAAAGCTCATACTAGTACGAAAGTACAAAATGTACAAAAGTTAGTTAACGAAGTGTGGCGAAATTATAAATTACAAGCAAAGTCCGATAAGGAACTAGATATTATTGTATCTAAGAAAATTGAAGGAGAACTGCAGGAGGCGACTAAGAATGAATCCAATTTATAACATTTTTTTTCCAAGGTGAGTGACGAAATTATTTTAGGTATCTATGAGTACTAGAAATATTAGAAATCGCCAAAAAGTTTCTCTTTACATTTTGTAACAATAATTTACACGTTTTATTTACACGTTTTATAGGGGTGATATTCATTTTTAGATTCATTTTATATATTTAACTTTCAAGAAAATCGTTGGAGCCCTTTCCGAGATCCTAGTTATGTATATATTTATTTATTTATTTATTTATTTAGTCTTTATTGCCTAAAATTAGTACAATAGGCGGACTTAATGCTTTAAAGTATTCTCTACCAGTGAACCCGAGAATACAGTGCAAACATAGAGTAAGGCGCTTAAAATATAAAACATTAATACAGGAAAAAGCAATTAATAAAACAACATTACTATAGATTAAATAAAACGTATGTGCATATAACACATTGTACATAATGTATACAATAAATCATAAATACTTGTTTTCAATAAATCAATATACTTATACAAATACATATTTTATACATATATAAACATATTATACAAACATACACATATATATAAATATACACATATACATACATATCAATTCACAATATAAATAGTGTTATATGTAATTAGAATAAGTATACACAAAACGTAATAAATACACATTTTAATTATTATTCTGTAGATGTTCATAAAAATACAGATAAACTGCCCTCTTAAAGGCCATTCTGCTGGGTGATCGTCTTATGGTTTCAGGGAGGCTGTTCCAGAGTTTAGTTGTGTGTACTGTGAAAGAGCTTGAGAGAAACCTAGTATGGTGAGAAGGGGTGAAGAGTTTTAGATTTGAGGTGGAGCGAAGATGTAGCTCATAATTATTTCCCAGTAATCGAAATTTAGATTTCAAATACTGGGGACAAAGCGGATAGTTAAGAATTGTGAACAATTGACATAAATATCTGAAGGACCTTCGCTCTCGTATAGGAAGCCATTTAAGTTTTGAACGGTAAGGAGAAATGAAATAATAAAATCATATTAGCGAAGACCAAAAATAAAGCGAATACAGCTGTTGAGAAGACGATCTAATTTGTTTAAGTGGCATTCAGAGATGTTAGAGCAGCAGACATCAGTATAGTCAAAGAGAGGAAGGATAAGTCATTGAACTAGCAGAGTTTTAGTACGAATGGGTAAAGTTCTTGTGACGATACAATGCCCGTAGAGAATTTGTAACTTTGCGAGAGATTTCACTTACTTAAACATTCCAGCATAATGTAGTGTCAATGTTTAGGCCTAGATTTTTTACTGCAGATGAAAAAGGAATTTTTATGTTGTCATAAGACAGGGACATTAAATCGATAGATTCCAATTTAAGTAGCTGTCGCTGACTACCTACTATTATTGCCTGACATTTCAAAGGGTTAACATTAATACCAAACTTTAAGCACCATTCACAAATATGTTGCAAGTTAGAATTTAAAGAAGCAATGGCATTATTAAAGTTGTCAGGCTTAGCATGTGTGTAAATTTGTAAGTCGTCTGCATATAGATGGTAAGAGGTAGTGATATATGTTGTAATAAAGTTGATAAATAAAGAAAATAAGAGTAGAGAAAGTATACCGCCTTGTGGTACACTAGCATTCAGGTCACACCAATCAGACAGAGTACTGTCGATGCTTGCTGGCGACCGCGAAGATAGGATGAGAACCAATTTAGTTCGTTGGAAGAAACATTAAGGTGTGAAAAGAGAGCAACAAGAATGTCATGATCAACCGAGTTAAAAGCGTTAGAGAAATCGATAAGGACTAACACGATTAACTGACCACCCTCCATTGCATCTCGGACATCTTCCACAACCTTGAGTAGAGCAGTGCTAGTACTATAGCCAGGACGAAACCCAGACTGGAACTCAGACAAAATATTATTATTAAGAACATGGGAAGACAGTTGTATATATACTGTAGCTTCCAGGACTTTTGATAGGTAAGGTAAAATGGAGATAGGTCGAAATTCACTAGGAGTAGTAGGATTGTGAATTTTTGGGATAGGAATTATATGCGCTTTACGCCAAACTAATGGAAATGTACAAGTGGAAAGTGAGGTATTGATAATAAAGGTTAAAGTAGGTAGAAGTACGTCAATCAAAGTGACAATCATAAGTCTAGAGATTTCATCCTCACAGCATTTGATTTAATCGAGAGCACTGTTTTTGTAATTTCATCCTCAGAAACTAAAGAAATTGTGAATGAATTGAAATTGGGAGATGGCATGGAAGATATAAATTGGAGATAGTACGATGTTTAGTATTAGTATTAAGAGTTGGGACTGTTAAAAAGTGTTTATTTAATACATTAGGGGAACATAATTTTAAATTTGGTTTGTCAGTAGAAGTGACTAGACCAAAGTTACTTCAAAACTTCCATATTCCAATTACACTTAAATTTACCAAAAGCACCATTTCGTTTTTTCATTGCAGCTCTAATCTGTTCTGTTATCCAAGGTGATGGGGAATGTCGAAATTTAACAGCTTTTACTGGAACGTACGTGCCTGTTATAAATGTTTAAAATCTCTTTATTAAAATATTCAACCATATCATTTACATTAGTCATATTTAGGACATTCGACCAGTTTAAGAGAGAAGCATCAGCAAGAAAATTCTCTAGGTTTAATTTAGAGAAACTCCGCAAGTACAACACTGCAGGTTTAGGTTTAGGAGGCTTCAGGGAGTAGGTTATAAATAAGAGATCATGTCTAGAGAAGCTAGGAGCGGATAGTTGACCATGTTTGATGACCTTGTCTTTACAAGACACAAGGATCAAATCAATCCAAGTGTCGGGAGAGTCTATATTAATATGGGTAGGATTTAAAGGTAGGACAGTTAATGAAACAGAGTGAAGGATTGACTGGAGTTTACGGGAAGGAGTGGAATTAATCAGAAGGGTGGTATTAAAATCTCCCATAACTATGTGATTTACATACTCAGAAGTAAGACTTTCAAGAGTTGATTCTAAATCAGAAAAATAGTCGGTAGTGGGAGGACAGTACACAACTCCTAAGACAGCCTTAGTACCCGTCAAGTCGATTTGAAGAAATAGGTATTTAGCGGTAGCTGACCAGATGGTACTAGTGGTAGCTAAGATTTTAAATGATACATTAGAGCGCAAGTATATAGCAACACCACCACCCCTTTTACCACTGCGATCGGAACGGATTAAGACATAGTTACGCAATAAATATGAAGAATAGTTTAGATTCGGTTTTAAAATATATCAGATAAATCTGAAAAGTATTGGGAGAGACTTTGAGCGTTGATGTGGCAACAGTTAAAATAATTTCTGTACGACCTATGTTCACTCAAGAGCTCCTCCTGAAGAGCGGGAACTAGCACATCCGTTCCTGTTGAGCAAAATGAATTTGAACTACTAGCTATATGAACTATTTATATCAGACATTTACAATAAATAAATTACTTTAAAAATATATAAATACTTAATATATTAAATATAAATATATTTAGATATGTATAACATATAATAAAATTTATAACTATATTAATAATAAATAACCAAAACAAAAAAAACAGACAATTCCTGCACGACCAGTCTTGTAACATAAAACTAAGACAAAATGTAAAGAAAAAAAAAAAAAGCAATAAAACATAAAATTCTGAAAAAAAAATCATAATAATGAAATAAGTCTAATTTGAAAGAAATAAAATAACTAAAAACAAATTCAACTTTCCTCAAGCAATTAACATACAACAAAAAACTCACAATACAAATAAGAACATTACTAACTACGTGCTATTTTGCATCTTAACTGTCCTAATGATAATTTTAGAACACATAAATAAATGAAAAATCAAGATAAACTAAAATATGGCAGTATGACTTAAAACCTTTATCTGCTTTTCAGAATAAACAAAAATATCTTATGACAACTGTCAACTGAGTACTGACAGTTTTGAGCTTTTCACTGACAAATTATAATATGTAAATACAAAATATACTTAAATTTTAAAAACAGATATACATATAACAATTTTATTCTTAAAGATGAAATATCACGAAACTAAACTTTCGTTAATATAGTAACTATTAAAAAAAAGAGTATAAGCTGATTTGACTCGAGGTAACAGAGTTTACGTTGACCAAGCAGTGTCTACGTTGTTTGTTTTCAAACCGGTAGATTAAATATAAGAAACAAATTGAAGAAAGGAAAACCAAAACTACACACAGACTGTTATGACCTACTTTTTCTTAATTATACGTTTAACCCAACTGGACTCAGTTCTTGGCAGTTCAGGGCCGGGTTCTGACGGCTTTGTAGTAATAACAGCGGCGCTCGGGACTTGTTGAAGAATAGTCTCTAGTTCATCTTGGGAGTATATTCTCTTAATACTACCTGAAGGTAATTTAATGACAATGGTTCCATTCTGAGTCCAAACATTTCGGATTCCAAGATGCTTGCGGGCTGACATAAACCAATGCTGCTTCTGTTTTGTGAGAAATTCAGCCAAAACAAAACTAGTTCCTTTAAAAGACGATTTTTTATGCCAGATGGTTGCCTTCGTCTCCTCATCAGAGAACTTGATGAGAATAGGACGGCATTTATTGTCAGAAGCATTTCCAAGGCGTCGACAGGATTTTAAAGAAATTGCCTTGATGTCACTGAGCTTCAGTTTGTCATGAAATAAGGATAAGACTTGTGCTGGAAGATCCTCACTGTGCTTTTCAGGAACACCCGACAGTAACAAAAATTTTCTTCTATACCTCGTCTCAGCTATGTCTACAGTTTTCAAGACTTCGGCTACTTGCTGCTGAAGCAATAACAGTATGTTCCAGACATGTTGTTTAAATTTGAAAACTCCTCACTCAATCTGAACATTGTTATATTGTTGGACGGAGATGTTTTAAGTTGAGATTCAAACTCTGACATTCTTGCAAGTAATTGGGAATTTACTGACCTTTGTACTTCAGCAATAGCCTCTATGGTCCAATAATGAACACAGGTATAATATAAAAAGTAGTAGATTATTTCTTGAGGTCACAAGACAGGTGTGTGCAGGAAAAACTTAAATTGTACTCATAGAGCCACAATTATTTATTTAGATTATAAAACACTATTTAATCTAATAATAAATTGTAGACTTTGGCCAAAGAAATTGTTTTTAAATAATTATTTGAATTAAATAGATTACCACAGCACAAAGAATGTCTACACTTATTTACGCCTACCCACCAAAAAACATGTGTGTGTATATATATATATATATATATATATATATATATATTATATATATATATATATAATTATTAATAATTGCTCTTTTAAACATATTAGATTTAAAGCCATAGAGCTTTAAATAATCTTTAAATGCAGTTTTTATTGTATACTTTGTATTTATGTAGCTTAATAAGAAATTCTTTAGCAGAACCCATAGAAAGTTTTTATTTTTAGGCAACGACTACCTGTATGTAAACCGGCAGAAAAAACACAAATTATACCGTCAGCTTATATTTGATTTAAAAAACCCGGTAATGAATCACAACAGCAATGCGAAAATAATGAAAATGCATATAAACAGAGACCCAAACCTTCTTAGGAAGCTATGAAAAATAAGTATGCTCTACTCGAAAAAAATCTGAATGCTTTGTATTCTGCCAGAGATACTATGCCAAGCCGTACTAGCCGTGAAGTTGATAAACAGATTAATAAGTTGCGCGAGGAAATTAAAACAGCAAAATAATCTTTAAACAGAAAAGTTCAAAACGCAGTTGCCCAGAAAATATAGGGATCGTATGAAAAGAAAGTTAGAAGATATTTGTCATGAAAATCCAGAAATAAAAAAAACTCTTTCTGAGGGATTCAGTGGGACGTCCTAAACTTGAAAGCAATCAACCATTACTATTGAAAACAATTGCGGATATAGCTTTACTTGGGAGTGCAGCAGATGATAGAAGACAAACGGAATCTATTTACAGCGTAAAAACTCATCCATACTTTGACCAGATCAAGTATTTTTCATATCTCAAGATGATAAACCTCGAGTCCCTATTGGCGTAACTGCTGCAAATAAGCAAGCACCTCTTCTAATGCATATGGCATATAGAATCAAATTGCCTGATCACGATTGGGTAATCGCTGAGCGTCATAAATTAATACCATATGTTTATGCTGGTATCAAAATCACTTCCAGTATGCTAGGACAACCTCAAGCCGTAGGATATTCTGGACCAACATACATCGCTATTCGAAGTGGAAAGCATAGTTCATCTACTGCTAATACTCATGCGCACGATTTCTAGACGCTTCTCGAACTTGAAGAGCTTCGACCATTAGCTAAAACTGACCATGGACTATTAAAACCAGTGGTAATCATGACGGCTGATGGAGGGCCAGATGAAAATCCACGTTATCAAAAAGTCATAAGGTTTGCTGTACAACACTTTAAGCGACATGATCTCGATGCATTGTTTTTAGCTACCAATGCTCCTGGAAGAAGTGAGTATAACAGAGTAGAGCGCAGAATAGCTCCTTTTAGTCGGGAGCTGGCTGGTATAATATTGACTCATGACCATTTTGGGTCTCATTTGGATGAACGTGGCTTTACAATTGATGAACATTTTGAAAGATCTAATTTCGAATTTGCAGGAAATGTATTAGCTGTAGTATGGAGTTCCATGGAAATTGATGGCTATAATGTTACTGCAAAATAAGTTGGGGCAGGTGAACAATATATTCCTGATTTTCTAGACATTAAATGGTATTCAGAACATGTGCGTGAAAGCCAATACTTGCTTCAAATTGTAAAATATAGAAATACAGAATGCTGTCGTTCAAGAAGTAGCCTAATTTAGATTACTAGACAACAGTTTTCTTCCACCACCTGTAAAAGTAAATAAAACAGTTGATGACTTGGTTTTGGATGAAGGAGGGCAATTTCTTAATCTTCCAGTCAATTTAGCTCTACGCTTAAGTGCTTCACTCAAAGATTTCCTCCAAATTCCCTACGAATATTTTTGTCCGACGGTGAAATTGAGGCTATCAAGTCGAACATGCAAAACGTGTGGTCTTCCGTCATGCTTCCGTCAAGACACTAAATCATCACATCGAAAAGATCCATAAAAAAGTAAACACGCACTCTGATAGGAAACTTAGACCTGTAAGAGTCGCTGCTCGTCGTGCCAATGAACTGATGTGCATTATTCAAAATTTAGAGCACCATGATGTTGAACGACGTAGATATTCTAAAATCGGATGAAAGTGAGCAGACTCACAACACTGAGCAGCAATCCAATGTCACCGAAAACTTAGAATCATGGATTCGGGTTTCATGGACTGAAGACTGTTAATTTGAACTTAATATGTGTACCAAAAATTTAAAATAAGTTTGTTATATTCGTAAGATTAAAATATTTTTGTCCCTTACTTTATGTTGAATATCGTATAAGTAAAATCTAATCTCCATCCTAAATCTATTTTCTTATTTAATTATAATATAAAAAAAACCAACACATTAATTGAAAAATGTTTACGTAAGCATTGGGGGAGGGGGTAAGAGCTTTGCTTACTTTTGTTGACAAGGGGGATAGGGGGGTAAAGAATTGTAATAAATCTGCTTACGTAATACTTGAACGGCCCCAAGTACCTTTTATTTAATTTTAAATGGTTAGAAATTATGTGTAACAATTTGAAGTATTTTAATTTTGTAAGTTTTAAGTGAGTTACTCTTTTATGTGAATGGTTATTACCAAATTGTTATTGGTATATAGCCAATAAACCTTTCCTAAAAAGAAGTGAGAACAGAATGTGGAAGAGGTTAACGAGGCTCTAAGTCACCCCGACGTGGTTAAGAGCAGCATCCGATTTCCTGACACGGCAGAACCCTGCTAGAGATAAGAGAACAAATAAAACAAAAGTAAGTATATGAGTTTCTATTTTATAGAATATTATTAATGTTCAATAATAAGATTAATACCACTGTCTTTTTAATACAAAAACCCTAGGTTTGTTGGCTGTATAAATGGGAGTCACTTTAAAATTGTGAAACCCCTAAAGCAGGACGTTCATCTATATGATTCTAGAAAGCATTAACCATTTCTTGAATGTGCAAATGGTCACCAAAAATCAAACTTCAAAAGAAATATCAATTTCTTTCATAATTAGCTTTTATAATATATATTTAGTACATTTATTTATTACTAGCTGTTGCCTGCGCCTCCGCCCGCGTGTAGATCGCTTTTCGCATAATCTGTGAAAAGTACAATTATCCAAACCTACAGTTAATTCTATAATAGACTTTTAGTTAATTCTATAGTATCCTATTCCCGTGGAAATTTAATAGATATAGGCATTACGTTGCTAGAGTCAGTGCGTCAAGCAAGGACCGCAGCAGCTATTAAGAATCTACAATCGCAGCCAAGAAGTATCCAGACATCGATACACTCAGAGAAACCAATTATGCATATGTGAGTATCTAGATCTATCTAGACTTGCTATTCCTTTGTTCTAAATTATTTTCTTACAATATATTTCCAAAATTTTCCATCCAAGGCAATTGCAGACCCCTAGGTTAGCTAGAAATTCTAGATTATCGTATTTAGATTCTAATAGGAATTTAAATATAACTTTAGAAAGTAACGAATTAGATTAATCCAAGATGTGCGACGCCTTGATAGATAGTATTTTCAAGGCGCTTCGATTAGTACCAGAGTTCGACGGTAAACAGAACGTTTTAACGCGTTTTATTCGTCTTTGCGATCAATTAGTTGAGTAGTATATTAGAAACGACCCTGCTTATGAATTTAGCTTTATTAAATGGCATACTAAAAAAAATCACTGGGCCCGCGGCGAGTACAATAAACTCCAATGGGATACCAGAGACCTGGGACGGCATTCGTAGTGCTCTCATTAATAATTTTGCGGATCATCGAGATGAGACATCTCTTTATAACGATTTAGTGCTTATGACACAAGGCTCTGTAACTCCACAGGAATTTTACGAGAGATGTCAAAATCTTTTTAGTACGATTATGACATATTACAGTTTGCATGAAACCGTACCAATTAATCAAATTATTTAATCAAAGTGTTCCTTGTATAGAAAATTAACCCTTCAGGCATATTTGCGTGGTCTTCGTGACCCAATAGGTTCTCAAATACGGTGTATGCGACCTGAAAGTATTGAAAAGGCTTTAGAGTATGTTCATGAGGAAATGAACACGTTGTACAGCAGCGGAATGATCACTTGCCCAAGAGGAAACCGCAATTAACGTCTTCATTAGATCCACATAAAAAACCTTTCAGCTCTCAGCCACCTTTCGTTATGTCAGCCGCGCGTGCATTTAATGTACCACCCCTAAATTTGCCAAGCCCCTCGCGTCAATTAAATATGCCACCACCGAGGCCAATGCCAATCTGGACGTCTCAAGCTCCTCATAATCATGGTCCTACTAAAACACAGAAAATGTTTAGTGCACCCCCGCCTAATTACAGACCTCAAAGTAATGTATTTAAAATACCTCAGCCTAGGACAGGATATCAGCCTTCTCATAATTTAGGTCTCCGACCTATGAGTGGCGTAAGTCACTACGCAACAAAACCTATCTCATCGCTACCTCAACTTGACTGGACTAAACACGGGAATCCACCCCCGGCAAATAACTTACAAGACAAGAGAAATGAATTTTAACGAGTGTTACCATCCACAATGCGATTATGATAGTTATAGTGATTACTATAATTATTATAATGAGCACTATTATGAACTTCAACTGATTCCTGAACCCGTATTGAGCGAAGCCACTATGAGCCTAAAATAGAAATAAATAGAAACTAAAATAGAAATTAATTTACAGACGCAACGCCAACTACCTTATATACAACTTGCGAACCCTCCTCTTAAGTTATTGATTGATACGGGTGCGAACCAATCTTTTTTAAGCCCCGATTCAGTCAATAAATATTTTTCTCACATCCCATGTAATTATGACCCCTTTGAAGTCACTAAAATTCATGCAACTACTAGAAACGATTTTTCTATAACCTTACCTTGTTTTCCCAAGTTCCAAGATAGAACCGACATCACTTTATTCATTTATAAATTACACGATTATTTCGATGGATTGATTGGTTACAATCTATTAGAGAAAATCCAGTATTGATTTAAAAAAGAAAATTATAGTTACGAGACAATCTTCTAATCCATTACGTCTGTACAATTCTAGGAATTGTAATTTATATGAGGATATAATACCGGAAAAATCATCTAAATAATTTCATGTTCCGATTAACTTTCATGAAGATGTTTTAGTACCTGAACAAATTTTATTTAATTGTCATATACGCAACTGTATTACTACAGTTAAGGATAACCGAGGTTTTATAGAAGTTTTTAATCCTAGTCGATACGACATAGTATTTTCTAAGGATAAACCGGTTTGTGCAGAATTATTTAACATCCAAAGCACTAGTAAAGTACACTGTAATGATCGGGCTACTTGAAGTATATTCGCGTCTTTCTTACGGACCATTTGAATCCTGAAGAGCGCGCTAATTTAGAATCTTTACGAGCTTAATACGCTGATGGTGAACTTCTAAATTTCACCACATCGAAGGTGAACCTCTAACTTTCACCAATACAATCAAAACAGCATTCCTACCACGGATGAATTGCCTGTCTACACTAAAAGCTATAGATACCCGTTCGTTCACAGACAGGAAGTTCAAGATCAAATCTCTAAGATGTTAGAGCAGGGTATTCGTCCATCTCAATCAGCATGGAGCTCCCCCATCTGGATAGTCCCTAAGAAGGCTGATGCGTCTGGAAAAGTAAAATGGCGCATTGTAATCGACTTTAGGAAGGTTAATGAAAAGACTATTGATGATAAATACCCCATTTCTAATATCAATAACGTATTAGACAAATTAGGTAATTGTCATTGACCTTGCTTGACCTTACTAGCGGATGCTATCAAGTTGAAATGAATCCAGAAGACGTTCACAAAACGGATTTTAACGTTGAGCATGGGCACTTCGAATTTTTGAGAATGCCCATGGGTTAAAAAAATTCTTCATCGACCTTTCAACGAGTCATGGATAATGTTCTAAGAGATCTTCAAAACTCTATATGTATGGTCTATTTAGATGATTACAAGAAGTTTTTAAAAAATTACGGGAAAGTAACTTCAAGATTCAAATGGATAAGTGCGAGTTTCTTAAATAAGAAACGTCGTACTTAGGTCATATTATTAATAAGGATGGTATTAAACCAAACCCGGATAAGATCACCGCTATTCAAAAATTTCCCATATTATAGGTAGTTCAT
This sequence comes from Napeogenes sylphis, assembly GCA_959347405.1. Lineage (NCBI taxonomy): Eukaryota > Metazoa > Arthropoda > Insecta > Lepidoptera > Nymphalidae > Napeogenes > Napeogenes sylphis. The sequence goes on along the minus strand of OY365785.1, from coordinate 13,025,107 downwards.
ACCAGACTTTGCTCGTAATACGAAACCAATGACACAATGTTTGAAGAAAGGATCAAAGATAAGAATACATGACACTGACTATATCGACTGTTTTGAAAAATGTTAAACCTTACTAACTAATGACTCTATCCTACAATATCCTGACTTTACGAAAGACTTCGCCCTTACCACAGATGCATCCAATTTCGCCTTAGGAGCTATCCTTTGACAGGGTTCAGTAGGAACAGACAAACCCATAGCTTAGACAGGGTTCCCACTACGCTGGACCGGCAGATCTGAAGCGCCGGTAAATCTGCCGGAAGGGCTAGTGGCTGTACAATTTATATGAAGCTATTCACATTATCCCGGGTCCGGCATTTTTGCCGAGCCCGGCATTTTTAGCGAGCGTTTTGTCACTTCGAATTGCCGGTAGAAGGACCGGGCCCGGAGTAATGTGAACGAGTTTGTGCCGGTATCTATCCCCCGCTCGCCCTGTTTGTGCTCCCCTTGCCGCGCCCTTGTCCACTCACGTCATTCGGCTCGCATTTTCTGGTAAAAGTAGACGTTTAGCATGGATATTCAAGCAGAAACTTTAATTACGCTTGTCCAAGAGATACCTGTTCTGTGGGATAAGACCGAAGACGTCTATAAAGACAAAAACTTAAAGTTAGCAGCATGGCGTGAAGTATGTTTAATACTGAAATCAAACTTCGATGAACTGGATGAAAAAGAAAGAAAACAGTACGGTGAGTTTTTAATGTTTTATTGATAAAATGTATATTTTATTTTATAGCTGCTGCCTGCCACGGAACGGAACCAATATCCGAAACAAAATAATTAGTAAATGATGTCCGAATAGCGTTGGCATTAGGGCCACCTCGATTCGACACATTCCGATTCATGGGTGTCGTTTCTTGTTCTTGTCTATGTTGTATATTTCGGTAGCTTTCAAAATTGATACCATCTTTTTCTCTTACAAAATTATGTAAGACTGTACAAGCTTTAATGACTTGAATTGCTGTGTCTACGTTCAGATCTATAGCTCGATGGATTATTCGCCACTTATTTGCCAGAATACCAAAAGCGCACTCAACATACCTTTTTGCTCGACTTAGTCTATAGTTAAAAATCTTTTTATCAGTATTCAAATGTGTACCTCCATATGGACGTAGGAGATTAGGTGTTAAAGCAAAGCCTTCATCGCCAACAAGTATAAACGGTAATTCTTCGTGCAAGTTTTCATGAAGTGGTCTAGGCTTTGGTACATTTAAAGTACCATCATCGATCTTTTGCCAAAATGTACTATCCTTTAATATAGTAGAATCGCATTCCTTGCCATATGAGCCCACACTAATAAATATAAATCGGTACTCTGGGGGCCTATGCTGAATAAACGTAGATACGAATTTCGGCCGCAACACGGTACGAACGAAACAAAGATGTCAAAGCTATTCTGAACCTCTTTCGAGTTCACACACGTCTTTCGAAATAAGAAGATCCGTTTATATGGCCATGTTACAAAAAGATCGTTTATAAGAACATGCTTTATTGACCAAAAAAAACTATTATTATAAAAAATAATCTATTTTGAGGGACAAAAACATATTATAAATATTTGTCATTTATATCTTTACTGATATCCTATAAAAAATAATATTTTTGATTATTTTAGATTAAAATAGTTTATTTCGGCTGCATGCCGTATGTTAATTGTTTTAATTGACGTTAAACAAAAAATTTCAAAATAAGGACAATTATATGTAATAGTTTGATTGGTCACGTACTTATAATTATTTGAAATAAAAAAGAATCCAACGGCAGAGCAGATCGAATATTTACTCGATTTTCTTCAAGAAAATCGAGTATTAGCGTTGGGCCGCTCCAGAACTATCTCAGGCCGGGCACAGGTTAAGTTGTTGTGAGAGCAGCTCACCAACAAGCTGAACTCTCTCGGAGGATGTAAAAAAAGTATTAAACAGTGGCAAAAGGTAAGTAAAATACACATACTAAGTTACTAGTACTTGTTTTAAATATGGAAATATCAATAAATTATTCTACTCTTCTGTTTTTTTCTAGGTGTGGGCTGACAAAAAATATGAAGCTAAAAAGCAGTTGGTTTAGCGCGACAACAGGCGGCAGGCACTGGTGGAGGTCCACCATCTACCCCAACCCTGACAATCTCCCAAAATAGGATTATAGATATTATTGAAAGGGGATTTGGTGAACCTCAAACAGAAGCGAGAGTGGCAGCATTCCCTAATGTAAGTTATCGTTTGTATGTTTAACTTACTTTTATTTTGTGATACAATTTGTAATAAATTTATGTAATATATTTATTTATTCATATTCTTTTTTCTCTAAAAGCTTATTGAAACGAGCCAGCCAGCAGAACTACAGGCGAGTTCACAATCTCAGCTCCGTAGTCCTAATAGGTATATATTATGTTCTCCGTGTATTCAGTACAATTCTATAATTCAATATATTAATTACTTTAGGTAATAATGTATATGACAAACATTTAAGATATCACTATTATTGTATTATCTTTCGATATATTTTGTTAACATAATATATGTTCTGAAATATTATGAGTTCCGAAAAACAGAACCCGCAATTCCCGCCGCCTCGCTGACCACTCTGTTCGCAGCCGTCTCTTCCGAATAGAAGAAGACAGGGTGGCAACTGAAAGGCAAAGCGGTGAGGAGTTGAGGAGAATTAGAGAGGCCCTAACCGAAATGTGTGGTCTCATGCGAGAATTGATAAATAGTATAAAAAATAAAAGATAATTTTATTTATAAAATACTTTTCTTAACTCTTGCATGAGAACATAATAGAGAGTCTATTTTATATATATTTGTATTTTTATTTTTAATATATTTTAAAAAGCAAATAAATATACTGCAATCGAAAAGATTGGAATTCAGAGGGCATGGCGCAAGCTATTAAATTAGTAAGAGAGAAAAAAATGGGCTATTTGAAAACATGAAAACACTTTGGTGTGCCGAGAACTACCCCGTTTCGATTAAGCCAGAAAAACGGATTACCGCCAGAAGAAGCCGCAGCTACTACTACACTTGGGAGGAAAACTGTATTAGGAACAACCCTTGAAAATCTTTTGGTAGACTACATTTTGACGATGGAAAGCAAATTTCATGGCTTGACGAGAAGCGATGTTCGAAGAATGGCGTACATGTTGGCAAGACGTAATCAGTTGAAAAATTCATTTGGTGACACGGGTTTGGCTGGAAAGAAATGGCATAAGCTATTTCTTAAGCGCCATAAGGATAAACTATCAGTGAGAAGACCAACTGGCACATCTTTTGCTAGAGCTTTTGGATCAGCAAAGAAAAAGTAGAAGCATTCTTTGATCTTCTTGAAGGCGTTTATGCTAAAGAAAACTATGGTCCTAATCGCATATATAATGTCGACGAATCTGGCCTTACCGTGGTACAGAGCAAGATACCGCAAGTGGTTGGTCATAAAGGGAAACGGCAGATAGCTTCACTTACTTCAGCTGAAAGGGGCTCATTAATGACAATTGTTGTTGCCATGAACGCCACTGGTCATTTTGTACCTCCCTTTATTATATTTCCTCGCAAGAATGAGTGATCAGCTAATGAGAGGCAGTCCTCCAGGTGCTTTTGGCATTGCACACCCATCAGGATGGATACAAATGAACATATTCACTGACTGGTTCAAACATTTTGTCAAACATACCAACCCTACTGCGGAATCTAAAGTATTACTCATCTTAGATGGTCATTTTTCTCATACTCGTAACATCGATGTGATAGAGCTTGCAAGGGTAAATAATGTGGACATTGTGTCCTTACCTCCCCACACAACCCACAAGCTCCAGCCACTAGACAAAACGTTTATGGGACCTCTCAAAACGTATTACAGTGAAGAAATACGAATGTGGATCAGAGATAATAATAGACCACTAACCCCTTATGATATTGTGGAGTTATTTGGTAGGGCTTATTTAACCTTAGTGATCCGCCATGGCGTCCATGGACGTTCAGAATGATAGCAATGACTTTGCCACGGGCGTCCATGGATGTCATCGAATTTGGTTCCAGTAATATCGATTTTTTATATGGAATTTTATTTTTGTTTTATTTGGCATAGACCATAGACCATAGACAAAGACCTGGCTGAATGTATAAATGCTTTGCCTCACTTCATTTAGTGAAAAAAAAAACAAACAACAATCTAATATCGCGGTGTTTGATTGACGTTTGGCTTGTTTGGGATTTGTGAATAATTGTGATTATTTGTGAATTTATGTTGTAAAAGCGGTGAGTTTTGCTTATTATCTTTACTAGAAAAGTTTTGTTATCTTATATGAGTTATATCTACCGTTATTTTTGTGCTTAAATTAATAAAAATAAAACAAATAATTAACCTCTTGGTAAACAAATCAAACAATTCTGATTTCTAAAAATAAATTAGAGTATATTTCTTAGGCTAAATAGGTTTTCAAACACCGATTCTCATAGAAAAAATAGTCTAGAACCTATTTTTATCTAAAGTTTTTGACTGGAAACTATATTTTACTTTATTTTCTTCGAAAAGTATGCAAGTACTAAAATTACACTCACACAAATGCACATCTCTTGTAAGTGTGCGTGTATCCAAAATGGCGATCGAGTACAGGTTTTAGACAGCATGTTCTTTTTTTTTGTTGGCGTTTTATATTATGACGTTTTTTTTTGTAGATAAATATATATATATATACATATTTATCTACAAAAAACGTATATATATATATATATATATATATATATATTTATTATAATTTAAAATGGTTACTAGTTTTACATATATACAGTCAACTAGTAGTTCAAGTGTTTTAGTCTGTGTCTGGGTAGACGGAATACCAAATATACCTCTTACGATCCGGGTCTTATAATAGGCGGTCAGTGCGTTAGTACGGTTACGGAAGCAGCTCCGTTTAAATTTTTATGTAAAAAAATCGATTACCAAGGCCGTACTCCATTGTTGGATGTAATAGTCGATAGCTTTTTAAACGATCTCAAAAAGGTAGACAACCAACCAATAAGTAACGTCAAAAAAGCTTGGATTTACGATAATTATTTAACATCACGTCTAAATTGGCCTTTCCTCGTGTATGATATAAATAAAACCCTTTTGTCAAAGTTAGATGCAAGCGTCATAAAGACATTGAAGTTATGGCTCGGGTTAGCGCACTCAGCGGACTCTTCAACCTTATTTAGAGACCGTAACAACTTTGGATTGAAATTAAAGAAACCATCGGAGCTCTACAAACATCTAAGAGTTACCAAAAGACATATCATCGGAAAATCTAAAGATGATACTGTAACTTCTCTCCCAAAAGACAAAGTTGCCTCAGAGCTCGAGTCACGACTTCAATTCCATAAAAAGTTTATGATAGGTGCTCAAACAAATAAAGTAGGGCTAGGATCAAGTAGGAAAGTTCAAGACATAGACATAACAAAATCTTTTATTCGACAAGACGAAAACGATAATTACCGACTCCACGCGATGAGCCTAGAAATTCAAAACGAATGGGTGACCATAGGAGATTTTTGTATTCCACTAGCTTTGAAGTGGCGCACCTTAATTTATGATTGGTCCCCAGCATTATTAAAATTCTATCTTAATGCATTCCAAATGACTCTCCCAGATCAAAGTAATTTAGTAAGATGGGGCAAAGCCACCGAAAAGTCTTGCAACATCTGTGGGGAGGCAATAGGAACCGCGAAACACCTATTAGTAGGGTGTAGGGTACTTCTAGATAAAGGTCAATACTCGCGTCGCCACGACAAGGTATTAGAAATTATACGGGAAGCGGTTAGTCTTTCAGTAGCAAGAGCGCGGAAGGGTATAACAACCACCGAACGATCTATAGAATTCGTAAAAGAAGGCTCCTCCAAAAAATCAAAAGCGAAGCCTTATTCAATATTAGGCGCGGCTCCTGATTGGATTCTCATGATGGACACGTATGAAAAGCATTACAAAATCCCTGGGGATGTTGGTGTTTCGTCATCCAGACCGGACTTATTCCTGTATTCGAAACATCTGAGGCGCGTGATACTTGTGGAGCTTACTGTTCCTTGGGAAACAAACATCCCAAGGGATCACACATTCAAGCTCAATAAGTATTACGAACTAACCAACGAACTGATCAGGAATAAATTTATAGTTAGTTTGTACGCGGTAGAAGTGGGAGCGAGAGGTATAACAGCAAAATCTCTCTATAGCCTACTTAAAGATCTTGGCCTTTCTAGAACAAGCATCGGTTCATTTCTAGAACGTACTTCAAAGGCGGCATTGGTAGGTTCTTTCCAAATTTGGTTAGGTAGGGAGAGGAGTGTGGAGGGTGAAGGTGAGCGTTTTTGCGCATAATAAAGGGGCCCCTTAAACCTACTCCTGGGTCGCAAGTCCCAGGCACTGCTTGCACTCCTCTCCTTGCAACGCGATGGGCCCGGCACCCGCACGGTGAATCCATGGATTGCTAAGAAGCTTCGTCTTATCTAAATTGACAGCCCGGAGAGACGGGATGACGCTGGAAAGACAGTTGACGCTGGAAAGACAGCTGGCAGCTGGGAAGACAGCAGACTGCTGGAAAGACAGCCGAGGGCGATGGCCTAGCAAGCCAAGCCCGGGAACGTCGATAAACGCTAAAAGTCCAAATAAGAAAAATACCCCTAGGACAGTCCGAGAGGGGGGGCGGAAGAACTGTCCACCGGTTGACAATTACGGCGAAAACGGCGCGATAACGGAACTGAAATGCCCTACGTGCGGGAAAAATTACAAAAGACGAGCCTGGTTTATTAAACATCTTAAAACACACAATGGTGCTGAAGTGCGGCAACCGTCGGTAAGATCTTCAGTTTTCACTGCGGATAGAGTTTACCCTCATATATCTCATGGTGAGCCATTGAATGAAAACTACCAGGAATCCATGACCATCCGGACGGACAATCGACCTGGAAAGTACATGACCAAAATATAGCGGCCCTGTTAGAGCACCCGGGCTCAAATCAGGTACTCGATGCGCAAGTAGAGACTTTCCAAAATACTATTTACGACTACTTTAATGAGCACTATCCACCTACGAATCGTTATGCTCACAAAAATAAAGAAAACGGTTGTAAATTGAAAATGAGGAGGAAAAAAAGAGATCTTATAAAGAAACTTCGTATAGCCAAAGCCTTAGGCGATAATCAACTTAGTCACCAACTGTCTAGGGCATTGCGATCAATTCTTAAACTTATCCAAGGTATAACAAATCAAATAACGAAAAATCGCGATAGCTTTGATCGGGCAAAACATGAAGTAGACTTTGATAAAAATCCTTTTAAATACTCAAAAAACATTTTCAAAGATCAAAAAGGTAAGCTTCTCTTGACCAACGAGCAAATTTTCGACTATTATAAAAGCACATACGAAGTGCCAGAAAACCAAAGACTATATGGGGATCCAAACGAACACAAACCTGAGACTCCTACTGAAGATTTTCAAGCCAACCAACCAACTTTGGAGGAAATCAATAAAATAATTAAAATGAAACCATCTAAGTCAGCACCAGGTCCGGATGGTATCCCTTATATAGTTTACAAAAAATGTCCGTCGCTCCATAAACATCTTTTAAATATATTCGGTAAAATCTGGTCAAGAAAGCAAATACCGGTATCGTTCGGAAAAGCCCTTTTTGTCCTCATTCCGAAAAACGACAATGTCAATAATCCCAAGGATACTAGACCGATAGCCCTAACAAATACAATTTCCAAAATATTTTTCTCTTTTTTACAAACTAAAATGACGCAATTCTTGATTAACAATAGATATTTCAGGCCTAATCACCAGAAAGGGTTTTTTTTGCCCGGAATTTCTGGATGCCTGGAACATAATACGTTAATATCGGAAAGCCTTAAAGATGCTAGAACTAGCGAGAGACAAATTACGGTTTGTTGGATAGACTTAGAAAACGCCTTTGGGTCGGTACGACATGAACTAATGATGTTCGCGCTTAAATGGTATAACTTTCCTATGGTAGTTCGCGACATTATTGCATCATATTATTCAAAATTAAAATTCTCAATAATTTTTAATGAAAACCATTCAAAACCACTTAATTATAACGGTGGTTTATTTCAGGGCTGTTGTATTTCTCCTATTATATTTAATACTAGCTTTCCGCCCGCGGCTTCGCCCACGTGTAATTCGGTTATATATAGCGTTTTTTAATGATCTCGACAGGGCTTTTTCTTCCACAGGCTGAAATCTTGTTACAACTGGAATTAAATATAGCCTGTGTTACTCAGGGATGATGTAGCTTTCTAATGGTGAATGTTTGAAATCGATTCAGTAGTTTCGGAGTTTATCGATTACATGTGTAAACAAACAAACATATAAAAAAATAGATTGTTTCTCTTTATAATATTAGTATACATACAAATCTATATAGAAAAAGTAAAGTGAGACAAAATCATCGTCTCAAAAGAAAAAAAAAACAGGATTTATAGGACGAAGAGGCCTTACAGGATTTCCTTGTAAACAATATTTTTAGTTTTTTTATTATTTACCAGGATGAACAGGTTAGAGGGAGAGCTGACACGCGAGCAAGCAACATACAGTTGTCCATGAGAGAAACAATCTTCTCTTAAATCAACACCAGCGACTTTAAAAGTTTGCCCTTGAGACTTATTTATCGTCATCGCAAAGCAAACTTTTAGAGGAAATTGAAGGCGCTAAAATTCAAATGGAAGGTCATTGGGCATTAGAGGAATGCGCGGGACGAATACCGTTTCTCCTCGGGCACATCCTGTCAAAATAACGGCCTCAACTAAATATTTATGTAAGGCTTTGACTTGCAACCTGGTGCCGTTACACAATTTCGGTGGTTTCAGTTTACGTAGCAACATTACCGGTGTACCTTTTCGCAGTGCAAGCCTATGGTATGGAAGACCAGCTGGTTTAAGTGAATTTAAGAATTCGACCGGATAATTTGTAGCGTCGTCTGCATGGCATGGTGTGTCTATGGATTTATAAATCTTTTCTTCTCCGTCGAATGACTTTAAAAGTATGTCGTTAATAAATGCAGCTTGTTCGTTCTTCGGAGTCAAAATAGCTCGTTCGCAAAACCATTCTATAGGCTTGTCTTGTATGTCGGAAATACCTGGATAAATGTGTTGTATTAGCTCCTCGATGGTATATACTAATGTACACATATCTTCAGGGATGTCAAATATACCATCCCTGGTAGGATGTTCACCATTTCCTATTTTTAGAAGACTGGTTGAAAATATACCAGCCGTCGAATCACTCCCCAGATAGGCTCTCATGTTTTTAGTTAACGTTATACTTTTTACGGAGGACCACAAAATCGATCTTTTAAGGCATGCTTGTACTTCATCAGCACGAGCTCCCTTGGGTACCACCGGTAAGGTTTGTCTAAAATCTCCAGCAAACAGCACGGTTACGCCACCCATTAAATTTTTATTACCCCGAATATCTTGTAAAGATCTGTTCAAAGCCTCAATTCCTCTTTTGTGTGCCATGGTGATTTCATCCCAGATAATAATTTTTGTATTTTTTAATACTTCAGCTAGGTGACTTTGTTTTGAAATACTGCATAAGGGTGTTTCTACGCGAGTCAAGTCGAGTGGTAACTTAAAACATGCATGCGCAGTTCGACCACCTTCCAGCAATGTGGCCGCGATCCCTGATGAGGCGACAGCCAAAGCAATATGTTTTGAGCTTCTAATTTTAGCTAAAATTAAGTTTATTAAGTAGGTTTTTCCTGTGCCACCTGGCGCGTCTAGAAAGAAAAGTTGTCCTGAATTTGTGTTAACACTATGCATAATTTTATCGTATGCTTCCGTTTGTTCTATTGTTAAAGTATTTTTATGGTCCTTGACGAATCTCTCTAGAAAATCTGTATTGTAATTAGTCTCTCTTAATAACATAATGTTCCCTAAATCGAGTGGCCTGGTTGGTTGTGGCAACCCATATTCCTTAAGTGAACGCCCACCTAATGAAAGAACGGCTTCCTCAAGAACTTGCAGGCATTTGTTGTATACTTCACTACAAATGTTATCAACATCCTCTATGTTTCTGTGGACTTGATGTTTATAATCTTCCGATAAAATATCTTTAAATTTATCCCAAAGTCCTAATGGATCTGACACTTGACAAAACACTAATAATATTACAAACAAATCCCGAATTCTAGAGGGAGATTCAGAAAGTGCAGCATCTTGTAAGGTAGCATACCAGTGCTGGTCGTCTTCAAGCAAACCCAAAGCTTTGCAAGCAGATTGAAAAGTGGGATGTACTTCACCGTTAACCGTTCTTAGAGCCTCAAATGAAGTTGGCCCTTTTACTTCATGCAGAAGCATACGTAAATAGAAACACTCCGCATTATTGGGATGCACAGTATACACTCGGCCCAACGCGTTTTCTTTTTTTATATCTGGCCAGTCCTGTACGTCAGCTCCTCTTTTTCTTCTTTCAAAGTGACTATTTTTATGCCAAGTATAATACGATGGTACATCTGAATAAATCAAAGTTTTCGCAAAAATATCTACTTGACAAAGTTTAAAGAAGGCTAGATGCGTAGTATTTGGTGGATTATTTAATCTTTCGATAATATTTTCTTGGTTAAAGTATATTCTCTGTCCGTTCTCTAAGTGTACTGCAAGATGAATAACTGGAGGAAAATGTTCATGAATCGGAAAGCCAAAAATCCGCCAAACAGCCTCCGAACTACTTATATATCTACCATTTTCGTAAGTAGTCACCTCGTCATTTTTATTTTCAAGGGCGAAAGTAGCCTGATCCGTCCCTTTATTCACATATTTGCATACATATTTAATAGAGTTTACTGAATTACAGTACTCGACGTTAATATGAGCACCAAAACTTCTTGAAAGTACAGCATTGTAAGGAACAACCCATCGATTACCTAAACATACTCCTTTAATGTCAACAGTAAAGCCACCATCTTCTGGAGAACGACGCCTGTATTGTGGGTAACCGTCTTCGCCAGTTTGAGTTTCTTTAATGAGTTGTTTCGGAAATCTTTTACTGCAACTGTTTTGTTTCATGCAAGGTGACTTGAAATTAAAACTTCCACATGGACCATGCATCATGTTAGATTTAACGATTTCATACAGTTTTGGGTCTGTTTCTGGATCTGGTATTTCGGCACTAATAACTTTATCAATGAGATCTGTCGTTATGCTATTTTTAAGCCAGAGTAGTATGTGAATGTGTGGAAGGCCACGCTTTTGCCATTCGACTGAGTACATAAAACAGCATACTTCACCGAATATTTTACGTTTCGTCAGTAAGTCCATGATTTTTCTAACTTTTAAACGGAACACTCTAGCGATTAAGTCATGACGGTCGTGGGAATTTTGACCCGGTAACAAATGTTTTGTAATGTCTTCCCATTGTGGGTTACATGTAAATGTTATAAAAAGATCCGGTCGTCCAAAACGGCGAACGTAGGTCATGGCATCTTGGGTTCGCTCATGCATGTATCGAGGTCCACCTGTAAAAGAAGAAGGCAACACTACCATTTGACCAAGATCATTAGGGTCTGCGTCTTGCCTACCTACGGCATCCTTTAAATGGATATAATTTTCTGCTCTTAGTTTAGACTGATTATGACGTATATAATTGAGTCTTTCGGTCTCAATCTTAGCATATACGTCAACCAAAAATTGACTGAAGAGGGAGCGATAGTAAAGGAGATGATTGATTTGACCGTCTCTGGACATTATTCGGTAAGAATAGAAATCTGCGGCAGAAATTGTCTTTTTAAGACCCATTTTAGTTTTCGGATCGATCTGGGGTAAATGAATAGAGTAACCATCCTCACCACGACAAAAAAGCAAAGGATATTGCAAAGCGTCGTAAGATCTATGGATTTCGCTGATTCGATGCAAACCACTACTATGGCTTTCTAAGACAATGTCACGCTTTTCAAATTCTTGCCCAACAATGACTAACGCTACTTCATTTGTCGTAGGTGCATTATAACGACCTAAATGACCATCTATTGGTTTTTTTTCGGCGTTAATAACAACTTTAAATGTTTCACAATTAGCTGGAACCTTTTCGATAGCTGTTTTTAAGTCTTTTATGTATGGATTTACATCATGAAGCATTTTTTGAAGCACTTTCACTAAATTTTTCTTTACACCTGGAAAATTTGAACATCTCAAGTTTGCTTCCCTTTCGTCCTCTCCTACAAAATAAATTTGCAAAAATCGAGCATTCTGTTGATCCATAGGCAGTAAACTTCCAATCAGATGATAAACCTGGCCTTGTACCTTAAATGTCGGCATGAATCCATCTTCTGAGACCAGTTTTGCTCCAAATGAGGTCATTTGAAAACACCCATTATATTTTCGGATGTTACTCATAAAATGATTGTGATCAGGATGAAAATCCATAATTATTAAGCTATAAAGTGGCTCTGGAGGTAGTTCAAAGGCCTCAAGCAAAACCTTCCCTCCACTGCAACACATTCCAACAGTTTCTTCTTTCCACTTTAAAGCATTGAACCACTGGCATTTATGATCCATAGTTCCTATACATACATCTTTATCTGCTTCGTATGACAACTCAGGATTATACGCCAGTCCCGACAGTAATTTTGTATGCCATGTTTTTGCTTTAATATTTTTACGATATTGAGACTGAATATTTCTTCGTTCCTCCAAGTGTGTATGTTGATAATTTGCAACTTCCTGTCGATGTTCGTCAGGATGTGAAGTTCGATAAGCAGCTTGTGCTTTCCTGTGTATTTCGGGGTGTGAAGATTGGTAATCAGCTTGTGCTTTCCTATGAACTTGGGGGTAGTTTCGTTGATACACTGTAACCGCTTGCCGATGTGCTGCAGGGTTACTTCGAACTGACTTTTTTTGCTGATTTTTCCGAGTTTTATTCGTGTATCGAGCCCTACGTTTTTTGTTCACTTTTTTTATTTGTTTAGGCATTGGTTCATCGTGTTTTAATTCAGACTCAGACTCAGTCTCGGACTCACTGTTCGAAAATATGATTTCGGGAATGGGTGAAGGCGTTTCTAACCTTCGTTGAGTAATTTTTTTTGCGACCTTTGTTGCCGAAAACGATGAAACTGGAACATAAACGTCAAAATGACCACCAGAAAGCCCGCCAGTAAAGCGAAGACGTTTTACAGGAAGACCTTCAACTCCAGTTTTCACATAAAACTGGCCATCACGAAATACTTCGAAAACATATTCATATATTCGCCCAGCAGCTTCTAATTCGCACAAACTTCCATATGTAGTGGTTTTCATCATGTCGTTGTAATATTCATTTGGCGTTGAATAATTATCTCCAAGTGCAGTACACGACATAATCGAAAATTCCGTCCAGTTTTCAATAACAAAGCCGATTATGCGTTCACGTACATCCCTAGCCCTGTCTTGAGTTCCGAACATCAAAAAAGATAAAGCTCTAAATAAACAGGCTCCATCTTTTTCTATATCTACCACAGCATGAGGAATATAATTCCCATTAACAAACAAAATTTCTTGAACCATTTTAATTAGAAATTTTTTAACTAAAACTATATCTATGGAAATTAACTAAGACTAATAAAGTAACAAACAAATGAATAAAAAATTAAGAATATATTAAAAAATCAACTCACACTATAAAACTTATCCAACACTAACTAAATATACTATCAAAAATATCAAATCTAATCAACAAATCAAAAATTAACTGAAATAGAGAGTAAAATAAGTTAAATAAGTCAAGTTAAAAGTTAATGAATTAAACGTTAAATATTTGTAGTGTGTAATATGTAGTTTCGCGTATGTCCGCTAGGGGCGCTGCTAAAATTACACGATAAATTAAAATATTTTACGCTACCTAGCTAAATGACGGTAACGAAACCATAGCGCGATCTATCTCGATGCCAACGCCATCTATCGAGCATCGAGACAACTCGTGATAGTTAATAGAAAATAAAATTCGGGTGTTTTATTTATGCATACCGATTACGCCGAGATTTATGGATCGATTTACGTGATTCTTTTTTTGTTCGGTAGAGTATACTTTCAAGTTGGTCCCGTTGTTACCTAGTCAGGATCTGATGATGGTATTCCAGGGAAATCAAGGGCAAACCTCAAATTTACAGGCAATTACGTTTTTGACAATTTCATAGATCTGTTTAAGTATTTGCGTCTGATAGTCATCATCCCATGTGAATGAGCTGATGATGGAAGGTACAACTCCTCAACGGTTAGGAGTTGAAAGAAAATTGTGACTTTTACTGACTAAAACCCACCTCGTTCCTTCAGTTGCCCTTTGCGTTCCGGGGCCACGGTATCTCGTTAGAACTTTCCCGCAGCCCCGGCTCAGTTTATCCCGTTTCCCCCCCTTGGGGGTTGACATTTCAAAAATCCCTTCTTAGTGCTCACTTATGTTACTAAAGGAACCTCTGTTCAAAATCTCAGACTCCTATACCGAGCGGTTTCGGCTGTGCGTTAATAAATCAGTCACCCAATCGCACCCCCTAAATCACGATTGGAGGGTAGTTTGAAAAAACTTATAATGTCAAACATATTTACTTGCCTATGTACGTGTTCATGCCAAGTTTCAAGTTTATAAACCCAAGGAATAAGATTTTTCATACAAACGTTTTTACCCCTTTTCCCCCCCTTGGGGGTTGAATTTCCAAAAATCCTTTCTTAGTGCTTACATATCCCAAGGAACCTACATTCCAAATTTCAGCTGTCTACGACCAGTAGTTTCGACTGTGCGTTGTCTGTCAGTCAGTCACTCAGTAACGGAAGAGTTTTATATATATAGATAGTTATTAATATTTTAATAGACAAATTAATTAGAAATGAAAAAAGGTGGGGCTATCGGTTTAAGTTCAACAACAAATACACAGAATCCATACTAGCTTTTGCAGATGATCTCGCGATACTGACACGTAATCCGAAACAATGTCAGGTACTTTTAAATGTAGTTGAGGATTTCTGTACGTGGACGGGCGGATTGAGGACAAAACCAAGTAAATGTTTTAGTCTGTGTCTGGGTAGACGGAATACCAAATATACCTCTTACGATCCGGGTCTTATAATAGGCGGTCAGTGCGTTAGTACGGTTACGGAAGCAGCTCCGTTTAAATTTTTATGTAAAAAAATCGATTACCAAGGCCGTACTCCATTGTTGGATGTAATAGTCGATAGCTTTTTAAACGATCTCAAAAAGGTAGACAACCAACCAATAAGTAACGTCAAAAAAGCTTGGATTTACGATAATTATTTAACATCACGTCTAAATTGGCCTTTCCTCGTGTATGATATAAATAAAACCCTTTTGTCAAAGTTAGATGCAAGCGTCATAAAGACATTGAAGTTATGGCTCGGGTTAGCGCACTCAGCGGACTCTTCAACCTTATTTAGAGACCGTAACAACTTTGGATTGAAATTAAAGAAACCATCGGAGCTCTACAAACATCTAAGAGTTACCAAAAGACATATCATCGGAAAATCTAAAGATGATACTGTAACTTCTCTCCCAAAAGACAAAGTTGCCTCAGAGCTCGAGTCACGACTTCAATTCCATAAAAAGTTTATGATAGGTGCTCAAACAAATAAAGTAGGGCTAGGATCAAGTAGGAAAGTTCAAGACATAGACATAACAAAATCTTTTATTCGACAAGACGAAAACGATAATTACCGACTCCACGCGATGAGCCTAGAAATTCAAAACGAATGGGTGACCATAGGAGATTTTTGTATTCCACTAGCTTTGAAGTGGCGCACCTTAATTTATGATTGGTCCCCAGCATTATTAAAATTCTATCTTAATGCATTCCAAATGACTCTCCCAGATCAAAGTAATTTAGTAAGATGGGGCAAAGCCACCGAAAAGTCTTGCAACATCTGTGGGGAGGCAATAGGAACCGCGAAACACCTATTAGTAGGGTGTAGGGTACTTCTAGATAAAGGTCAATACTCGCGTCGCCACGACAAGGTATTAGAAATTATACGGGAAGCGGTTAGTCTTTCAGTAGCAAGAGCGCGGAAGGGTATAACAACCACCGAACGATCTATAGAATTCGTAAAAGAAGGCTCCTCCAAAAAATCAAAAGCGAAGCCTTATTCAATATTAGGCGCGGCTCCTGATTGGATTCTCATGATGGACACGTATGAAAAGCATTACAAAATCCCTGGGGATGTTGGTGTTTCGTCATCCAGACCGGACTTATTCCTGTATTCGAAACATCTGAGGCGCGTGATACTTGTGGAGCTTACTGTTCCTTGGGAAACAAACATCCCAAGGGATCACACATTCAAGCTCAATAAGTATTACGAACTAACCAACGAACTGATCAGGAATAAATTTATATGTATAACAGCAAAATCTCTCTATAGCCTACTTAAAGATCTTGGCCTTTCTAGAACAAGCATCGGTTCATTTCTAGAACGTACTTCAAAGGCGGCATTGGTAGGTTCTTTCCAAATTTGGTTAGGTAGGGAGAGGAGTGTGGAGGGTGAAGGTGAGCGTTTTTGCGCATAATAAAGGGGCCCCTTAAACCTACTCCTGGGTCGCAAGTCCCAGGCACTGCTTGCACTCCTCTCCTTGCAACGCGATGGGCCCGGCACCCGCACGGTGAATCCATGGATTGCTAAGAAGCTTCGTCTTATCTAAATTGACAGCCCGGAGAGACGGGATGACGCTGGAAAGACATTTGACGCTGAAAAGACAGCTGGCAGCTGGGAAGACAGCAGACTGCTGGAAAGACAGCCGAGGGCGATGGCCTAGCAAGCCAAGCCCGGGAACGTCGATAAACGCTAAAAGTCCAAATAAGAAAAATACCCCTAGGACAGTCCGAGAGGGGGGGCGGAAGAACTGTCCACCGGTTGACAATTACGGCGAAAACGGCGCGATAACGGAACTGAAATGCCCTACGTGCGGGAAAAATTACAAAAGACGAGCCTGGTTTATTAAACATCTTAAAACACACAATGGTGCTGAAGTGCGGCAACCGTCGGTAAGATCTTCAGTTTTCACTGCGGATAGAGTTTACCCTCATATATCTCATGGTGAGCCATTGAATGAAAACTACCAGGAATCCATGACCATCCGGACGGACAATCGACCTGGAAAGTACATGACCAAAATATAGCGGCCCTGTTAGAGCACCCGGGCTCAAATCAGGTACTCGATGCGCAAGTAGAGACTTTCCAAAATACTATTTACGACTACTTTAATGAGCACTATCCACCTACGAATCGTTATGCTCACAAAAATAAAGAAAACGGTTTTAAATTGAAAATGAGGAGGAAAAAAAGAGATCTTATAAAGAAACTTCGTATAGCCAAAGCCTTAGGCGATAATCAACTTAGTCACCAACTGTCTAGGGCATTGCGATCAATTCTTAAACTTATCCAAGGTATAACAAATCAAATAACGAAAAATCGCGATAGCTTTGATCGGGCAAAACATGAAGTAGACTTTGATAAAAATCCTTTTAAATACTCAAAAAACATTTTCAAAGATCAAAAAGGTAAGCTTCTCTTGACCAACGAGCAAATTTTCGACTATTATAAAAGCACATACGAAGTGCCAGAAAACCAAAGACTATATGGGGATCCAAACGAACACAAACCTGAGACTCCTACTGAAGATTTTCAAGCCAACCAACCAACTTTGGAGGAAATCAATAAAATAATTAAAATGAAACCATCTAAGTCAGCACCAGGTCCGGATGGTATCCCTTATATAGTTTACAAAAAATGTCCGTCGCTCCATAAACATCTTTTAAATATATTCGGTAAAATCTGGTCAAGAAAGCAAATACCGGTATCGTTCGGAAAAGCCCTTTTTGTCCTCATTCCGAAAAACGACAATGTCAATAATCCCAAGGATACTAGACCGATAGCCCTAACAAATACAATTTCCAAAATATTTTTCTCTTTTTTACAAACTAAAATGACGCAATTCATGATTAACAATAGATATTTCAGGCCTAATCACCAGAAAGGGTTTTTGCCCGGAATTTCTGGATGCCTGGAACATAATACGTTAATATCGGAAAGCCTTAAAGATGCTAGAACTAGCGAGAGACAAATTACGGTTTGTTGGATAGACTTAGAAAACGCCTTTGGGTCGGTACGACATGAACTAATAATGTTCGCGCTTAAATGGTATAACTTTCCTATGGTAGTTCGCGACATTATTGCATCATATTATTCAAAATTAAAATTCTCAATAGTTTTTAATGAAAACCATTCAAAACCACTTAATTATAACGTTGGTTTATTTCAGGGCTGTTGTATTTCTCCTATTATATTTAATATAGTTATTAATATTTTAATAGACAAATTAATTAGAAATGAAAAAAGGTGGGGCTATCGGTTTAAGTTCAACAACAAATACACAGAATCCATACTAGCTTTTGCAGATGATCTCGCGATACTGACACGTAATCCGAAACAATGTCAGGTACTTTTAAATGTAGTTGAGGATTTCTGTACGTGGACGGGCGGATTGAGGACAAAACCAAGTAAATGTTTTAGTCTGTGTCTGGGTAGACGGAATACCAAATATACCTCTTACGATCCGGGTCTTATAATAGGCGGTCAGTGCGTTAGTACGGTTACCGAAGCAGCTCCGTTTAAATTTTTAGGTAAAAAAATCGATTACCAAGGCCGTACTCCATCGTTGGATGTAATAGTCGATAGCTTTTTAAACGATCTCAAAAAGGTAGACAACCAACCAATAAGTAACGTCAAAAAAGCTTGGATTTACGATAATTATTTAACATCACGTCTAAATTGGCCTTTCCTCGTGTATGATATAAATAAAACCCTTTTGTCAAAGTTAGATGCAAGCGTCATAAAGACATTGAAGTTATGGCTCGGGTTAGCGCACTCAGCGGACTCTTCAACCTTATTTAGAGACCGTAACAACTTTGGATTGAAATTAAAGAAACCATCGGAGCTCTACAAACATCTAAGAGTTACCAAAAGACATATCATCGGAAAATCTAAAGATGATACTGTAACTTCTCTCCCAAAAGACAAAGTTGCCTCAGAGCTCGAGTCACGACTTCAATTCCATAAAAAGTTTATGATAGGTGCTCAAACAAATAAAGTAGGGCTAGGATCAAGTAGGAAAGTTCAAGACATAGACATAACAAAATCTTTTATTCGACAAGACGAAAACGATAATTACCGACTCCACGCGATGAGCCTAGAAATTCAAAACGAATGGGTGACCATAGGAGATTTTTGTATTCCACTAGCTTTGAAGTGGCGCACCTTAATTTATGATTGGTCCCCAGCATTATTAAAATTCTATCTTAATGCATTCCAAATGACTCTCCCAGATCAAAGTAATTTAGTAAGATGGGGCAAAGCCACCGAAAAGTCTTGCAACATCTGTGGGGAGGCAATAGGAACCGCGAAACGCCTATTAGTAGGGTGTAGGGTACTTCTAGATAAAGGTCAATACTCGCGTCGCCACGACAAGGTATTAGAAATTATACGGGAAGCGGTTAGTCTTTCAGTAGCAAGAGCGCGGAAGGGTATAACAACCACCGAACGATCTATAGAATTCGTAAAAGAAGGCTCCTCCAAAAAATCAAAAGCGAAGCCTTATTCAATATTAGGCGCGGCTCCTGATTGGATTCTCATGATGGACACGTATGAAAAGCATTACAAAATCCCTGGGGATGTTGGTGTTTCGTCATCCAGACCGGACTTATTCCTGTATTCGAAACATCTGAGGCGCGTGATACTTGTGGAGCTTACTGTTCCTTGGGAAACAGACATCCCAAGGGATCACACATTCAAGCTCAATAAGTATTACGAACTAACCAACGAACTGATCAGGAATAAATTTATAGTTAGTTTGTACGCGGTAGAAGTGGGAGCGAGAGGTATAACAGCAAAATCTCTCTATAGCCTACTTAAAGATCTTGGCCTTTCTAGAACAAGCATCGGTTCATTTCTAGAACGTACTTCAAAGGCGGCATTGGTAGGTTCTTTCCAAATTTGGTTAGGTAGGGAGAGGAGTGTGGAGGGTGAAGGTGAGCGTTTTTGCGCATAATAAAGGGGCCCCTTAAACCTACTCCTGGGTCGCAAGTCCCAGGCACTGCTTGCACTCCTCTCCTTGCAACGCGATGGGCCCGGCACCCGCACGGTGAATCCATGGATTGCTAAGAAGCTTCGTCTTGTAATTATTGTAATATTTAAATTAAAAATAAAATATATATATATGAATTGAAATTATCTATGTTTGTATGATTGTGTCAGTGTGGGTTATGTATGCTCCGTTTATACTTCAAACGCCTTAAACGGTATGGATAAACTTGCGTAAGCTACAAAAAAGAATATAAATAGAAAGTATGTATTTATTTATTAGAGAGATATAAGATATTAAAAATTTGTTTGCTATTTAAGAAAAAAAAAACAAAATACTTAACTGTCTTAACTAAATTGGTAAAAATAAATATATATCTCGGTAACTTTATTGGTCATAATACCGCCTTATCTATTGCCGCCGCCGCCGCTTGTTAATTGGGCTCAGGTGCACCTGGGCCAAATAAATAATATAATAAAAGTATTTGTTATAATATTGTTATAATCATAACATATTATGAGAATTTGCAGTGATCACCATCTTCTGCTTCTGCTTTCTCTGTGATTGCACGACGAACGTATATAACATTATTATTATATCACTAATTATGTCCTTCAATGACGAAGAAAACGCTGAAGACGCCGTTACAAGGTAGCCGTCTTTTACCTTTTACTAGTTTACTTTTACCCATGCATTATGACGCCTGGTGGCACAGCACGTGTGGTCAGTGACCCTACTTTAATGGAAGTAACACCGGGAGGAGGAATACGTGTAAGTGTTCATTTATTTCTTTTTTTACTTCTATATTTATTTATATCGTTGTGTATATGGTATATGTATATATATACCTATACTAGTTTCTTATATATATATATATATATGTATATATATATATATATATATACTAGTTTCGAACTAGTAAGTTAGTGCCCTACTAGTTTCGAACCCATTCAGGGTTCCTATTCCTATGAACTCGAAGCATGGCGGAATGGCGGTTCATCATGGTTCACGAAAGTTTAAATATGTATATGGTATATTTTATATATATTTTTTTTGTTTTCTATAGCCTTGGGAACCAGTAGTAACGCCGGCAGTGGCTTCACCAATTCAGACCCCGAAGAGGCCAGGGCCCTCGCAGCGACGCTATAAGCCCGTAAAAAGTAGCCGTCGCTCATTACATTTGACAGACTTGCAAATTCAAGATGTCATAAATGCAAGCGACACTGGCAGCGACGGAGATACAGACGCCAGTGAAACCGACTTCATTACAAACTTCGGAGAAAGTGACGACGAAGTGATTGAAAACTTTGTGGATAATCCGAAAGAGAACCGCCATCTCTTAAAGACATTGCGGGAGGAAACTCTTGAAACGGCAAGAGGTGAAATTGGTGCCAGTGACAGTTTAGGAGAGCTTTCAAATAATGAATTGGGGCCCACCGCACCTGAACTAAATTAGATTTTATCTGGGAGGAGGACTTTAAAACTTTCCAAGGGCAGAAGGAGACATATTTAAGGGAGCCAGGGCCTAGTTTTTCTTTCCAAGAACCAACCAAAATTTTCGAAGAAATGTGGATCACGAATTCATGGAAATGGTAGCTCACCAAACAAATGAATATGCCTGGCAAGGAATTGCTCGTCTTTCCGACCCTGACTTCGGTTCGGGCATTCCAAATTATTTGAATGCCTGGACCGAGATTACGGTACTATAACTTTACAGATATTTTGCCATGCTTATAATAATGTCGTTTAGCTACCGCTCGAAAATTCGAGACTATTGGTTAGGAGGCCCCTTGGCGATGCCGGCACTTAGAAGTGTAATGCCACGCAACAGATTTTTATTAATTACCAAATTTCTTCATTTTGTATCGAATGAAAAACTGTGTTCCAGTGGTTATAATGGCAAAATAGATAAAATAGCACCGGTACTGGACCACTGCAATAAAAAGTTTAGATCGTTATATATACCCTCCCAGCATCTCTTCTTAGACGAATCCCTACTTTTATGGAAGGGTCGTCTAAGTAGGAAGCAATGTATAAGGTCAAAAGCTACACGTTTCGGAATCAAGTCCTTCGAGCTCTGCGATTCCGAAACCGGTTACTTACTACAGTGCCGTCTGTACACGGGAAAACTGGGTGTAATGCATCCAGATACCTTACATGGGTTCCAAAATCATATCTCATCGATGGGTATCTGGACGTAGGACACGTCCTCGTTATGGACAATAGGCATGATGACTACAAGTAAATTTAATTGAAATAATTTGTGTATATAATATACCTAAATAGTGGATGATAAAACACAAATTCTTTTTATAATTATAAGCGAGATTATTTTTTTATTGATAAAATAAAATCATTAAATACGGCAATCCGCCATGAAATGTTAAACGCCAATCAGAGCGCGTGACGTCACGTTAGAGTTGTTTCTCATTGTTTACAATTACTCGTAATTAATTAGTAAGATAGACACTCGCTTTTTTTTTTTTTTTTTTGTTTCCGCGGGGAAAATGCTTTGCGCACCGTACCCCTCGCGGGGGAAGCGAGGGGCGTGTGTGGGACTCCCGAAAACGGTGTACCCACTAAAAACCCCGCGGCGCTCCTTCCTCGCCTTATTGGCGGAGTCGTGGGTACGGCTAGCCCTTCATCCACGACCCCGCCGGCGACGGCCCAGATAGATACCCGCTTAGTTTTACTATTATACACGCCGTTTTTGTTTTTTTTGTATCTTTAATTTGTTTCGTGTAAATCGATTTGATACACACAGTCATGGAACAAGGATTTTTAAAGGCTACCAGTGCAAATTTACCGAGGATCGACTTAATGATGCTAGGAGCATTTCTGGGATCGAACAAAGACTTTTGTTCAGCAGAATTTAGAAATGTTAAGACTTCCATGTAAGTAGCTTCTATTAAACGGTTCATTACCTAGTTATTTAAATCATAAAATAAGTCCAAAGCATAGCAGTTGTACCTATTTCAGTATTAGTTCCAATGATATATTTTGAGGCTATGTATTGTAAATATTTCGTTTTGCAACTAAGTATGTATTTACCATTGCTTTGTTTATTTTAGGTCTGCCAGGGCATCTTATGGTGATGATGCTGTATGCTATGTCCAGGTCAAACGTGAAGGAAATTTGTGCACAATGAAAGCCAAAATCTGCCCAGAACATAAAGTACATGGAAAGTTGTATGGAGTGTCTTTGGTTGTGGACGAGCAGGAAGAAATAGTGAAGTCGGTAGAATGTCATGATTGTGTGGCTTCACAAGGAGGTTGCAAACATGCCATGGCATTTCTAATGTGGGTTCATCGCAGGAGTGAGGAACCATCTTGTACATCAATAGAATGCTATTGGAAAAAATCCAAGCTTTCCAGAGTTGGGAGTACCCTTAAATACATAACTGCTAAGGAATTATCAAAGGGCAGCCCTAGCTTGCCATCTAACACTGAAGTATTTGAAATGTTTTTAGTGGAAGGAAAGAAAAGAAGGCTTAACAACTGTGAATTAATGAAATATCAAAATGATTATGTTTTGGACAGACTACAAAGTCTATCAATGGACAATTTAGTGCTAAAATATAACGGAAGATGTTGTGATGCATTTTTGGGAAAAATTATATTGTCTGATGCTGACATTGACAATGTCGAAGAAAATACAAGGGAGCAACACAAAAGCAGACTTTGGTACGAATTAAGGTATGGCAGAGTGACTGCTTCAAGAGCTTTTGAATTCAGTAGGTGTAAAACCAGTGATGGCACTTTGATGTCAGTAATAATGGGTGGAAAAATTCCTGACACGACAGCCATGAAACGTGGTAGAATATTGGAGGAAGATGTGAGAAAAACAGTTAGTGCCAACCTGGGAAAAAAAAATTAAATATGTGGTTTAATGCTGTCTAAAAACTATCCTATGCTATCCTATGGTTCACCTGATGGTATATGTGAAAATAGTGTTATTGAAATTAAGTGTCCTATGAGTAAAAAATCAGTGAAAAATTATGTGAATAATGGGAAACTAACCCAGAAGTTTTATGCGCAAATGCAACTTCAAATGTTATTAACAGGACATAAAAAAGGCTACTTCTGTGTAGCTGATTGCAACTACAGTGCCAACAAAAATGTAGATATAATGAACATTATATATGATGAAAAATATGTATCAGATTTTCTTAAGGTTATAATTCCTTTGTGGAAAGATAATATATATCCAGTATTATATAAAAGTTTAAATAAATAAAAAGCAAGATTGTGATTTGAAGATAAATGTATATTTGTTTTATTTTTTTAGAAACAACCTCATTTGTGGTTACATTATTAAATACCTACAATCCAATATAAATTTTAATATTCACCTACATTAGCTTACATCTATTTTACCTCAAATAGTAATTAATAAAGAGCTGGTAGTGGTTTCTAGAGAGCAGTTTACATTAGTTACATAAATTACAATTACATTTTAATGTCAGTTTTATAGTTGTAATGATAATAACAAGAGTAATAACATATTTAACATTGTATATCACACAACTGGTTTAAACATAATATAAGTATGTACCTGATTACATAATAAAGATATATAAAGGTTAGGTCATACTTATGAATTTTTAATTAAAGAATCTTGCAAGTTAATTAATCCACAGGCAATGGTAATAACATCATCTAATACTTTAACAAGACTAAGATTCACACATGCATGCGGCTTTAGCATACTGAACATAAGCAAATAAACGTCGAATCACTGTCTCAACATGAATTCTTAAGCTTGCGATTTGTTTTGTTTCCCTCGCCTCATGTATTGATAGCTTCATACCAGTTACAACACTTGGAGGTCGAACTAACTGCACTCCCTGTTTTCTTATATGTTGTTCTACGTGTTTGCACCCCCTATCAGCCATCACACACATACCTGGTTGCAAACACTTCATAAAATCACATGATTCGACCAAACATGTATCAGTAATTCTTCCTCCAAATCCTGGAAAAATATAGTTCACCAATCCATTCGGAGTACATGATACAAGATATTTAATGGTGTTAGTTAGCCTTCTTATATTCTGACCATGAGAGAGACTGGTTCAATGCTTTTGAAGGCTTTTGCACCTCAATTTCTAAGCAGTCTATAATACAACTGACATTATAATATTTATGCCTAAAAGCCATAGGCAAATTTTTTCTTTTGGAATCCTTTTCTAATGCAACAATAAAAGGTCGCATCAAACTAGCTATCTTTGGTATACTTTTCAGAAATATCTTGCTGGCATAAGTCGGAGAAAAAGAAAAATCATCAGAAAGCTCTCTGAAACTATTATTTAATTTAATTTTTTTAAAGCACATTATTATATGGTGGGTGGGAATATTTAACTTTTTTTCAATTAAATTGATTAAAAAGTAACAACTTTTTGGAACTCCAATATAAGACTGCGGGTTATTCACTATTTTCTGCAATGTATATTCCAAAATTCTTGATGCCTCTTGTTTCCTATTTCCTTCAATTAGTTCGCTGCAGTCTGAAGATGATTTCATTTTTAAAGATGTCACAGATAGGTGCAACAGATGGTGTATATGAAACATCACTGTCGGAATCTGCCTGTATACCAATTAATTTCTTGGTACATATCTGTAAGGTTGATGGTTTGGCATTTTTGTTTTTTTTTTTATTTTAAATGGTGAAGTGAAAGCAGACTGACAAAAAGGTCTCAACGGTGATCTCATCTGGTCTACAGAATTAATTTCTGTTTGAACCGCTTTACTTCTGAATTTATATGTAATGTACACTTGAATGGATTTATTTGCCATTTTAGGTGCATCTTGTGTAATATATTCCTGCATGGCTGATGTTTTGGGTGAAGGGGCTTTAAGTTCTAACTGTTCTGTGGTAGTAGTGCTTGTAGTTGTTATTTTTTGTAATTCCTGTTCAAATTCTGCAATTACTTCTTTTCTTTGTTTTTTCGCTATATATTCTCTTTCGTTAAAATCGAAAATTCATTTTCTTCTATCGGGTTGACAGTGAAATTTTAAGGGAACGCAGCCTCCTTTCATGCGAATCTGCGACACTGACCCCATCACATGATATTCCATGTAATTTTCCATATCATTTGGTAACTAAAATTCGAATAAAATACTTTTATAACAGCTCATTGAGGATGTAAGAGATTCCTAACCTCTAAAAAGTTTGTTTATCAATGTTTCCATTATCTAATACTGGTCATATTTATTTAGTATCGACATGAAATCTACAAACATAAAGTAAATACTTACGTCAAAGTGATCTTCACAAAAATAGAGCTGAGTAGTGTGTAATATTCCTTTCAAATCACGTCTTGCAAGTTTAAGCCACTTACTTCGTATTGTCTTGTTGAAAAGAACAAAAATAAATAGCTTTTCGGGAGTTTTTATGGACGTGTTAATACACCGTGGTACGGCACACCACCTATACGCTTTCGAATTCATGGTCCTACTTGCTATTTCGAAATTAATCAAAAGCGTCTCAATGTTTACAACTGTTGACTGAACCTCGTACTCTAACGTGACGTAGCAAGTGACGCCATGACACTTTGAAGCGTTTTGGTGCGAATTTAAAATTTATTAATTAAAAAGTTATTTTTATATAGTAAACCTACATTTTCAGCAGAAATATTATGTTTTTCGTAATTAATATATATTTCTGAACGTTATAAAACAGTTTCTCAAAATTTGTCATCATGCCTATTGGTATAACCAGTTGCCCTTAACGAAGTACCTGAAGACTCGTCGTACAGACGTGCTGGTGCTGGTTAGGATTTTCGAAAGAAACCTAATAGGTGTCACCACCGTCCCGTAAAGACGATCACATATAGAATGCTTAATTCACCGAGACGGACAGCGATACGGTAGCTCAGTTGGTAGAGCGACGGGACGGTTTCCCAGTAGTCGCGGGTTCGAATCCCTGCCCGTATCGGTTTTTTACATTCTATATTTATATAGTGTATGTTTTATTTGATAATTTAAAAATAAGATCTTATACCTAATTATAATCTTTACTTATCTATCTAGGTACCTACTTACAAAGTACTTCGTAAATTCTTCTCTTATTTCATGGGCATTCAGAGCTAATCGGCGTGCTGTGATTGGAATATTACGAACAGCACAAGTAGTTTCGATTTCGTTTCTCCATGAGCCAGGTGCGATCAGTACACTATTTTCATCATAAATGTCTATGTTTCCGGGCGGTTTATATATATATGATGAAGTGGCACTTTTTCGTAAGAAATTATGCAGTAAAATGCACGTCATTGTTATAAGAGAGACTTTTTCCGGGTTAAATAGAATCGGTTTTTTAAATATTCTAAATTAGACAAGGATACCAAACGTATTTTCTACTACAACCCTTGATCTTGATAGATTCTGATTAAATATACGTTTTGGGGATCCTGAATCATGGTTACCCGGATAAGGTTTCATTACATGTGTCGACAGCGCAAAAGCACCATCTCCTAAAAATACATAGGGCACATCTTTGTATGAACCAGGCAAGGGGTGTGGTGTAGGCAAGTTTAATGTATTCAGACATATTTTTTTCCATAGTAAACTATTTCTAAACACCCCGCCATCACTAATTCTGCCCCGGCATCCTATATCTGCAAATATAAAATTATAATTGCTGTCAACTAAAGCTAACTATACTATGCTGTGTGTTTTCTTATAATTAAAATATTCCGATCCTGCTTCAGGTGGGCATTGTATAACGACATGTTTGCCATCAATTGAACCAAGAGCTCGAGGAAATTTAAATCCTTTTTCAGTTTCAAGCCATTCTTCTGCGCACGTCGGTATCTGTAAAAGAAAATAAATTTCTTTAATTTATTCAACTTAGCGTCATAGTCTGTATTTTAGGTATTTAAATAAAGGTAAACAAAGAAGTTGCACATTTACGAGTAGTTATAATATTATTTTTTTTATATTTCAGGAACAATCGGCAAATAATAAAACAAATGAGGAGGCTCAGGAGGCTGGTTCCAGTCGTAATATAGACAGTCAACAAATGATATCTAAAACGATTCGTCGTCATAACAACCCCTCTGAGCTTTTGATGGCTGGAGAAACGGTAAAAGATTGTCTTTCGACACTCAAAACGACATTAAGCGCTCGACAGCCACAGCAAAATGATGAATGTGACTTACACGGTAAAATTATTGCCAAAAAGTTGAGATTGTTATCTGAAGAAGAAAAAGAACAGTTCATATGTGAAATGTATCAAATGTTCCAGCATTATAACCAACGCAAAAAACCACAATCCCCTGCCTATTTTTCACTAGCTCGATCGGAAATTCCTGGATATTTTTCGCCTGCTCAAACGTATGTTTCATCACCGTCTCCATCACCACAGCAACAACTCAGGGCAACTAAACTCGGCGTCACAAAAATCGCACCTCTATGTTTTTTTCAGTAAATCGCTCCTAGAATCTAGCACATAAGTACTACGTATGAAAAAAATATATTATTCTAAAGTGCACTTCAATACCTTTATATTAATTACCTGTATCATTAAAAAAATAAATAACAATTTCTAACCAGGGACCAATCAAAAAAATGTTTAAAAAAATGCTCACTTAAGGAGCACTACTTGTGCTACCTTATAAGGGTATAAAAGCTCATGTAAAGGTAAAAAATGGGTCAGTCGCTACTTAGACTTCAGAGTGAACACACCGGAACGAGAACGGCTTTCCACTGTTCACTCGTCCAGTTGACATGCTCCTGGGCAAATCGTAACCGCTCTCTTCGATGCTGCACGGTCAATTTTGGGCCCCTAGCAGATCTGTGAGCTCTCAATTCCTTTTCTTTTAGTCTTCTTCTAATCGTAGAAACACTCACAGACGTTCTGCAAGCTGATCGGAGCTCTTGTTGCAACTCAACAGCATTGCTGAAGCGGTGCCGCAAGGATGTGGAAACAACGAAGCGGTCGTCTCTTTCTGACGTGCAGCGTTTTCTTCCGGATCCATGTCTTCGAGTATAGCCACCAGTCTCAAGGAACCGTTGGTATATTCGTCGAACTGAGAATCGGCTAAGGTTCAAATGTCGAGCAACGTCAACCTGTCGCAGTCCTGATTGCAATAGCGCAATGATTTGAGCGGCTTTATCAGGGGTTGTATCCATCTTCAGGTACTGTTCTCTTGCGTATGTTGTTCCAATCCCATTTGTAGTAACTTATTAGGTCATACTATACTTGTCTGGTTCTGTTGCGATGGATTTGTGTCATCCACCACCTTCTTCTCCTTCATTTCTTCTTAACTTGTTTTTTGGACTTTATAAATGCATAATTGTAATTCGCTAAAGCGCACAATGTCAGAGCAGCAGCAACTTCCACGTCCATTTTAGTCAAATGCGCGAACGTTAATGCGAAGGTTGCGAGTGTAGAGGGCTATATTTATCGCGACGTGTCAATGCGCGAGCCGCGGCCGTAAACCACGGCCACGGTTCGCGGGCGAGTGTAGAGACGGCATTACCAAAGAAAGCGTGGCTATATGATTATTAATTAATGACCATAAAGTGTTTTTTATTTGCAACGTTTGTGCAAATTATGTATAAAAAACAAAATGGTATTCCATATTTAGTCGCTCTCCTCTACTTTATACGTCACCAAGAAACAAATTGTATTGTTTTATAATATTTTTTTATGGATTTCAGGCAAATAGGTTTCAACTAAATGGAATAATATACGAGATTCGTGGCTTAAGACAGTAAAGAAACAAAAAGATGAGTCTAAATCTGGATCTTCGGCCAAAAAGACACGAAATTATTTTTTTTGAAAAAAGTCTCCGAACCTCGACTACCACATGAGTCAGTTTCAAAAAAAGCAAGAACCGAGACTGAAGAACGCATGGGATCAGATTTTCGTTCACCTTTAATTAAAGATAAAAGAAAAATTGATAATAAAGAGGTAAATGACAGGATGGTAAAGTTTTTGGACTCCAGAATAAACCCAGAAAAGGAAAACCATCTTTCTTCAAAGGCATTATACCAATCTTGAACACTTTAACTATCGAAGAGACTTTAGAATTTCTAGCTAGCGTCATGACAAAGTTGCAAAAAATTAAAAGTAGGAATTATGAGAGACCAAATTACGGACATTGGCGTGATTCATATAATCAGATGACCGGACCAGATCAGTATTCTGGTTACAACACACATAATAGCGCCAATAAACAGGCAACATCTACTCAAGATCAACACTACCCTGGATACTCTACGCAATATAATAGTAGCAATCAACAGGCAACAACATCTATACCATCAACTTCATCTTAGACATCGAATCTGATTCCAGCTTCGCCATCAGCATCTAGTAATCATTCCATACATTCCCAAGACTCAAATTACTTAGATTTTGAAGGGATTTAAGTTTGAGTACAAATAAATACTTAAATAAGTTATTTGCATTTTTAATTCATAATGATTATCTAATACATACACCCTCCCACACACACACATTATATATATTCACATTTATCAAACAAACATACATAGCAAACATTCATTCATTCATTCAGTCTTAAGTAGGTACCTACGTCAAAACTATTATTACGCAATCTGGTGCATAAAATAATCTTACCTTACACATATGGCTAATCTTTGTTCTGGGCAAATACATTCTCTGAAACTTATATCTCGTACTCTTATGTCCCAGTAAATCGTCAAAAGTGGTTGCTGTCATTCGAAAATAATTGAAGAACTTTGATTCGTCTCTTCTAAGTTCACCCATTAATGTTTCACTTGGTTACACCCTATTGGGTGTAACCAATGTTTTCTTTTATTTTGCCTTCTATTAAGATACCACCACAACACAACAATTTTGTCGTCCATTGTGCGCGCAGATCTAAATTAAACTGAGGTAAGTACTTGACAGTCTGAATTTCTTCCGGGATCCGATGTAATGTGTACACGTGGTCCGGTGTCCGTTTCCGGCAGATCTGCCGGTCCGGCGTAGTGGGAACGCTGCCTTATGCATCGCGAACTTTAAATTCAAATGAAATTAGCTATAGCACTATAGAAAAAGAACTATTGGCTATCGTTTGGGCGACTAAGTATTTTCGACCCTTCCTTTTAGGCAGTAATTTTTTTATTGTTACTGACCATAAGCCTTTGCAATGGGTAATGAGCCTAAAAGAACCTGGTTCGAGACTTACACGTTGGAATCTTAAATTAAGCGAATACAATTTCACTGTAGTGTACAAGCAAGGCAAAAATAACACCAACGCCGATGCTTTATCCCGTGTAGAAATTAATAACGAAGATACTAGTTGCATTGTAGTAAATGCATCTGAGCGACCTCCGCCTCGAAGAGATTCATCTACTGAGACCGCTCATACAAGTGTAGCAAACCCTATTCTCAAAATCCCAATAATTGACGATCCTCTTAATAAATTTAACCGTCAAGTCTATTTTGTATTAGTAGGTGACATAAAGAAACGCCCGACTACAACCAAGCCCTTTGAGACTCACACTAGAACTACTATCCAACTATCGGAATCCAACCTCGAAACCGATGTCATAAATGCAGTTAAAGAATTTGTGAAGTCCAAAGTTCAAACTGAAATTATAATACATCCCGCTCTAGCGATGTATAAAAATATCCCATTAATTCAGGACAAATTTAAGAGCTCTGCCATGAATCTAGTTCTAACGAGACTGCCTTACACGACCGAACTCAACTCTCACAGAAAATAGGAACAAAAATAGAGAACCCGAGAAAGATTACACTCCCGACCAACAAGTATTCTTGCGTAATCCTATGGCTACCCGACAGGAACTAGCCCCACAATATACTCAGGATACGGTTCTGCCTGATCTGCCCATCCACATATATACTAAAAAGAAACGTGGACCTGTAGCCAAATCACGCCTTAAGCGTAGCCCTAAAGACTCTACATTGTTACAGGACACTACTGCTGACGCTGTTACTTCCCTGGACGTTAGGAAAAGACGTGACAATTGACTCACTAGACGATGGACCCGGATTACTTCCCTTTAAATTAGGACCATTTAAGTTAATTGCCCATTATCACTCTTTCCTAAATTATATCGACCTAAATATCATTCATCGCCGAGTTAAGTTAGTTAAACAACAAATTCTAGAATTTTGGCCTCTATTAAATAATAAAAATTTATCATATTTTGACCTTCATTTAAAACACCTTACAACAAAACTTAGTGAAATTTCGGACCAGTTACGGATGCGAGAACCAATCACTACATAGTATAAAACAAAGTCGCTTTTTCTGTCCCTATGTCCCTATGTATGCTTATATCTTTAAAACTACGCAACGGATTTTGATGCGGTTTTTTTTAATAGATAGAGTAATTCAAGAGGAAGGTTTATGTGTATAAAAACATCCATTAAATAGTGGAAAAGTACTGTTATTTTTGAGGTTTCTAATGTGATGTCGTTAATTTTCAATTTTTTTCCGCTTACATTGCAAACGCAGGCTGAACCCTACGAGATTTATTAAAATAATGTGCTAATTATTTGTACACATTGAAAAGGTCTACAGAAAACTCCGCGATGGTATATGCCTATCTCTTATGGATATCACACAATAACATTTTTTTGTCATTTACTTTTTACGACAAATAATGGCTAATTTTCGAAGCGATTTTAACCAATACAGCATTAATCCTTATCCAATTAAATAGCTTAAATACATTGTTGATTTAATATAGATCTATATGGCCCTTTACAGCACCAGATTTTAATGAATATTTTCGAAGATATTACAGATTTAAAATTGCGGAACGTAGGCCGGCCGAGGCGGCGTGGCGCAGCGGCGGCGGCAGCGTGCCTATAAATAGCGCGATTTCGGAGGCCGCGCCCTATAGCACTTTGAATTTTGCAGCGATCGGACGAGTTTATTATCGGAGCTCTCTAGCGAGGAAAATAACATACTTAACAAAAACGTGCTTTTCAGCACGACAACGTATCAGTAATTATAAGTACATAAAGTTAGATAAGATTAGATTAAATAAAAATCATTTTAATATTAGGGAAATTGTTTTCAATAATCGTAATATTAAGGTGAGGTATTTTAAGTTGTAAGTTCAGAAAAAAACTTACTAGAATTAAATAAAAATCATTTTAATATTAGGGAAATTGTTTTAAAAAAATCGTAATATTAAGGTGAGGTATTTTAAGTTGTAAGTTCAGAAAAAAACTTACTAGAATAGGTATCTTTTGTTGTTGATGTTGATTATATATTTTTTAAGTATTTTTAATTTAATTAAAATCGTTGTTTAAGTTGAGCTATTTCAGTTTAAAAAAAGAACTGAATAAAATAGGGTCTCTTTTGTTTTTAATAACTGTCAATTATCTTTTGTTTCTAAATGGTAAGTATTTAGATGGCAATTTGTGCATAGGTAATCAAATCATACATATATAGAACTAAGTAAATTTTGTACACAAATCATAAAGTCATGTCTGGAAGACGTCATCGTTCGAACATAGGTCGTAGTACAGTGAATGCCAGAAGAGTACGTTCAGCAAGAGATGAAGAATCGTCAACGGAACGTGAGGCTCGACTCAGTCAGCTTCGGGATAGATATAGAGCTGAGAGAGAGAGAGAATCTTCAATAGAGCGTGAAGTTCGCCGCAGCCGGGATCGAGATAGGCATACGGTTCAGAGGGACAGAGAATCGTCAGTAGAGCGTGAGGCTCGACTCAGTCAGCTTCGGGATAGATATAGAGCTGAGAGAGAGAGAGAATCTTCAATAGAGCGTGAGGTTCGCCGCAGCCAAGATAGGGATAGACATCGAATACAGAGAGCCAGAGAATCATCAGCACGAGTTACTAATTCATGGGTAAATAAAGAAAATTCTGCCATGAATTACGATCCTTCGATTTCTTACAAGAACGATCGTATAGTATCAATAGGTACAATGTCAGTAGTGTGTGAACATTGCTTGGCATTGAAATTCAAGGACGAATCGAAAGGCATGTGTTGCTTACACGGAAAAGTAAAATTAGAAGAAATTCTACCTCCACCTGAACCACTTCAATCTCTACTTACGGGTGACCATCCGAAATCCAAACAATTCATGCGCAATATACGCCGTTATAATAACGCATTTCAAATGACCTCTTTCAAGAGTAAGCAAGTCGTTGAGCGTGGTTTCATGCCTACATTTAAAATTCAAGGGCAAGTGTATCACTTAGCTGGGAGCTTGCTACCACTTCGACCTGATGATCAGAAATTTCTGCAAATTTATTTTATTGCAGATCCAGATACACAAGTATCAACGCGGTGTTCAAGTGTCGCACAGTCAATTGACAGAGATTTGGTTAGATCTCTCCAAGATATGTTACATTCTCATAATCGCTACATACAGTCTTTTAAAACTGCGATTGAGAGTGTTCCAGCAGATACTCCCGACTTTAATGTCGTAATTCATGCAAATAAAGTTCCTGTTGGAGAACACATAGGACGATATAATGCACCTTCCACGAGTGAAGTAGCAGTGGTGATAGCTGGACAGCCATTTGACAGAAGAGATATTGTGTTACATAGTCGTGATGATAATTTACAAAAAATTTCAGAGTTACACAGATCTTATGACAGCTTACAATATCCTTTGATGTTATGCCGTGGCGAAGATGGTTATGCCATTAATGTTTCTCAAGTTGATCCAATCGGTGGTGCACCTCTGCGTAAAACAGTGTCATGTATGAACTACTATTGCTACCGGATAATGACAAGGCGTAACAATTTCAATCCTTTGCTCAGATATGGAATGTTAACAAATCAATACTTAGTTGACCAATATGCAAAAATTGAATCCGAGAGATTGGCCTACATCCGTAATAATCAAACTAAATTGAGAGCTGAAAATTATGTTCATCTTCAGGATGCTTTACAGGCGAATGAACACAGCAACGGCATTGGACAGTTGGTTATACTACCTTCATCATTCACAGGTGGACCTCGATATTTACATGAAAAATCGCAAGACGCAATGACTTACGTTAGACATTACGGTAAACCTGATTTATTTATAACAGCAACATGTAACCCAAATTGGCTGGAAATCAAAGAAAATATTAACCCCAATTTAACTCCACAAGATAGATACGATATAATTAACAGAGTCTTCCACTTAAAAGTACAGAAACTCCTGCACTTAATTAACAAGTCTCATATATTCGGTCCGCCGCGCTGCCATATGTACACAATAGAATGGCAGAAACGTGGTCTGCCACATGTGCATCTGCTGGTGTGGTTAGTGAACAAAATTAGACCAAATCAAATTGATAACGTTATTTCAGCTGAATTACCGGACAAAGAAGAACATCCTGAACTGTTCGAAGTCGTAAAGAAACACATGGTACACGGCCCTTGCGGGACTTTAAACCCAAATTCTGCATGTATGCGAGATTCCAAATGCAGCAAAAAATTTCCGAAGTCGTTCCAAACTCAAACATCTACCAGCGATGATGGATATCCCAAATACCGTCGACGATCACCAGAACAGGGTGGGCAAAGTGCCACCGTCCGAAACCACTATATTGATAACCGATGGATCGTTCCATATAATCCGCTCCTTTTGAAAATTTTTGATGCCCATATCAACGTTGAGTTGTGCAGTTCAATAAAGTCAATCCAATACGTTACTAAATACATTACTAAAGGTAGCGATCAAGCCACTTTCAGCATACAATCACCAAATGAAGTGGAAAAATATCAGTCTGGACGTTACATCTGCAGCTCTGAAGCTGTATGGAGGATTTTATCATTCGAAGTGCACGACCGGACTCCCACAATTGTCCATCTTGCAGTTCATTTAGAAAATGGACAAAGAGTATATTTCACTGAGAACAATATACAAGAAGTTGCTAATAACCCGCGGGACACAACATTGACAGCATTCTTCAAGTTATGTGCTCAAGATGATTTCGGGAAAACACTAACATATGACAGAGTTCCAAGTTACTATACATGGAACCAGAGTAATTCTAAAACCTTTCAACGACGAAAACAAGGTACTGCGGTCGATAGTTTCCCCGGAGTAAAAAAAACGGATGCTCTTGGCAGAGTCTACGTGATTCATCCAAACAACAGCGAATGCTTTTATCTGCGAATGTTACTCCATGTTGTAAAAGGCCCGACATCCTTTGCACACCTAAGAACTGTACAAGGTGTTGTTTACAATACTTATCAAGCAGCATGCAAAGCTCTGGGGCTCTTGGAAGACGATTCTCACTGGGAAAACACATTATCAGAAGCAGCTACTTGCAGTTCAGCTACATCACTAAGATATTTATTTGCCATCATAGTAGCATTTTGTCAAGTAACTGATTCTGTTAATCTATGGAATAAATTTCAAGAAAGTATGGCCAGTGACATTTTGATTCAGCGACGGCGAGAGTTAAACAGGGATGATGTACAATATGATCAAAACATATTTGACAAAGCATTATTTGAATTGAACAAAGTAGTGCAATAACTTTCGGGTAAATCAATCAAGGATTTTGGGCTACCGATGCCAGCTAATAATATTAACTCAGACTCAACGAATAGTGCCGAATACACAAGAGAAATATCATACGATCAAACGAGACTTTTACAAAAAATAGCTCAAGATGAGCCACGACTAAACAACGATCAGAAAAAAGTATTCACTACATTACTATCATCAATTGATAAAAATGAAGGGAGAATGTTTTTCCTTGATGCCCCAGGAGGTACAGGAAAGACATTTTTAATCAATCTGCTTTTAGCAAAAGTGAGATCTACCGGAAAAATTGCAATAGCTGTCGCGTCATCTGGCATTGCCGCTACGCTTTTGGAAGGAGGCCGAACCGCACACTCTACGTTCAAGCTTCAGCTGAAAATCGCCACCGATGATAATAACAGCGTCTGTAGTGTTTCTAAACAGAGCCATACAGGAAAATTGATGCGTGACTGTTCATTAATAGTCTGGGACGAAGCTACTATGTCGAACAAGACGTCTGTGGAAGCACTGGAAAGGACAATGCGCGATTTGCGCAGCAATAATTCACCTATGGGTGGATGTACAATTCTGTTCTCAGGAGATTTTCGTCAAATCCTACCAGTTGTGACTCGAGGAACACGTGCGGACGAAATAAATGCTTCCCTAAAGAGATCCAAACTTTGGCCACACGTCAATAAATTAGAGCTCAAAACTAATATGAGGGTTTTGTTATCTTCACGTGAGAATAGGCTTTTTCCAGAGATGCTGCTAAAAGTTGGCAATGGAGAGTTAACACAAAGTGATGGAAGGATTAACCTTGAAAACCTTTGTGTTTTGAAAGACAATATCCAAGAGTTGGTCGACAACGTCTATTCCGATATTGATAACATAAGTTGTAAGACTTTATCTTGGTTTAAAGAAAGAGCGATTCTGTCTCCAACTAACGAACAAGTGGACAAGGTAAATAACTTGATTCTTTCAAAGATTGATGCGCCGACGAAAATATACTACTCGGTCGATACTGTTCTTGATTTAGAAGAAGCTGTTCATTTTCCTACAGAATTTCTTAATTTTTTGAACCCGTCTGGACTTCCTTCTCACAAAATGGTGTTAAAAGTAGGTTCTCCTGTTATTTTATTAAGAAACCTGAATCCACCTAAACTTTGCAATGGCACGCGTTTGCTGGTAAAATCACTAAAATCTTTCATAATAGAGTGCACAATACTCACAGGATGTGGTACTGGGGAAGATGTATTGATTCCCCGAATTCCTCTGATACCATCGGATTTACCGTTCCAAATTAAACGACTACAGTTTCCGGTGAAGACATCTTTTGCAATGACCATAAACAAATCGCAGGGTCAAACCTTCAACGTTGCAGGCTTAGATTTGAGCGTTGAGTGTTTTTCACACGGCCAATTATATGTCGCTCTTTCAAGAGTAACCTCTAAAGAAAATATGTTTGTATTGTCTAATGACAAGAAAGCTGTGAACGTTGTATATAGAGAGATTCTGTAGTATATTTATTGCAAGAAGAAAAAAAAGTAAAAAAGTAAAAAAAAATAAGTACAAATGTAAAAAAAATGTGTAAAAATGCAAAAAAAAGTAAAAATGTAGTATAAGAATATAGATATTCCAAAGATAGCAGTAAATCTTCATAGTGTAGGGAAAGGGGAATTGTTTTACTACGAATTTAACGCGTGCGAAGCCGCGGGCAAAAGCTAGTACTTTATAAAAGAGGTCTAATTGATGGACTCGGCACCGTGATTAAAATTTCTGGAAATCTAGATTATTCTGATGCCATTAAGTACGATAACGCCATAAAAAACCTTCAGAATAATGAACAATTATTAGAAAACGAGTTTAATAATCATATAACTTTAAATAAAGAATGGACCACCGAAAGTACTAAAATCTTAGATTAG
Organism: Napeogenes sylphis; assembly: GCA_959347405.1. Classification (NCBI taxonomy): domain Eukaryota; kingdom Metazoa; phylum Arthropoda; class Insecta; order Lepidoptera; family Nymphalidae; genus Napeogenes; species Napeogenes sylphis. The sequence goes on along the minus strand of OY365785.1, from coordinate 12,986,610 downwards.
AAATTAGTATATAGAAATTATAGAAATTAGTGTTTAATCAGAGTTGGATTAATGGAATGGTCAATTTAATTTAAAGGGCAAAACCCAAACTATCAGGTTTGGGCCACGTAGAGCTGCGCCTCCTCGGCTGCGCGTCCAGGGAAGAGATCTAGAGTGGTTCAATACTGTCACTTATCTAGGAGTAATCCTAGACAAAAAACTAACCATGACTCCACAGATTACCAAGGCAAGGAACGCAGCCAAAGCTGCCTTACATATGCTGCAACCAGTGCTCAGAGCGCATCTGCCCCTGAGCACCAAACTGCAGCTCTATAAGACCTACATGAGGCCCCACCTCACGTATGCAACGCCGGCCTGGTTCGCTCTAGCCAGCGAACACCAACGCTCAAGACTCCAGACAATGGAAAACATCGCCCTAAGAAAAGTCACACAGGCGCCCTGGTACGTGAGGAACGCTACCATCCAGCGTGACCTCCGTACCGAGCGCCTGCCTGACCACATCCTCCGGCTCTCGGAGAGCCTTTACAAGAAAGCCGATACCTCGATACACGCCCACATCAGGGACATAGCACCCTGGCACACACGCCCACCCGACGCAGCCCCCATGCGGCTACCTCGGGACCTACTCCCATCCCCATCCCCTGAGCCGCCCTAGGGTCGCTGGTCGCCTAGCTGGGCCTCACCCCATGGTGTCTCACCCGGCTGGGCTGACCGCCCCGAAGGCACTAAAGCTCGTCCCTCTATCCACTACATCCCTCTAAATCCCGGGATTTACCCCAACCCGATCCCTACACATTTTAATGTGCAGCGCAAGATACAACGACAGGGGACCACAACTCCCAAGTCGTCTCCCCTCTCGACAAGAGAGAAGAAAGCATCATCATTAATAAAATATTATGTGGATTATAACGTGATTGTTATTTACATAACCAAAATACTCCCACAACAGAAGTGAACTATAAAATTCTGTATGGTTGAAAATTTGAGTTTTTAGGTGAAGTGAAGTTTAATTAATAATGCCGCGACCAAGACGATCGAATCTTTCCCGACAAAGCCGTAATGCAAGAAGAATACGAAATACTGCAAATGAAAGGACTGAAGAAGAACAAGAAATTGCACGTGAACAGTGCCGCGATAATATGGCTCGACTTCGTGCTTCTCAAACACGAGAGCAAAGTGAAGCAGCCCGTGAAAGAGCTCGGTTAGCAATGCAGAATCGTCGAGCGAACAACAGAGGTCAACAAATAGATAATTTGCGACGCAGAACAAGACATTTATCAAGTGCTGATTTGAATCGAGCAGCGTTTCAATACGATTGCAGCATTGATTACAGCTTGCATCCTAGCGTTTGCATTGGGCAAATGGACGTAGTTTGCGAGTATTGTGGTGCATTAAAGTTTTCCGGAGAAACGCCTGGATTATGCTGCCTTAATGGTAAATTGAAATTGCCATTGTTGACTCCGCCACCTGAGCCATTGTATTCATTGCTTTGTGGCGAAACACAAGAATCACGCCACTTTCTTGCAAATACTCAAAAATACAATGGTTGTTTCCAAATGACGTCATTTGGGGCACATATTATCGAAGAACGAGGATTTAATCCGACATTTAAGGTATTTATTTTTGTAGTTATATACAATGTAGTTAAAGAATATCTTACTTTATCTATTGGTACCTATGTAGTATATTGCTAATCCTGAACTCTCACTGAAAAAGTGTTTATAACCCAGTTAATACTGTCTGGTTTTTATTTTGTAGATACAAGGACAGATTCATCATAAAATTGGATCATTACTACCTTTCGAAGATACACAGAATAAATTTTTACAAATATATTTCATGGGCAACATGGAAGAACAACTTGATCGACGCCTAGAGATCAATGCAGGAATGAAGCGAGCAATTCTTCAAGACTTGCAGTGTCTGCTTCATGAACATCATGCGTTGGTCAGGTTGTTTAAGAGTGCTTTAGAGCGCCTGCCAAGTGATGACTTTAATGTTGTCATCAAAGCAGATAAGCGACCATCTGAAACACACGAAAGGACATTTAATGCTCCAACAGTAGACGAAATTGCCATCCTGATTGTTAATGAACAATTAGAAAAACGCGATATTGTGCTTACACGTCGCGATACTGAGCAACTGCAACGAATATCTGAAACTCATCGATCATATGATACATTGCAATACCCGCTGATGTTTTGGCAAGGAGAAGATGGATATTATTTTAATATTAAAATGAAAAATCCCTTGAATGGTGAGTATCAGTATCATAATTTATTTCATTTATTTGTGAAAGACGCTGATTTAAAATAATGCTTATTAAAAAATGGTTAATGTCGGTATTGTTTGCCTTTAAAATTTGCCTTTCAAATGGTTATTTATCAATTTTTTCATTTCAGGTGAAGAAACTACAAAGAAAGTGAGTAAGAAATTGAGCTATCAATGAATTATTACGCATATCGCTTGATGATTCGTCAAAATGCTGACAACTATTTGCTGCGGTTTCGTCGATTGTTTCAACAGTATTGCGTTGATATGTATGTAAAAATAGAAACGGAACGTTTAACATTCATTAGGTTGAACCAAGCCAAACTGCGTTCTGAGGAGTACATCCATTTACGTGATGCAGTTAGTACTGAAGGAAACGCAGCTAATATTGGTCGATTAACTATTCTGCCGGCGACATACATTGGTAGTCCACGTCATATGCATGAATATGCACAAGATGCAATGACATATGTTCGTCATTACGGTCGGCCCGATCTCTTTATTACTTTTACCTGCAATCCAAAATGGATAGAAATTACTCAATTGCTGCTTCCCGGACAAACATCAAGTGATAGACACGACATCACAGCACGTATATTCAGGCAAAAAATTCGGTCCCTAATGAACTTTATTGTTAAACAACGCGTCTTTGGAGATACTCGATGCTGGATGTATTCAATCGAATGGCAAAAGCGAGGCCTGCCGCACGCACACATTCTTATTTGGTTAGTGGAAAGAATTCAGCCTGACCAAATAGATAATATCATATGTGCCGAGATTCCTGATTATGAAGTCGATCCAGACCTACATGATGTTGTTACTACTAATATGATTCATGGACCGTGTGGTGCCATCAATCCCCAATCACCTTGCATGGTCGATGGAAAGTGCTCTAAACGATATCCACGAAAATTAACGGAGGAGACTGTCACTGGTAATGATGGTTATCCGCTGTATCGACGTCGATCACCAGATGACAACGGTCGAACTGTCACAACGAAAGTGAAAAGAATGGATTTCGTTGTCGACAACAGTTGGATTGTTCCATATTCGCCACTTATTTCTAAATCGTTCAAGACACATTACAACGTTGAATACTGCAATTCAGTTAAGTCCATAAAATATATATGCAAATATGTCACGAAAGGCAGTGATATGGCGGTTTTTGGACTGCAATCCTCGAATACAAACGATGAAATTTCACGCTATCAAGTTGGTCGTTATGTGAACTGTAATGAAGCGATTTGGCGTATATTCGCATTTCCCATTCACGAACGTCATCCTACTGTTATGCATTTGGCGGTGCACCTGGAGAATGGTCAACGAGTATATTTCACGGCTTCGAATGCTACGCAACGTGCTGAAACACCTCCAGCAACTACATTGAACAGTTTTTTTGCAATCTGCCAAAGCGATCAGTTTGCACGAACTTTGCTTTCCTCGGAGATGCCACGTTATTATACTTGGAATGCTTCATCGAAGAATTTTCAAAGACGGAAGCAAGGCGATGCGGTTCCTGGGTATCCAGATGTGCGTTCTACTGATGCTCTTGGTCGTATGTATACAATTCATCCAAAGAATAATGAATGTTTCTATTTGCGGTTGTTGCTGGTAAATGTGGGTGGGCCTACGTCATTTGAGTCACTACGAACTGTTAATGGTGTAATATTCCCAACATATCGTGCTGCATGTGAAGAATTGAAGTTATTAGAAAACGATAGTCATTGGAATACGACAATCGCTGAAGCCATTATCTCTGCATCACCAAGTCAGATACGCACATTATTCGCTATCATAATTTCGACATGTTTTCCATCAAACCCATGTAACCTGTGGCACAAATACAAGGATAATATGTCAGAAGATATTTTACATCAAATTCGTGTCAGTTCCAGAAATCAAGATATTGAGATGAATGAGGAGATACATAATCGTGCTTTACTCTTGATCGAAGATATGTGTTACCTCATGTGCGGTAATTTATTAATCAGGTTAGGAATTCCTGGTGACCATATCGTGAAATATGATCACCAGGAATTAGATTTAGTTATTCAAACGAATGTACCCCTATTGAATTACCAACAAAAGGAAGTTTATGATACTTTAATGAAGGCAATCGATGATGAAAATGGTGGTTTATATTTCCTAGATGCCCCTGGTGGAACTGGCAAGACATTCCTCATGTCATTAGTTTTAGCAACTGTTCGGGCAAGATCTAACATAGCGGTTGCAGTTGCTTCTTCTGGAATAGCAGCCACATTGTTAGAAGGATGCCGTACGGCTCATTCAGCATTCAAATTACCGTTAAATCTTCAAACTATTGAAGAACCAACGTGTAATATTGCAAAGCACTCAGCAATGGCCAAAGTTTTAGCGGTATCGAAAATCATCATCTGGGACGAATGCACAATGGCGCATAAACGTGCATTAGAAGCACTTAACCGAACATTAAAAGATTTACGCAATGATTCGAGATGTTCTGGAGGAGCAATGATTTTACTCTCTGGCGATTTCCGCCAAATACTGCCAGTAATTCCAAGATCTACGGCTGCCGACGAAATAAACGCTTGCCTCAAATCGTCAAATCTATGGCGCTATGTGAAGAAACTACAACTGACAACAAACATGAGAGTTACATTGGTTAATGATATAACTGCAGAAGATTTCTCGGAGCAATTGCTGACTATCGGTAATGGTCAAGTACCTGTCGATGAATCGAGCGGATTAATATCATTTCCAAATAATTTCTGTAATTTTGTCTCATCAAAAGACGAACTTATCAACAATGTGTTTCCAGAAATTATTTCTAACTACAAAAATAATGAATGGTTGAGTGAGCGAGCAATTTTAGCGGCTAAGAATAAAGATGTAGATGACCTAAACTACATAATTCAAAATAAGATCATTGGAACAATGCATTCATTCAAATCTATTGACTGCGTCACAAATGAAGATGAAGCCACCAACTATCCTATTGAATTTTTAAACTCCTTGGACGTGCCTGGCTTACCACCGCACAATTTATGCCTAAAGGTTGGCTCCGTAGTAATCATGCTTCGAAACATAAACCAACCAAAACTGTGCAACGGTACGCGTTTGGTGGTTAGAAAATTGATGAACAATGTAATTTACGCTACGATAATTATAGGAAAATTCAAAGGTGAGGAAGTTCTCATTCCGAGGATACCGATGATCCCAACCGATATGCCGTTTGAATTTAAAAGACTTCAATTTCCGATACGTCTTGCATTTGCCATGACCATCAACAAATCACAAGGCCAATTCTTAAAAGTTTGTGGTTTAAATCTAGAACATTCATGTTTTTCCCATGGTCAATTATACGTGGCATGTTCACGGGTCGGAAGACCATCTGCGTTGTTTGTTTTTGCGCCTGATAATAAAACAAAAAATGTCGTGTATCACAAGGTACTTAAATGAAGAGCAACCTATGTACTAAAATAAAGAAATAATTATGAATGATTAATGTAGGTATTTCATTTTTTTGTATTTTTTCCAATTAAAAAATAAATCTGCTTATTTATTGCCATTAAGGCGGAACAAAGTTTGCCGGGTCAGCTAGTTTAGAATATAATTTAGCTTTTATTCGTGCATAGAGCACATCCTATACTATAGTTAATTTAGATGAAGTAAAAAATATATTATTTAAGATTAAGACGTTATATTTAAAATTTAGATAGATATAGATTATAGAAATTTCTTTGACGTTATAAAATTAGGATACTTTTACGTAGAGATACAAATCGTCATAGTTATCAAAGTTCCCATTGCCAATCCGAACAACTATAACCTTTATAAATTATCCATAGTTCCCAACAAACATAACGAAGTCCTAATAGCTACCTCACCCTATATAGCAATCTCTAGGTACATGGAGACTGAATGTCCGAAGATAAATTTATGGTTTGTCTGTGAGTCTAAGCCAGATTACAGCATCCAGGATAAACCTGACTGCGTGCAACTGCTTATTACCCAGGAGGAAATAAGCAGCTCCTGTAACCAGACTCCAGTCGTTTTAAAAAATGCAGCCACTGAAGAACTCGACGACATGCATTACTCGATTAACTTTCCAGTCCCAACGAAAATCAAGATAACCTGTAGACAAGAACGATATCAAACTCTCCAGTTATTTAGCAGTTATTTAGCTGTGATACCAACCGATTGTGGATTAAGGACATCTGAACTGTCAATTTTTAATTCAGATAACCGCATAAAAGGACGTGTGGTGAGAATTATGGAAATGCCGCACTATAGCGAATTTAGACGCCGTAACCGCACATCTATCATTCTAAACTCAGCCAATTTAGAAAATTTGCATAACCTAAATACCAATGAAATAACATATCCAACTTAGACGAGATATTGACCAATCTATGTACCACACTACGATCCCTGTCTATAGTCTATTACTAGGCGCAAGTGCTATCATACTTAGTGCACTAATGCACACAGTGCCATCGATTGACCCCGGGCGTATTGCTTACGCTGCAAACCACCACCACCACTGAACACCGGACATGACCGATGTTTCTTTCGTAATGTAATAATTTAGTAAATCACTTTTCGTTCATTCTTCGAACAATTGTCATCTCTTAGTAATAACTATTTGTTGTTTTAGTGGAATCAAATTAAATAGGGACAAATTGAGCTATTCCCAGATAATAATGTTTCAAAACAGATGGTTTAGCTCTTTCTTCTGAAATGTCAACTTAATTATATAACTTAATAACTTAACTCTTATTCAATAAAATCCTACATAATTGGCGGTTTTGTTTATGAATGTATTGTTGAAACAAAATAGGAGGGGGAAGTGGGGATGTCCGAGCTCCTAATTATATGCCTGTGCTCGTACCAAAAAGAACATTTTTGTTCAAAATTCGAATCAACTTATCTCCTACATACTTCTGTATTCATTTTACATTTTTGAAAAATGATCAGAAAAATAAGCGATAAGGAAGCCCTTTACCTCGAGTTGATAAAGTGCTATCAAAGTGCATATCCCAGCAAATCTAAACAAAAAGTTTAAGAAGATGTCACCGAAATAAGGAGATCTATGAAAGAGGAAAAAAATTACGCTGCTCTGGCAGCAGAGAAGCTCGTAGAACTGAAAAGAATCAGTCAAAAAAAAAGGCAATCTCATAGCGTATTGGTTTAATGTAAGTTTACTTTTTGAAGGTGTTTGTTTTCTAAAAGTTGAAAAGAACTGTTTTTTTTACTCACTTTATGGTTTTTTTAGTTGCCTCAAAAAAGGTTCGACAGTAAAGAATCTCGAGATTCTTGCGATGATGATGATGCTTCTGACAAGGAAAATTTGACGAAACAACCAAGTTGCAGCCACTGATTTTCAACATCGCAGCCGTTACGTAAAAAAAGCTCTGACGAGGGCTTCAATTCTAAATTCGAACCGACAAAAGCTATCGTGCAAAACAAGTTGGAAAATGAGAATTTCATTCTCAAGAGTGATCTGCTCAGTTTGCAGACCAAAAAATCACTCAATTACTTAACAGATGAAAAATATGATTTACTGAAAAAAAAATTAGAAGTTATTCAATTGAAAGAAAAAAATCTGAGAACATTACAGTACAATCAGCAACGTCAATTGAAGTTCCGTCAGAAGCTAAAAAAAAAAGATGAAATCGCTCTTTGAAGAAAACCCGGAATTAAGAGCTGAAATTCCATCTGATTATCCAAAAAAACTGATAGTATAAATTTTTTGGAAACATATTTAATTACAAACACTCGATTTTCACTGTATTATTATATATTTGAGACAGTTTTCAAATGATTAAGGAAGAATTTTAAGCGTTAACCTTACATTTGGAAGAGCTATACATGATACCTTAATTTAGGAGAACAGTAGTATTCATTCACTGTGGCAAGCCTTGTACAGCCATGAGGAACCTGCATGGCCGTTAGGTAATTTTATTAAAAAAAAATAAGACATTGTGCAACTTTACATCTCATCATTTTTTAACTTAGGGTTTTTTTTAACAGGTGACTCTGGATATTTCTAAAGACCATAGCTTATGACTGCCTACAGTAATCCCTTGCCTCATTCAATTCAACATGATTAAAATATTGAAAATAATTTTGGCCGCTTAAAAAATAAATGGAGATGTGTATGCAAGGACAGAATACACCATTACAAACCCCTCAAAAGTGCAAATTAATAATAGGTTGCAGCTAATAACCTTGCAAACGATTTTATTCTTCCAGATCCCCAAGAGCACCCCTTCTGGTATATTTATCAGTTTCATTTTGTACTTTCATACCCTGATAATTTCATTTCAGTAACCCTGTTTAAAACATTTAAAAATATTATTTCTTATATTTTGAGACATCCAAGAGTTTCACACCGCTTTAGTGCAAAAAGACAGTTATTTCTTGCTGACCTGGTAGTCTTTTGATGAGAGACAGGGTTATAGGCGAAATTTTATATGATATTTAATTATTTTCTTTATTTGTTATTATTTATTGTCATATTTTAAGTAAAAATCCTTGAAATCTTAAATGTCTCTTTTAGATTGCGAAACACCTAGTGCAAATTTTTGGATGCGTTCCAAAATATGGAGAAACTACCAACAATAGCTTTATCTAAAAATTGCATTTTTCTTATTTATTTTAGGTTTACTAGGTAAAGTACGCCTACCAATCTTAATAGTAACCAATAATAAATTTTAAAATATTATTAAAAATTAAAAAATATTATTGGGGTCTAAAGCAAGTTACTTTTTAATTTATTAGTTTTTTGTGTGTCCTGAAAAACTGTATCAAATAAAATGATGAAGGAGAAAACATGGTTTGAATGTTTGCTCCTTATATTATACAGGGTTATTTTTAATTAGTTGAGCACCTTTTGCAGGCAGCCTCTCTACATCAATCCCAACAACATTTGTTCTACGACTTTCAAAAAATCTTGATAAATAACTCAGAATAAACGAACAAAAAAAATTTATGCTCCCTCGATTATTTATTACTCTGTATTTTGTAAGCAGTCTAAAGTATAGGTCGCGGCAGGCTAGCGAAAGTCAGAAACTGTTAAATGCGCGCGCCACCTTTTTTCGTATAGCTTCATCTCTTTTACACCATGTTGCTATGGAAATACTAAATAATCAAAATGACAAGTATGTGGATTACAAAACACAATTTACATTAACCAAAAATAAAATTATCGGATTAGAGTTTTATAATTAAATAATGAATTGTAATTACATACTGGACAATACGATTTTATGGAATTGCTATTAAAACTAATAAATAAATTCAAGATTATAACATGAAGAAGAAATTATGAAATGTAATTTATAATATTTTTAAAATACATTGATTGTCTGAAATAGAAGAAGTAAGAATGAAAAGAAATACGAGTTTTGGCTGAGAAATGGAGCATTGGGGTCCTGATCTTTACAAGGTCTGTTTTGCTATACCTAGAATGAACAACAACTCGAAACAGCAGAAACCATGATGAAGAATAATTTTATTTGTGATATAGTGACGATCCAACATGTTAAGAAGCCTAAAGTTATTATTTTTAAAGTGGATTGTGTACATTTGTTTGTTTTTATGGTACTTATGTGTTTCTTCTATGAGAATATTATACGTCAGAAACAGTCGATTCACTTCTTACGTTTTAATTAAATAATATTAATGAAAATTATGACGTTTTTCTGTTACGCGCCATCTTCAAGAAATTCGTAAGTAACTTATTGTTTTATTGTCATGATATAAATATTAACAAACGAGATAATATGATATGTAAAAAGTAAGTTGAAGAGAAGTTATTGTTTTGTAAAAATAATATTAATTTGGTATCGTTACAGTGCCCTTATTTCATAAACCAAATAAAAATATTGAGACATTCAACTTGTGGACAACTTCTATTGGAGATTTTGTTTTTTCATTAGATTCTTAAACAGTTAGACAATATGTATTGCATTAAACTTGAGCAAAGAGAGGCCACGCAACTTGTCAAAATATGTGCCAAGGCCACGTGCATCGGGGCGCGGGGTGGCGGGGTGACGCAGCGGCGCTATGCACACAAAAAAATAGTCGAAACACATATTGTCTAACTGTTTAAGAATCTAATGAAAAAACAAAATCTCCAATAGAAGTTGTCCACAAGTTGAATGTCTCAATATTTTTATTTGGTTTATGAAATAATGGCACTGTAACGAAACCAAATAAATATTATTTTTACAAAACAATAACTTCTCTTTAACTTACTTTATACATATCATATTATCTCGTTTGTTGTTATTTATATCATGACAATAAAACAATAAGTTACTTACGAATTTCTTTAAGATGGCGCGTAACAGAAAAACGTCATAATTTTCATTAATATCAATTAATTAAAACGTAAGAAGTGAATCCACTGTTTCTGACGTATAATATTCTCATAGAAGAAACACATAAGTACCATAATAACAGACAAATATACACAATCCACTTTAAAAATAATAACTTTAGGCTTCTTAACATGTTGGATCGTCACTATATCACAAATAAAATTATTCTTCATAATTGTTTCTGCTGTTTCGAGTTGTTGTTCATTCTAGGTATAGCAAAACAGACCTTGTAAAGATCAGGACCCCAATGCTCCATTTCTCAGCCAAAACTCGTATTTCATTTCATTCTTACTTCTTCTATTTCAGACAATCAATGTATTTTAAAAATATTATAAATTACATTTCATAATTTCTTCTTCATGTTATAATCTTGAATTTATTTATTAGTTTTAATAGCAAGTTCATAATATCGTATTGTCCAGTATGTAATTACAATTCATTATTTAATTATAAAACTCTAAACCGATAATTTTATTTTTGGTTAATGTAAATTGTGTTTTGTAATCCACATACTTGTCATTTTGATTATTTAGTATTTCCATAGCAACATGGTGTAAAAGAGATGAAGCTATACGAAAAAAGCTGGCGCGCGCATTTAACAGTTCCTGACTTTCGCTAGCCTGCCGCGACCTATACTTTAGACTGCTTACAAAATACAGAGTAATAAATAATCGAGGGAGCAAAAATTTTTTTTGTTCGTTTATTCTGAGTTATTTATCAAGATTTTTTAAAAGTCGTAGAACAAATGTTGTTGGGATTGATGTAGAGAGGCTGCCTGCAAAAGGTGCTCAACTAATTAAAAATAACCCTGTATATATATATATAAGAAAAATACGATTTTATTTAAATTCTCCCTCGAAACGAATGTCATCGAGCCGCACCAATAAAAACCATTCGTAATCTATGGGATAACCTAAAAGCGTCTTGTCATTTGTCTAAATTAGATACTATGGTTAATTAATTTTATTAAAGGATATTTAAATTCGGATGTGTGATTAAACAACTGACATCGTGTTTAATAACATTAAATGTCGTTTCTTTTATTACAGTTATGTAAGGTTTTGTAACTAAATTTCTATTCTTTTGTAAACCATTTTGTTCACATGTAAAAATAAAACAACTCTTTTATTACAGAGAAACTCAATTCTGTGTGATTGACGGTGTCATATAAATAGTAATATTGAACAATCTTATATATATTGAATTTGATGGAAATATGCCGTTAAAAATCGCGCAAGATAAATTTGTCACGAATAATAAAAACAAATCTTGTCTAATCGAAATGTTAAAGATAAATAAAATTAGCTGATGACAATATTTTTACAGGCCAAGCGGAAAGCGTTGCACATAAATTAACTGTTGATACAAGCGAACCAAAGCAATTACTTTTAAATCTAAAAATATTGTTGTAATTTCAGAAGACATTGATGTGTTGGTTGTGTTAACGTCATTAGCACCTACTGATCGTGAAACATATTTTCCAAACCCATCCCGTGGGATGGGCTGCAGTATTCCTTTTCTGTGAGCAGTTATGCTTTAGAAAGAAAACGCAGAAAGAGAAAGGGGTTGGTTTTAGCCGGTTAGAGTCCGGCATAACCAGGTTGTCTCCCACGAGGCGTCCTGGTATCCGACTGGATTTCCCCGCGAAAAAATAAATAAATTAAAAAAGGTTTGTACCCACAAACAGGTTAACCATGACAGATCCAGCCCCAAACGAAGAGGAACACCTCAAAACCTATAAAACCACGGACACTACAGGTGATTATCACAATATTATTACGATAACTACGAGAAAGGCCTGGTTAATCAATTAATACCCAGCGATTCTGTTCTAGCTATCGGCAACGCACCATACAAAATCGGCATCATAAAAAATATGTTGAAAGACCCCCCGCAACTCAAGCACTTTTAAACAGAAAATGATTAACTGGTTAAACAGACACGAAATTCCAGTTGATCCAAAATTAACAAAATCCCAGATTTACGGTATTATATATCAACATAAGAAAAATAATACAGAGTTTTCCGTGGACAAAGTACTTGCCGAACATGGGCACACTGTGTTGTGATTTCCACCATATTATCCGGATTTTCTCAACTGAAAGGTTATGTAGCCTCTAGAAATGTGGGTATTGAATTTAACTATATTGTCTCAACTGGAAGGTTATGTAGCCTCTAGAAATGTGGGTAATGAATTTAACTACAGTAAAAACATAACTGACTGAAAAATTATACATGATCGGCACTGAAGAGTGAGTAAAGGTAAACGATCATGCAATCAAATGTAAAAATGAATATAGAAGAATTCAACACAGTGATAATGACAGTGATGCTGACCTCATTGAGAGCACAGATAGTGAAATGGAAGCAACTGGGAATTAGAATTATTATTATTACAATGTCTCATTTTTAAGTATAGGTATAATGGTCTTTATTATGTATAGTTATAATTTTCCTAATTATTTAAATACGTAAAAATAATGAAAGCATGTTTTTTTCAATTTTATTTTACCCCAACTTAACTTAACTGAACTACTTGTAGAAAAAATTATGTATTTTACACAAAGAATAAAAATAATTATCAAAAGAAGCAAATTATACTTGTTTTTCGTACTACTATACTATTTGTATTTCGTGAGACAGAGATAACGCTCTACGAAGCCGAAATTAGCCGATTGTCTCCTTCCAAAGATCCAATTTTCCAAAGGAAAACTCCGAGACAGTCACAAAAATTAACTTCATGATAGCAGAATCTATTGCCAAGCGAAGCAAACCCCTATCAGACGGAGAATTTGTCAAGGAATGCTTGGAGATGTTTGCATCGGTAGCGTGTCCGGAGCAAAAAGCATTAGTTAAAAATATGAGCTTGTCGCATCAAACCATAGCAAGAAAAATTTATGACATGACCAAAGATATTGAATCATCTTTAAAAACGCAATTGAAGAAATGTATTTTTAACAGTTTCGCACTCGACAAAAGTACTGATGTATCAGATACCGCACAGTTGGCAGTTTTTGTAAGAGGGGTAACAGAACACTATACCGTGATCGAGGAATTGCTTGATTTGCGTTCAATGAAAGATACAACCACCGGAAAAGATATCTACGAAGAAGTAAAGAGTTGCATAGAAAAATATCGACTACGAATCGAAAATCTTTGCGGATCGACTACAGACGGTGCGCCATCAAGGAAGACAGAGAACAGGAAGAACAAGAGGTTTTGTAGCTTTAATGCGCAAGAACGTCACACATACAATCATACAGCATCATTGTATTATTCATCAAAAACAGCTGTGTAAGTACTTGAATTGAAACACGTGATGGATAAAGTAGTGCAGACAGTTAATTTTATACGTGCAAGAGGACTGACTCACAGACAGTTTCAGGCTTTTCTAACTGATGTCGGTTCAGATCACGAAGACATCGTGTACTTCAGTTGCGTTCGCTGGCTCAGTACAGCATCCACTGTGAATTGGCCTGGGAATCATTTTGCTGACCGTGTCTTTCCTGGGTAGTCTCTTTGCAGCGGCAACCCACGGAGGCGGAGACGCGGGCTACCACTAGTGTAAAAAAGGCAATTGAGTGATCACAATTATTGCAAAGAGCAGAGTGATGATGATAAAGTTGATGATTTCTTATTAGTGATTAGGAAAGCAGGTATGTTTCTAAGAGTGTGATGCTTGTATATATTTAAGCCCGTTGCTTTTTTCACTTGCTGGTATCACAATTTTTTCCTTTACTTTTTAACCCGTCGTCATGGGGGCTGGGTCAAAATTACCCTCGCTTTCGGAGATCACCTATAATTTTGAGCAGACACGCGCGACGTTGTTGCTCTTCTCAGTAGCTGGAGTTATTGACTCCCTGTGCACGTTAATTCCGCGAAATCAGTTGAGCGAGAGCCGCATTGGAAGCTACAAGTGTTGTGACTAGAAAACGGTAAAAATGACCCATGCCTGTAGTTCATGTAACTATTTTATGCCATTTTTATCAATCACGGTTTAAGTGGATTATTGTTGTTTTTGAAGTTTTTTATTTTGTCAGTAGGTATTACGAAAAATTATGGACCCCGAAGAACGATAAAGACGACGTATTGTGGCAGTTCTAGAAGAATCTGAGTCGGATGTTATGCCGCTTGATCAGGAGTCTGAAGAAAATAAAGACCATGTGAGCGAGCGTAGTCAATCTACCGACACCGAGCAAGACATTTCGGATAGTGACGACTTTCCATTGGCGACAATCAGACGATGGGTACTATCTGAGGCAAATCTGCTGCAGGAGGATCATGCATCAACAAATTCCTCGGATCGTGATTGTGAGTAAAACCAGCAGTATTTTGGTAAAGATGGTACGGCTGGCTTAAACCACTCTGGTAGGCAAAACTTGAGTGACTTTTGGTCTACTGATGGCACTGGAGTAGATATTTATAGACTAGTTATGTCTATATAGCGTTTTCGTTTCCTACAAAGCTGTTTAACGTTTGACGACCTTTCTACTCGCAACAAACGGAGACTACTTGATAACTTAGCACCAATTAGAGAACTGTTTGAAGTCTTTGTTGAAAAATGCAAGAATTCTTACGTGCCAAGTGACTGCCTAACAATAGACGAAATGCTGATAGCTTTCAGAGGTCGCTGTAAATTTCGTCAGTACATACCATCGAAGCCGGTCAAATATGGGCTAAAAATAATTGCTTTAGCAGATGCTCGAAACTTTTACATCAAAAACCTCGAAATATATGCGGGAAAGCAGCCTGATGGTCCATATTCTTCAAGCAAAATCCATTTGATATAGTAGATCGAAACGTGCAGCCCATTTCCAAGACAGATCTTATCGTAACGTATGACAATTGGTTTTCAAGTTATGAACTTGTTCATCGCTTACTTAGAGAACATAAATTGACGTCAGTTGGGACCCTGCGTAAGAATAAAAAGCAAATTCCACCTGAATTTACGAAAGCACGCAAAGGTGTTTTTATCTCCCAATTTGCTTTTCAAAAGGACATCACTCTTGTGTCGCATATACCTAAAAAGAACAAGGTAGTGTTGCTGATGTCAAGCCTTCATCATGACGGCTCCATGGATAGTTCAACCGGCGAAAAGAAAAAACCAGAGATCAACACCTATTACAACACAACAAAATGTGGAGTTGACGTCGCTGATGAGTTGAGCGCTACGTATGACGTTTGTCGTAACTCAAAGAAGTGACAGTTGACTATTTTTTATGCGGTGTTAAACATGGCAGCGATAAACGGACTCATTTTACACCGCATAAACAATGAGTCAAACCAAAAACGACGCCGATATTTGAAAAATCTAGGCCTTGCGCTTGTCAGTGACCACTTGAAAGTCCGCTGCAACGTTCTTAGTTTGCCACGAGAACTTTGCAAAAAAAATCTGCCAGTTTTCAGGCGAACCTGTGGAAGAGCCCCCGTTAAAAAAAAACAAAAGATCGTAAGACAACTTACGTGTGTCAAAGATGCAAAAAACATATTTGCCCTCAACTTATAGTGTCTTTCTGTTCTTCTTGCGTTAATTATGATGATTCTCCTTATAATTCGGCCGTTCAGAGAATGCGTTCCTGACACGTCGCGAATGAACTGACGACGTAACTTTGTAATGGCGTTGCAGTTACGATAAAAATATTTTTGCTGGTTGTTTACCGTTTTAACAATTGATGAGCATTAAAACAACATTATTATATCAATAATCAATGAATGTTATAACTTTGTGCCAAACTGAGTGTCAAATAACTTGGTAAACAATATTTTTCTAAATCTATACTGCGCTATTACAAGGTTATGTCAGCGCTTTATATTTGTAGTGCTGTGCTAAAAATAACAGGCAAGTATCGTAAAATAATCTATTCTTATACAGTTATACTTATAATATAAAATAATACGTTTTGTTTTTCTTTTTAAGAATTTGAAAATAATGGACTATAAGAAAACTTTTATGAAATATAAAAATAAAACCATGACCAAACCGAACGCGCGAAAGAAAGTAGCATTTTTATATTTAGGTTGAAAATGGTAACCCCAAATGGCGTTATGTGCCGCCATTTTGTGACGCTAAAACAGTCGTCTGGTGTCGTTTCGTGCGCATAGACCACGTTCTTCAAGTGTTTTCGATCTGTTTTTATTTGATTAGCCGGCTTTCGTTTAATGGACTGTTTCTGCTTTTCAAACTGACATCGGCGCTAAATCGGACTTCGATTGTGTTTTGTATTGCGTTCTTTTTACTTTTGGTGCATAATAATGCCTAAACGTGGACAAACATTGAAAAGTGGAGCCCGTGAGTTAATCATCAAGCTGCAAGATTACTTTGAGCGGGAGCGGCAAAATTGCGGACCCCTGGTATCTGTCGAACAAGTACAAGAACGCGTCTCTCAGGCGCTTGGAGTTAGCAAACGAACGATAACAAATATTAATAAAGAAAAGTTCGGCTCGACTGGCATGGAAGATAATAGTTTACGTACTCCGAAGAAGAAACGTAGAACTAAACCCGTGACAGATATTGACACCTTTGACGCCGATGCAATCAGAAATCATATATATGGTTACTATTCCAGAAATGAATATCTCAACAGGAAAAAGCTTTTGGCATCGTTAAGAGAAGCTGGACTGTTTAGCGGTGGTAAAACTGCTTTAACCAAAATATTAAAAGATATTTGTTTTTCGAATAAAAAAACAGACAAAAGAAAAATTTTATTAGAACGATACGACATAATTTTAAAACGGATAAATTTTTTGAGAGAAGCAAAAAAAATTGATAACTGGGATAATGTCGTGTTCATTGACGAGACATGGCTAAACGCCAATCACACGGTTTCCCGTTCTTGGACGGATGATACACAAGCGTCGACGTCAAAAGTACCAATAGGTAAGGGGGCCCGTCTGATAATATGCCACGCAGGTTCTGCAAAATACGGCTTTGTGGAGAACGCGTTACTGGCATTTCAATCAAAAACCATAAATGACTACCACGAGGAAATGAATGCCGCTACATTTAAAGAGTGGTTCCAGAACGTGCTTTTGCCCAGCCTACCAGAGCCTTTTGTAATATTCATGGATAATGCCTCCTATCACTCGGTTCAAATACAGAAACCACCTACCCAAGCTAATAAAAAAGAAGAAATGGTGGCTTGGTTACAAGCAAAAGGCATTGACGCAAATATGCAGATGCTAAAAGCAGAGCTAATTAAATTAGTTAAAGAAAATAAAGCGGCTAATGTGCGATACGAAATCGATGAACTGGCTCTGGAGTACGGTCATCGCGTTCTAAGAATTCCACCGTATCATTGCCAATATAACGCGATCGAGCTAATCTGGGCTCAAATAAAAGGTTACGCCGCCCGCCACAATACTTCCCCGCCATTCAGCACGAAAAAAATGATGACCCTATTAAAAGAAGCCTGCGGGGAAGTCACAAGAGATGACTGGGCAAAGGTTGTTGAGAAGACTAAAAACCTGATTTTGGAACATTTTGACCGAGATATCAGGATTGACTCTGTTATTGATAATATAGAAATTATACATGTAGGCGAAGATGATGATGAAGACACCACCTCCACAAGCGAATCGGAGTCTGATTAATATTCTGTACGCACATTCAATTCCACTTACTTACTTTATTGCATAGAAATACAGATTGTAACTTTGTAACAAAGAATAAATAAAACAATTTTATTATATGAATATTACCTTTTTTTGGTTTCCACCTAAATAACTAAAATATAAATTTTAAATGATTCCGCCAATTTAAAACGAAAATAATCTTAAAATAATGCGGCGGTTCATTTTGGAGGAACGGTAACGAACTCAGTGTTATGTTGTGCCCATCACTAGTCGTGACTAACTGATAGGTGTCAGGAACGCATTCTCTGAACGGCCGAATTTTAGTTCTGGGTGTTATTTAATATTATGTTATTGATAATAATGTTGTTTAAAAATTTAATATTGGGAAAAAAAAATATTATTTTAAGTTTTGCTAGAGGAAGCCAAATTTGTTAATAAATTAGTGTATATTTTTCAAAGTCTAGTTCTAATTAATAAGTTTCTATTTTCTTTATATTTTTAGCTTTTACTACCCTGTTACATTCCCATAGATGGTGAGATCTCTAAATAGACATTTATTATATTTCCATGCATCGCTGATTAGACAGTGGTGCAATATATTAAGCATTCTTCATAGAAATCCAAGAGCGGAACCCTAAGATATCTGAAACCTTTGTTTGTCCCACTTATTATTCTGTAATTCTTTTAATTATAATTTCATTTATTTAAATCACTCTTGTCTCCAACTTTGAGCAAGTAACTCGTAGTTTGTAAATTAGTTATAGTTATTAAATATTAAGTCAAGAATTTGTATTCTTTTGCACCCTCCGCTGAGGCCGTACAGAACTACCCTAATAACAGTTATTTAATGCTGATAATAAATATTATTCATTATTTTTAATAGATTCTGAAATATACACAATTCATATCCAGTTAATTATTACCTAGCCCCCACGTCCGTGTAACCATTTTCCACCCCCATGACGCCGGATTAAAGGAAGTAACATTTTATTTATTAAAAACAGTATTTAATGTTAAAAAATGAAAGGTATATCTATGCCAAGCTTCAACCCACAATCCCTGTATATTAGCCAACATAAAACTTTCCAACATTAAAAACTTACAAAATTATGTTTATATTTAGTTTTACATGATAATATATATAAACATCCCTCATATTCATATTCTCAGTTACTGGTCAGTAAATTTTCTTATTAATAAAAATGAAATGTTAAAATTTTGAACCTCTGATGGTATCGAGTTCAAATAAAAATTAAATGTTATCTGTACAGACAATGTCCCCATCTACATTAACATATACCGGGTGCTTCAAAAAAATGTATACACACTTTGAACTATTGTAGTTTTCCCGCTCTACAAGGCTATTGTTATATTTCTTCGCCAGGTGCTAGCATAATCGTTGTCATAATCAGTTGGAATTTGTAATATCAACATGGGGGACGTACGTTTGAGTTTTGAAGAACGTAAGCAGGTTATTAAGTGGTACTGGAAGTTTGAGAATGTAAATGAAGTTCAAAGACAGTGGAGAAGGGAGTATGATACAGAACCACCTTCAAGATTAACAATTACACGCATACGAGACAAATTCGAAGTTCATGGAACAGTGTGTGATGTGCATAAAGGTCATTCAGGTCGGCCTCGAACAGCTACAAGTGATGGGTCATCAACAGCAGTCTTGGAACTGTTTCCACGCTCTCCTAACAAATCTTCAATGCCCCTTGCACGTGAAAGTGATGTAAGTGCTAGCAGCGCGCTACGCATTCTGAAGAGAGGCAAGTATCGTGTTTACATTCCAAGGCTGGTGCAACAGCTAAATGACGACGATCCAGATCGAAGGTTGCAATTTTGTGAATGGATTCAGGAGATGGTGATACGTGAACCGGGATTTATGGGTAGCATCATTTGGTCGGATGAAGCCCAATTCAAACTTAATGGAACTGTCAATAGGCACAATTGTGTTTACTGGTGTGAAGAAAATCCTCACATTACAATTGAAAAAGCTGTAAATTTGACTGATGTGTGGTGCGGTTTGTCTTCAAGGGGACTCATTGGACCTTTTCGATTTGAAGGCACTGTAACTGGTATTAATTACCTAACAATGCTTGCTGATTCCATATTTCCTGCCATTCGTGCATTATACGGTAATGATGATTTTTATTTTCAACAAGATGGTGCTCCGCCGCACTATCACAGGGACGTACGAGCTTAACTGGATCAAAATTTGTCGGGCCAGTGGATAGGACGCAGGGGGCCAATCGAGTTTCCAGCACGCTCTCCAGACCTTACACCACTGGATTTCTTCTTGTGGGTAGGGTTGCCACCCGTACTATATTATATAGTATCGTACTATATTTTTGTCAATAGTACTATATATTATAGAAAAACATTATAGTACGAAAAATACTATATTTTTATCGCTAATTCAATTGTCGCGTTTTTTTTAAATTAACTGTGAAGGAACGCACCTTCAGCGCTGTATAGGGAATTTTTGAACGAAACTCATTCATGTACAGCGAATAAAGTTAGTTGGTAACACTTACCAACTCTTTTGTCAAATGTCAACGTCACTGTTCGTTCGTTCTTTGCTACCCTCCCTCCGCAGAAGCCAAGAAAGAAAAAGTTGAAGTTGCTACCCGCCGAACGAACATTGAGGTTATTTTTTACTATTTGATAACGGATTAAAATTACAACAAAAACATGGAAAGTGATGATGGTTCTTGCACGCCTCCCAAGAAGAAAGAAAGAAAAGAAAAAAGACTTCAAAAGTATAAGAGCAAGTGGGAGTCCAACTACCAATGGTGCAAAGAAGATATTAATAATAAATATGGAGCGAAGTGTATTATATGTGGGATTTCTTTTTCGATAGCCGGAAGTGGGATTGGACAAGTAAGTATTTTTAATTGGTTTCAACGTTTCTTATGGGTTGGGTTGTGTTGTGATGTGATTGATAGGTTTGGTTGTGTTATTGGGTATTTTTCTCTCTGGGCAGTGGGCACCTATTTTATTATTTGGTAATGGTATGGTTATGGTAATTTTTGGAGCATATTGTTTGTTGCTTGTTTTCAGGTGAAACAACATAGTGAAACTAAACAGCACAAAAATAAAAGTGAAATGAAAAAGACTGCTTCTACTTTACAACAGTTTCTGGGAACATCCTTTGATTCTCCTTCATCATCTTCTACATCTTCAAATAATTCTAATGATGCTGTAATTTCTGCAGAACTAGCGCTAACATTTCACACAGTCAAACATAACATGTCTTACAATAGCATGGATTGTGGTGTTAAACTAGATAAGATTATATATGTAGACTCTAAAACTGCTCTTAATGTTCGCTTAGCACGTACTAAAATGGAAGCTCTTGTAATGGAAGTGTTGGGCCCACAAGCCATACAGACTGTTTTAGATGATTTAAAGAAAGATGTTTTTTACTGTATAGTACAAAGTGATGCTTCAAACAGAAAAAATATCAAACTTTTCCCATTAGTTATTCAGTATTTTACTATTGATCATGGTATTCAGAATAAACTAGTAGACTTTTATGAAAATCCTGACGAATCAGCTGATGGAATGTTTAAAGCAATTAGAAATTCCTTAACTGAACAAAAAATAGCTTTAGAAAATATATCAGCATTAAGTGCAGATAATTGTAATGCTAATTTTGGCATCCACCATTCCTTATTCACTAACATGCAAACAGTTGTTCCTGGTATTATTAAAGGTAACTGCCATGCACACATTGTGCATAACACAGTTAAATATGGAATGAATTTTTTAACACAGGATATAGAAAATATAATTTTAAAAATTTATAGTCACTTTTCATGTACAGCGGTAAGGCGGGAAGCATTAAAAAAAATTGTAGCAAGTGTGAATGGGGAATGGCATGAATTAAAAAGGCATGTAGGTACAAGATGGCTATCTCTATTACCTTGTGTTGATAATGTATTGCTTAATTGGTTACCTATCAGAGACTATTTTGTTAGTTTAGAAGATAATTGTCCGTCAATCTTGCAAAATATTCTTTTGTTAAATGAAAGAGAAGGTCAAATTATAATTGAAATTTATTTTCATTTTGCCAGTCACATTTTGCATGTATTTAACAAAACTGTGAAGCTTTTAGAAGGCAATAATATAACAATCTTAGATGTCTACACAATTATGAACAATTTAAAAAAAGAATTGGAGCAGCGCAAAGCAGATCACTTCTTTGGATATGATACAAATAGAAAAATTCATAAAATCGAAGAAAAATCTCCTGAGCTTTCAAATATGATTCACAGTAACCTATTGTTATTTATTGAGAAAAGTTTAACATATTTAAATAAATGGTTTGATTTTAACTCAACTAATTGGCTTAATCAGTGTCAAGTTCTAAATTTGGAAATGAAAATTGAATTTAAACAATTCGAGAACATATTGGATTCCTTAAATAGTTAATAAGTTAAATGTTAATGTCAATAATCTGTATTCAGAAATAATTATGGTAAATGATATTATTTCAAAATTAAGCAATGAACAAGTGTTTCAATCTAAAAATACTGCTGAAAAATGGCAAATGCTTTTCAAAAGTTCAGATGAAAATTTAACAAATATATTTAAAATAATTTCTTTTCTTCTCTCCATTCCTGCAACTTCTGCTTTTACAGAAAGAATTTTTTCCGTGAAAAATGTGAAATGGAGAGAAGAAAGGAATAGAGCATCTATTAATTTAATAAAAAATGAACTGTTAATTTATTTTAATATAGACCTAAATTGTTCAGATGCCTATAATTATTTTAAAAATAATAGGAACTTGATGGCCAAAGCGAAAAGTAATGATAAATACTCATGGAAAAATAAATAATGATTGAAAATAGATGTGTACTATTTTTTTTTCCTGAATTTCCCAAAAGTACTATATTTTTTTGGTTTACAAAGAAAAATACTATTTTTCTTCAAAAAAAAGGTGGCAACCCTACTTGTGGGGCACAGTAAAAGATGAGGTGTACAAACGTAAACCACGTAACCTAGACATTCTTTGGAATGAGATTCAAGCAGTGTGTAGAGAAATCTCATTGGACGTTTTGATACGATGTACAGAATCTGTGGTGACTCGTACTCAGAATTGTATTGATGCTGCAGGTCACCAATTTGAACAGTATTAACATTTGTTATTTATGTTTCATTTACATTGGACTTTCAGCTTTCTATTTTCCTGAAATTTAACTTTGTAGAACGGTAAATAAATTTTCTATGGAAGTTCAAAGTGTGTATACATTTTTTTGAAGCACCCGGTATATATTATAGAATTATATGAAGTCATTAAGTAATTTAAAGAAAACAAATTTGATTTTAATAGTTAATAATAAAAAAAATCTTAATAAAAGTAAGCTTTATACAAAACAAAGTTTTATATAACATTTATATTTATTTATCATCTATTTAATTGTATTACACTGGTTAACAAAAAAAATAAAGTTGGTTGTTTCCTATGATATTTTTTTTTGTTTCTGTTTTAAATTGACGCGTATTTATCAGATACGGCAGCCATTTTTCTCTAACAGCTTTTGTTTTTGAGTTATAGCTAACTACCCTTACTTAATATTTTTATTTAGATTTTCGTTTTTTTTCGGGTACTAGAACACATTTTGTTGTCGGTTTCGATATGGCTTCCTCAAGAAGATGTTGTCTGCTTAATCCAGATTGTTTTTGCTATATTTGTGGTGAATATGTATTTAAAAAATATCGAAAACCTATATCGGACTTTGTGAAAACTGCGTATCATCAGTATTTTAAAATAAAATTGTGTAATCAGGACAAGCCATGGGTTCCTCATATTGTTTGCCAGAAGTGTGTAGTATGTCTACGGTTGTGGTTCAGTGGAAAAAGAGATGGAACAATGTTCGAAATACCAATGATTTGGCGAGAACCTCAAAACCATCATAACGACTGCTACTTTTGCGTTGTGAATCTTTGGCGGCCTGTATCTGTGAATTTTTTTGGACAAAACAAAATAATACGGGTTTATCAGACTATGAAGGTAGCCCTCCTTGCCTGAATTGATATTGACATAGCCAGCGTCATTTTAGCGTACTTATAGACAAAATCCACATACAGACAAAATTATTGTTCGTTGGTTTAATAAATTCAAGGAAACTGAAACTGTTGACATACAAAAAAAAATCAGGGCGGCCACGCACATCGAAAGACGATGATGAGCTTTTAAGACAGTCATGTGTTCGAAGGTCTAAAGAGTCGATTGCTGGACGCAGTTTGAAACTACGTATGGACTCAAGTTATATGCTTACAAAATTCAGTTGTAACATGAATTAAAACAAGCAGATAAACCTAAGAGCGTTGACTTTGCTGTACAGACGTTAATTAAAATTCCTGATGATGAAAACTATCTTAACCATTTTATCACTGAAGATTTTATCTACACATTAGTAGAGGAGACAAATTTATATATAATACAGAGTAATCCCAGTTCATCTATAACATTTACAGAATATGATTTGTATAAGTTCTTTGGTATATTATTATGACATGTGTCCGTAATCAAATTTCCTAGCACAAGATCATACTGCTCGCCAGTTTGGATATGAGCCCATTTCTTCAACAATGCCACTTAACAAGTTTGAAAAAATAAAGTTATTATTATCTACATTTTAATAACAATGATCTTCACAAATCTATCGGTCATCCAGAACAGGCTTTATAAAATCCGCGCTGTTATCAAGCACCTCAATGAAAGGTTTGCCACAGTGCCAATGAATTAAAGACTTTCTGTGGATGAACAGATGTGTTTTACCAAAATAGGGCATTTTTTAAAACAGTATTTACCTAAGAAGCCCGTTAACCCTTAATCAAATTTTGGGAAATTATTTCCCACATGCCACTACTGTATTTTTTTGTTTTATTTCGTTTTTGGCAACTCTAACCAACCTGAGGGAAAAATAATCGTACAGAATTTTTTAAATTTTATTTATTTGCAACATTGTTTTTAGGCTCGCAGCATTGATATTTGTTGTATTTTCTTAGGTTTAATTATGTGGGAAATTATTTCCCATTGTTTGTTCCTGCATTTGAAAAATACCAATTTCTATATATACAATAAATAATTTGTCTGTTGCACTATATAAGTACCTAAACAGGTATAGTTATTTATAATTTTATCTAACTTACACAAAATTGTCAGCGAGTAACTCATATATGGAGCTTTCTCGAGAGTTATGACTGCGTTTGTGTGATTTCTCACTTGATTTTTATAACTATTATATTTTAGAACTATTTGTACTGCTCAGACTACCAAGTTAGTTTAGACTTCCTTTTATTTGTTTTAGCTATTTAAATATGGACGCTAAAAGTTACAAAAAGTTCTACCAAAGAAAAAATTGGAGGAGGTGGTGCAAAATTTAGACAACTTGTCTGATTTATCAGCCTCAGATTCTGAAGATGACTCATGCTATGTCAATAGCATTCATTCTCCATCCGATACTTACCTCAATCAGCTTGACGATAACCTAATTGAACAACGTCTTGAATATATCTTCGGCTTCGAATCGAATGAAGATAAACAAGAAACGCCTACTATACAAGCCCAACAGATTTCAAAGGATGCCTTACTGACAGCCTTAGGAGAAACATCTCATATCACAAACTCACCAACAACAGACAGTCCTTTGCTAACTTACTTAGATACAGAAAATGACGAATGTAATATACAACTTCAAGACATTCACATTCGCATTTGAAGTTCAGCAAGACTTAATAAATGTCATTGACGTTCCCATGGAAGAGTTTTTGGCAGATGATGAACAGACTGAAACTAACAACGAAATACGCAGAGATCGTTCTAAGCCAAGAGTATGGGAGACAAAATCCGAAACCCATGATATTCCCGTTTTTGAAAAACGTTTTAAACCCAAGGCGAATGACACGCACAAAACTTCACCACTAAGTATTTTTGAACGGCTTTTTCCTGATGAACTGATTGTTATAATTGTGGAACAAACAAATAGATACGCATATCAGAAAAATAGCAACAATTGGCAACCAGTAAATCAACAAGATATTAAAGCGTATCTAGGAGTTTTAATCCTCAGGGGCTTAAATCCTCTGCCGGACATGGAACTGTACTGGTCTTCAGATCCTTTTTATTACAACAAGGAAATTGCCCAGGTTTTCCCAATCACAAGATTTAAAAAAAATACGGAAAATCTCCACTTAAATGATAATGAAATGGAACCACCAAAAGGCTCTTCTGAATACAACAAATTATATAAACTGAGACCCCTCCTCACAGAACTGAACAAGGTTTATCAGAGAGAAGCATTTAATTCTGAAGAACAATCAATTGATGAATGTATGGTGAAGTTTAAAGGTCGAAGTTCGTTAAAGCAATATATGCCGAAAAAGCCCATCAAGAGAGGATTTAAAGTCTGGGCAAGGTGCGATGCAAAAACCGGGTACTTGTACCAATTTGTGTTTATACTGGAAAAGGCGACAGCACGGAAAATGAAGGATTAGGATACAATGTTGTCATGAAACTCTGCAGTAGTGTACCAAAAAATACTTTAGTTGCATTTGATAACTTTTTTACAAGTTGCAATCTTAATGAAGATCTTTATGATAAAAAGATTTATGCAGTAGGGACAGTCAGATGCAATAGAAAAGATCTACCTGATATAATAAAGAAAAAGCAACCAAAACCATTGCGATTGGAAAAACATCAGTTTGCAGCTGTTACTGCAGAGCCAATCGCAGCCATTAAATGGCTTGATACGAAAGAAGTCGCTATACTTACGACAGCCCATCAGCCACTAGATACAATGCTTGTAAAGAGGACCCAAAAGGATGGTTCTAGAGCAGACATTCTTTGCCCGAAAGCAATTGCTTCGTATACACTTAGCATGGGTGGAGTTGATCTATTCGATCATTTTAGATCATCGTATCCAATAAGCCGTAAATCACGAAAATACTGGATGAGACTTTTCTTTTTTTTGTTCGATGCATCCATAATAAATGCATATATTACCTACAACTATACACATGTTGCGACCCTTCACGGATACCGAGAATTTAGGTTACGCTTAGCACGTGCCCTAATAGATAATCACACAACACGGAAAGGTAAAGCACAAACGGGTGTACTTTTTAAAAAAGATAAGAAAGGGGTTAGGTTTGGCGTGCCAGACGAAATTCATTTATTGAATGTGGGCATACACTTGCCAGAAGAGACTAATACTTACAAAAGGTGTCGCTTTTGCAGTACCAAACAGAAAGAACAAAGAACAAAAATACAATGTTCCGCCTGTGGAGTAGCTTTGTGTGCTAAAAATTGCTTCAAAACCTTTCACACTGTTCCACCTCAATAATATTATTTTTCTTAGTAATTAAGTTTCAGTTTATATTAAAACTATATATCATTCCTAACGTTGTTGTTTCATTTTATAACTTTATTCACTCATATTACAGTATTTTTTTCAATTTTTTTATATAAGACAAAAAAGAAACAAGTAAAGTAGGAGCAACTTACATGTATAGAACTTGTAGTAAAAATATATCAAAAGTTGAGAGCTATTCCGGATAATGGGAAATAATTTCCCACTGCAAAACCCCCATTTCCCCCTTTTTTATAAAAAAAAGGAGTAGTTTTTCGAAATCTACGGCACCCACTTACCTAAAAGCCGTGACCAGATTTCAAATTACTCGAAAAATAAAGTTTGTTTGATTAAGGGTTAAATGGGGCTTCAAATTATATGTTCTCTGTGATTTGATGGGATATGCCCACAAGTTATATTCTGGACAAGACAATACAGAGAAACTCCCAGATGAACCAGATCTTGGAGCAACAGGAAATGTTGTAGTTCGTTTGCTTCGAGGAGTGCCAAGAAAGCAAAACCATCATATACTTAGATAATTTTTATACCATTGGTAGTTTTGTAGCTAAATCAGGAATTCACACAGTGGGAACTGTGCAACAAAACAGGATACCAAATAATAAACTTCCAGAGAAGAAAAATTTCATGAAAAAATCTGTTCCCAGAGGTAGTTTTGAGGAAAGAGTGTCTGTGCTTATCAGGCTAGTAACCCTGTTATCTTCTTATGCTGGAGTATTGCCTGTAACTAAAGTCAATAAATAGATTTGACAGGATAACAAAAGGATTAGTTGAAATTACTTGCTTGTTTATTGTCCAAGAGTATAATAAACATATGGGTGAAGTAGATCTCATGCATAGCTTTTTGGGCAGAAGTCATATAAAAATGAGGTCTAAAAAGTGGTATCTAGCTATTATAAACTCTTAGATTGCTTATAAAAAATGCTCAAGACGGAGGTGAACCTAAAAAGAATCTGCTTACAATGGGCCAATTCAGAAATGAATTGGCCTTTGTGCTATGCAACAGAGGAACCACCAAAGAAGCTAAAAGAGGGCGTCGTAGTAGCAGTGTACTAGAAGAAGAATTACAATAAAACAAAAGAAAAGGTTCTCCAGCTCCACCACCTCCAAAAGACATAAGAAAAGATGGTGCTAAACATTGGCCAAAAGTAGGTGGGTCACTCCAGTGCAAATTTCCCAAATGTAAAGGCTATTCCACAATGTCGTGTAATAAATGTGGCGTCAATTTGTGCTTAAATAAAAATAATAATTGTTTTTTAAATTATCATAAAGAATAAAAAAATCGAAAAATCATACAAAGAACGGTTAAAAGAAATTGTTTAGGAAGTCAGTGCCAGTTTATTTAATGGATAGCCAAATAAAAAACCAAGATGATGTCAAAATGAATTTGTTTTTCCAAAATGGACTTCTTACTACTGAGACCTAGCAAACATAATATATACAAACTAACGAGACCCATGACCCTCCGTTGGAAACTGTAGGTAACTAAAACATAACATATACTATTAGGCATATCCAAAACTTGCGGTAGTATAAGCTCATATCGGGTGACAAACTACAACGAAAAGAACATTTTCATAGTTCCTCATTTAAGTTTTTTCAATGTCCTCTTAAAGCCAAAGAACTCTTTGCTAGAGTAAGTATGACATTAAATTATTTTTAGATGATCCATTTTAAAAAAGTTACACTTCTTCACGATTTTTTTTTTTGTTTTTTATTATTGTTATCATTATTAATTATTTTAATGTTTTACCTTAAGAGTTTTACCTCAATCTTTAGGCTTTTTCATAATTGTTACTAATTTTATTATTTGTTTTTTTTTTTGTTTTGTATGTTGTCCAAATAAAGGTTTTTATTTGATTTTATAAGAATATCATTTTCAAGCTTTTTGTTGATTGATCTTTAGGATCCTTGTTGTATCAATATTTTTTCAAAGTTAAAAAACAGCACATACATTCAAAGACCACTTAAAAAACAGTTGCTTTATTTGTTCCTATACATTTTTTCACTGCTCTTACAACATATAATAGTTTGTGATGCAAACATCCAGTACAGTTGATAACAGGCTGAAACTAATATTTTGGCATAACACAACCAAAAAAGAATATTTGACCATATTCAATAGTTGAAAAGTTCAAGTTCAATAGTGAAAAGAAGTACAATTTTAAAAACACCTGTTATCTTGGTTTGCATTTTTTGGAAATTGTCCCAAAGGCTGTAAGGGTTCACATCAAGAATTAAGACATATTTTAATATCACATAAAGCAGAGATTGACATCCATAATATGATAAGCGACCACCTCCAAGATGGTATGGATGAGTAAATTATATTTTTTTAAAGTAATAGTTAGACAAAACAAATCAATTAAAAAAAGAGAATTTGCAATAAAACATTGCAACAAAAATGCAATAAGGTTTTTATTTACTTTTTTTTCCCATATTTTTTTTCAAATAAATTGCCATATTTGAATAGCATTCCTGGAATCTGGTTTATTTATATTCCAAATGTAGGAGAAAATTTAAGTAGTTCAATTTATAGTTTGTAAGTCAGAGTCCACAAAGCCTCTGAGCTTGAGGGCACTTCTCCGTCTAGCCCTCCGGTAGCTATGCCACTGTTCATATTGAACTTGTCTAAGTCATATTGCAATATTTCAAAACTTCTACCTCCAGTGGGCTACTTTTTTATATCAACCAAGTCCTGAAGTATTATATCTTGTAAGTCTTAAAGAAAGTCTAAGTCTTAAAAAATCTCATAGAAAAATTATATTGATATTCTGAACATAATTCGCATTTTTAATTTATCACTGTTTTTTTTCCTTGTTCCTATATACTATATTGGTTTTAGCTAAAACTTACAATTAGAAAAGAACATCGTTATTTTAAAATGGTAAGTATTTTGGGCGGGTTCCATATGTATTGTCACAAATAGTCATTGAGTTTTGATACACTCCGAATACTATAACAACTGATGAAAACTGTGATGAGTAAATCATATCACAGTTACTCTAATAACAATAGACATCACAATAAATGGAACATTTTTCAGATTAGTAAACTTGCCATCACTCCACCAGCGAATACATTGTGCAATTGTTATATAATGCAAGTTTTACCTGCTTTCAATATCACTTATCAATCATCAGCGTCATATTTTTGATTTGTAAATTATGCTATGAACCACCATTTGAAAATCTTAAGTCGTTACAAAAAATAAAATACGAATCAGAACCTACACAGTTCTTTAGTGAACGTCAAAATTCAAATATACAGGGACTCGCAAAAAGTATCGATGCTTAGCTGTACTTGATACTCTTAGTTCGTTATGACGTACTTTTGGTAGCGATACTTTGCCTCCGATACTTTCAAAGCATCGATACTAGAGCTGTGACAAACCGTATACATTCGGTCCTGAGTGACGGATGCGCCACCTAGTACCGATTAATGAAACGTTACTCACGAGTCTATTTCGTTACTTGCATCTGTCGTACTATCGGTACTGAATACTTACACTATTTCAGTTCATGCGAGTAACGTTGATTCGTGTAATCAAACTTCGGCTGACCGTATGTTTAACGAATGCGGGCGTTACGAATTTCGTCGTATAATAACATATAATAATTTGTTAATTGATAAATTGTCGCCCAAGTTTTTTTTTAAAGTAAAACTTTTATTACATCGTCTCAAACTTTTTCGTCTGCGTGTTGCATGTCGCGTGACGGTCGGCCGCGGAGTAGGGATAAAGTGAAAGGCGCTCGTATCGATGCGGTTTTTACTAGATACATTGAAAAAATCGAATGTAAGTCACTGTTCACGTATTTTAGTTACCATAAAATATTGGTTACATTTATAAACTGTGAAATTCATGATGAAGATGGAATTGATAATAGAATGATTGAAAATAATTGAAAAACGGATCAAAATGACTCAACGATTATAAAATATTGTTTTCAGTGTTTTAATATGTGTATATCATCTAAATAATTGTTAAGTATTATGTATGTCGTACTCTAAGACACAGAGTTCAATAAAAATATTAGTTGGAGACCTAGTCTACTTTTATCATTTCCCATTATCATTCCCATTTTCTAAGTATAAAATTAAGATTGATGAAGCAATTTCTATACCCTTAATGGAATATTATTCCGAAAATTTTTAGTTAAATGTCTATAATGTGAAAAAAAGTTTCACTTTTACGGTGGTTTCATAAAACCACACAAGTTTTTTTTATATTAAAAGATATTATGTGTTAATTATTCAATCCGAAGTTAATTGATAAGTTTTTGTATTTAGTTCGTTTAAAATACGTTTTATTTTATTATTATGCTCAATTTAATTCTACCAATATACCATAATAGTACTTAAATCCATTACGAATTTAGTTGATTTCGTCATCACTTGCGTATAACTACAAATTTACTCTATCTATTATACTTCTACTCTATCTATTAAAACAAACTAATTTTAGAATAAGTTATACATAACTCTGACTCACAGTACAAATGTCAAGTTATACAAATGCGACGAATCGAGAAGTATGACGCGGTTCGTTACTTCAATATACATAGCATGTTATAACGATTTAGAAGTAACGAGTTACGTAACGATAACATAGTAACGAGTACTATTTGTTAAGGTAACGAATGCATACGGGAACGCTTTTTTTCGTTACTTTTACAGCTCTAAATTTGATACACTTTAAAAGTATCGATACTTTTAAAAATTATTCTTCATGATGGTTTGACTTTGTCACGAAAGACCTGTGCGGAGAAAAACTAATACCATCAAGCAAAATAATCCTCACTGTAAATTGTCTTCGCTTTCAAATCAGAAAAGTTAAAACTCACGGCAAAGAAAAAACTTAATAAAACCATTTAAAGAATGTGCTTGAAAATAAATTCAGCAGAGATTTGGCAAAATCGAACATAATAATATTTTAGCCATCAGCACTTTACTGAATCCCAGATTTAATAGCAATCACTTCTCTGACCCCCAATTGTTAGCTCCCCCAACTGCGTGCTTCCATTTCTTTTATCCGACGTACGACCACAGCAAAATCTGTCCAACAGCAAAGTCATCAGAGCTAGAAAGCGATGTGTCTACTACTTAAAGAATGTTCGTGAAAACCTGGTTCATGATAAGCGTAAAAAATTTAATGAAGGAAACAAGGGCCAAATTGGATTATATTTTTCAAATTCAGTTTCTTCTCTCAAATCGGATCTTTTGAAAGAGATAGGAGGACATGAATGAAAGCAGCCTTCTCCAGGCTTTATCTAAAACTACTTGATTGTACTTGATTGTACCAGCTTCCTATGTCAGTACTATCTAAACGACTTTTCTCCAGGGCTAGGGCCATCATAATAGAGTCGAAATTCATGTCTGACAGTCTGACAGCACAGACAGCATTAGATTGACGATTCTGAATTGTTTTGCACCTAAAACTTTAATCATTACTTAGTATTAGTAATAATATGATTTTCATATTCTATACTAAAGCTAATTAAAAGCCAAGTTCGTTTATTATATTAGTTTTTTTGTATAATGTCTTATAGTATCCTACTATGAGGTAGTGCTGTTCTTATCAATACCATTTTCATTTTACAAAAGTGAATTCATTACGTTCTTAAGTTTAAGCAAAATAATGTACTTACGGTCGCCGGTTAGCATCTTTCTGAAAATGTTAAGTTTGAACATAAGAATACTAATAATTTTATAAAGAACAATATAAACCGTATAAATACGAGAAACAAACTCAACCTTGCCTTACTTATTACTCGATTTTAAAAAGTGAATAAATTTGTTATCGAGCAATGTATAAAAAGCTCGAAGCAAACGTTCAAGTATTACCGTTTAACAAAGGAATGTAACCAAAGAGCGTTTGCTTGTTAAAGGATACTATAATGTTAAAAATTCCGTTAAGTTCCTGTCTCCAGCTCTTCTCATATCTGTGGGAATTATTTGTCAGAGAGGGTGGTAGCTTTGACAATGAAAAAAGGTTTTGTATAAAACTTACTTTCAATAAAGATTTTCGAATTTGTATTATGAAGAAATCAGTACTTTTGGGAACTTTATCTTTATCAATCTGGGGCTGCAGTTGTGATGACACTCGAGTCGATTGTTTATGAAATTCGCACTTGACGCGTTATAACTACTGGTGTGGTTTGAGTTACCAATTACTACTCGAGTAGAATCACTAGTGTGGATTGGCTATCTATACATATAATAAAATTGTCACTGATCAATTTCTGTACATGGAAAACATTAAAAAAAACATAATGGGGGCGTTTATAAGAGCGAGAAAACCCAATACAATGGTTTTCCATTTCGTGTATATCTGTATGTTGTCATGGGTTTGATTTTTTTTATTGTGTTAAGTTTTTTAATTTAATCGGTTTAAAATAAAGAAGTTAATAATTTCTTATTTTCGGTAGGACATTTTTTTTTCAAAATTAAAATAGTGGTCCTCTTCTCAGGGAATAGTATTACCCTTTCCAATTCCAAAAAAAACGAAATTAGACTACCTCCTCTATAAAAATATATATGTGTTTAAAAATAAAAATATATAAATATAAACTAGAAATACTCCTAGAGCCAAAAACTACTTGCCGGAGTTTGATGAAACTTTGAACGGGTACGTTTTATCATAATCTATGCGTACGAAGCCGCAGGCACAGCTAGTGTATTATATTACTATAACTCACATATTATCCACTACACGCCAATAAAAAAAAATAATAAAATCAGCTAGAGGGATAATAATAGATATATTCATACATTGTATTGATCACATCAGATTATGCAACTGCGAGCGCGCCTCTCGCAAACTACATTTGTACTTAAAATAACTACACAAAATAATAATAAGTAGAAAATAAATGCGGCGATAAATTAGTTTTAATTAAATTTCATCTGTGATTCTGATGCCAATGGCATGGCAGAGAAAGATAGGATTTTGTTATCAATGTTACCAACTGAATTAATATTTACCATTATTATTTAAAATTAACAACCTTAATATCAAAATTGATGAAACTATTAGGACTTTATTGTAATGACTTAAGCCATAAAGGTTTGATAAATCTTGATAAATATTAGATTTTTTTAGAAATATAGGCATAAAAATCAGATCAAATTAAAAAAACTGTTTTGAGTCGTCTCTTTAAAGACATTGATACTTAAAATCTAAAATTATATTGAGATTCAATCAAAAGGTACCAAATAATATATCATAAGGACTTCTTTTTTTTCGACCAATTATAATCTATTAAAACAAATACAAAATAATAATATAATACTTAATACACGACTCAAAACAATTAAAATTAGAAAATACATTTATATGAAGATTAATCTTAAACATTTTGGCAATTTTCAAGCACCAATATTGGCTTTATTGCTTTTAAATTCAAAATAAGAATATAAATTACCTCTGCTGTTTTATTCACAATAAATTAAATTCAAAAGTTTTTGGTGACAATTATACTAACATTTTTAAACTATTTAGAAAAGTAAAAGACTTAGTTATTAAAAAGATAAATATATGGTTCACATCATTTGAGATTTTTTAATCGAAATATTTAATATTTATTAATACAAAAACACAAGAAGAATAGAACAGCAGAGGATATAACTAAGAAATTATTAAATACTCAGCTGTGCTGAGAAAAAATATAAAACCTCATTGTATGAGTCGACTATCAGTCTATACGAATATTATGTTGACTAATATACGTATTTAATAAAATATTTTTGATTAAATAATATAACCGAATATATGTATAAAAATCACTAACATATACAAAAAATGATAAAATCACAGTTCTATAACAAATTACGAACATATAGAAATATTTTATATGATAACCTACAATACACAATGGCAACGAAATCACAGATGTACATAACATCAAAATTATTATAATAACATTATCAATAAAATAAAAAATCACAGGTATCAGACAGGTTACACTTAAATCTATTGGTGATAGATTTCTTTTTAATTTAAAATGTATAATATGATAAAATAAACACATTAGACATTTTAAATTTTGACTATCTACGTCATATTTTATAGAATTACAAGCTATGGCACCCCGTTCATAAACATTTGTTCCTAGATAATTTCTATCGTATTGAACACATGTCGTACCTATCTTATAGTTATAAGATGCCATGCTATTGCAAATAATACCAAAACTTACAGAGAGCTTAAAATTAACAAGTGAATATAAATTAAAATGACTAAAACGCGTAACGCGTTCGAACTCATATAAATAATCAGTACAGGAAAAAGCGGTTAAATAAAACGCCGCGTAAATAAAGTGCGAAACACGCGCGTCTACTACGTAACTAACACTAACACAGAACGCACGCCCTGCAAATGTCAATGTCGAAAACACGAACGCAGTCCTCCATAGTGTCACTGTCAACTGCTCGCGCGAAAATGTAAATGTCCAAAACACGGATTGAACTTTTACACGCGTCACTGTCAAAGGTTTGCGCGGGAATTTGAATCTCAAAAACACGAACGCAGCCGTGAGAATCGTCACTGTCAAAGGTTTGTATAGTAATGTCAATGTCAAAAAAATAAACGCCATTGTCACACTCTTAGGTATCAAAATTTTACGCGGAAATGTCAATGTCAAAAGGTCACAGGTCGTCAGAGGTCCGTGCATATAAATGCTATACAATAAATACACAAAACGGATATCTAATGACAGTTCAAGCCACGTCACTCGGAACATTTGATCCCATCTGCTATATGTTAATAATTCACAACGATACACTTTTATGCGTTCATTATTTATTTTGCGCGTATTCACTAATATATGATAAACCAATATAAATTGGCACATTATTAATATAATAATTAAATATTTTAAAATATCTTTTAATCTTTCATAGTATTTGTATTTCGAATGGACTGTATGTGTCACTGGACTGAACCGTACGTCAGGCAACACGTGTTTGGACTGTACATTGACGCGTGTAGGGCGTGCGAGGGGAGGGTGTACATGGGAAAGGTGTACATAAGGGGTCGCGGATACGAAAACCGCTTTTTCACCGTACTGACGTGGCTGTAATGGTTAAGGGCAATGCTGTTTTTTTGGTTTCTTTAAATGTTCCTCGTCGATCCCGGACTTGGGTACCTAGTAAAATGAAAACACATGTTATACATTATTAGTGACAAACTATTTGTATAAATTTACTTTAGCTAACTTGTAGTTGGCACAATACAAGGAAACTATTATATCACATAGACCTAGGGTAGCCAACCGGTCGATCACGAATATTAGTAGAGTCGATTGTGGCAAGACAAAATATTTAAATTATTAAATTTTGAGGTTAAACTTTATCTACCCTACTGACTTAAAATTTCAAGAAGTTCGTAATTCCTAAAAATAAATAACGTAGATTCCAAAGTGATTAGTTGGTAAAAAGTCGATATTAGTTCTGATCAAATTGCCCACCCCTGAAATATACTATAAAGAAGTAATTATTAAATAAATTGAAGAATATAATTAAATAATAACCTCAGTGTACCGCTCTCCCTTCAGCGAGACGATTTTGTTATCACGATAGCGAACCATCTTCTTGGGCTCGAACTTGGGAGCCAGAGGCTTGTGCTCTTTAGTATCAGAGTTCTTGTCAACGTAAGAATATCTGAAACAAAATTAATATAATATAATATCTGAAATAAACATAATTTATTAAAATGTTACATTTTGTTGCACTTCCGGTGTTTTCATTTAAAGTACTTTTTATTATGATATACAGGGTTATTATTAATTAATTTACCAACTCTCTACAACAATCTTAAAAAACATTTGCTCTACGACTTTTTAAAATTAATAGTTTTTAAAATTTTATTAATAGTTTTTAAAATTTAACAAAAACATCTCATCACAAAATCAAAGTACAGTATCAAGCCCACGTCAACATAAACTAATAATAACTCTGTTTTTACCAATGAATCTTTAAAAAAAATAAGTACAGTATATTTGTAATACTAAAACTATAAAAATATCTCAGATAATAAAACTATTTACCTGGCAATGATTCTGTTCTTCAGCTCGCTGTCGTCACACAGAGGAGTATGTCTCGTAGAGTGCAGTGAACTGAGCGCGTGTCCGTTCTCGCGGCGGTGTAACAACGTCGCGGCCGCGCGCTCTGCGTCCCCACATGCGATTGACACGCAGTGTTTTATCTGGAATATCATTACTATTTGAAATATACTTCATACTTTACTTCATAGTCTTCATTTGGAATATTTTGTCTTCTACAAGCATATCTAGTAGAATTCTTATTACATTTAGAACTTTAATTAATAAAATATGTAACAAATACTATGATAACGACAAATAAAAATTTGCTTTGGCATATTCTACATAAGACGAGTCAAAACTCATTAGAATGTGCACTATTTCCATAATAAAATCAACTATGTAGGTAAACAATCAGACATAGTATATCGTATACGCTTAGACTCACGACTACTCAGATAAGACAAACTAAATATGTACCTAGTTTTATTATATTTTGTGTTTTAAAATATGTTTAATTATTAAGATACAATTCAGGGCGATTACAATGAAATCAAACAGTACAGCTATTAGAGACATTGTATGGTTTGTAATATCATGTAATAAACTGTAAGTAAAATGTAACAAAAAATAATGTATGTTTCAATTTATATTGAAATTGTATACGAACAAATTTATGTAAGTTACAAGCCTTTTATTGTAATCACAAGAACTAAGTAACATAATAAATAGCAAAAGGAATAATTAACCTGCTGTCATAAAAGCACATAACACGTCGTTTGAAGGACTCATCTAACTTTTAACAACGTTTGTAATTAATCAGAAAAATTAAAGGTGATCAAAATGAAAAATAATGTTTTATATAAATATATTTCTTAAAAAATACCTGATGATGTATATTTGTAAATTCTTCACCACTAATAGTTTTTCTACATCTAGAATACCTACTTCCATAGAACAAGTGTTGGGAAACATCTCGTGCAGCGCCCGACACTGCTCGGAGTACTCCTCGTCCAACAGCGAGCGACGCTCCGTGGTCTCTGAGCTCTCAGACGTGGAATGAGAGCGGGAGTGAGCGCTGGAATGTGTGTATGTAAAACGGACTATTGACTTATACTTTAATTACTTACGAAATTTGTTTGATTACACTTATGATACGCTTAGTATTAATCCTCATCAAATTAAATATGTTACAACATTCCAGCATTACATGTAGATATTTATTCCAGACGTTATATCAATTAGACAAAGAACTTACTAGTTATCAAAGGTGAAAATTTACAGAAACAAAATGAACGCCCAAGTTCCTTTAAATACAGATTATTGGATCATTGGATTAATATCAAAACAGTTTTTACAAAAAGTTTTTTCTGCTAAATCTATCAGACACCACTGAATCTATCCGACACCACCTCTTGCTACATAACTTCATACTTCTTGCTTCATAAATGTAAAAGCTCTACAATTATCAATTATACTGCAAGTGTAGGTCAGTAAAAGTATTAAAAAAATTATGTCTTCCTGAATGTACAAATGACTAGCCTTTTCTTCTTTATACATAAAATCCATAGATTTTTTAAAAGTGGAGTACCGATCGAAGCGTCAGTACTACTAACATTGCTCACTTACTATTTAAGTCAAAATTATTTGAATCTATACTTAAGAAACGAAAATTTCATTTAGAATGCTTTAGCTACTTATTCTATTATATTTATATATATCTATATATTTTTTGGGATATATCAAAGAAAAAGTTATTAAAACCAAAAATATTTTTATGGAAATTCAAAGTGTTTATGAACTAATAAAGGGTTCTAAGTGTTCTAGTAAATTATTGTTTCTCGGTTACAATTAGCTACAGTAATTAAAAAAAACAAAACTATTACTTTAATATTTGATATCATTCCTTTTGAATTCAGATAATAATCTTTTGAAAAATTATTTTGATTGATCTTAAAATAACATATTATATCAACACGTTATTATATTTTGGAAAAACAGGAAAAAAATACGTTTTAAAAGATATTACTTCATTAATATTCTCCCAACTATCTCTAACTCCACTTCGGTATTATATATTATATAACTACATTCGCGTAGGCCACATTTAATTATCCTCTTACTTTCATTTACACAAATGTGTCGCCTTGCAAAGTCAGTTCTGCTTAAAACTACGCAAATTAAACACAGTAGAAAAAAAATTCTCTTATATATAACCTGTGTCAGGTTTTGGATTTTCTAACAGAAAAACGAGATCTCATACTTTTGTCTCAGTGATTTGTGCACATGCGGACAGATGGATAAGATTGTAAAATGTATATTTATAAAATATAGAGTAAATTATCTACTTATAAGTATTATTTATCTCATATGTACAGATTTTAGGTATCTAAATCTTAATTAATAGTAAATATTATGTAATTTTATTACAATTTAAAGAAACCTGCAGAATTTGTCTAGAGAATACGTATGATGGACTATTCATTTACTATGGACTATTAAAGACAGGACAAAAACTATTCCTTGTCATGTCTTGTTTATCAATAGTCCATAATAAATGAATAGTCCATTATAGATTTCCATGTAAATCTATGGAAAAAAATAATAATAAGCATTTAATTTGTTTTTCTAAGGTATTACCAAATTTATTTAAAAATCCGAATGTTATGTTAACTTTGCAATGTTTCAAACATGGCAAAGATCTACTTATAACTTTTATCAGAACATTCGCATGGAAATTATAATATTATACAGCTATTCTTTCATTATTCATTGTATGACTTACCGATTGTTCTTTGTAGGAACAGCGGGCAACATTTCGTTCAGGCTCTGCAGTGTGAGGCTTATTTTATCACTGCAAGCGGAATCATCTGGAAAAAGTTTTACCTAAAGTTATTAAAAAAAAACCCTAAAGCCTGAAAATTATATTTAAAGATTACTTAAAGATTACTTAGTATTTTCATCTCTAGTTTTTTAATTAAAGCTATAGAGAAGCGCCTAACTGCTATCATACTTTATGATGAAGATAAGTCACCGAGAAACTAGAATCTGTAGTTATTCCGTAGCGCGGTATTTCTTGTATTTATTTATAAATGGTAATTTTTCACAATCCCATGGGTACGATGTTAGTATTTATCCTGACAGGCTGGTATTGTGGAATCGACGTAGTAAATTATTGAGTTTTAAATAAACTTGTATGAGATTGCCAACAGCCCTTCTAAAATGCGGTCTACCTTGAATTATAGTGCCTTAAGGTTTTGGTTTTGCAGAACAATTTCGTAATTAGACCAGCCATTCAGTCATCTGTGCATGAGTAAAACAAGGTTTGGTATTAGTATAGAAGATGTTTCGAGGTCAAGTAATTCTTTAAGAATTCTTGTTAGCGTTCAGGTTGGATATTCAATTTATTCTAAGAATCTCAAATCTACTTGGATTTAAAGAGGCTAATTATGGTCACTCAACTGCAGATCGTTTATTGACTGGACCTACCTTGGGCAATACCAAGACCATTATTCCTCATAGCCGGCAATGGACTAAGACTCCATTTTGTCTTTAGAGTTACTGACCTAAAACTAGTCATTCAATGCACAGAAACCATATCGTGACTAACAATACATTTAAATACCCTGTATTTGATTTTTCATTCAGAACGATCACCCGGAATGGGTGATAATTCAAGAAGTATCCTAAAGACGTTAAAACAATCAAGAACTGATTCCGATTGCTTATCAATTACTTTGCACGCAAGTGACTTGTGTTTCGTTGTCATCTATACTAATAGTATCTATCACTTATAGAAGAACTCCGAGTGTTCTAGGAGTTCTATTTTAGAAATATCTACCATGAGCTTTAGACTTAACAATCATTCTGATAAATGACAAATAATCAGTTCGATGAATAACCTGCGATTCTCAAATATTTGTAAGAGGAAATAATGTTCATTTGGATGGTCCAACGACATTCTTTCTTTTTTACTCTTTCACGTTAATTATTTTTGATTATTAGTAGTATTATTTTTTTTTCATATTAAAAAGAGGAAAATTTACGAATTTCAGGAGTGATTAGAGAGAGAAAAACAAAACTTTTTTACTCAATTTATAAAACGCACCTATTATAGTTACTTCGATCATCTGTGTTTGAAGTTATTACTATATGCACTAATCTTGAGTGTAAAAGATCACTTTTATTCACAGAGGTCCTGATTATCACAAATTAGTTTATGCTTCTGTTTCTATTACCTTTATGCGGAATAAATAAATTACGCGTAATAAATAAATCTTAAACTCATTTCAACCATTTCCTTAACGACGACAGAGGTCGCAGGTTCGAGTTTTGCCTATTTTTATGAATTTATCAGGCTATTTTGATTCATATTTATATATTTAATATTAAATAAAATTCAATACTTTATTAGTTACTAAATAAGATATTTCAATAATTACTATAAATAGTCCACAAAACATAACATGCAAAATGTAGTCCACAGAAGTTTAATATATTTTAAAATTAATTTATTCTTAAAAAGAGACATTACATACCATGATTAGAGAGTGAGTCAGATTCATCTCTCCGAGTGAGTTCAGCTTCAAGCTCAAGAACCCACGAGCATACCATCCCTGGATCTATGGTGGCAAACTTAGGAATGTATGCAGCCATCATCTCTATAAAACCTGGTATAATTAAGTGTGTAAGTAGAATATTTAGAAATATAGCATATCTAAAACTTTCATAACAATTTTTTTTAGCATTTCTTAAGTATTTTTAGACAACTAACAAAAAGTCAAGTTATCAGAACTGAAAAATAAATTTAATTATAAAGCTCAATTATTGCAAGATTTTTTATTTTTGATGTCTGAATATACAATAAAAACGTACACATAATTAACAAAAAAAGTACAAAGTACTTACTTTAGCAAACTTTTGTATTATATCTTGCTCAGGATGTTAATAACATTTACCGCAAACAAACTAACATCTAAACAGCTAATCACATAACATTTTTAAACTGTAATGATGCTAATAGCGTTTATAAAGTTTTATATTTTGATTATAAACCATAAAGTTTTTAAATTTTTATTACTTTCTTAAGTTTTTATATTTACTATTTAGAACTCTCAAAACATCAAACATTGATAATTAAGTTATTTATGTTTATTTATACAGATATAAAATTTTATATAACTAGGTTTGATGGGTAGTGGACATGTCTTAACATAAATCATAAAAGTTAATTTTATTTTATTTAGTATATTTGATGATATTTGAAGTTTTATAATTACACCAGATTTATGATCTCTTGGTGGTAATTGGTAGGATATGTATACACAATTGCGTTATAGAACAGCCAAATATAGTGCATATAGGTATTTTAATAATATGTAACTGTAAATTAATGTTTATGGTAGTTAAGAATTATTATATGAAAAATATATCGCTTGAAGTGAAAATATAAATAATTTCATTTAAGCCAAACATATCAAAATGTTGACACTTTTTACACTATAATATAAATATAAATGATAATTTAATTATTTTTTGTAATACTTTTCATTCATCAATAAATGATTGTGTAAATAATTATAAAAAATCTAAAAACAATGTATTAATACATAGAAAATTTATTTAAAAAATATTTCTTTAAAAACATGCTTGAGATGTAAGGGTATTGTAAAATTTCATTTAAATATTAAAAACTTTAATTTAAATTTAAATTAATCTAAATTTATTACGCGGATAATGATGATTTTGATTTTGTACAAATATTTTTTTAATATGTTGAAAGTTGTGTGTAAAATGTATAAATATTTATTGATTATTCCTTACCTTCAACATCGAAACAGGGATCCTGTGAGGCTTCCTCAAGGATAGAAATAACATACGCAAGAACTATGTCGTCTATCGCACTCACGTCCGCAGAAGGGATATTTTTCTCAATAAACTGAAATAAACTTTCTTTAACATGAGACTCTTGCTGCGCAATAGCACTCATTCTTCCCTAAAAACAAGAAAAATCCTTGTAAAACCAAAAAGACACCCAGGTTTATCCAAAGTTTCTTTCTCTCCGTTACACTTCGATACACAGAGTTAAATTAATATAAATAATACTTTTAACGCCAGGATTTAACCGGTGTTTATACCTTTGAATGTTTTTCTGTGAAATAATAATTTTTTACTGTTGTATTAATTGATTTTCACAGGTAAAACTCAATACTATGAAAAGCGATGAAAAATCAATACAAATGATTATTTTTTTATAAACAACTCTTGTTATTTTTTGTAATGGCAATGATATACGATAACACAGCCGACATCACTTTTATTAAAATTCTGAATTTTGATAAATTAAAAAATGGCTTTTTCTAAATGTTTTATTTTCAATTTAGAAATAAATTTCAGTTTAATAAAATATAAATAAATTTAATGTTCTAACTTCTAGTACCACATTCAAATTCATTTGACGTAAATACATTTTATGTTAAGGTGATAAGAGATGGAGCTGTTTCCAAATTTAGGCCCTACCATAAAATATTATGAGTATAAGGCTCAGAACAAAAACCTTTAGTTATTTTATTTTGAGGTATAAAAAATAGGCCCTCATCTCAGAACAATAACTAAAGCAATAACAATAACTAATGCTTTAGTTATTATTTTGAGGCGCTCATAGAGTTATTATAATTCTATGTAAGCCCTACTGTCTATAATGACAACATTGACATACTCCCGACTAAAGTCAGGAGGAAAAATTAAGTGCCAATTTTGTGTTTTGACTTTTGAAAATAACCGTCGAAAAGATCTAATAAGGTGGCACTACTATTCCTTCCCGGTACATACAAACAGCTTTCACACGAATAAGAAATTTTATAACGAAAATTGGATTCCTTGGATTCGTAATATCGTGTGGTGAATTAAATAAAACATATTTTTATGCTAGCTTTGAACTTGATTTTGCTGGTGTAACATTTGACTTTAATTTTCCGGTTTTGCCAATATTTCAGTTTGTCCCCCATATAAGTTGGTATTCAC
This sequence comes from Napeogenes sylphis, assembly GCA_959347405.1. NCBI lineage: Eukaryota > Metazoa > Arthropoda > Insecta > Lepidoptera > Nymphalidae > Napeogenes > Napeogenes sylphis. The sequence continues at coordinate 12,941,955 of OY365785.1, read as the reverse complement.
CCACATTCCAAAATCCTATCATATTGTTATTAAAAAAGCAATAATGATAACATAATAAGAAACAATTTAATAGTTGCCATTCTGATAAGTCTCTATTCAGGTGGGTTCAAGTTTTTTATATTTAATAAGGACCTAAAAACCAAACACTAAAATAACACATATTTTCTAATTATATATTTTCAATTAAATTGTTAAAATATAACGAACAATTCTTTAATTATCTTATTATACATAAAATAATAAACACAACACCATAATCACAACTACATGTTATTAACAATATTTAGTGATGGGCTTATAGATATATATATGTATATCGAAAGAAATATAATTATATTATATTTAAACAGAGTAAAAGGTAAAGGTTACAAAATAAATTTCGTTGAAAGATACTTTATGAATTAATGATATTTATATATATATGGATTTACTAGTTGCACTCTTACGGTTCAGCCCGCATTGGTTTTAAAAATGTGTTGTTGTAGTGTCGTAACACATTTTTGAGTTATGAATTTAGTTTTCAATAGCTTAAATATCAATTTTTTATCTGTAGCGGTATTATTATATGCTACCAGTGTTTCTTTTCATCTCTTAACGGTTAAAAGACCTTTTCCTAGTGCTCACTTACATTATAGAAGGAATCCTTGTCAATGTCGAGTTTCTATACCCAACAGTTTGGGCTGATATAAAATATCAGTCAGTTTCATTTATATTATATATTTACATGTGAAATTAAAAGCCGACAAATTGTAATGTATTCGTGTAAACTATATTTTATATGTGTTATACTTTCAATTGAAATAAAGTTTTCCATCAAAAATATTAGAATTAACTTACTTATTATTGTTTGATTTTAGAGTTAGGTTTGTTCATAAAACAAGCAAAGCTACCGGAGCGATATACGAAAATCTACTTGTTTAATACTTACGTTTTTTTTATAATTATAAATATTATATTAAATAAACTAAACAAACGCATTAAAATTTGTCGACTCGATTCAATCCCAGCTTGTAAACGATATTTCTTAGGAACATCTGAATGAAAAAACAAAATGTATGATATGTAGTGCATACTACGGCTATGTGCTCATGTAAATTTCGAAAGAAAATTTTTGAAAGATAAAAAAATTAAATAATCAAAAACAATTATATTTTTAAAATGGTGGTGCAAATAGGATTGATTTCCATAAATGTGTTTAACATCCTTGTGAAACATCTGCAATTATCTGATAATGTGTATATTGAAGATATAGGTATATTTTATACAAGAATAAATGAAATTTGTTGTATCATTATCTATCTATATTAATTTATTTTAAGGACATTAACCTGCATTATCAATTACAAGATAGCATTTCAATTACTAACTTAAAATATAATCTGATATCACATTGCAAAAGAATACCATAAAGATAACGCAGACTACTGCCCTTTTAAAAATAATTTCTATTTAGAATTTATTATACTATAACATTCATATTATATTGAAATATTTATTATTCATAAATTGTTAATTAAAATATCTAACATTACAATTTACATCATTGAAATTTTAATAACTTTTTATAGTGATTGAAATCTTTTTTTTCACATTTTTTAATTTACCCGTGATTTCAAAACTAGTGCATGAAAGTGTTTTTAATATTAATTGACCACAAGTGTATTTTGGCAGTTTGTGGATTTACTTATAATATATATGAATATATAGGTCAAGGCAATACTTATACGACAATAAATGAAATCATGTATTTCAATTTCCCAGTGACGAAAAATATTATTAATATTAGCCAGAAGCTTAAAAGATTTATACTACCATAGACTAAAATTACTTTAACAAGTCTATGATCTCGTAAGAGCGAATATTTTAATTGTGAGATACTATTTAAACACTGAATAAATATATTTCTATAATATATTCTATATCCCTACAGGTTTGATATTCCATGGCTGACAATTACTTAATGATTGAAAACCATTGGGTTATTAAACATAGAGTAGGATAAACATAAGCAGGCCTGTGAGTGAGAGTGTCTAACAAATAATAAGATGGGAAGATAGAAAGACCCCTACTTGTCTTTAACTAATCACACAAAAAAGAAAAAGATAGATAGGCTCATTAGTTTTCTTTTCTTTTTTCGATGGTTTTAATTTTGAAAACTGAACAGGTAGATAGTATGTCAAAGTCTGCATTTGACATATGTCACAGTTCAGTAATTTTTTTTTTTAGTTTATTTCAGTTTCAAATATATAGGTAGGTATATGAAATATGTACTATAATCTGTTTCATTTCATTTAATGTCGTATTGATGCCTCGACCTTATATATCCCATTTTATCTTTTATCTTTGGATCTATTAAATATATTTATAAATAAGATTATTACATCTACGATAAAATATTTTTGATGTTGCAACAAATCCTTATATCACGATACAAGCGTATGTTTCTTATATATTAATAATTTGTAAAGACTTTATCTTACAATTATAATACTTTGATAAAATCAACAAATATAAATTAAAATATACATTTAAAACTACAAGACGACACGAACATCTGGTATTTGCATTTCCTTCCATCTGTTATTTTTTTTTATTTACACCTTATAAATGACAATAAACAGACTAAGATTGTCAGAAAAATAAAAACAATTATACGGTTTCCAGCGAAACTAAATATTTTAACAAATATATTTTTGTTATATATTTGTTAAAATATTTAACATATTTTTGTTATATATTTGTTAAAATATTTAGATTTAGTCTCAATTCCAGATTATTTTTCCTTGTACACATTGCACACCTTGCTTTAAAAGTATTTTAAGACATTGTCTTTTGACATAAGCCAGAATCGAAAGAGCAAAATTATTAATAAAAATTATACTTTTTAATTAATTGATGAGACTATTTAACAAATCACAACAACAACAATTGATTATTCGCATAATAAAAAGTACATTATTCGCATTTCTTATGGTTGTTTAAAACCTACCATAAAGTATTTATCTTATTGAAATTTTATGTTTTTCTTAGGTGCTCTCAAATTGTGACATTTATTGATTCTTTTATAGTAATAGATTAATGTACTATCGATATTAATTTCTAATTTCATGTTTGACTTATGTCAAAGTAGACTTGATTTCATACCAATTTCTTCAAACAAAAATTTTCTTATTGGTATTCCTATGACTTCTCTATCTTACCTCTACGGTAAGAAAAAATATAAATATATGTTCAAAAAGCAGTTTTCTTATCTATGATTTGAAAATAACGCTTTTGAAATTAGAGCTCATGAATAATTTTTAATTGTAAAAGATTATATGTAATATAAAAAAAATAAGACTGTTTCAAATATAAAAATAAAAAAAAATGAACAGTTTTAATTTATAAATAAAACAAGAGTTCTTTTGAAGCTACTTGTTATGCGACAAAAGCAAATTCACACACGTAATTAATTTTATACTCCTCTGTAACCTTCAATCCTCAATTTGAACTAAGAAATACGTTGCATAAAATAAATATAATTACAGAATAAAAAGTAACATTGGCTGTTTTTTTAATATTTATAAAAATAAACTGGCTAGGTAACTAGGATCAAATTATACAAAATGAGATGGTAAATCACCAAGTAATAATAATTTCTCTAAACTTGGTTTCTTGTCGAACATTTTTTTTTCATAGATCATCAGAGACGCAGATAGTTGTATATTTTTGCAGACAGTGAATCTATTATTTGAAGATTTAATCTAGTTATTAAAACGATAATTTTAAATTAAGGCTGATATTATAGTTAAAATCTGTAAAATATTACATGATACAAAACATTAAAAAACAATCTATAATAATAATAATATCAGGACAAATTACATACATCCATCTAACCAAGTAGGCAAATTATTTGCTTTTGTTAAGGCAGTTAAACAACAATACAAATACATAGAAATACACATTTGACATTATAAATACTGAGAATATATTTAATAAAATACCAAATCCAGAAATACAAACATCTATGCTCATCACATACATGCCTGTCCCTGTCGAAAATCGAACCCGAGAACCGCTGCGCCGCTATACGTTAGGCATCTGCGCTAACCACTCGACCAACCGGGATCAACCGAGCGGTTATATAATCTCTATGATTTACACACACTGTACAGAATGAAATAGAAAAAAGTCAACAAATTAAAATGGAGTGTTCAGTATATATATTTAAAACTATTATTTGACTAATTTGAATTAAAACAAAAATCTCTGTAGTTATTCAATAAAACCGAGAAAGTGACAATAACCAGTTAGCACGTCGAGTGACTTACCAACCAACTTATATTTTATATATATTATTTAGGTTAGTTATTATAATAAAAACTAAATGCAAATATATGCTCCTTAAAACAGTAGTCTTGAGATTTTGTATTCATTTAATAAAAAAAACAATCACCTTTCAATCATTTAAACTAACTAGGTGTATAATTTTTAAATAAAATTTGTCAACTTTATTCCATGTCACTCTAGGTACAGTCAAATGACGTGGACTAAAATGAAGGTCACCTAAAAAAAAATTAAACACTGGACGTAGCTTGCTGACTGCTGTGGTCAGACAGTACAGAGTTGAGATCAGACTCCCTTAGTGTTGGAGGAGTACCGAACGGGAAGTCCTAGAAAAAATGTTCTCGTTAAAAATTTATTGGAAATTTTCATAACCGGGTAAAAAAGATTTAAAATATCTCTAGAATAAAAAAAACTATCAACACGGGCAGGACTCAAACCTGCAACCGCTGGTATAATGTCACCATCGCTCTACTGACTGTCCTACAGCATCGTTATCAGGCTTGATGAATTATTAGCATTAAATAAATCATCTTCTTTTATAGGAAAAGAGGCGAGATATATTAAATTTATTTCGAAATACTTAACCAAAGTTTATACTTTTCCTTTTATATTTTTGATGTTAACATTTGGTATTACAATACAAAGACTATGTACAAAAAAAAACGTTATACATGAAACTGTTAGGAATACCGATTAGCAATACTTAGTAGTCGCTTTCAGATTTTCATAAGCGTATACTTGAGCGAAAGAGACATTTTTATTAAGTATGATTCTTCCGAGACTATTTCTGTCATAATCAAACAAATTACTTTCTTAATAATCCTCGTGTATTTATGCATTTTGTATGCAGGCGAAACAGCAATCAAAATCGTGCTAAGAATTGAACGCTCGAACTTTGCCTTTGGATCGGTTATGGTTACTACTAATAAAATCATCAAACCCAGTAATTGGCTTACCCCCTGTACAGGCAAGCTGCGGGGTGCGGGGGGTGCGGGAGGTGCGGGCGGAGCGCGTGCTCGGGGTGACGCGCACTCCGCGCACTCCGTCCCCGCGCTGCGGTTGGAGCGACGAGACCAGGATTCTGGCATGCAGCTGGGGAATTTAATGGTTCTGTACATATCTTAGATCTGATACAAATTCTGTTTATCTGTTTTCATTACGTGTTTCACGACTTCACATCACCGGACACGTTTATGAAAATCATCTTATAATGAAAAAAATACTTTCAGATAACCCATCGAAATGCAAGACTGTATTGTTGCAAATCTATAAAAAATACATTAGGGGTTCATGTATATACTGTCGTGGGTATGTACTAACGCGAAGTGCACAATGTGTGTGCAGGGCAGCGACACGAGCGGCTCAGCGCGCTCCGCCAGCGGCTCCTTACAGCGGCCGCAAGCTGGCGCTGACCACGCGCCTGCAGCGCGTTTTTGACGTGCCGCCGCATTGTTGTCACCCAGCGCAGTGTAGATGTCAGCCAACCGGAGACGCACGCGGCGGACCAGCATCTGATGAGGGTCGGTGGAATTAAAAAATGTATTGAATCCAGCAAGGAGTTCGAAAGGAGACTAATCCATTTCTGTTCTCTTGATAAAAGTCGAAGCACATGGTTTCGGATATCCACTATGGGTAATAACGCAATTCTGTACGACTATTGGTGCAATAGAAAAAGGAAAAGTTAAATTAAATCTCAGAATCGAATCTTATACTCTCATATAATATATCCTATAAAAGACCGATAGGCTGAATGTTAAAACTATTTGAAGAGATACGATCAACAACAACTCCGAAGTGTCAAGAACAATCAGTCAGTAGCCAGGTCATAATACCATCTCTCTTAATTAGATTTCGTAACAGAAAATGATAATAGCGATATGAATTCTTAGTACTTGGATGTAAAATTTAGTTATTGTTCTTAAAAGATTTTTGAACAGAGTAGTCCCTTTGAATTTCTGAAAAGATAACCGCATTCACTAAAAGCCTCTGAAGAGTAAAAACTTACTTTGGATCCAACTGAAGTGGCAACTTCCAGGAGCCTAGTATTAAACTCCAAAGGACGGCAGTTACATATACGTCCTTGTAGTCTTAGTTCATCCAAGCATCTCGCAGCACCATCCATGGCCTCCATTTGGGCCAACCTATCGCCCAACGATTGACCAGCTCCCATTGCCACTTCATAATGTCTGTAAGATTTGACAATTGTTTTTAAATATTTTCCAAACACTAATGCTGAATTACTCTATTCGAATCTTAAAAATTCGACCTAAAAATATGGATAGAACTTATTAGTATATTTATGCTGCGAATCAAAATATTGTACCTCAAAGCCTTTCCTATATCACACTTTCGTCTATAAACGTCTCCGGTTATCCGCATTGCGCGCGCGTAGCAGCCCTGGTCTCCTGCCACTGCCGCTAGACGCAATGCCTCCTTTAATGGAATTTAAGCATAAAGTTCTCAAATTTCTAAGAGCTTTCTTAGTATAATTTGTTAGTTTTACTCTACTTAATCTCTCTTTGAGCCAAACATTCGAAGCAAGACTAAGCACATTAAAATAATTTATTAAGAATAACGCATTTCTATATCCCGAATTCTACACTGCTCAATAGCAGTGTAGAATTCGGGATATTTGAAGAAGATTTTTGAAGAGTAATCTAGGCGATCAATACTGTCGATTGAACGAAATTCTTATCGGACCACGGTGTCATGTCCGTCACTGATAACATCGATCCTCATCACTATCAAAGGACACCCACATTGCAGTAGTCGAGTGCGTCTCCCAGGTCGCTCCGCGCGCGCAGAGCCGCCGCCATCTGCAGCAGCGCGGTGCGGTTGTGCCTGGTGTTGAGATCGGCAGCGCGAGGTCCACGCCCAAGGTCGCAGGCCCGCGCCGCGCACGCCACCGCACGCTCCGAATCACGCAGCCGCCGCCATACCTCCGACAAACCCACGTACACCTGCGGAACGGTTTTAGTAAGGGCTTTTACACCAATCCACACCCTCATGTGCCTAAAGTGATTGGAGAGGGACTTTTCGAGAAACAATTATTTGTTTAAAGTAAGTTCTTTATAACTAGTTCTTTACAAAAATTTGGCGATAAAAACCCTAGAGGGTTTTTTTTGTTATCTTTCGTTTATTTATTTAAACACTTATAACCAATTAAAAATATAAATAATAAAAGTTCAGACTTTGGATTCCGTAATAGATTTGAAAATAACATGAAGTCTTTTCTCCACGAAGATTTTCGAAAATGTAGGTTTAAAAAAAATTCAAAATACGCACCTCCAAGGAGAGGGTATTATCGTTCTGAGCCTGCGCTACAGCGAGGGCTTTTTGGAAGCCATCCATGGCCTTGGAAATGGCCCCCAGTTCCAGGCTGACAACAGCCACCGTGAGGTGGACGAACCCAGCGGTCGAGCCACCACCGCAGTCATTATAAAGCGCATGTCGAGCGTATGAAAGTGCCCTTGAAATAGGTTGAAGTTTATTAAATTAATGCAATGATCTTCGGACCCGTTCCGCGCATTAAAAGTTTTACTAATTAACTTTCCATAAAGTTTCACAAATTAACTTACGGGCATGGAGAGTTGTACACAATAACTTTGCCGTATTTTCATAACGAAAAGTAGTTTTCAAACCTCCATTAGCCTGAGTGTTTTTATTTTAATTAGATTTGTTGACCGAATTTTAATTGCATGAAACCAAACTGAATGGAATCACCAGACCAGTAGTTAATAAAGAAATTAAACTTACCTATCAAGTCCTCCTAAAGTTTGGTGAGCTCTTGCGAGGTTGAGATAGGCCTCAGCCCTCATAGGAGCGGAATCCAGCTCCTCGGATATTCCGAGCTGGCGGTTCGCAAACTCCAATGATTCTCTGGAATATGAATGAGAAATTGTTAATTGGTAGCTGACTTCTGAGGCTATTATGCACTATAGAAGATTTAGATATAAATTATACAACAATACGTTATTATTTTAAAAAAAAAATCTCCTCTACAAAGAGTACTAAGAAATCTTTGAATATTTACCTGTATTTCCCAAAGTCCATGTATGCTTGGTACAGATGTCCTAGGAGCGCGAATTTGTCGCTCCTATGTCTAACGCCTCGTAAAGCTGACAACCACACTTTGACGGCTTGGCGTTGTTCGTTCTGACCGTACAGACGAACACCGCGTTCAATCTGTCCAATGTTGTTAATATATATATATATAGCCTATATATCATATAACCTAGTTGGCTAGATGGACAGCCATTCTAAGAGTTGAGCAAAGATTCAATGCATTTTTAATCATACATTGCGAACTTTTGTTTTTCGGTGATTATTCCCTAAGTACATGAACGATCACTGATATTTTTGTTGCTAAACCATCCATAATAATGCTGCTATCAAATTAAAAGGACAATAGATAAGACAACCCTGACGCTTCATCACCTGAACTAGGAGAAGGCGTCAGAGAGATCGTATTGAAGCTAACTGCATGAACTGCATCGCTCAATAAAAACTAGAGTTAGATGCCTGAAAGCTGAAGTCATAGTTATCTTAATACAAGCAAAGGCTTACAAATCTAAATAATTACAAATCATTACAAATTACAATTTACAAATTACAATTGCAAGCATTACAAATCTAAATCTACCCCGATCCCAAAAGCTGAATCGCACAGATGTAACTCTGGAAACTTATTTAGTAAACTATATTTTGTATATAGTACACTACATTTTGGTAACTTACAACAATAACAATAATTTGGTAACTTACAAATTATTATACGGTTTGTCTCACAGGCAACTCGAATTAAATCTTGATCTGAGAATTATTACTAATATATTACGGCCTGACTGTAGTACTCCTAAGGATACTATACCCCTTATAACAGTCAGAGGTTATTTGTTGTTAGATATAAAACTTAGCAATTATCACGGGGGTCAACATTGTATAAGATAATATGAAGTTTAGGTAATTGTTAAAAGTAAAATCTTGATCTGAGAATTATTACTAATATATTACCGCCTGACTGTAGTACTCCTAAGGATACTATACCCCTTATAACAGGAAGAGGTTATTTGTTATTAGATATAAAACTTAGCAATTATCACGGGGGTCAACATTGTATAAGATAATTGGAAGTTTAATTGGTAAAAGTTGTTGATCTAGTATAAAGCCTCTGTTTAATTCTTTCACGATATCATTCGGTGAATTTAGGATGCTAGGAAACATGTCTGTTGATTGATGTTTTATATTATTTTAAATAATCGTATTATTCGTATAAAAGCGTAAATGTTCCGCTGTTTTTAATGAAGTAGTGATATCTGTTTGCTGCACACATGTGGGTCGCGACCCAGATTTTACTCAGTTAAATTGCAGCTTCACCTAAAAAGTTATTTAATTAAGGTTTATAATTTAATTAATAGGTTAAAAATTTCGTTCTTCTAATTAAATGTATCTAATCTTGACATTTATCTCGTGAATATGGTTCTTGCAACCGAAATATCAAAGACTTCAAAGTAACTTAATACTTCGTAAATATAACATAATACTAAAGTTTGTAGATGAAAGTCTTACAAAATCATAAACTTCAATATAAAGCCTCGTGAGACAAATATTAGACCTTGAGTGAGACGACAGACGAAGCTTTTTAGCATTCCATGGATTCACCGTGCGGGTGCCGGGCCCATCGCGTTGCAAGTAGAGTGCAAGCAGTGCCTGGGACTTGCGACCCAGGAGTAGGATTAAGGGGCCCCTTTATTATGCGCAAAAACGCTCACCTTCACTCTCCACACTCCTCTCCCTACCTAGCCAAATTTGGAAAGAACCTTCTAATGCCGCCTTTGAAATACGTCCTAGAAATGAACTGGCGCTTGTTCTAGAAAGGCCAAGGTCTTTAAGTAGGCTATTGAGAGATTTTGCTATTATACCTCTCGCTCCCACTTACACATCGTACAAAATAACTATAAATTTATTCCTGATCAGTTCGTTGGTCAGTTCGCAATACTTATTGAGCTTAAATGTGTGATCTCTTGGGATATTTGTTTTCCAAGGAACAGTAAGCTCCACAAATATCACGCGCCTCAGATGTTTAGAATACAGGAATAAGTCCGGTCTAGATGACGAAACACCAACATCCCCAGGGATTTTGTAATGCTTTTCATACGTGTCCATCATGAAAATCCAATCAGGAGCCGCGTCTGAAATTGAATAAGGCTTCGGAGCCTTCTTTTACGAATTCTACAGATCGTTTAGTGGTTGTTATACCCTTCCGCGCTCTTGCTACTGAAAGACTAACCTTCCGTATCCGCTTCCCCTATAATTTCTAATACCTTATCGTGGCGACGCGAGCATTGCCCTTATTTATATAGAAGTACCCTACACCCTACTAATAAGTGTTTCGCGGTTTCTATTGCCTCCCCACAGATGTTGCAAGACTTTTCGGTGGCTTTCCCCATCTTACTAAATTACTTTGATCTGGGAGAGTCATTTGGAATGCATTAAGATAGAATTTTAATAATGCTGGGGACCAATCAGAAATTAAGGTCATCACTTCAAAGCTCGTGGAATACAAAAATCTCCTATGGTCACCCATTCGTTTTGAATTTCTAGGCTCATCGCGTGGAGTCGGTATCCTACAATAACTTTTGTAAGTATGTTATTATAATTCAAAATAGGATAAGGGGAAGATGATCTAACTCATGGATAAAAAACAAAAATTGTAGTACAAGAATTTTTAAGGATGAACAAAAGTATTAACTTTCAAGGAGTCAATTCTCTATTAAGCAAGAGATGGAGTTACTTTCATTGCTCTCGTAAGAAAAACTTATCACTCGTCCTACTAAAAGCAACTAATACAGCAATAGTGGACTCAGTAGTGATTTTAATAAATTCTATTCAAATTCTAATTCTCTCTTCCAGTAAGAGAGAGACGTTGGCTAAAGCCGGTTGAATGAGTCTGATTTTTTATTGTTTTTATTTACCTTTCTCCTTGCAAGATACTGATCCAACCTTGATCTGCAAATCCGGAAACATTCCAACACGCCACTGGACGGCCTGTGCGCTGGTCCGAAGCGGGAGCCCCACCGGATAGCGCCATTGCGACTACCACCAGGGTATTCCTCTGAGAATGGGAACAGTTCTGGAAAGTTCGACACTAAAAATAGGAATGTATCTAGAAAATATGATTTGTCTTCTACGAATGACAAGTTTTGTATATTTTCGAAGAGAGAATATTCATGACACTTCGTTCAAGGCCATGGCGGTGGTAAAAACGCATTTTTGCTTTGAAGTCAGGCGTATTCTGGAGGTTTCTAAACTTGTCATTTAAGTAGATCATTACTTAATTATGTAAAATGTATAATATTACCTTATTTTATAATATGCCCATATTAGATATCAAAACCTCGATACATAACATTTTTGATAAACTTATTGAGATTAACCTACTCTGCAAAATTACCTACTATGTACTAGTACATCATAGTACTAAAACTCAATTGTTTTTAGAAAAGTCACTTCAACTTGTAAACCAACATCCAACAATGGCTGTAAAATAAAATGCTTCTTTAAAGTGGTAGAGGAGAGGATAATTCAGAGAACTAGCTGATTCTTACCTGTCGGATCTTCAAGATGATGTCTCGATGGATCTGGAGAGCTGAGCAGTCGAGTGGCTGACAGTTGGTGCGCAGGCACCCCGCTAAAACAATGAACTTTCAAAGTACTGTTTGAATAATATTCACTCTATCATACCCTGGAACTTTGTACACCGACACTATTGAAATAACGGAACAATATAAATGATTGGGATTATGAAAGACAGAGATAGAGTGTGTCGGTTTCTTTTTGATTTTGATTTTAATAAGTCCACCTGATGGAGAAAGGTGTTTTTTTGCAAAAAGAGGTTTTCGCATATGGCTCTCTCTCTTATTCACCATTCCCCACAAAGCTATATTACTTTACGCTGGTCTTCAAGAGAGGTTGGTACACCCCAAGCCAGTTTACAAGCTTCAGTCAATTTACCACAATCAGTAGTTTTGTACAGATGTTACAAACGTTCTTTTCTGAAGTCTACTAACGTATACTAGAGGAGTACTTACCCGAGGAAGTCGCGCGACTCGAGGGAGTCCCATGACATGTTCCGCGGGTGTAAGCGGCAGGGTCACCTGGCGGCTGGGTGCATTGCGCTCTCCCGCTCGCACCCCACGAAACTCTCTGTAAAGAGAGGGATAGGTATATATGCGACTTGGCAGCTTAACTGAACCAAAAATTGTTTTCTTTGTGTTCGATATTGGACTAATTAGCACCAAGCACATAAGTAGATATTTAGGGTTATTATTAAGCGACATAAGTTACTACTAAAATTATTTCATAACTATCAAACAAAGAAGATAAAATATAAAATATTCAATCTCACATTATTGTATAAATAAAAACTCTGATAAATAATACATATTTCCAACGTGAAACATATATTTACTGATTCTTCATTTTTTCATAGTTTTTACATAAATTTGTATCTTATCATTATAAAAATTATATAAACATTTTTGTTCAATCTAATTATAGTTTCTCATTTAATAAAATATTTCAAAATCGTTTCAGCATAAACGAAACACGAATTAAATTCAAAGGTAACAATAAAATAAATAGGAAAACTAAAAAAATATATTAAGCAGTTAGAAATAAACAGTCAATTAGAGCAAATATGTCCTTTGAGATAATATAATTATCAATTTACAATCTCACCCGTCTCAAGCAGCGTTAAAACGATACACCTCTTTCATGTTAAAGCTATCCTCCATCATTGTGGATGCTGATAATCTGTGAGCAAACCAAAGATCTCATCTTAATTGTCTCCAAAGCTTTTGAAATCTTCAAAGAAAATACCATTTCTTCCCACAATAATGAAAACGTTAATTAGGTCTGAGGAAAGTAGGCTAACGAGAATCTAGACTCTATTCTAGGTCCTTTGTTATGAATTATTTGAAACGATATTTATAAAACTTAGGACTATACTCTGTATAATTATAATAAAAGATATTACCTTATCAATAATAATGTTATTCATAAAACACTAGTTAATAGAATAATCTATATGACCTAGGTCATCCTCTGCTAGGTAAATGTCATCTAGATCAAAATTAGGTCACTACACCTTCGATTTTAAATTAAGAACTTCGTTAACAATTAAATAAACTTCAATCTTTACTTTATTAATGTAATATTAAAGTAATTAACTCTATGTAATGAATTATAGTTATACATTTAATTACGTTTTTATTTATTAATCCACATTTAATAATCAATATGAGACAATTTTTAAATGTATTTTATATCTATATCAAAAAGAATGGCCGCTATAAAAATAGATGCAATAGGTATAAATAGAAAAATCGTTACTTACTTGGTGCTAAGGTTTTTTTTATAACATTTTGACACACAACAATTGATAATATATTTGGCACTTTGTAAACCGTTATATGTTATGTTAATGTTCGTATTTACTGTTTTTTTTTAGGTTTTATTGTTAATTTTATAGCAAGCCCTTCGTTTTGGTTCACACCCCGCTCATGTGTTGTCGCGAGAAACAAAAAATATATCGAGAGGGTTTTATCATTGAATGTTTTGATACACAATTTCTATTATTTTTATTATTATTATTACACTACATGATGTTATTTTTATATAATTATAGTTTAAAAGATAATTATCATATAACTTTGTTCATTACTTATTTAGATAATCTGAAATATTTATAAACAAAAATGATAATGAAATTGTTAAATAATAAGATTCATAATATTTTATACATACATTTTTGATAAACTAAAAACCAACAACAAAGCTACTCCATACACGTCAATACTCTACTCCAGCATCCCTCCCATCTTATCCCGAGACCCCACTGCGCATGCGCCAGCGGTAAATCGACACTCACAATATGATTCCAACAAGCGACATTGAGACACAGAGTCAATTACAAAAGTATGTCATTGACACAATCATATGACACAGTATCCGACTTCGGAGAGATGGAAGAGGTTTTTCCCTCTTTTTTTACAGCTATTATGTACACTTGAATGTAATAAGTATCTATTTCAATCGATAAAAAGGCATCGTTTTTCCTAGCTCTCAAATATATATTAGAAATAAAATAAATAAAATATGGATTCACAAATATGATTTTTCTTAATGTTAAATATCAAAGGACTTTACTAATCAGATTTATAAAATGGTTATTATAACAAAAAACAATATTTATTAGTTATGACTGCAAAAAAAGCTATTATAAACTGTCAGAAATATTTATTCAGTCCTTAAAATCTAAAACATGATATTTGATGAATTCTATAAGCTACTCAACAACAGATGGCGCCACCAGTCACTGTTATATATTATTAATAAATATGACATGGAAAATGAAATAGTATATAGAAGCGATCCGAAAGAAAAGAAAAGAAATTTCCTAGAATTAGTCATACATACATACAGCTCACGTCATTATCCCACAAGAGGGACAGGCTATGGAGCGCCACTTCTCTTTGTCCTGGCAAAACTATTTCGCCTCTTTCACATCCACAATCATTTCTTTTTTATTCCTGCCACTTCGAACTCCAGCTTTTTTGAGAACATCGCTGATTTGATCAGTGTATGACTATCTGGGACGTCCTCTTAAGGCTCCTCCATCCTCTTTCTTCCGTCTATCCGCTCTACTTACTCAAACTATCGCCTCATTTCTTTCTGTATTTTGGTCACTACATCCACTTTCACGCCACTTTTTCACGAATCACCGTATTTCTCACTCTTTCCCTCAGTTTTGCTTCACTCACGCTCCTCAAAGATCTCTTCTCCACTGCATTCATTCTACTTTCATGCTTTCGTTACCATACGTCAATGTAGGAATCACCATTGTTGATAAACAATGGAGCTTTTTGGCGTAAAATCTTACCGTTAATATTTATTAACGGTAAGATTTAGCAGATTTCTGCTCACTGTCCCAATCACTATTATTCTCTTCCATACTCTCCTCTCAATGTCCTCATCAAATTTTACATCTCTTGTAAAAATATTCAAATTCTCTGTTAATAAAGTTACTACTCTTGTAGTTATTATTTGATTCTGTGTAACAGTATACAAGAGAGTATACAAGCAATTATATTTGACCACTCTGGCTCTATTAATTGGCCACCTCTTGCAGGCAGCCTCTCTACATCAATCCAAACAAAATTTGTACGACAGTACGACTTTAAAAAAAAAATACTACTAAATTTAAGGTTTTCCCATACAAAATTTATTAGTTGCCCCTGAACTGACATTAACTCTAAGGTATCGCGCCCGGGCGTTGCCCTTTTAAGTACTTTTTACAAAATACAGAGTAATAAGTACAAGAGGAAGCATTTTTTTTTGTTTCCGTTGTTTTGTGTTGTTTATCAAGATTTGTAAAAAGACGTAGAACAAATGTTGTTGGGATTGATGTAGAAAGGCTGTCTGCAAGAAGTGGCCAACTATTTACAAATAACCCTAGATATATATATTTATACATATAACGATAATGAATAGGGTAGGTAGGTACATAGATATAAAATATACAAACTTAAACATTTAAAATATCGCTGTCGTAAAAAGTTTAAATTTATAATAGATCGATCCTGATACCTCCTTTCAACGTAAAATCAAGGAAAAATATCACCAGCATCAATTTCAATCCAAACACTAATAAATTGGCATGTCTCAGCTAGACAGTTTATTAATAGCGTACATATTTTGTAAATCTTAACACCCTCTGAATTCAGTTCGCTGCGTGACGCGGCGGGAAGCGCTTGAATTAAAAAAAATACTGTCATACTGACAATGACTTACAGTGCCGCCTATGACTATAGTTTTGAATTTCAAAAGGAAAGTGATAACAGTGAGTGTTGTGATGTTAAAGAAGAGAAGGAAGAACATATCCAGCATGTGCTAGGTCCCAGCAGGCGGTGCTTGGCCTGGGCCTGCAAAGCCTGTAAGCGAAAAACAGCAGCTGTTGATAGACGAAAGGCAGCGACGCTGCGAGAGCGACGGAGATTAAGAAAAGTAGGTACTTAATATTTACATTTGATAAATTACATTATGTTATTTAATAACGGTTTTTTTTAAACTTAAGAACATATTTAAGAATATTAGCTAGAGATTTACCTACCATAAACTCATCTATGATAATAATAAAATAGAAACGAAACAAAATCTGAAAATGTGATGCGCCGAATATTCGGTAAGTATTCAGTTTTCGGCGTATTCGGAAACTTTTTCGCTTTTTGTATTCGGCCGAATTATTCGGTTTTGGTCACGAATATATTCGGTTTGAGTTGTTCAATTTTCTTGGTTACACGATACGGTAAAGAACTAACAGACAAGAAAACATGTAGCAATTAAGCTTTAAATCAACATTTATTTCGAAACATATCAAGTCAACATATTTATTTTATTATACCTATACTACAATTAGTATTTAGTATGTTCAATATTTATTTTGAACCTTAAATCAGCATTTATTTTTAAACCTCAAAACAATATTTTTAAACCACAAATCAACATCTATACATCTAGCCAGCAGCAACACGTATGACGTAACGTACATGTTAGAACCTGTTTATGACAAACAAACAATGAAATGGTAAACCTTATAATTTAGTCAAATATTCGGTTCGGTAAAGGTTAAACCGAATAGTATTTGGTATTCGATTATCGGTTGAAACCGCTATTCGGCGCATCACTAATGATAATGTAAGGAGATACTCGTAACACTGTACTTAAAAGCAGACCTGGGTATTTTTCTTCTGTAAGTTTCAGTAAACTTTTTAATGTGTAGTGTAAATAAATAAACATATACTTATTTATTTTTGTATTTATTACGAATGAATCAGAATTGTATTTAGTTTCTTGTTCCATATAATTATTATCCATCAAAATGTTAACCGACGGAGTGTGTATCATAAAAAAACATTTACAACGAGTTCTCAACTCGATAACAAAGTCGTAATAACGTAAAACATCTTGTCAGTTATGTTAACCAAGAAAACATTAAAATATATGAACCATTAAATCGAACTAATACAAATTTATCGTCCTATTGATTAATGCGAAGTTAAAATCAACTTCAGGCGACCTCTTACTCAGTCCATATTACCTTGGTTGGTTGATATATGCACCCATAACTCGAGAAACGGGTTGTAGTTTGGATATTTAGTAGTAAAAATGGGATCAGGATCGAATATTAATTTCGGTAATTTTCTTTGTACATGAATGATTAAACAGACAGTCAAGTCAGTCAAGACAGTCAAACAAATATTCATTCATTCACAAAGTAAATGTTAGTTAAATTGAATCTTGATCATATTAATACTCTTATCAAAATTATAAGAGAACACTTTTAATGTGAAAAAAATATACATTGTAATTTGTATTGATAACTTTCGAAAATATATAAATATTAAAAAAGTGTTTATTATAGTTTAAATTTAATATATCTTTAAATATCACGTATAATAATCATATAATGATGTGGTTTGATATAAATGGTTGTAAATATCATAATAATTATCGTTTCATTAGAAGTTATTTTTCGCGCGTTAAAAACTGTCAAGTTGTATACAGCCGTAACTACAAATTGTTTTAGCAAATAAAAAATAATGCATTTGTCCTAAAGTCTAAATAATAACAATCCCTATAAATATATAAATGCGAAAGTAACTCTGTCTGTCTGTCTGTTACGCTTTCACGCCTAAACCACTGAACCGATTTTGATGACATTCGGTATGAAGATAGAACTGAACTTGGGAAAGGACATAGGATACTTTTTATCGCAAAAAAAAGGGTAAAAGGGGTTGAAATAGGGGATGAAAGCTTGTATGATAATTCGTTATTGTCAAATATAAAATCATATAAGATTGTTCAATGGTCGCGCGATATAATCAAATTTTACGCGGGAGAAGCCGTGGGAAAAAAGCTAGTAATAATATAATGAAAACTGTTAAATGATTTAGTAAACTCCGTGGACGAGTCATCTATCATCTCATCATCTCAACTGGACTATCGGAAACTAAAAACAAAATGTTAATAAAATAAGTTCGAAATGATCAGATTTACGTTATTATTAAAATAGAAAGTTTCTTTGTTATATGTTTTAGGTAGAAATCACCGTGGATAAGATCTAAGCCGGCTGCACATTGTTTAAGAGGACAATTTCTTGTAGTATTAAATATTTTCTCGTAAATTCTTTTATACACTAATTGAAATGTGTACCAAAATAAAATTGGTGATGCGAATAAAGTTATTATTAAAAATGTCACAAAAATAATCCTCTTTGAATCAGAATGGTACCCATTGAACTCAAAAATATCAGGAGAAAAATATCTAACTTCTGAATTAGCGAAATAAAAAATAAATAAACCTAAACATCGATGATTTTTTTTTTCATTAATATTTATGAACATTTGACAGTGCTACGACACATATCATTTCAGGTAATTTTCAGTGTATGTGTATTATTTTCAGCGGTAATTCTCAATGTACTTTCTCAAGCAGCTTAGTAAACGTTCAAGTTTAATAAAGTTACAAAAGTAACTAAGAAACGTTTATCTGCTAAAAGTAATTAAATGTTTTCGAATATTTAGAGGCTGATGTACCGTGAGTAGGAAATTTTCGCTACCAGGCTACTCCAAGATATATACAATATAATACTAATATATTTATGTTATTAGGCTTTACAAAATAATATGATAGACATGCTGAGTTTCTGTCTGCAGCTGTTATCAACAGAATGTTATCAGACAACACACTGTAATAATTAATTAATAACAGTGTGTTACAAGATTTTACTAATCACTTAATTTTACTAAAAATCTTGAGATATTATTGTTGTCGCTATAAATTCGACTTGGACTTTAATTAATACGTATTATAATATAAATTAAAAAAAAAAAGTTTATATAATATAATGTATGTTAATGTGATTTGTTTGTTTTTTTATACGCTTGCACGCTTGAACTATTTAACCATCATGCAATTTTACGTACATATTGTCTGGGGTACAGAACATATGTAGAAAATGAATATCATATGATTTGTTACCGAAAAAAAGTAATCTAATCCCGAGAGATACAAAAATTTTACACATCCAGTGAAACAAAATTAATATTTTTTACGCATGTAAGAGCCGTATGGTAAAAGCTAATAAACTATTAAATGTTGACAGGTAGGTAGGTTACATTATTTTATAGAGATAGTGAGTGACATGTAACAGGTCCTTAAATTTAAGCTATAGAACCTTTTTAGTCTTTGAATTTTTGTCCGTTTATCTGAGTAGACTGTTGGCAACAACTAGTTAACTTATAAATACGGATAAAAACAGTTGACATCTAACTATAATTGGACGATTCACTTCGTCTGATGAGAAATAGTTAAACTTTAACTATAGATCTATCTATTGACTTCTATTGACTTATTTTTCAAATTGTAACGATTTATTTAGTAGTCTAGACAACCTCCTAAGCAGTAAGTAAGCTTGGCTTGGCTGGTTAAGTCTCACCAATAACGGTCCAGCCGTTTCAATGTGTATCCTGAACATAAGACAGATTTTACTTTAATTTGGTTTTCCGAGCATTGAAATATCTAAACTTAAATTAAAGAAAAACACGTAGATAGTACAATATCGTAGATACGATACGATAAATAGGTAGGACGTAATATCGTAGATACGATACGTAGATACGATACGTAGATACCTATATATAATAGGTGCATTAACACCCACAGATCACAGTTAGTTCTTTTTAAAGAAACAGAAAAAAATATTGTTTTAAAACATTGCTTTTTTTTGTAAATATAAATAACAATAAATAAAGAACATAAGAAGATAATAGCGTCAATAAACAAATAAAATGAGAAGTCGTATGTTGTCACAGACACGATCCTGAATGAAAGACCCATTGAAGAGAAGAAGGAAACATTTAAAATAAAAACATTTCACAGCGGAACTCTAACTCCGGTGCTAATGGCAAAACCACATTAGCCATCACAAGTCACTTAAATCGTCTTAATGTTCCGTACTCAAGGGAGACAACGATTTGTATATAAATATACTTTAGACACGTTTAAGTTAATTTTATACGTGGCGAGATTTGGATTATACTAGCTCATGATTGCAACTCAGTCTACAGAAGAGATTTGTCGGAAATAAAGCAATGTTATAAAAAATATAAAACTGGTAGAAATGTAGAGTGAAGGTATAGACCTGCATCACTCTACTCTTTTTTTTTTTTTTACTAACACAGATCCAAAGTTTAGATCCAGTGAGAAGAACCGATAAGAAACTCCGTGGATACTGGAAATTCTTTAACTATATTAATTTACAAAATTCTATTTTTAAATATTGACTTGATTGATTGATAAATGATATGTGAACCATCAACAAAATAGAGCTCAAGTAAAGCATGATACCAACATAAACACAAATTAAAATAATTATCTATAGTTCTCCTTAGTCTATGATGTTTTCATATTTACAAAGAGATTTTAATGTATCATAATGAAATATATGTATTTTCTTACCCACCACGCTACTCCAGCGCGGTTATGCGGTATAACATATAAAGTAACTAAATAATTTATTTCTAAATTTCAAATTTCAACAGAATATAATAATTTATTATTACAATAATTATAGCTACTTGTAAATATAGATAATTTAATGTAAAAAAAACTGCTTCAAAACCATAGTTATTGTAAATAGAGTAGGGGACCTATAGACAAGCCTATAAGTAAGAGTGTCTAACAAATAATAAAATAGGGAAGGTGAGAGACCTATATTTATCTCTGTCTAATGACACATATAAGGAAAAGAAACAGATAGGTAAACTTATTTTCTTTCTCTTTTTTTAAGGACATATTTTAAGCTGAAATCCCAGTCTACGCATAATAAGTCTATGATTAATTCACTAAAAGTTTGCTTTCGTGAATGAAATACATACCTACACCAAAACACTGAGTAAAAAAACTAAAAAAATCATTACCAAAACCTTTCAACGCGTCTCTCCTAATAGTTTTTTAAACGTCAAAGTGACAGTAATATGACAGTTCAATTTAAACTATACTTTTACACAGAATATACTCCTAATAGATATTCCTAGTAGTTATTTTTTGTTTGTTTATTTTTAAATATTTTTTCTTATTATTGATTAAAAGGAACAGTATATGGCTGATTATTTGATGGATATAATATTATTAATATGAAAAAAAATGTTCAGATTGTCTGTCACTTTCAAGGGATAACTGAAAATTAATAACTTCTAACAACTATAATAACAGATAATAGCAGTGGGAGAAAAGATTTCAAGAAAGAGTCATATGGGACTTTTAATACTTTTATGTTTTTCCGTAATTCATACCAACACTTAAACCTTCACCTGTACCTATAATATTATTTACCTGTATAATATTTATTTTTAAATCTGGTAATACATTTGGATGTAAATATCTCTTCGAGTCGTAATCTTTTTATACATTTAGTTGTCTTGATATCAGATTAAATAATTATTTTATTTGTTATAATTTGCATTCTCAAATTTTGCTGTCTGTAATTATGAAAAGAATAGGATTAAGAAAAATATATAATACGAAATAATGGGGTTAAGAAAAATATGAAACCTGTAATTATGAAAAGAATAGGGTTAAGAAAATTATCTCATCAAACACAGTGTCGGTTGTGGTTAAAATATGTTAATTAGTATTAAAACTGTACTAAAATTTATTATTGAGAATCAACAGAACCGCTTAAGAAACTTAACTTTATAATTCACTCTGATATCAAAATAACCCTGTAACATCCATGTCACATTTCAGTGTATAAATAAACTGTCTGTGCATCACGTATCCCGGATTACGGGATTACGAAATGCCGGGATTCGGGATCGGTCATGTTTAAAGGATTATTATAAGAAGAGTTTAAATTGGTAAATTATCTTTGGGAATGAAATAGTTAATATTTTGAAGGGTTAATCTTATAGCCTATAGACTGGTTAATTTAAAACATAAATTATCCAAAACTAAAATATAATTCATAGTGTTAAGTAAATATATAAATATATATGTCCCGTTTAAACAAACAGATATACTTTTCAGCTTTATACTATTTGTAATTAGAGTGCGTTCATTATTTATTTAAATATCATATAAGGAAATATCGCCCAATATAATACCTAACTTAATTTTAATAAGCTTTATTAATTTTTTTTTGGTTTGTACTGTTATTTTTATTTATTACAGGTACTTCCGATTGTTCCGCGCTGTACAAGTAGATATTTACTTTTTTAATTTTGCACTTGCTTGAACGTTATTTCAAAATGTTGTCTATTAACGTTCTTAGAGCAAAAAAAGACATTATCAGACCCCCCGTTGGTCGAGTGGTTAGCGCAGACGCCTAACGTGTCACGGCGGAACGAGGCTCGGGTTCGATTCCCGGCAGAGACCGGCATTTATGTGATGAGCATAGATGTCTCTGTTTCTGGGTTTGGTCGTTAATTAAATATATTCTCAGTATTTATATGTGTATTTCTATGTATTTGTATCGATGTCTAAGACCCTTAACACAAGCAAATAATTTGCTTACTTAGGGGTTAGATCAATGTGTGTAATTTGTCCCGATATTATTATTATTATTATTTTTATATATGGCTACTAATATTTTTAATGTTATAAGTAAGAATGAAGTTTGTAAAAGATATCAGTATGATTCGTTTTTGAACAAAGTTCAAGGTTTATCATATTATTATTGTTACTGTGAGCATTTTTGTACCTAAGAGGGAAGGTGGGGACAGTTGAATTTTTTTTTGTATTTATTTTTATTGTTATATAGTTGTTAAGGGTTCTGCTGAAGGAAGACGAGAAGTCTGGCTAACTTCTAAACTCATAAAAAGCTAATGAAAATTTATATAAATATAGAATGAAAATTAAACCGATACGGGCAGGGATGCAAACCCGCTACAGTACAGTATCTCAATTAGTAGAGTGATGGGACGGTTTCCCAGAGGTCGCGGGTTCGACCCCCTGCCCGTATTGGTTATTATCTATATACATGTTTAAAGATATTGTCAAAGCCAATGAAAAACTAAAAGCGGGATCTTCATTAAGATTGGTATCAGAAAACAATGAACTGTTCCCTGTAGTGGTATTTACGTTGTTGAGATGCGGATGCTGGCGATAATAATCAAGAAATGGGAAATACAAGATAAGGAACAAGATATCTAAATACGAAAAAATTCAACCACCATCACAATTTTAACCCTTGAAACACCAAAGGGATTAGAAGAGCTTTCTGTTTTTGTACAACAACTATCTGCAGATATGTTACAGTGTTAACAAGTCTCATACAAAGAATAGGAGAATATTATTGCAGATCCTAAACTCTTGGATAACACTACCCGGGAATCAAGAGAGTGGAAGTAAATCAAATCCCAAATCACCCAAATCCTCTATAAGTTTTAAATCCACAAGTTGACAAATCAAACGGAGAATATCGCTACTTCGAATAGGTACTTAGATCTGTACCAAAATTTCCTTAAAGGGGAATTAACAAACAGGGGTGGAGAAAAAAATAATCTACACAACCGATCTGAAAAAGAAGATAGAAGAAGACAACATGAATACAGATTTATGAACAAAAAACAATGTGTCGGTAGTCCGAAACTAGTAGGCTCTTTGAATGTACTAGCCTTATTCGGTTTTTATATACATTTTCCCTATTAAAATTAGTATTGTTCACTATTTTATAGATTTCAATTTTGTTTTTGCAGAAACCTATTTTTTTCTTAAATAAAAGTAGACTTAGTTATTTCTTTGGTCTAGCTGTTTCAGAGAGTTGCCGAGGCAAACAGACTGAAATAAAAAAAAAACATGTTTTTTTTTATGTAAGTATAATACGGTTAAATTTGTAATCACAAATTGATACTATTTTTTTATGTACGTTCAAATTTGATTCTTAAAAGTAAAATAATTCAATGAATTAAAATTTTTTACTGTTTAACAAATAATAGTAACTCTTTTATGGATCTGCCTTCACGTTTGCGTTTGAATGATATTTAATTAAACTTGATTATGTGTTCCTAGGTTACATCCTCAGAATAATAACTAAAGCATAGAAAGAGCTTCATGTTTTTAAAGTGTACACTGCCGTAGACAACAGATTTTTTCCAGTGATGTGACATTGCGTAAAGTTATACGCGATATCGATAGTGATCCTTATCTCTATGGCAGTATCTACCGTTTTTAAAAGGCTGGTTAGGTGCTTTGGATTCCTTGCTAGAACGAGACACATCGAAAAGTGCTATCACCTCGAGAATTGTATCAAGAGTTTTAGCTGTATTTCGTTCTAGAAAATGACTTTAGATAGTATTTAAAAATAATGAATACGAAAGATAAAATAAAATACGAAATCAAAACTAATTATTGAAAGTAAATTTAAAAAATATGGGTAGGTTAATATATATATATTTTTTAATTCGCCACTTCGAGAACCTCTTATAAAATAAATTACAATAACACTTCAGCCATATTTTTCTAAACTACAAATAAAACAATCGATATAATTAAAATATTAAGGACTAAAATATTTCCATTCCCAATTTTTTCTGTGCATTCGTGTCGATCCATATCTGTCGTCAGTTAATGTCCGTGGGAAATCTATAATAATAATCCTTGGATTTATCACATAGATGTTGCAAAAATTATTAGGATTTAATTATCGATAACTGTGCTTTTTACAACACTATTTAAAAAATATATAGAAAACTTTAAAATGCTAAAATATCATAATAAATATTGCATATAGCAGTCTTATAATTGGGTCATAGGACAATTTTCTCTTTATAATTTGCAAACCAGTTAAAAAAACACAAATAGTTAGTATTTTAACGAAGAAAAACGAAAAAATACTATGTAAGATCACTTACCGGTATTAGGTTACGTTTTGAACTCAGTTTTCAATGGAAGAAGAATGAATGGAATGAGAAGAATGGGATTTACATCCCCTTATAATGTAGTAGTTTATATTTTCTCTCAATGAAACTGAGAAAATATGTAAATAACTATATGAATTCGTAAATAAAACTAAACAAGATCACACCACTGACAGCCGACATCAAACACAACCAAAATGTGTAAACGTTGTCCATACCCAATAAGTCAAGTATGAATTATACTTTCTAATTTACCATCATAATGGTGACCAAATGGTAACCAATTGACATTTATAAGTGTACATTTTGGTGTTCTGTCAACGTTAGATTTGCTTCTCTCATCATTATGTTTACACAGTATGCAAATAGAAGACAACTGTTACGCACAATTAAGTTTCAAATTTAGGCTACTTCTATGCTTAAGTTATTGTTCTGAGGTTACATGAGTTACATCAGAACTGTGCAAGTGTTCTGTGTGTAATTGTAGATGTGTGTGTACTGAATACACACACATCTACAATTACACACAGAACACTACAGACCTTCAGCTGTTTCAATGTACTTGAATTATTTATTAATTTATATTACTAATATAGAAAATCGATTGTTATTATATAGGTACTAATGGCCGAAATTCAACGATAATTTATTTTTTAATATAATTTTATCCAATTTAATATTAAATTCATTTAGTTTTTAATAATTATTAGGTTTTGGAACGACACCTCTATTTGTTATTATTATATTATTAGATTTATTACGTCCGGTGACAATCAATTTTAGGCGATATTTTGATATAACATATAATTATCTATTTTCAGTGATAAGGGCGCTTTTTGTGTCACCATGATTTATTTTATTTTAATTTTGTTACCATTATTTTATATTTTCTGTTTGTGTATGTGCAATAAAGAATATTTATTATTATTATTATTAGCTTTATGTACCTGATCTCCAAATATAGAAGTTACTTTACCTGTGACATTTCATAGTATTCGCATATATTTTTAAAAGGTACTAAGGTTTTATTATATAATGATTTTGCTTCAGTTATCCAAGTATCACTTACTGTTTCGTTTTACTTTACAACTTATTCCCTAAACAACATTTGTAAGTAAAAAGCATTGTGTGTATGAAATTGGCGGTTTTTTTTATACCTACGTGACACTTCAGTAATCAGTACTGAAACTTATTAAATAAAAACATTAATAGAAACAAATCACCACAGGCAAATAATCCGTTTTGTCTAGTATTCCTGTAAAAACTGTAAACTAGTCGGCTGTCATAGTTAAGTAGTAAGATATAGTAGTTAAGTAAAATATAGGTAGTTTTTCTTTAATTGCTTAACTCTAACTAGTTCCATGTAACTTATACCTACCGATAAATATTTGCAATATCTATACATACTAAAAAAGTTTATATTAACAAGAAGTTTTATACTAAGAAAGTTTTGAAGGAAAATAATAAAATGTTGTAAAAATCTTCCTCACTCAAAAGTTATATAGTACATGTGATATAGTACATGTGATATTCGCAAAACTTTCTGAGTGGGCTATTATAAAATAACAACAAATAACTACACTCCAAGTTTGTACATTAAATATTATTCGTAAAAAGTTATTATTATTATTAGATAGTATTTAGGAGTCTGTCATGTATGACAGTTATTGAGATATTTGAGTGTCTGTTTGATCTTCCACTAGTGGTTATAGTGAGGTCAATGACATTTATTGTAGTACTTATACATACATATATTTATATATATATATATATATATATATATATATATATATATATATATATATATATACAGTACTGTCGACAATAAATGTCTTTTTACTTCGGAAAATTCTCTGATTTACAAGGCAGCTACGAAAATTATTAAAATAATACCTACAGTAATCTTAAGTGTAAAAAATAACATTGTTATTCGATAAATACATGCCTTAGTAACGTCAATTCATTTAAATGATTTAATTTTTTGTTACCCCTGTCAGAGTTTTGCAGTTTAAGTAATTGAATGCAGCGCCACAGGTTGGTTGGGTTCATCTGAGCCCAGCTGGTACCCCCTTCATTTATTTTTTACCTTAAGATACCTTAGATTTTTATAGTTCTTACCTTACGTGTTGTTTTTAAGAACTAAAATAATATTATCAATAATCTGTAACAAAAACCAAAAAGCACTTTATGCTTTTTGTGTTAATCCTCATTTATACTTTTCAGGCATAGCATTATTTAAATAATTGAACTAATTACCAATTATTTTATAAATAAAAGTTTGTTGGAAAACAGGACTCGCACTTGCGACCTAAGACACATCGTTCCCGTCGCTCTGTTAACTGCGCTAACGGGTCTAGACTATTGAGTCCATTTAAAAAATCCTAACCTGATTGAAAATATCAAAAATATACAAAAACGTCGATTGTGACATCTCTTTGATGTTATTCTATACTACAAAGTTACAAATATACTTAAGGTATTTGACAATTATATATTCATATAAATAAATAATGCGTATGACATATTTTATTTTACCATAAATCTCAAAACAGATAAAAAAAGAAGTTGCACAATAATCTTAAACTTCTTTGATATATCATTAACAAGGATCCAGTAACCCTTTTATTGTAAAAGTATAAAAAATCATAGATCTTAGAGACCCTTTCAATAAATAACTCCACTTCGCGACTCATACACTTTGACAGATTTATTCGAAGCAATCATAATATTTAAAGACACTTACAAAACGGTACAACAGAAATAAAAATAAATCGTCGCTGTGAGAGTGTAATAAATTTATTTTTATGTGATATTAAGATGTCGTATATTTTTGTGTTTATTGGGGGGCTATTTTTGATTAGGGATGTCACTAGACTGTAGGTTTTCCGGAATGATAACATCTATTCAAACAAGATAATAACATAAGCTACCAGAGATAACAGCCCTACATGACCAGCCCATTTCTCGTAATTAAATTATAAAAATCTAATATCTATAGTTTCGGTTTCTATTATTAAATGTTGAAATTAATAATCGATCGTCAATCCCAAATTGCAATCATTCAACAATCCATTCACAGGTTAGTTATTTGTGCTGACTCACTGTTAATGTGATGTAATTTGAATTTTAAAGATGCAAGAATATTAAATTAAAAATCTAAATTTTAATTGGAAATTTTTTATATTTTTTTTTCATTGTCAAATCTACAACCAGCTCAGAAAGTATTTGACACAGACGTAAAAAAAAACTGATGATAGAAACAAAGAGGTCTTATCTATACTAATATTATAAAGCTGAAGAGTTTGTTTGTTTGAACGCACTAATCTCTGGAACTACTGGCCCGAATTGAAAAATTCTTTTCATGTTGAATAGTCCGTTTATTGAGGAAGGCTATAGGGTATATGTCATCTCGCTGTGACTTATAGAAGTCAAGCAGCAATAAAAATGCTGCAAAACCGGGAAAAGATTTCTTTTTTGAGAGCTTTCCTCGCGTGAGGAAACACTAAAAACCGCGCGGACGGAGTCGCGGGCGACCCCTAGTATTATATAATTTTTAAAACCATCTTAAAACCTAAATTACGTAAATACATTTTAATATAGGTACATATATGTATTATACCGTGCACCGTAGGCGCGAAGAGGTCTCTCTTCATAACCATCATCATCATCAAATATTCGAAGATATCGAAGTATTCGTAAGCACACAAACATTCTTTAGTTAATTTATAAAATTTTGTTAAATGATAATACTTGAACATAATGTCCCAACATTGTGGAAAAAGTTTATACATTTATAAGATTTACTAATGATAAACTCTAAAGAAGTATTGATAAGATCTAAACGGAAATATTATGAATATAACAGACTCGTTCGAAACTATTTTTTTTTAATGGAGTTACATATAATTGGAATCGTTAGAAATATATATTTTTTATTTCAAATATATAATTAAATTTCACTAAAAATGTCGCATAGACCGAATAGCCTAGAACTTGTAATTAGGAGAATTATTTAACAATTACTTAATAATCAATTTTTGATAAAGTTTCGAAAATCTACAAAAATAAAACCAGTATTAGATTTCTAATAACACTATATCTAGATTGCTCCTCTATTGAGATTCTAGATATGTATCTAGAAAGTCGGCATATTTCTATATATTTCCGGCACTAATAAAACATCTAAGAGTATTGGACAATATAATTTTACAATTCGGACAGCCATGAAGCAATTAGATGAATGTATAAAAATAAATAAAATATTTTATTCTCCATAAAATAACATCAGTCGGTTTATTTTCATATAAAATCTGTCATTTTATTAGCGTCTTAATATTTTTCATTTGATGTCCTGTATTCGTGTCGCGTAAATGAGCCAGAACTAATAAGATGGATCTAATTTTGTAAAAGATATGAAATAGTCAAATTGTTTGTTTTTCCGGTTGGTTCTTTTTATCTTTTCTTATTTACATCTTATTATCAAGAGGATAATGGATGTTGTAGATTGAGCGATTTCTATGAGGGAAAGAGAGATAGGAAAAAAACAGGAATCCCTTCTCACTCTCAGCATGGTTTAGTTGTCAAAATTTCTTTAATCTGGTCTTCTCTGAGAAGGTGGTACTGTACCTGGTCGAGCCAGCCTGTCATAAATCAATCCACAGTCCAATGCCTACACTTATAATATTTACTTATTTATGTACCAACGTAAAACCTAACTTAAAACATAAACTAAACATATGCTTAACGATTAATTGAATCCATACTAAAAGTTGAACGAAAAATTCTTAAAACCGGGGTTTTAAAGCCAAATAAATGTTTTTTACTATTTGTCTGTGTTTTTTAAAAAACAATGAACGATTTGGAAGACTGAGTATATTTTATATTTTGAGATAAGTTACTTCCGTAGTTCCATGAGGAATGAAAAATAGGCAGATTCTTATAGATTTTTTTAAATAATGTATAACAAAATCTCCATTAATCTTTAAGACATTTAAATACAAAGATAGAAAAAGAAATATATAAAAGAAGAAAAGTGACAGAAAATGTAAACATGGTCAATTAGGAATAGTAAAAGGGAAATAAGCACACTGAAGATAAATTATATTTTATTATGTGCTATAGTGTGTGTGCGACGCACTCACAAAGGATAAACATACAGACACACAAATAAAAAAAAATATTTTGTCCTTTACAATTATATAAATGTACTGCCAGAACATACCGGTTTATAATAAGTTTTTTATATATTATGACACATAATTAAATTTATAATAACTATATAAATATATCAACAGGTAAACGCAGCATTCGAAGAGTTAAGAATACGTGCTAGAGCCGGCAGCGGCAGACTACCGAAACTGGAGATACTTCGAGCAGCAATACAGCATATCGAGCGGCTGCAAGCGGCTTTAAGAGCTGCAGCTGCTGTATGTAACAATTTTATTTTATCATTTGAAGTTAGTTTCACACTTGACTCTTGCTTAGATTATTTAAAAAAAAATAGTTTTTATTATTTTAATTACTTAGTTACAATTACTCAACAATTCTCACTAATTACCTACTCAGTAATTTTTTTCTTTATCAAGAATTGGAACATGATAGATTATAAATTTCGGTCGTCACATAATAAAATTAAAAAAAAAACCCGATACAAAAATACCTCTTAAAAGGAATAAAAATAATTATTGAAGTTGTACGTACGTTGATGATGGTGTCTATTTTACGCAGTTACGAGGGCTTAGACTATACGATTCGATATCGTAATTTCTTTATTTGCCTTGGTAACTTCAAGTAAGTTTCTTTTAATTTTAATTTCTACCTTTATTAAGCGGTCCCCCGACGCAACGACTTCAATAAGTACATAATAATATTATTTTTATTCTTTTTAGAGGTCTTTTTGTGTCGGGGGTTTTTCTAAATTTTTAATTATATTTTTCTGCTTTTTAAAGTTATGTTACTAGTTTCATTATTGTACTAAATGAACCTACGGACATACGAATTTTCACTTGCTTAAGTATTTCTATCAATATTGCCTAAGAACTTTTCGCCCGCACCAATAAAACCTCAATATCTGAGAGATGAATATTTCTATTTTGACCAAACATAGCTAAGAACCATCTCGACGAACCGGGCTTTCCATTAAAAAAAACCGAAATCAAATCCGCCCACGCGTTTGGCTGCTACATTGCCACAGACAGACACACAGATACACAGATCGACAGGTCAAACTTATAACACCCCTCTTTTTGAGTCAGGGGTTAAAAATAGATACATTATTTATTTCGTTGCATAAAATATAGCAGAACAAGACACGGCTTATAAATAAACAAAAACATCCAAGACTACTCAAAGACAGTAGAAATTCAAACTTGTACTAATTAAAATAATTCAAGATGATAGTCGTCGGATTCTCTGTATTCTATTTCAATCTCGCACGTGTACCAATAAATAATCCAAGACACATATTAATCGCAATTTAACTTCGCGACAAGCTGTTTTCCGTACTTAGATGCACTCTATAAATACTGTTCTGTTATTTATTTATATTATTTGATGATTAATACATTTATTGTAAGATTTTATTGGAATAAATCTTCTATATTGTTATTATTATTATATTTAAGCTGTATTCACGAGTTCATAAATAAGAAACCGGAGATGGATTCGAAGCTAGTCTAGCAATTAACTATTTTACGTGAATACAGTCGGGTGTTAAAAAGTAAAACTGTTTAATAGAATTCCCTTACTGCAAAGAATCACCCTTTATTGGCACTAAACTTTACTCACAAACACACTAAACTGTTTACTATTTAAACTCTTTACTATCACTGTTACACTTTGTTATACTAGTTCTGTTACACAACTTAGTCTCTCAATCACACACTACCTTCTCTTAGCTGGGAGACGATTTATGTATTCTCTACTCTTAATCAAATCAGTATCCAATATTACATTATTAATCATTTACTCAATTAAAAAAATATTAGTTTCTATACAAACATCACATTAGTTTTAGTCAAATCAACAACTGATATCTTTATTTTTTTATCCAAACCTATCCTCATATTATATATAACATGTTTATCTATACAGATAACTTTGCTTTTTGCTTCTTCTTTTATCTGCTAATTTCTCATGATATAGAGTCGAAACAACACGTAAGTCTCTTTCACTTCTATCATACGTCATCTCAGTGCTGACTCCTTTTATTTTAATATAATTTCATACACTCCATCCATCCATACCTTCAGCCTTCAAAAGAAGTCTTTTTTTACCATCCAAGTATAACTACATAAATTAAATTGAGGTTTCCGTTTATGAGTATAAAAGAAAGACGCTTTCTAATAATTACATTTCACGATACAAAATCAAAAAACATAGATATTTTCAATGTGTTGTATTGAACCAATTTTAGATAACTTTTATTATCTATTTCCGTACTTTAAAGTTATAAATAAATAATTATTGATGTGCATGAAGTAGACGGTAAAGTATCTACTTAATAAAATATGTAATACTCTAATCCAATTAAATCGCATGGAAATCTTAAACTTAACTTATATTTGTGATATTTTTAAACTTTTATCCTCATCTAAACTAAATATGATTAGATTAGATGCGGATAAAGCGCGCTGATCTCTAAAATTACCAACCTGGGCGCTTACCGCTACCTCTTAAAGCCATATTACAATAATCTTACTTTCGATTTTCGAACTACATACTAAAATGAATACAACTTTAATAATGTTTCGATCGGAAGTTTTAGTGACGACATCCTAAATCATTCTTTTAACATATAAAAAAAATACAAAATAATAGAAAAGCATTCGTTCATTTACCTCAATAAGCAGGAATAAAACAATATTGTTTTATAAAGTTCATGGTACGAATCAAAGATATATTATAGTATCTAATACTAGCTGTTGCCTCCACGTGTTTATGGACCAACAATGTTTTATCTTTTTTAGTGTTATCTTTTTATTTTTTTAAATTTCCCACAAAAAAAAATATTATGTTACTTCTAATATCTCCAAAAGTTTACAAAGTTTACAAAGTTTCATAATGATCGGTTGAGTAGTTTTCGCGTAACAAACAAACTTACATTCGCATTTATAATATTAGTAGGATTGCAACTAAACGTCAAAACTATGATAGTTTTTAAAAGCTCACGGTAGCCCTGCTGATTCTAACAAACATTGAATCATTGAAACAAATGTCCGGTGTGAGAATCGAACCCACAACCTAACCTAGCGAATAGATGATTTAGGTATCAGTATCACTGACCACTAGACATAATACAAATCGTACAAGTTACAAGAAGTATTAGTATCCTTTGAAAATACACTAAAGTATTAAAACAAAAAAAAATTATCCTCATCTAAACTAAATATGATTAGATTAGATGCGGATAAAGCGCGCTGATCTCTAAAATTACCAACCTGGGCGCTTACCGCTACCTCTTAAAGCCATATTACAATAATCTTATTTTCGATTTTCGAACTACATACTAAAATGAATACAACTTTAATAATGTTTCGATCGGAAGTTTTAGTGACGACATCCTAAATCATTCTTTTAACATATAAAATAAATACAAAATAATAGAAAAGCATTCGTTCATTTACCTCAATAAGCAGGAATAAAACAATATTGTTTTATAAAGTTCATGGTACGAATCAAAGATATATTATAGTATCTAATACTAGCTGTTGCCTCCACGTGTTTATGGACCAACAATGTTTTATCTTTTTTAGTGTTATCTTTTTATTTTTTTAAATTTCCCACTAAAAAAAATATTATGTTACTTCTAACATGTATCTCCAAAAGTAAGTTTACAAAGTTCCATAATGATCGGTTGAGTAGTTTTCGCGTAACAAACAAACTTACATTCGCATTTATAATATTAGTAGGATTGCAACTAAACGTCAAAACTATGATAGTTTTTAAAAGCTCACGGTAGCCCTGCTGATTCTAACAAACATTGAATCATTGAAACAAATGTCCGGTGTGAGAATCGAACCCACAACCTAACCTAGCGAATAGATGATTTAGGTATCAGTATCACTGACCACTAGACATAATACAAATCGTACAAGTTACAAGAAGTATTAGTATCCTTTGAAAATACACTAAAGTATTAAAACAAAAAAAAAATTATCCTCATCTAAACTAAATATGATTAGATTAGATGCGGATAAAGCGCGCTGATCTCTAAAATTACCAACCTGGGCGCTTACCGCTACCTCTTAAAGCCATATTACAATAATCTTACTTTCGATTTTCGAACTACATACTAAAATGAATACAACTTTAATAATGTTTCGATCGGAAGTTTTAGTGACGACATCCTAAATCATTCTTTTAACATATAAAATAAATACAAAATAATAGAAAAGCATTCGTTCATTTACCTCAATAAGCAGGAATAAAACAATATTGTTTTATAAAGTTCATGGTACGAATCAAAGATATATTATAGTATCTAATACTAGC
Source organism: Napeogenes sylphis (assembly GCA_959347405.1). NCBI lineage: Eukaryota > Metazoa > Arthropoda > Insecta > Lepidoptera > Nymphalidae > Napeogenes > Napeogenes sylphis. The sequence continues at coordinate 12,907,153 of OY365785.1, read as the reverse complement.
TGTTGCCTCCACGTGTTTATGGACCAACAATGTTTTATCTTTTTTAGTGTTATCTTTTTATTTTTTTAAATTTCCCACTAAAAAAAATATTATGTTACTTCTAACATGTATCTCCAAAAGTAAGTTTACAAAGGTCCATAATGATCGGTTGAGTAGTTTTCGCGTAACAAACAAACTTACATTCGCATTTATAATATTAGTAGGATTGCAACTAAACGTCAAAACTATGATAGTTTTTAAAAGCTCACGGTAGCCCTGCTGATTCTAACAAACATTGAATCATTGAAACAAATGTCCGGTGTGAGAATCGAACCCACAACCTAACCTAGCGAATAGATGATTTAGGTATCAGTATCACTGACCACTAGACATAATACAAATCGTACAAGTTACAAGAAGTATTAGTATCCTTTGAAAATACACTAAAGTATTAAAACAAAAAAAAAATTATCCTCATCTAAACTAAATATGATTAGATTAGATGCGGATAAAGCGCGCTGATCTCTAAAATTACCAACCTGGGCGCTTACCGCTACCTCTTAAAGCCATATTACAATAATCTTACTTTCGATTTTCGAACTACATACTAAAATGAATACAACTTTAATAATGTTTCGATCGGAAGTTTTAGTGACGACATCCTAAATCATTCTTTTAACATATAAAATAAATACAAAATAATAGAAAAGCATTCGTTCATTTACCTCAATAAGCAGGAATAAAACAATATTGTTTTATAAAGTTCATGGTACGAATCAAAGATATATTATAGTATCTAATACTAGCTGTTGCCTCCACGTGTTTATGGACCAACAATGTTTTATCTTTTTTAGTGTTATCTTTTTATTTTTTTAAATTTCCCACTAAAAAAAATATTATGTTACTTCTAACATGTATCTCCAAAAGTAAGTTTACAAAGTTCCATAATGATCGGTTGAGTAGTTTTCGCGTAACAAACAAACTTACATTCGCATTTATAATATTAGTAGGATTGCAACTAAACGTCAAAACTATGATAGTTTTTAAAAGCTCACGGTAGCCCTGCTGATTCTAACAAACATTGAATCATTGAAACAAATGTCCGGTGTGAGAATCGAACCCACAACCTAACCTAGCGAATAGATGATTTAGGTATCAGTATCACTGACCACTAGACATAATACAAATCGTACAAGTTACAAGAAGTGTTGGTATCCTTTGAAAATACACTAAAGTATTAAAACAAAAAAAAAAAAAAAAAAAAAAAAAAACATTTTATAGAAAAACATGAGAACTACGAACAAATTTCTTTCTTTCCCGGATTCAATCAGTATTCAGAACTTATGTTTGTGTAACGTTTTGTAGTTTAATTTAAGTTTTTTTTTTTTTTATAGCTAACAGCTAAGAAAGACGAAAGTTTCTAGTGTATTTGTCTTCAAGTAAATAAAATAATACAGTTATATTTTTACTTTGCCTCTAGAAAATTATTTATAATAATTAACGAAGAACTCAAAGCTGTTAATTCGGGATTGCCGTTAATTTGAAGGAGTTATCACAATATTATTTCTTCATCTACTTTATATAAAGATTTTCGTAGAGAAACAATAAAAAATATTTTTAACCATTTTTTATGTTTACTTCTACTAATTGTACAATCAGAAAGCTGTTAAAGATAATATCATCTTATTGTGATAGTTTTATTAATTCCTAATAAATGAAGACAACAGTCAACAAGTTTCTGGAGGTCAGTATAAATAAAACATCAATTAATACAATATATCAATCGGTACGTGCGTTCATCACGCTCACTGGAGCAGCACTGACAGGGTGCTACAAATAAACAACATACTGTATGTTAAATTTGTACTATCTACAGCGTGTTCTTTATTTACGGTTTCTTTTTGTTTGTTGCAGAATTATATAAGTATTAGTTTGATGGATATTGTTTATTGATTATTTGATATTAGAGGTAGCATTTTTGTAATAATAATTTTAAATACTATGCAGTTATTATTTTATATAGTATTGAATAAACCAATTGAAATCCATAAAAAAAACAATCGGTTTCTTTAAAATATTTTGTTCTACGATTTAGCTATGCGTGGAATTTGTTTATTGCTAAACAAATATTGAATACATATATACCAGTAAAATTTACTTACATAAACCTATTTTAATAACATATCTAGTTTCTGATATTAAAACAAATTAATAGATCTGAACGGCACATCAAGTTGAATCATCCACGAAATTTTAAATTCGATCTTCCGAATTTTAAAGCTGTGAGTAACGCTTTCTATTTGCAATAGTTCTTGAGATACTCAAAAGCTTACAGATGACGAGACAAACAAACTTGTATTACTTTGCTTGTATTGCTCTTTTAATACACTTACATATTTTTTTAATATTTCTTATATACAGACTATTTACCTAATAGTATTATATGAATATGAATCAGTTTGTTAGCTGTGTTGGTTGACTGGTAGAAAATGTTTTAGCATTAAGTCAGTCCATTGTATTTTATGTTGTACAATAAAGTATAAATTAATAAATAAATAAATAAATATTTTATGTATTAAAATAAATAAATATATTACTGTTCTAACAGCTTGAGTTGGAGTCTGACAGCTGCAAGACTTACGTTGAGCCGATGACGAAAACACAAAACGAAATAAAAAACATTAAAACAGACAAAGAAAGACCCTTCCTCACCGGTATGTACTTGTTTTATTTATTTTAAATTAATCCATAATAAGTAGGTACTGTAGTTTTCAGTTGTGAAATATGTTAATTCAAACTTGAGATGATTGTGTATTCACTGAATAATATGTCAATAATAATAATTTTGATTGAAACTGTTGATTTTTTTATGTCAACATTGTTTTTGTATTTTTTTTTTAATATAAAAATAGTAAATAATCATAAATTATAAGAAGTTGTTATTTGTATAAATCTAAGACTATTTATTTTGCAGGTGATTCTAGTTCATGTGGTCTGAATAGTCTGGCAAGACTACGATGTATAGTGCAGGCGTTAGCGAGAGAAACTTCGTAATAGTCCAATTAGTTAATAAGTTGCTTGGTGCTCAAATATAATAAATATTTATTTATTAATATTTGTTGTTTTATTATTGTGGAAAATAGAATTGACTACAAATTGGCGCTCCTGAAAATCCGTCAAAATTAAAATTGGCTGAAATGAAACAGGATGTGTGATTGATAAACTAACACACACATATAGAAAAGAATGCACTATATACTTAAATAAGGAATAGGAACAGATTAACAACTGTCTCGCCTCAATGAAGAGCTCTTGTCGAAAATTTGTCGTCTACCTAAGTACTGAAGTAGGTGCACTGTAATACATTCTTCAGTGGGCGATGTTTGAGAACCTGAACTAGATCACTTTGTCCTCCCACCAGTAGATATATGTTCTGTTCATTTATCACACATCTTGAAATCTCAATGCATGCGCGTACGCCGGTGGGCGTGGCTTGGCAATGGAACAAACGTCGCTCCGCCTTATCTAATTCATACATCAATTTGTATATTGCAGATTGAAATCAATGTTAAAAACAACCTGCAGTATCGTATGATATAAAGTTAATTTCTGAAAATTAGAAAATGAAATTTTGTGAAATTAAATTCGTGAGGTAACCCTTAACCTGCTGCTTAATTTACCAGTGGACTCTGTGACAGCATCAAGGTTTTGAAGGTTAAATGCCCAAAATTCCGTCAATTAAACTTTGATTAAGTTGATGAATTTTATGAGTTAATGTTTTGATTATGATTTCAAATTAAACTAGAACTAGGATAATTTTTTTTATCCAAGTCTAGAATGCTTTAATAATGGTATACAACATTATAAACAAACATGTAATAGATATATATTAAATCGTTTGGTTATATAAAACTTGATGAAAAGATACTACCGTTTTCAAAATTAAAATATGTTTAGAGGTATTCCTTAGCACTGCATTATTTGAGACGTAAAATATTTGGGAAAGTATCTATCCGTATCCTCCTCATCATAATATAACCTTATCCCAAATTAGCAGCTTGGGGTTGGCACACTCTTTAATCATACGTTTCAATGGAAACTTATTTATTGGACACATCATGTATTGTACACGCTACTCTTTCATGGACTGTATTTTCTCTTATATACTTATATTTACAACAAAAAAATAAAATACATTCTCAGAAAATCTTTTCCTTAGCTTTTCCTAATAGGATGTTTGTAACAGATTTGTTTTATATTAGAATATTATTTATTTCTGATGTATTAAGAATAAATATGTAATCATAATTACATAGTATAGGTGGATTTAAATTTAATAGCGATGTAAAATAAATGCGTTAAAATGCGAAAAAATGGGTTCGATTGTCCACTTATTTATTTCTATTTCACACAACAGAATTTCATTAAAACAGGAAATGTTTAAATTTACCTACTAAAAATATTTGAGTATATATTTTTTCAATCCTACCAATAACTCAAAGAGCGTATAATAAATAACATTAAAAAGTAAATGTCTTTGATAATAAAAAGTAGATGTCGTAGAAAGTAAAGTAGCTATCGTTGATAATTATTGAGAATAACTTTAAGAAGGGAGTGATAGTCGTTAAGAGCAGTGTATAAAAATCTTGTACACTTTTATTTACTGTTTGTATATTTAAGGAATGGCTCTATACTTTATGGAACCAAAACAAAAACTACTTGAAACTACTAAAAACTACTACTACTACCTTGGTTATTTTCGATGATTATTTCCATGAATTTACTAAATATTTAAAATTTTCCATTTTGACGGTAAAATTAAAACAAAGATTTCCCTAAAAGGCCTACATCACTTTAATTAAAAAATCTTCAATCTTCCCTATTATAAGAAACTAAGAACAAAATAAAGTATAGTTATTTGTGTCTTCGTTATTTATATTAAATCCCACCTATATCGTGTCGCTGCCAAATCCCATCGTGACTTCCATTGCTTTGATTTATTTGCTTCAGTTTATTTATATAATATATCGTATTGATTAAGATGAGCACTTACTAAGTTATGTGGTAGAACTTTTTAAGTCTATTTTTGTAAATACATTTGTTTTTCAATTTTTCTAGTCCATTTATTCTAGACGACGTAGATGTATTTAATAATTTGTTGACATTATGAAAATAATCATCGACAGAAAATACTGTTTTAATATGAGCTTCATACTAACAATACCTTAAATAATATTCTTTAGGTATGCTACGGAGACGTTTTAAAACGGAACCTACGCTTGACTGAATGTAAAATATTCTAGGCCTTGAAAAATCTAGATGATCTATCAGCTATGATGTCTCTATCGTCCTAGAACGGTACAAAGGGACTTCCTACCATTGTACCTTTTGGACAATCATTAGTAGTTATTTTCGCAGGTTTGGTATAAGGTATTGAATACTTTCGGGGCGTTTACGATTCCGTGGCGTTACGCTATGACATTTTTTAATTAGTTTTTTTTTAGAGTACCAGATTATCCTCCCCTCAGGTGTTCATAATGGATTCCTGATTAAAAAAATATTTTCTATACCACGATTACAAAGAGACAGTCTAGACTCTAGATCTAGTATTTAAGTAACAATATTATTATTAATTCAAACTTTTTTTATTATATAGATAGTTCCTATATTGTTAAAAAATTTGACATTAGCTGTTCTACAAATTCAACATTTTAATTCAAAAACAGGAAAAAAAATTCAAATTTGACAATAATTACGGTTAACGCCATCTAGCGTGGGATAGCAATACTTGATAAAATTGACTCTAAATAGATTGAAAAGTAAAAAGCTAAAAATGCTATCAATTTTGGAATGCTATTATCTGCTATAATATCTAATGCTTTTTGCATTCAGTTTTGCGTTAAGTTTAATAATGTTTTTAGGCAATATAATATTCACCATTTTTATTTTATTTCTTGAAGATTGTATTCAGCACTTCATAAATAAAACACACACAGTTTAAAAAACAATGTAATCAATCAAAATATTTAACATTTTACAAAAATATATTTACATTTGCAGCGGTACGTATAAACAATAGACTTAAATTCAATAAAAACTTATTAAAATTAGTTTAAAACTATACATTGTCTGTGCAAAATATACCTTATTTATACATAAGGCTGAGTACACATGAGATTTAATATTACGATTTTTACAAAACCATCCAAATATTATATACAAATAAAGTTTATTAAGGCTTGTTTTATTTTTAATATCAGCTGTTATACATATTACCGTGCAAAGGCACTAATGAAATGAAAAATATATCATAAACACGTGTGTGTATAGCTTAATAATAAATTAATGTTTCTTATAAAGAGAACATTAACATTGAAACACATTTTTTAAGATTCCATTAATTACAAGACACTAAAAGTATAACAATTTAAATTAATTGGACAATAAATAAAAACGATTTAAAGTATTAAATACCTTCCTGTCTATATGTACCCAGCTCTGTGCGTTAATTTAACGGTGGACGCATTTTGAACTCGTAAGTATATTGTGTTTAGACACTATAGAATTTTATTTAGCGATTCTGATATAAAAAAAATATAAGTAATTTTTTTTTTCAATTTTTTATTTAAGTCGCTATAGTTTTCACACTATTCAAGTATTGTGATAAATAATATTTAATATTTGTGCTTTATATTTAAGACGGCAAAACCAAATCAAATAATAACAATAAAAATCTTTACGACGGATTTAATTATTATTTAAATTTTAAAAAACTTATCAATACTGGCATTATTTTCCCAAATGGAAGACGTCCCTCCAATATTAAAACGTTAATAATAATTTTGATATGGATGAGAGATAGAAAATATTACTTTCAGCAACTAGAGAACTTCTAAATGCTAGCTTTCATCCAGACTGCCTTCAAACAAACACACAAACATTCATATATTTCTGATTAGTATGTATACATTGTATAAACGTACAAACAAAAGGCCGTACAACTTAAACTAAATCTATCACACTAGTATCACTTGAAACACATCACGCGTTGCCCAGCAACTCACTGCGGACAAACAGACATTATGTTTTATTATATAAAATATCTATATAAATATTTATTATATAATAATATCAATATTTGTATATTTCTTATTAATATTACTATTGACTTAATTTTTCAAGGTATAATTATTTTACAATTTATTAAAATGTTATATTTATAGTAAATGTCAACTTGTATCTTTTTTAGGTTGCTATAGTTGTGACCATTTTGTTTCAAATAAATAATAATAATTATTATTATGGTCATTTTGATATTATCAGTTTTATATGACTTTATATGACTCAGTGATATACTAACTTGGTCAGTTCCCGGGATGTCAGTGGTCCTGTGAGTCCAGACCTAGACCGAGATCTGTTCAGCTGGGCTCTTCGTTCAGCTGAAACATATCATAGTATATATAGTTTTATTGTTTTCTTGGTATTGTGTACTTTAATTTTAATTAAATTTTTTTTTTTTCATTTTTGAAACTCGTAATTGAATACCATATTTTTTTTCAGAGCTTTTATTTTAGATTTTTATTTAAAGTTATTAAATAGTTATAATGAAAACTATCTACAGAGTACAAAACAACATCAAAAGCAGTAACATAAGAATAAAATATTAAAAGAATATTTAAGGTTTTATATGTTTTTCTTGCAAGACCGAATAACACTGAAGAAATGTTAAAATCAATACTATAAACAAAAAGGAATTAAGGAAATTGGTTTTTTACGGGTGATACATATTAAATATATTTTCATGAGTTTGAAAACAAGTAATTATCCAGTTAACATTTAAAACCTAATCATTCTAGTATCTAAATGCACCTGAATAAATATAGGTTTTATGGTATCTACTTAGGACCTACTTTCTACATATTCTCTGTCTGTTTAATAAAAAGTTATCAAACATACAGAGAATATGAAAGAGTAAAAAGTGAAGAACAGATAAAATTTTTAACAACGTGATAGATTGCAGTATGATAATAAATATCCCGGAAAGGGTGATATAGGGAATTAATCTATGGAAAATGCATAATTATTTAAGTGAGTGGTTATAATATTATAAACTTATTAAAAAAATTAAATAGAAGACCTAAATAGAAGACTATATTATGTCTTAAATAATAATATTATAAATATATGACCTATAAATAGGAATCATATCATACGTAAAGGTTGAGACACTGTGGAAGAGTTAGTAAAATAATGAATCCATTAACGAATTGTTCTATAGTATATACTATGTTAGTACATCGAAAGCTAATATAAAACAACTTGTCTATATGTCTCAGTCGGTGTGTTGAGATGGGCTCGTCGGCGCCTGCAGCGGAACCGTGTATATTCTGTGATTATATTTGATCTTTTACTAGATTCAATGCTCATATTTATATTATTATAAGAGAATGATATGGAATGCATCCTAATTCATTTTTAAATCAAATTATTTCATATTAGTCAAAAAGTGAACTACTCTTTGACTATATTAGTCATAGATATAATTTAAAATCTTATAATTTAAATTTCTTATATAATGTTTACTATTATATTATATATCTTATATATATTCATATATTTATAATGTAGTTTTCGCAACTTATAGCCCCGACATTGGGATAATTTTTTTTATGGACTCCAAAAAAATTTAATTCTAATCCGCCATCTTACTAAAACAGTATGAGGTGCAAAAACTATTTTTGTTTCTATTATTATCTTTATTCCTGAATGATCTATCAACGTTTCATTCTTATGTATGCCTTACAACAATAAGTCACAATTTTTTGGGGACTTTTGGGATTAAAAGGACTATATAAGGGATGAAAGATAAGATAAAAATTCGTCACTTTTAAATTGTCTCCATGATAATAAAGATGTGAGAATGCAGATAAATAATAATAATAATAATATCGGGACAAATTACACACATTGGTCTAACCCCTAAGTAAGCAAATTATTTGCTTGTGTTAAGGGTGTTAGACAATGATACAAATACATAGAAATACACATATAAGTACTGGGAATATATTTAATAAACGACCAAACCCAGACACAGACATCTATGCTCATCACATAAATGCCTGTCTCTGCCGGGAATCGAACCCGAGCCCCATTGCGCCTTGACACATTAGGCGTCTGCGTTAACCACTCGACCAACGCGGCGGTTAAAATAAATAAAAATATAAATTAAATTAACAGGACTATCAAAATTACAATAACATAGAAATTTCGGAGAATATTGTCACATGCGGTACTAAATTTACTTGGTAGTCAGATTGTAGAATGATAAACATTGAGGGTTTTCGTAAAAATGCCAAATAAAATATAATCAAACAAACATAGCCCTTAAATACCTTCAATACGGTTCAATATCGCCAGCACCAGTTCCTGTTCCTCCTCGCTATCCTCTATGTGCGTGGAAACCAACCTTATGTACTTATGATACGTTTGTATTTTGTGTAAACAGTGCAACTTATCAAATTAACATGAATTATAATATATTTATTTTTTAGTGTTAAAACTTTTTGAGGGTTTTCGTATTGCATTCTCATAAAAACGTTATTATAATTATAATTATAACAATTTATATAAAACGACAATGTATTGAACCTTCATCACGTCTATCACACCCCTTACCACCATCATTACATTGTCGTAAATATATAATTACAGTAGGTACCTAGTACATATATAGAATGAAGATAAGAAATCACGGAATCCTCATCACGGCTATCATACTTATAATCTCACATCATCGTTATCATCATCATCACAAGATCCTTACCTCCCGCAACTCTGGGATTTGCCTTCTTCCTGGGTCTCTCTCGACTGAAGGCAGAACCGCTCTGCAACGCCTCCATCAGACTGCGAACAAATATTTATATATGCATCTCTTTCTAACATAGAGGTTGGTAGGTAGTTTCAACTTTCTCTTTCTAACAATCGCCTCTCACTTAGCAACCTCTTTGAAACAAATTTTTTAATACAATTTTTGTGTATGTTTTTACCATTCACTATGAATTCTTAATTATATTATTTATACAAAAAAGAAATACAAAATCAAAGCCACTACTGTACAGTACTACATACAATTTACTATCGGATTATTTATAATTAAATTATTAATATCAGACAAATAATTGGCTATTATTAATGAGAGCAGATGATAATGATTTGTATCACTCAATCATCATATTTGACATGCAATGGCCATCATCATTGTTATCACTTTCATCATCACCATCACCACAGTAGTGTCCCACCTGTCCATGACTCCGTCCTGTGCCTGTTCCATGTCCACGAACTGTTTGTATCTGTGTTGTCTGTCTCTCCTCTCTCTCTCTGCCGCTGCTCGCGCGTCTCTCGCTCGTCTCGCTCGCTCCTCCGTCTCTCTTGCGACCACGTTCTCCTGGTGGGCCGTCTGTGGGAGGTACATAGGTTATATTATTATAAATAAGCCTTACTATATAATAGAGATTATACAGAGTTATTTGTAATTAATTGGCCAACTTTTGCAGGCAGCCTCTCTACATCAATCCCAATAACATTTTTTCTAAGACTTTTTAAAATTAACAGTTTTTAAAATGTAAGTTTTTCCATACAAAATTTATTTGCTGGCATTAACTCTGAGCGTAGGTATGATGCCCGGGCGCTGACCTTTTAGGTACAAGATTCAGAGTAATAAGTAAGAGAGGAAGGAAACATTTTTTAGTTTCGTTTTTTTATGTTGTATCAAGATTTATAAAAATTATATATTAAAAAGTATATTTAAGGTTCCTCACCGCAAAGGAGTCCTTGAAGGTCTTGATATCGGCGAAGAACTCTTCCAAGGTGTACTTGTGAGGATCGAAGACGTAGTACTCGGCCAGCTCGCGGTAGAGCGACTCCATGTTCTTGAACATGGAGTGCAATAAATCACACTGGGAACGAGCCTCCGTCGAAAAATTCTGCTCTGGAGTTAGGGGATTTATTGATTTATTGATACTAGATGTCGCTATTTGGGCCAAACTTGACCGTTATTGAATTTTTAATGTTTTTGTGACGGTTTCGAAAAAAAATATATATTACATATTTTTTGAATGTTATTTATCTATTACGTAAGTTTACTCTTTACGAAATATTATATATTTGATATTGTGTATAAATTTTAGCTTTATGCACTTCTTTTTGATATACACTTTGACTAAGACAAATCTATAAATAAATAAGCACTTGTAGAAAATTTCCAAATTTCTATCAAGCAATCTAATTACGAATCTTTATCTCATTACGTAAGCTTCCAAATTGGTAGAGACGGTAGAGTTCCAGAGGTCGCGGGATTTGGTTTATAATTGATTTTATATTTATTTTAATTTTCAATATACATTTTTTTTTTTTTTTTTTTTTTTTATACTATCTAGGGCAATGCTTGACTACATTCCACCTGATGGTAAGTGGAATGTAGTCTTAGATGGTAAGGCGCATTGCCCTAGCAACCTATTCACTCTTCTCTTGAAGACACCCACATTATATTTGGCCGGAAATACCGACGCAGGCAAATTGTTCCAGTCCTTCGCTGTACGCACTAAAAATGAGGAAGCAAAGCGCTTCGTTCGGACAGGTGGAATGTCCACAACAAAAGGATGGATACCTGCCGTGCGTCGGGACGTCCGGTGATGGAAGGGGGACGGGGGAACTAAGTCGTGTAGTTCCTGCGCACACTCACCAAAATGTATCCTATAGAATACTGAGAGGCTAGCAATTTTACGCCTGTGTTCAAGGCTTTGGAGGTCGGCTTCGACCAATTCGGGATCGCCGATAAGCCTCTTTGCTCGCCTCTCAATTGAGTCCAGAACCGCAAGATGAGACTTTGCGGCACCAGCAAATATGTGACCACAGTACTCTACACACGACCGGATCTGTGCTTTGTATAGAACAAGAAGCTGTCCCGGTGTAAAGTACTGCCGAACCTTCGCAAGAACGGCAAGCTTTGCTGCTGTTGCTCTTGCTCTGGACTCAATGAACCGACCAAAGTTGAGGTTCGAGGAAATCTCTAAGCCTAAAATATTATAATATTTATATAAAGGATACGCTCATGGCTTCATGGAACAAATCGTCATCACCCTGGGGTACTCGAGAGTTGTTCAGATCCGTCTCCAGCGAACGAATGTCATTTTCCATCTTCTTCAGCGCCTTCTGGAGATTTTCTGGAGACACTCTCGCCGCTCTGGAAAAAATTATATTTCTTTTAAATATATAAATTGCTTTTTTGCTTTTAGTGTCATTTTTGGTTCATATTCTAATCCTTTTTGGTAAAAAAATGTGCCTGTTATATTTCTGAGTTTTAACGTAATAACAATACACATATAATATATCAAAACATGTATAGTTTATGCAAGCCTTTATCCGTACGTATGTCTGTCACTGTACACGTGAACAACTAAACTGCTTTTGATGGTTTTTGCAAGTCCCCAGACGGTTTAGATTTGGACCCTCTTTACCCCCACCTCTCCCTCTTCCGCCCCCATAGACGGAGCTGCGTTAGTTTCTTTTAAAAAATGCATTGCATTTACAAATGGACGATTTATGTATTAGCAAGCTATATCACATTACTAGCTATGTTATATATACATATACATACCTGTCTATATGAGGCATCTCCTCTGCAAATGTAAGTACTTCAGGGAACTTAATTTCTATTGTGTTTACTAAGTAGTGGAGCAGTGTTTGTTTATTTTCCAAATCTTTCGTTGCTGTTAGCTGAAAAAATGTAATCAAATTAACAATAAAATAATATAAAATGAAAATACTTAAATATATATACTAATCAAAGTGTTTTGTTTATGATAACATGTAACAACAGAATTGTGGAACTGCATGATTTCTTTTTTTCGATAAGGTTTTTTAAGTTTTTTTCGAAGGATTTCCTAAAAATCCTTCCATATTTATCTATAATTGTTTCTATTTTACTACTATTTTTATAAAAATACTGAGAAAAAATAAAATTAAATAAATACCAACCTTAGTTAGGAAGCTGATCTCAAATCCATAAGCCCCAGCGTTGTTAGATCCAGTGTTCATGTAGTTACCAAGTAACAACAATAATTCAAGGATCTTAGCAAATTTACCACTGGACTTCACTTCCTCACATGCCGCCGTTCCCGATACTATATCCTGGATTCATATTTAATTGATTTAAACACATAAAACCATATAAACATTTAAAAACCAATCATATGAGGAACATTTGATCTGCCCACAAACACACACAGACACAGAAACTGAAAAAAATCGTACGCTACTATACTACGCACATACACACATACGCACACACGGAACCATTGATACACTCACCCACACAGATAAATATTAGAAGCTGGCAAACATTACGATTGTTATAAAAATAATAAAATAATACTATTATCCAAGTATTATTATTCACTACAAAAGACGTACAAAATTCTTTACATATTTTCATGAATATTAGCAGCATATCAAACCGATCAAACAAAAAAGTATATATAAAAATAAAAATTTGTTGTGGTGATCCAACGCCACAGACAGACATAAAGATATATCTAATCTAAACCCACCGGCTTAAGTTCGGACACAATCTCAGCATAATGTTCTCTGAAGGCCAGGCTCCTCAGTCGTGGAGTGAGTCTCCTGACGTCGGCCAACACACACGCGAACTGCTCTGCCTCCGTCAGCTCCTCGCTCTTACACTTCAGCTCCGACAGCTTCTTGAGCTGGTCCGGGGGAGGAAGGTACTGGGGAGGAGAATATCGTTGTGAATAGTTGTTTTAGGCTATACCGTCAATTCACCGTCCTGGGAATGTCCCATTGCGTAATATACACAATGGGACATTGCATGGAATTCAATGACAGTTCGAGTTTGCCGTAGTAGTATTGATTGGTATCCTATTATCATAAAATTTTAATATCGTCGTCAACACTTAAAAAATGGTACCATCTACCATTATGATGCTCGAACAACAAACAGTCAAAAAGTTCAAAAACCATGTCAGTCTAAAAGATATATGTACTTAACATGTAGCTAAAAGACTTGAAAATATAGTTTTCCTTAGTTACTATTTTATTACATGTATAACGAGAGACCTGTATCAATAGATCCAGTACATTGGCATTGAGAACGGTTGTATCACATCTGAGGATGCAAGTCCTAATGTGGTCGTACGAAAGATGCTTCAAGGAACCTCCTAGAAGGATAGAGAGGTTCTGTGCCGCCTTCCCATCCAGGACCTTCAGATCTTTCGCCTTTTTCAATGTATGTACCCTGGAATTAATTATTTATTTTATCATAGGTACAGTTAAGACAAAAGAGTATTAAGAGTAGTAGAAAACATTATATTTAATATGATGGACTGACAATTTATCAAACAAGTTGTACTCCAATGAATGCAAGGCCATAGTTTTGCCAACTGAACGACTTACTGTATGTGTTTTCGATATATCAGGCCAATAAAATAAATGGATCATCAAAAACCAACAAACTAAACAAAAAACAAATTTTAAAATGTATTATTTCTGTGCCGGTTGGATCACATATCATAAAATATTTAATCATATTTTTTAGAGCCTTCACATTCATCATATATTACAATAGCTATTTGTCGAGCCCGTACAATTATTATTTGGTTCCACTTCACTAACCTGTCAACATTATCCTCATTCTTCTTTGCCATTGGTTTGCTTGAGAACTTAAGCGCTAGACCGCTCAGTATGTCAGGAGACGCCAACTTATCTTCTTGTACCTGTTGGTTAATATATATTAAATGTGTACTATTAATAGAATTTATTTTGTGGTCTACAGGTCGTATTCTTTTTGCTTTCGATAATCCATTTATTGTAAAAGTTGAAAGAATGTATAACATCATATTTGTTCCTCTAAACTCCATCTTACTACTGAAGCCATCGCACATGTGGAAAATCAGTTCAGAACTTATGATCTTATCCTTATTTATCTAAAACGATCTTCTATCAAATGCAAAAGAGGCGATTGCCTCTTTAATTAAATTCAGCAATTTCAGAGTTTAAAAAGCCAAAAAGTAACTTATTAGCTTATTATACTATTATACCTTGACCCAAAACGCCTTTTCGGACATTTTCTGGGGGACAATCGTCTTCCAGTTAGCCCTTTTGAGAGGACCTTCCACTTCCCACTTTTTCTTGGGCTTCAAGCCATGCGGGAGAATGTCTGGCTGAGGCTGAAATAAAACATATAAGAAATAAACAATACAATAAGTTTTACGAATTAATAAATAATGGTATTGGATTAAAATATAAATTATGAATATTTGACTATTATTTTTTTTTATAAATAAATATGGTTTGAAAAAAATCAAAGCAGATTAACTTTTTTTTAACTATACATATTTATTACAAAAATAAAATAGTCACAGCATAGATATCATATTTATATGATCAATTTGAAATATATAATATATAATAGTACACACACGCAGAAATAATTATAATAATAGAGACATACGACGAATATAGAATACTACGAAGATAAACTTACCATCCTCGGCGCGAGCGGGCCCCCCGGCGGTGGAGGTGGGAGCGGCCCCCCTGGTAGCGGCGGCGGAGGAGGCCCCCCCGGCATGGGGGGCGGCGGAGGGGCCGCGCCACCAGGGAACGGGGGCGGAGGAGGGGGAGGAGGACCCCCGCCTGCTGGAGCGATAAATTAAAGTTTAAGAAATAAATTTAAATCTTATTTTAATATCTAGCTGTGATTATTAATAATTTTCCCAGTAAAAGAAGCTGAAAAACACTGTCTAAGAACATAGCAAGCCATCAATGATAGACCGTTACCGTGCGATTAGGTACGAGATCCCAAGCGACTGAATTTTTCAGTAATGGACTTTCCGGGATTTTCCCGTAGGCTTGTCACCATGCAAATTATTATTGTTCAATATTTTTGTTTTTATTTTATGTAATATTGCCTTATCTGAGTTATTTGTCGCATGTCCAATTCTGGTTATATAGTCATCGATGTAGACTGATAATACTATTCCATAGATAGACTTAATAAGTATAAATACCATAAACACTTCCACCACATGACACAACAAATTTTCTTAATAAATACATATATAATAATATTAATACTTACCAAACGGCATGGGCGGCGGCGGTGGTGGGGGTGGACCTCCTCCTATAAATAAGTGCTACATGCGGTTATCGTGATAGAATAAATATAAATATAAATATAAAAAAAAGAGAAAAAAGATAACAAAAATATTTAAAAACGAAAAGAAACCCAATCCACATTATCCCAACTTATAATTGCTTATAAAATAAATAACCACATATCTTTCGAGTGATCATGCGAACATGCTATTATTATTAAATATAATAACTTACCGCCCGGCATAGGAGGTGGTGGGGGAGGGGGAGGACCTCCAGGACTGCCTATTGCCTGTGACATTAAAAAATATTTATATTATGATTAATGTTTTTTCATTTTATTTTCTTGTAAACTAATTTTATCTCTACAGATAAATAAAACGTATATTCCATTGCATAAAATTAAATTTGAACTTATTTTGGACTTTTAATAATAGAAACAATCCATTGAAACATTTAAAATTCGAGTATATCTTACTTTTTTAATTGAATTACAATTAAATGCAGGACAATAATTCTTAAACTCTTAGCATCAAAAGCGATATTACCATCATCACGTTTAATACGAAGTGTGGTCTATAATTACTATTGTACTATATGTATTATTATTTTAAAATGAGAACATATTAAAACATAATAACAATTTAGCAATAGTAGTAATATTCCACATCTACATATTTCATAGTAACATTCTTTAATTTCTGTTACGCAAATATAACTCTAAACCTGTTTGAAATACTTACTATATTCCAATGCATCGAGTTCAAAATCTCAACTTTCAACTCTTTGATATTTTGAAATTGGAACAGAATACGTTTTAATTTACATCACACATATTAGGCTACAATATCTTTAATTACCTTGGCAATAGCGGCTATATTCCCGTGTGAGACTCCGCCTGGTCCGGAGGGGGCCTGTTTCAGTCTTTCTTCGAGATGCGCCGCCCGAGCTTCAGCTTCCTGTCGCGCAGCAATGGCCGCTTCTAGCTTTGTTTTTAGTTCTTCCACTTTCTTTTCTTCCTCTGCTCGAGATTTTTCTGGAATGATTTAAAATATTTTTATTTTATCAATACTTTTTCTTGTAGAAAATTTTATGTTTATTTGTATGCATACAAAATACGTACGTATGCAAGTATGTGTTGGTAGTAAGTTTATATATGTGTGTGTATCATTCATACCTATAAGTCCTTCTATAAGCGGTTGCACGTCGATGTTAAACCGCTGTGTAAGTCTAAAGTCCGGATCATATCCGTTCTTGTGGAGTACAATCTGTGTTATGCATTCCTCTATCAGTTTGTAGTAGGCTGGCCTGGTAACAGAGTAGTCATATTAAAAATATAATGAAACTAGATTATGTCAAAGACTGTACAAAAAAATAATAATGTTTAGCTACCAAAGATATATGAAAAAAAGGTTAATATTTATATAGTATAAACCTAGCTCAATAAATTTAAACTTACCTTATAAGTTCATCGTCTCTTATAAACATCAAGTGTTGTAATATGGACAGTAAGTAGGGCTCCGCTGGCGTCTCCACAACAAGGTTCTTAACCAACTCGAAGCACTCGTTCACGTCGTGGAAATCTACCCTGAAATAAATATATCATTGCTATTACATGTTTTTATTATTTATTATATTTTTTTTTTCAACTTATAAAAAATATATTTATGTATTACGAATTTTGCTATAAATATATTTTTGTACTTTATTTTATGTTTGTTTACATAATTCTTAAATATCCTTAATATAAAAGTCCCGTTGTCTCTCTGAGCATCCCTAAGTAGTAGATAAGAACTATATTTTTAACTATTTTTTTTGGTCTTATATAATAAGTAACCACCCTTCATATCAATATCTCACCCACCCCTCATTTAAAAGCCCTATCTCTCCCCATACTATAACCTCCCCCACCTCACATCGTCGAACTTGGCGAGGAATTCTTCCTGGTCTCCTGCCGCGTGTGAGTCGAACACCGACATCTGTATACTGCGACCTCCCTCCTCCGCTCCCGCTCGGAGCTCATCTGAAATGGCATATTTATTAATGTGTTGCCAGCGAGTGTGCTCTCCTCTCCTTATTATTTGGCTATTTTTCATCATTTTTTATCATATTTTTTCATCATAGTTTAATTTTAGTAGTATTTGAAATAATTATATTTTTTTTTATGACAACGACATAACCTTCAGTAGGACATTCTTATATGTTGATTCGGATAATAGGCCATCTCCATAGAAAGTTTCATCAAAAACAGTCCAGTATTACTTTCGTCGAACGAACGAACGAACAAATTGACACTCATTTAAAAACGATTTCTCTTGACTTGGAATCGGTGTTATATAAATAAATTTATTATATAATGAGTACAATCAATAATAAGTCTTACCGATCAGATCATAGAGTCCAGTTCTCATAAACTCGCTTCGTAAATGCATCCTGAATTCTAATTCCTCGGGTTCAGTTATTATCGCGTTCATAAGTTGCATACAACCATTCTGAAAACAATTATTACAAAAGTATTCAATATTATTACAAGGTTTTTCGATATTACATCATCTATCGGATATAAGATATGTGGATATGTGAGGACATATTTTAAAATTACTTTACCATTTTATCAAGTCATTTAAAAACAAACTAATCCCAGCTTTTGCCATATGCTTGTTTCACATAGAGTGTTTTGTCTGGAAGTAATTTATATAAAAACACTCTCTCTAGTTTCTGAGTCCGACAAACAGAAAGACACAAAAACTCAATTAGCTGATATATCCAAGTAATAGCTGATATATAAAGACAAGAACCTTCAAACTCTCCGGCGCCTTCGGGTGCAGTCCCTCCACTATTGGTAGCAGCCTAGGCCTCCGCGACGACTCACCCGCCATCGTGATAGCCTCCAACACCTTCTCATGGCCGTTCGGGATGAGACATATCGCCGCTAATACCTGCATGAGGTAATCACTTAGTTAATCAGAGGGGTGTTTATATAATATATCGTGTGTGTGCGTGGGTGTGAATGTGTGTACGTGTATCTGTGTGTCCAGGTCCTTTTTCGCATGCTTGTGTATAACCATGCTGTATGTATTTTTATGGTAAATGTCTTTTCCTGCATGTAGGTCTATAAGTATGTGTGTCTTTGTCGTTGCGTGTCTGTTACAGCGTGCATATGTATGTTTTGCTTGCATTTGCTTATGTGTGTCCGTTAGAGACCGAGATACATGCGTAATTTGTGCGGCGCATTTATCTATGAGTGCGTGTCTCTGGGTACATATTTTTTGTGAGTGTGTGTGTGAGTTTGCGTGCGTTTCTATAAGAGTGTGCGTGTACCTTAGCGGCCTCCAGTGCGCAGTGCGGCTTGCGTGCGTCGAGGCTGCGCGCGAGCACGGGGAGCGCCTCGCGGCACTCGAACACGGCGCGTATGCCCACCGTGTTGTTGAGGATGGCGGACAGACAGCGGATACACTCGTACTGCACGCGGTCGTATCGGGAGTCGCTGATATAGTTCAATACATTAATCTTTACTTTTATAACATATATAGCTTAAATATTTCTTTATTTTTTTTTGTTTTTATCATATACTATGAAAATCAACTAAAAAATAAATTAAGATCAGAACAAAATCTTTATTCGTTTGAAAAAAAATAATCTATAAAACATACATAAATTCAACCTTACCGATAAAATCCACTTCCACTGAGCATGTAACCAATGATTGTTTAACAAAATAACACACACAAAGACACAAATAGACACATATTGCTGACTCACTTTGTGTAACACACGTTGAGGGTAGTCAGTAAACTCTCGATGCCCTTGGAGCCAAACTCCTGTATCCAGGACAAGGGGTTGTTGGTGAGAGATATCCTTAGGTTCTCGAGGCATCCGTGCAACTTGCCCACTGACAGCTCAGGCTGGTTCAGATACGCGACATAGTCTGATGGCTTTTCGAATTTTGATCTACCCTCCTGAAAATTTATTTGATTTTGTTTGAAAATTTATATTACATTTTTGTATGGATAAAATAAATCAGTATTTAAATTGTGTGATAGGAGTTATTTTTTTTAGTGCACTATATGAATAAAAAGATATTCTGTTTTTGTTTTTTTTCAATTCAATTTTTTTTTAAAGTATCATATCATACAGAAGAATTATTATAAAAATAAACCATTACAGACCTGTGCATTTACAAATTTGTAGGCAACCAGCATTTTCTTCTTCTGATCTCTTGAATACTTTCGTAGTGGTTCCTTCTTTTTCTCCCCAATATTCATATCCGTCTAAAAATATAGAAAACTAATAGAATGAAAAAGAATAGAACTATTTTAATAAATTTATACACAACACATTCAAATATATATAACATTTATATTCTGTTCACTAGGGGTAAGAACGTCCCGTAGGATACACGAAAATCTCTCCTCAAAAAGGTCGAAAACAATTTTTATATTGTTTTCTGTTTATAGAGTTATGATTAATTTATTTATGGACAATTTAATTTTATTTAAAAAACGATTTTATTATCCTTAATAAAATAAATGTAAATAAAACACACGTAATCCAATTTTGTATATTAAAATGGGGCAGTGAATTCAATATATAACGATAGAAACCATCTGATATTTGTTTCTCACCAGCATTTCCTCGAACCTCCTCTCCAGCTGATCATCATCGAGGGCATCTATCTTGTTGGTATATTCTGCAGCAGGTTCGTCCTCATCAGCCCTCACCTCTGCCCGGGGTACAGTGTCATACCCCCTCTCGATACCAATCCCCGCCTTCTTCGGCCTCCCGAACCATGTGTCCAGCTGGAAACCATTACAGTATTAAGAAAATATAAATGAATGGTAATATCATCTTTATCATATTAGGTATTTTTGTTTATTAATAAATATAATTTGTGATAAGGATAAATTATGATAAGATTAATAAAGATAAATTAATATATATTATATAATAAGAATATACATATTTTCTTATCACAGTACCGATTAATAT
This sequence comes from Napeogenes sylphis, assembly GCA_959347405.1. NCBI lineage: Eukaryota > Metazoa > Arthropoda > Insecta > Lepidoptera > Nymphalidae > Napeogenes > Napeogenes sylphis. Next base: position 12,886,015 of record OY365785.1, on the reverse strand, counting down.
TTTCAACGGTTAGATGGAGTTATATAGTATACGTGAAGTTTAGCGAATCGTGAAATCAAAACATAGAATTATTATACACTCTATAAATAAAAATCTTTTAAAAAATAAAAAACCTGTTTAAATTATATTTATTTTTAGTTATTAAGAATGATTTATGGAATGATTCATAGAGCGTATAACATTTATATATTTTGATTTTATCTTAGAACAATAACTAAGCATTATTTTTAGTTATTCTGAAGATTTTATGAATTGGCAAACTGTCATAGTTTTCGTAACGTCAAAACTCTTACTAGGGGTACTTATGACCTCTGAAAGTATAAGTTCAACGAGTCCCAAATTTTGTATGTATATCTTTTAGGACGTAGCTGCTGCCTAAGACGGGATTTCGAGAATTTTTATAGGTTGTATCATACTCATTTTCAAAGTAAGAAGAATGTCATGTTATTTTTATATTTGTATTTTTTTTAACATACCGCTAAAAATATATACAAAAAGTTTCACAAAATATTTATAAAAAGTATCCTATGCTATTTCAAATACCTCCAAAAGTATGTGTACAAACTTTCATAAAGATCGGTTAAGTAGTTACCGCGTGAAAACGTAACAAACAAACAAACAAACTTATATGCGCATTTATAATATTAGTAGGATAATGAAAAAAATCTAGTTTGCAGAATAGGCAAAATGTTATGAATTCATGAAATATTCAATGTAAGCATCTTTTGGATATTACCTAGTGTTCAAAACACGTGATAGAATTCTAGAATATCTAGGACAATGATTGCACAACCTTCAAATATTAATCCCTGAGGTAAAATTACCTAAAAAGTTTGCAACACATTCTAATATTGGAAAGAATTATACTTAATAAAATTAAAATATTACACATTTATGAGCGAATCATTGTTCACTAGATTATTAAATATTTATATAATTTATATCGTAATATTCGTAAATTTTGCATAAAAAAATATTAATAATATCTTACCGAAAACGGAGATCTCTCTCTTACAAAATCACCGACAACTTTTAAATTATCCATTGTTATATAATTACAAACATTATATATATAACGTAAATAAATAAACACTGGAATACAAAACAATAAACTAGCAGAGATCAACTCATAATGATGTTATTTGGAGATGCGATGATGATATTGTAATGATTATTTTTAAAGTTGATCTCGTCTTGGCAGTGGGATGGGTGACGAATCCCACTATTTGTGTTTTTGAGCAAAATCTAGATTTTTTATATGATAATAATAATAATATGTATCACAGGACAAATTACACACATTGATCTAATCCCTAAGTAAGCAAAATTATTTGTTTGTGTTAAGGGTATATAACGATACAAATACGTAGAAATATATATTATAACTACTGAGAATATATTTAATAAACGACCAAACCCAGAAATACAGACATCTATGCTCATCACATAGACGCTTGTCCCTGTCGGAAATCGAACCCGAGACCCATTGCATCGCTATACGTTAGGCGTCTTCGTTAACCAGTCGACCAATGGAGCGGTTAAATAAATATGTCATGGATATAAGTATTTAGAATATCTAGAATATTAGTATACAATTCCTTGATAGCTTTTTCGTCTTCTTTCTTAATTTCTTTATTGTAAAGGTAATATTAGTTCTAAAATCCTTAATCTATTTATATCTATTACTGTATTGTAAATGTTATATATATAGATAGTTTATCACCTACAAAAAAACAAAGATTTTTATAAATATAATATATGTATGTGTGCATCTGTATAAATATGTACATATATATATATGTGTGTGTATTTATGGCTGTATGTGTCATCATAACTTTCCAACAGATGGACCGATTTGAGTGCTGGTTTTTAAATCAAAAGGCTTTTGTCGAGATGGTTCTTAGCTAAGTTTCGTCGAAACAAAAGTAGTCGCTTTCAAGGTATTTAGCTCCCATTGAAAATACTGACAGACTTTTTTAGGCAATATTTATATTGATAATCTTAAAACATTTTTATTAAAATATCATTAGGATAGTATTAGTCCATATTAGATAATTAGACATTAATTACCTTACATTTACACGTACCTACTTCGAATGTATATTTTAGTAAATACTAACCAGCTGAGATCTCATTAACTTAAAAAAATATATACATTTAATAAACATAAATAGATCTATAAAAAGCGTTAGCCGCAAAGAGGAAATAAATATTTTTGATATTTGTACTATATAGAATTATAAGAAGAATTAAGAAGAGAAGGATCAAAGACGAAAGAAGGATTAAAGAAGATACAAGGCTCAAGACTTTTTCTATCATATACTATCTCTATATATATTATTATCTAACTATATTTTGTGTGGTTTTAATATATTATATATTTTCTACACATGAATATATATGAAATCAAATGGTATTAAGTAAAATACTTCAGATGTTCAATAGCAAACAATATTCTCAAGAGATTGTACCTTAAAGGTCAGAACTCGAAACCCTTGAGCAAATATTCTTATATTGTTGCTCCTTTAAAAGGTGACCCTATTATTAAACATATATAACAGTACGTTGAAACTTAAAACTAATTCACTAATATAATATTTTTAAGCAGTACTTATTATAATAATATCAAAGGACAAATTAAACAAATTAATCTGGCCCCTAAGTAAGCAAATTATTTGTTTGTGTTAAGGGTGATAGACAACGATAGAAAGACATAGAAATATACATTATAAATACTGCGAATTATTTAAGTACTTATTACATATATGCTTCTCCTGAATAGGAAACATGTTATTTTTAACATGATTAGAATACAAGGTAATGAACTCTTGCTTTGCCAAAAAATTCTTTGGATTCCGTATAAGTTCGTGTTTCGAAAGTTCATACTTGAACTCCACTGACCTCATAAGATTAGGGACTATGACGCAGGACTATTGTCATATTTTTATCCGTAAAAGAAATGTCGCCAAGTTAGTAAAACAAATAAACAATACACTATTTAATAGTAAATTCCAAAGAAAATGATTTTCTTTATTTTTATTAAATAAAATCTTTTAACGAAAACAAAGTCGAACAACCTTCATAGTTTGTGATTTATTAAATATATATATGTATTTACTTTATTTTATTACTTTGTTTACGTAAATTAGTCGGAATTGTCCCGACTGGTTTCAAACCCATTCGGGGTTCCTATTCATGAAGCCGAGGCATGGCGGACTACAGACGTGAACTTAGTTCAAACCCGGTTTATATACGTGAATACAGCCGAGTAAATATAAATGTATTCATTACTAATTTCATAGCTTTGCGGTTTTTAGTAAATTTCTGAATAATTCGTCTGTTCCGGGGAAAAACATTCACATTAACTATATTATAATATAGTTGGGAAATAAATTCAGATAACGGACTATTATTACAGAAAACATATCAAAATAAAATTGTTAATTCAATGAATAGCCAGTGACAGGATACGTGTTGTATGTAAATTTAATATGAATCATATACACATTACACATCACACACAAACACACATATACAACAATATAAAAATTATATTAAAAGATAAGAGATATTACAAACCCTATTTTTTGTAATGAAGAAATATTATTATCAGAGCAAATACAATAAAAATCTATGATTAGCAATTGATTATTTATTATTATAATTATATTATTTATATTCAGTATACTGATTTATAATGTAACAAATCAATAGTAACAAACAAACGAATAGATACTCCACTAGCGGGAATAGTGGTACCATTGTCTAAGATATCAAAAATGATGCACTGCTCTTGAGAAATACAAGGGGATGAAGAAAGTTAGGAGGGGAGGGGATAGGTTTCTATTCTTCCGTCCCTCTCACTCATACGAAACATAGCTATACGAGCGACTTCAAGCTAATCTTCTGTGAGAGAGTACAAAGCCCGTCCAGTCATCCCGAGATGTAGTCAAATAACTCTACAGCTAGACCAGTACTTTTATTAGTACTATATAGTTTTTAATATTTTCTATACTAAATTACTTTAAACATTCAAGTTTCAGTTCAGGATCCATGAACATATTCAATCTTATTATACTGATGACTTCATTGCTTCTGTATGATGCAAATATTTACGTATTTGAATATTAATATATTGCCTTCAAGAAAAGGACATACTAGAGATATGTGCTATTCGATTTTCACCTCTTTTTCAATAATAATACGATGTACTTACAAATTATATATAACAAAATAATAAAACCGGTCAAGTACGAGACGGACTTACAAAAGGTTCCGTACCATTATTAGTAAAAAAACGTCAAAAAACCACTTTATTGTTGTATAGGAGCCCCCTTTGAATATTGATTTTATTCTGTTTTTAGTACATATTTGTTGTTCTAGCGGCAACAGAAATACTCAATCAACTCTGAAAATTTCTACTGTCTAGAGGCAATTGTATCACGGTTCATGAGATACAGCCTGGTGACAGACAGTCGGACAACGATGTTTTAATAATAAGGTTCCGTTTTTCCTTTAGGTACGGAACCCTAAAAGTAACGAAGCCAAATCTGAATAATATTTTTGGAAACAAATATTAGCTGTTCACGACAATAGCTTGTACAGATTTAGTTTATCTTTTTATTTGTTCGCGTATCACGCCAAAACTTACTAGATTGATTTTAATGAATATTGGTACTAATATAGTTTATTACATTAGTCAAAATATATTCTCTCACTGAGAATAATAATTGCGGGTAATAGAAAAATTAAATTCCATGATGTAAAAGTGATGTAGGGACTGCCCTGTGTTCAAACGAGCAACCTACTTAAAAAGAAATGTATTTGTTTTTTCACAAAAAACATTTATTATCAGTTTCCGGAATTATCAGTGTAAATAGCCGACTTGTGGATAAAGTAATAACTATTTCATTATCCAATTTACTAAATGCTAAATCAACAAGGTAGGAATATCGCATTGTTAATAGTCTATTATGTGACTCTCATCTTATTGAACACTATTATTCGCATTTTTTAAAATCGAATAGTGCAATGTAGATTGGATACTGAAAACCCAACGCAAACCAAGTTCAATTTTATGATATATGCCTTGCTTGTTAACTTCCACGACAAAAGAAATTTGATAAAATAAGTGAGATCTAAATAGAAGCCAAGTTGAATGGTCATTCCTGAAAGTTAATTATAATAACATTTTTTTTATAACAACTTCAAATATTATTTCTTATTATTGCTTTACATAATAATATTGAAGCCTAAGGTTTGATTTGGCTAGTTCTGATATACTATTTATTATTAAGTACCTATTAAAATGTCATGGAAAAGCCCTATGTTCGATGGCTTGGTTCTATCATCAAGCTATAATTTTGGAAGAATAAAATAAGTACTTTCAGCTCGAGAATTTGCAAAGGCTATAACATAAATCTTATATGAAAACTAGTAAAATCAGACCTTAGGTATCAATATATTATCCCATTTGAACACACATATGGCACATATATAACTCGCAAGTCTCTATAAATGAGCCAAATTTGACATGTTAATGTGAAATGGTTTTTGAGTTATGGTGAAGTCAAAGGTAGCTCCAATTGGTCCGTGTAATATCACACACGGTGCGGCTCGCCAGTTCACTTAGCTTGAACTTGGCTTAACACGCTACCGCGTGTCTAGATGGGTACATCGTGATATCGTATTAAGGCCGTTACGAAATAAAATGGAAAAAGATAAAATGAAAACCATTGTAGGAGCGTCTGACAGAATAAAAATATACCAGAGTTATCATGTCATGCATTTAGCCTAGTAATTTACTTTTATTAATTACTTCTTATCTAATAAATTACGCATACATTTTAATTTCTTTTTGTTATTGCTTTATTTTTATGTAAATAAATAAATAAATAACCGTAATTAATAACAAATGATCGTTACAAATAAAATTGTAATTTTTTTTTTTAAGATATCGATATTTTTAATGTCCAACTAAAAAACTTACAGTAAACATATTCCATATCGAATCCATTATAGATAATGTACATCACTATCACAACACATCGATATGGCACGCGACCAGCTATGACGAAACTTAAGCTGGCACTGTATATGCACAATTCATTAATTTTTATGCACATGAGTCGGTCAGTACGTATTCATAGTGCAATCCTTAAAATGATATTGTGTAATACTAACTATATTTTGTCTCATGGATTCTCTTGACATTTTTTTTAATATTAATCTAAATAAAACGAATGTATGGCTAATTATCATTTAAGAAACGGCTTGACTGATTTGCCTGTTCTTTTATTGTTTGTGACATTTATAAAATTTGAAAAATATTTTCATAATAATTAAAAAAAAAATCTTACGTTAAATTTCCACCACGTTATAAGTAACTAAATGTGGAGACAAAAAACATACACTGTATGTTTTCATTTCCTCTTTATTTACTTCAATATAAAATTGGTCCCGAGGTTAGGTCCCGAGTTTAGGTTAGGTTAGTTAGGTCCCGAGTTATATCATTTAAAGAAAACAGCAACCCATTCCATATTTTAATGATAGGTTAAGTCCCGACAACAGAAACAATTACCGAACAAACAAATGACTAACCGCATAGAAGCAGTATATAATAATTACAGGTATTTTTTTTCTCTGGGACAAAAATAAAAACTAAAGATAACTTTAACTTGTAAAGTATTTTAGAAATGGAGTCAGGACAAACAACTAGTATAATACGTATGACCTAAAAGTTAAAATATTCGCAGTCTATAACTACAGCCCTGGCGCCAACTAAATTAATAATGACAAAATCTCCCGCGTTTCCATTGAACGAGGCGAGATGGATGATATAGCCGTCTCGCTCGCCGTGACCCGTTTATGACTTCATTTTTAGTTTTTTTCTCTCCTGGGATATGAATTATTAACATATTATGGTACTGCGATTTTGTTCGCGTGAAAACCTCCACAAAATATTATAGAAGTAGACCTTATATGTGTATGTGTGTCTCCTTATGTATTTTTGTGACTGTGTCTGTAAAGGAGCGTAGCTACCGTCGTATCAGCCTTATTAATGATATGGGGGCCTCGATCTGCAGCAGCCCCGAAAGTGTGAACCCGTTTTTGATGGTCTTTTCATAGAGGGCCGGTCTAAGGCACGCTACGACACTGTTGTGTGTCTTCAAGTGTGGTTGAGTTTGTATGTGTGTTTATATGTCTACTTCTTAGCTACACTAAGTAATCTTTATCTATAAATTAAACAATAATCAGTTACCAAACCCCCAGACAAGCGCCACATGTTGACGGTGACATAACTCCTATAATGACCTCGTCGCTATTGACCGTGCGCCTGCGCATGAGTAGGCATGTGATAATGACGTCACAGTGTGTTAATGTCACAACTCTTTCTTTTATGTAAACAATGACAAGGTCAAGTATGGCGATAGGATGTATTGTGTTCATTAATTTCATTTACAAGCTTTGTTTGTTTTGGGTCGGATTATCTGGATTCGTGATCATTTAATAATAGTTTATTTTAGAATAGTTTTTTCTTATAATTTGGAAAATAAGAAGTTTTTTAATTTGTAACAAATGGATTTAATGCTGAAGACAAAAGCAGTCTAGTCAAGAATAAAACAAAACATAAATCAATGTTACATTTTATAAAAAAATCGCAAAATACTCCTGTAACTGTAACTTTTTTTTTTATTACTTATTTCCTCTAAATAGTCACAAAATCCAATGGTCCGAAATACGTACCCAATCAAAATATATTTAATAACAATCACAAAATAGAAAACATTATATTTCTTTTAATGTATTAATTAAATGACCCTGTGCATCTGCAAGGTTCTTAACGTCAGTTCTGTGAAACCGCACACGGCACAGCATATTATAGTTTGTCAAGGAATGCGGTCTATACTGATCACCTTGGCATATAACTGATTTATATGTTTGTAATCATTATATTAACTATATTTACTAGATTAATACTGGTACGATGATTCAAAAATAAGTTTATAGTATAGCTTCTTATGCGGCCACTATCCAATCTACAGTGCACAGTGCACTATTTGATCCCAAAAAATATCGAGTAGAAGTGTCCACTACTAAGAGAACTAGCTCACAGCCTTTTCACAATGCGATATTAGCACACTAGTTGACCTAGTTCTTAGTAAGTATGATATATAATGTAAGGACTACTTTATAAATGAAAAGAACCTGGAAACTATGAGTGTATATTCTTTTAAAACAAGTAATATAAATTAATTATAATGTAAAAATAATATTATTATTTTGAATGAACTTAAGATAAACACTTATAATTATTAACGGATTTTTTAAATATGACGATATATTTTGATTCATAGAGTGTATAATAAATCTGTTTTGATTAATCTGAATGTTACAATTATCGTATTGTCACTAAGGATAAAATAATTAGGATCCAAAACTAAGTTCTAATAAAAGATTTTATACAAAAATAAATGCCATGCTTCTGATAATAAATATAACCCTGTCGTTCCCCATGGGGGCCCATCTGCCCCCCCCCTTTTTAAGGGTGGGTCTCCTGACCCACCCGCTCTACCGGTGACGCTGTAATAGCCAACAGGGCTAACAGCATAGACAGACATAAAAAAAAAAAAAAAAAAAAAAAAAAAAAAAATAACCCTGTTATGCGAGAGTGAACACAAAAAAACTAAGAATATGAAAAAAAGGGAAGTCAGAGAAAATTAAAATAAAATAAGGTTAATTTTAAAAAGATTGCTTTTGATTTTATTTTAATTAAAGTTTTATTACAATCCTAATTAATTAGTGATCACGTCATTACATGTCCTTAGCAAGTACAAACTTGGCGGTCATTAAGTATACGATACATTATCGTGTGATGTCAGGATGATATCACCAATGAATAACATATTTAGGACTATGTATCTATTAATATATTAATAAACAAAAACTCATTATTTCTGAGTGTAGTATCCTACCTCATGTCATTATAATTAATGTCTAATTTATCTCCTCTTTTTGTATTGACTAAGTTTTATTTCTTGACGAATTTTGAAATATATTTTTTTAATAACAATGTGACGGTAGCCTAAAAAGTCATAGGAAAAGACCCATTCGCGTAAACAGTAAAAAGAGGAGGTTTTCTCTTAAGCTAGTGTAGGTATTCCAGACGACCTTTATATTTTAACATAGTGTACCTATATCCAGAATGATACACAGAACAGGGTGAAGCAACTGCGACTAAGATTAAGATTCTGATAGGTTGGTTGATTGATTATACTTAATAAAGGCTAAAACTCAAAATGTTTATAACAAAATATTACATCAATGTTTACACTAAAATTAACGTAAATACACGAGACAATTTTTATTAACAAACTCAAGGAACGTAAGAGGATATCTTTAAATATTTTTAATTATACCAACTCACCCCACTTCTCCTCTTCCACGTCTCCCTCCTCTTCAATCTCGGCACACTGTTATGCATTGTCAGTTCACCTTACTCTATCATATTAATAACACTAACTTACTTCACCATTTAGGAATAAACAAATATGAGAAGCTCGTGCAGGATACTCAAATAAAAAAAAACAAATTTGAATTTAGAACTGACGAAAACGGTAGTTGTATAAAAGTATAACAAAATATCTGGCAGTTAAAAATGTCGCTTATTTATAGTGTACTATTTTTACCAATAGACCGTTACTTATAACAAAATAATAATAGAAAAAAAAATATTTGAATTTAGAATTATGGAGTTACTACAAGTATCGGTTATTTCTAGTGTCCTATTTTTAACAATCAGTACATACAAAAGAATCTTAAAAATAAACTGTTTATATACGTTTCGTTTTTCTTATCAACGCGATAATAAAAACCTTCTTACAATGAAATACTTTAAAGTGATTCATTTAACGTATTTAGTAGATAAGTATAAATTCTATTTAGACGAGTATAAAGCCAGTTACACATAATTTTTAATGCTAGTGATCGTATTAAACGTACTTCAGGAATTTATTTACAAACAAATATCTGTCCGTCTGTCACACTTACGCAATATCTAGCCAAATGTTTTGTCAACAAATATCACAATAGCAATTCTATATAACGTATATCAAGAATATAATATATAATAATAATTAACGTCCCATTCATGGACAAAACATGTAGGTATTTCATTTTTTTCGGGTCTAATAGGTGAAGGATAACATATTTAAACGTGTATAACTTAGTTTTTACTATATAATATAAACCTAACCCACAGCTGGGCGTCATGGTTTAGGCTTCGAACCGTTTAAATAATGAAAGCTGCCCAGCTGTGGGATATAAATAAGCCCACGCGATACCAATGATTGGAGGAAAAGATAGTTTATTTATCTCAAAAATCTAAAAAACAACTAACGTTTTATTAAGTAGGTATAATGTTAGGTTTATAATTTATATAAATAGTATTTAATTACTATAAAAGAATTCAAAATGGCGTTGTTCCAAGTAACCTAATTAGAGTAAGTGTGGGGAATAGTAATGTAACTATTTAATTTACTTATCCGGTATGGTCATGTTGGATAATTAATTAAAAAACATTAATTTACTTCGGCATTTCTAAGGGTCATTGAACTTAAAGAAATCTAGATTATTCTGACTTTTTATTATAGCTGCTGATATCTTCAAGAACATTGACATAGTATTGAAAATTTAAAAGAAAAATAAAAACGCGATTGTAACAACGACATATAACTTAACGAAGACTATAATATAACTTATATCCAAAATATTCCAAATTTAAATTATTTATACCACATAAAACATTATTCCAAATTCGAATTAACAATTGAGTTCACGTATGTTCTAATTTCAAATTTGCAAAATTCCAATCAACACACACTATCAACCACAAATTCCAATTTCAAGTTGTCACACGCACTACATGGAGGTGTTCACTACACGGATACCGCGTATAAACTGATTATGATAACATGTCCGAGTACAGAAAGCCATTGTGTAAATAGGGTAAAGTGATACAATTACTGACACAGGTATTATTATTGTTGAAAGATTTTTTTTAAAATTATATCTATCTCAAACGCGGTTTCGGTTTGTTCGTTTAGAAGAGGGAAAAAGCAGATTATAATTAAAAAAACAACATAAACACCGCTATTTTGTACGTAATAAAAAGTAGTCTTCATCCGTTTCCAAGTCATGGTCTCTCTGTACGCAGAGTCCATTTGGTACTTTGTACTAAATGACAGATTTTCGTACTTTGTACTAGGTTGACAGCCATTATGACTGTTAGTTGAGCGCAGATTCCATGATTTTATTCGTACATTTAGCAAAGTTTTGTGAATCGATAATTACTTCTCAAGTACACGACCGATCACTGATTTATTTAACCGCCCCGTTGGTCGAGTGGTTAGCGCAGACGCCTAACGTGTCACGGCGCAATGGGGCTCGGGTTCGATTCCCGGCGGAGACAGGCATTTATGTGATGAGCATAGATGTCTTTGTTTCTGGGTTTGGTCGTTTATTATATATATTCTCAGTATTTATATGTGTATTTCTATGTATTTGTATCGTTGTCTAACACCCTTAACACAAGCAAATAATTTGCTTACTTAGGGGTTAGATCAATGTGTGTCCTGATATTATTATTATTATCTATAATAATGTGCTATCAAATAAAAAAAACCCCAATGACAATCGGTTTAGTAGTTCAGGAGAAGGAGATCGCATTGAAGTAAACTACATAAGCTTCTGATTTCTGAGCGGAGCTCAATAATTGACGAACATACATAATCAGAATTAGACTATACGTGTTACTGCGTTAAACTCAAATAAGATCATCATCTCATAAATTCGATAACTATATACATGTATATATATTTAATTAATTGGCCACCTCTTGCAGGCAGAATCTCTACGACTTCGTTCTATGACATTTTACAAATCTTGATAAACAACACAAAAAAAATTAAAAGGGGATTAAAATATTTTACATACACCCTTAAGTTTGGCTGGCAGAAATCGTTTTTAAGCAATAAGGCCACCTTTTTGTGTCACCATAATGTTGTTTTTTTTTGTTGTTAATGTCATATATTTTATATTTATTAGTGTGCACTAAAGAATGTTTATTGTTATTATTGAGTTATTCTAAAAACCATGTATTAACTCTTGATTAACAATGATGCCAACGTCTCCTAACTGTATCAGTTACCTCACACATTGCTAATAACGAATAAGTGCTGATAACTGTGACAAAGCAATTAAATTCAAATGCTGTGGTAACGTTATAATCTAGAAAACTATTGAAGTTAATAATTTAAAATTAAAAAACAAGCCTTAGAAGACGAAGTAATAAAACTAGTTAATTGGTTAAGAGAACAACTGTTACAAAGAAATACATATATCTTTTTTATATGAGATTGGGAGGCCAATGAGTAGTCTGACCATGTCATGGTAAGTGTTGTCACACACAATGATGGATATACATTACCATCTCTGGGGTAAATAAAGTTCGTAGACTATTACATATGGAGAGTAGAGGAGGGTTTGAAGGTATGGTTTGAACGTCCAACTCTTTCACAGAACAAAATGATGTGACAATACTTCACATCTTCTGTGGAAGTAGTACTGACCCAGCCTATATACTAGCAGAGTCAAATAACTATAGCCAAGATCTATCTATCTACCTACAAGTTCTAGTAGGACGATTCCAAATAAAAATTTCTTGAAAGTAAATGCTTGCAATGCAAAATGTTTTTGTTTTAAAATGCTAATTGGAAATTATGACACAAAGAAGTTTATTACACTCTATATAACTTTAACTATGACTTTTCCAAGTAAGACTGCTTTAAAAAAAATAAGCAAATATTCCCACAATGATATTAGATGGTTGGGTTCCATCAGCCACTAGGAGCAGTTAATATTTATGCAAAACTATATAAATACTAAAATCGGCAAACCCAAAAGGTAGGAGTTATTTGAGGATTAATAAACAAGCATTTAATATTATGAAAATGTGATACACTAACAGTTACTATTTAAAATTTAAAATAAGTATAAATCTTACAAAAGAATAAGTAAATGAAAGAAGATTTATAGCCACATTATCTAATAGTTCTTTCTATAGAAAATTTTACAATACTACACTTATTGCAACAATAATAAAAAAAACTATATGAATGTTATAAATACTAATAAGAGACATATAGGAAAATAAAGAAAAAAATCATTTAAATATAAATTTTCAAATGAACCCAAAAATTGCAAGTTTTTTTTTCCCTCTAACAGGCACTACAACACTACAAGACATGTGTAATATAAGTTTGATGATATAAAAATACCCTTTTTTCGTTCTCAAGTCAGAGCATAGAGATGAAGCATTACAACACATATGTGTAATTAAAATTTGACAATAAATAACACTTACAAAGCCACTTTTCGCTTTCTCATGGCGGGACATTTTTTTCTCATGAACATTCAGATGCACCATTCTAGAACAAAAATAAATTAAATGTAAAAATATGACTTATTATTAATGAAACCAAATTGCATAGTACTGTAAGACATTGATTATAGATGCTTTGGATTAATTTATCAATATGTAAATTTAAACAAACTTTTATATATTAGAATAATATAAATTGTAAGAAATTGTAAGACATTGATTATAGAAGCTTTGGATTAATTGATTAATATGTAAATTTAAACAAACTTTTATATATTAGAATAGTATTAGATACGTCAATATGCATACATATTGATATATTTAATGCTATTCTATAATAATAAAATTAAAACATGCCAATGTATATATATCCAATTCAAAGATAGAAAAATTTGGTAAGAAAGCTTTCAGGGTAATTTTTACTTAAATTAATAATAATTTAATGAAAATATTAAAGAAGAAACAAAGGTTTTAATACAAAGGTCATTGGTTTTAAAACTAGTTATAATGTACATTTGATAAATGTAAATAACAGGTAAAACATTAATATATCTAAAAATAAACAAATTACAAATTTAATAAAACAAATAATAGACTCTATATGTATATTTATTTTCGCAACAGAAATATTCAAAGTTTAGTAATATAACGCGTTAGTTCAATTTTCGCAATCGTAGGCTGCGTCCCGCCAAACGACCACAACAAATTGAGGTCGAACCAAAATACGAAGTCTAACTGTACGTCGTTACAACTATATTATTTCATGAAATATAGTCTAGTTGTAAGTGAACTAAAAATGAATAGGATAATATACAAATACTTCATCTTCTAGCACCTCGCCCATTTAGTAACGCTAGTTTTTCTATCATAAAAAATCAAAAACATGACTTCCAACACAGGCCCCATACAGTTTCTGGCATAACCTTAACAAAATTCTTTTAAAGCGGTATTATCAAGCGTAAAGATAAAGAATAGATAATATATCAACTTTACCACTAAATATACAAAGGTTTAGCTTCAAACAATTTCACAAACATCACTTTTTGATAAAAACATGATAGATAACACATACAACGGTCGGATAACACACAAACGCGTTAACTAGTGATGTCATACATTTTCGTTACGATACGATTCGTCATAAGAAACGTCAAGACGTTGACTGGTTTTGACTTTTGAATCTGAAATATATCAACTGTCAATTTGACAACAAGATATAAGGTGTAGCCAGAGTAAAAATATTTTTCAATAGCATGTAGTGTGTAGGTAACATGACATGACACGAGGTTTTAGCAATGTTTTGTTTCATCTGTTAGTCCCGACCGTTCCATTGGGACCTGAAGATTATGATTTAGTGCTGATAATTAGCGAAAATATTTTGCTTTGTATATCTCAGATGTAGGATATGTAACAGAGATATTGTAAATTAATTAGTCATGTAAAAAATACCAAGAATTATATTTTGTAAATTGTTTGTTTGTGCTTTACTAATCCACAACATATAACAATTATAAACGTACTGCAGTCTAAAAGGCGTAAGCATGCAAGGGTAAGGAACGCGGGTGTAATTTGTTTTTTTGCTCGGTTTATACGCCCTTGTTATATTATTGTAGTATTGCTACATATAAGATTGTTATTATATAGTAATTTGGTTTTTAGGTAATATAAATATGTAATTATTTATTTACCTACATAATAACATTAACAATAAATATTGTTGTTACAATTAGATTTACGAATTAAGATCTATATATCATTGTTATTACTGGTATGTTATAAAAGTTGTAAAAGATATTGATTTGACGAGATATCGGAAGTAGCCTTAAGATATTAAATATATTGTATTTACATATCTTATTAGGTAAGCCATAAATGTGTGAAAGCTATAAGATTGTTATAAATATGCTTAGGCATTTAAAATGGTTATGTAAATTATATATTGTTATTATGATATATTTAATGATGTTTGAAGTTGTGAATATGACTTATCTCCAAAAGCTGCCGTTGGCGCTTCTGTCGATGTTGTTATGTTATAAATATGGCTGTAAGCCTCTATTAAAGATAATCTGTATTGGACAACTGGCAAGATAAGTGATTCTTATAGTTACTTTGTTTATAATATGTGTAATAACTATTATGGGTATTTCATCGTATCGAGCTATTGGTAATTGTGTCTAAATAATTATACAGTAATGACTATATTACTGTATTTATTATATTCATGTACCGAGAGTTATTTGGTTATATTAAATGATATATTTGTTTAGATCTTTCTTTTCTTTAAACTTATCCAGATAATGCATTGAAATATATTATCATATTAATAGTGTGAAGTAGCTTGGTTAAATACTTTATACTATATTAATTCAGTGGTTTTTAATTATAGAATCTTATAATATCTAACACCCTCTTAATAGAATATCATCTCGAAAAATTAAAATATGCAAGTGTTGATAAATCTAAATTTCTCCGTCCTATTCAAATTATTTCCACCTACCTACCAAAATTCTCGCAAACAGTTAAAGAATGCTGATGTTAAAGATATATACCCTATAATGATTATTTTGCCGGACCCCTCCACTGGCACTGCAATTCGTTTAATTAAATTAGACCAATTCCTCCACAATAATAAAAATCAATTCATATTTAATAATTAAATTGAACTAGAAATACTCCTACACGCAAAAATTACTTGACGATGTTTGATAAAAATTCGAAGATTTATAGTTTATACATTCGAATGTATAAAGAGTACATTTTGTTGAAATCAAATTCTATGCGTACGAAGTCGCATTAGTTAATAGTAAAAATAAACTTATGCATTAGTTGATTCATAGAAGCAAAACGTAAGAACACAGATTTGGAAGGGCTGCGAACCGTTGATTTATTTAGCAATAATAGTATCTATGGATTTGCACTACAACAAGAGTTATTTACAAATTTAATATAATTAATAATAAAATTTATACCAACTGACAAAGACATACAGTCATAAAGATTTGTACAGGACAAATATGTCTTTTCCAAAACACAACAACTTTATATTTATTGACGTTGATATCAAAATAAAATACTCAAGCATATTTATTATATTTATACATAGTTTGATTAACACATTTAAGTACCAGAGAAATATATATCTTAAACATCGGCCTATTGGACATTACCAATATGAGAGTCTAGGCAAGAGATTAATTTAAGTATAGAAAATATAAACATTAAAGAAGTCGGAAGTCCTCCCGCATATGAGAATCTAATCAAGAAAGATGTTAGTACTTGCGATATACCTATAGGCTATAGTTTTCTTTCATGTAAGCAGTAAATAAGCTTATAATTTCTGGCCAGTTGGATTGCCATTTTCTTAATAAACATGATGCAATTTATATTCACCTACCTACCCACCATCAATCTACCTACCCACCATCAATCTACCTACCCACCATTAATCACCTACCTACCCACCACAAATCAAAGGTGTAAGATAGTTAAAATTGTTTTAATAGATTTATTCACGAAAACCAAATTGAGTATGTCAATCACATATTTACACATAGTTATTTTCCTTAAAAAGTTGAAGGCGTTGTTTTAAAAGTTGTTCCATAATTTTTGTAACACAAGATGTTAAGATTATGGGACGCTAAGTTTCCATTATAATTAAGCCTATAATCAGGTTTTATTATTGGTACTATACAATCAGTTTTACAATCCTCAGGAATGGTGAATGATTCTGAGAAACTATTTTTATCTATAGAAAAATATTGAAGACCTCACTAATTCAATTTTTATCAGCATTGAAGAAGTACCATCCAAAAAAGTTGTTTTTAGGGTTTCGTAGAAGGTTTATAGTTTATATATTGGTATGTACAATGGGTTAATTTTATAAAAATCGAAATCTACGCGTACAAGGTCGCAGGCACAGCTAGTATATAAATATAAAGTAAGTCGCTTCTATAAAGTAAGTAAGTAATCTTAAGTCGGCTACTTACGCTACATCGGGTCTTAATTTTTTTGACTTTATTCTTTAACATTTATGTTGACTGAAAAATAAGGCTAAACTCAGGTAAATAGTTAAACTGCTCTTTTTCACTATGTGTGATTCCAAAATATAAAGAATTTAAATTGACTTTTTTATTAAGAAAATGACTAGGTAAATTTCAAATAAACCGGTTTCAGTTTCGGTTATTACAGACTTATCCTTATAATATTACATAAGGTTTGTAGCCTATTTTTTGTGAAATGGTCCCAATGATTTTTTCAGGCCAGATGGATTTTGATTTTTCTTCTTATTTTTCTTCTTTTTTCAAAATCTTTTGTTTTTATAAAATTCCAATTTCTATTTGACACAAATCTGCCATGGATATAATTTGCTGATTCTTTTTTCATATATTTTTATTTATTAAAATTCTAATTTTTTTTCTACTATATCATAATGTATAAAACTCAAGACAACAAAAAATGCTTCTGTGCAAGATGCTTCTTGCCAATAGAAGGAGATGATAAAGTCGATATCGAGGGTCAGAACTTTCATAGGATATGCAGCATGTGTTGTAAGTTAGATAATATAGGAACTGGCAAATAGCTTGCCAATAATATAATTCATATAATACTAATCATTTAGGTGTGTGTCGAACTATACCAACATCACTGAAGATGTTCTATGGTCATGTCTTTTGTAACGATTGCTTCAAGACCCACGTGATGAGCCGGTTCAAAGGAGAAACTTCTCGAATCAATTCCAACAGTTGGTGGATGCAATGGGCTCCTGGAGCTAAACCCCAAGATAGAGAAAAATGTGCTGGAGGTAACAAGCTAATAAACAAAATTTCAAAGTTTGGGCTGTTCCTTTAAATAAAATAAATAATAAATAACTCTGTTTGTCGATAAAGAGGCTCCTGAAGGCCCTGAAGAGCCACCAAAGCGGTACATTTGTGCTCGATGCTTGCAGCATGTGGATGAATGTCACAGAGTGTCTGTCGGAGACCAGAACTTTCATCAACAATGTGCTCAATGCTGTAAGTGACAAAGGCTTAAGCCAGCTTATTTTCGAATTATTATCCAATAATGATCTTCTTTTAATAGAACGCTTAGGCTTTATGATGCTTATTTTATAATTAAGGCATATTTCAAATTCTAACCAGACAATCTTGGATTTGGAAGTTTCAATGAAACTAACAAAACTTTATATATGTTATTTTCAAGTCCGTCATAAAGCTGTCGAAAGAAATTAAAAGCTTCCGAAAACCACCATAGACAGATATAACACTGCTTTCTCTTTTATACACAACGTTAATACTCTTTAACTTATCATCATTTTCAGATTTCTGCCGAAAGATACCAACGAAAAACCTGAAAATTTATTATGGCCAAGTATTCTGTGAAGATTGTTTCAATCAGCACGTCATGAACCGTAATCGTGACAACCCATCAGAGTTTTTTAAAAATTGCTTTGAGCAATGGCAGAATAACGCTCAATTTGCGGAGAAGATGCGAGACTTTATGACTGGGAGTAAGGAATCCGTGCCTTTTGTCTTCATGATGCAAGGACAGCAACCACCATTCTGTAGATGTGGGACTGGAGCTCAAGACTGGTTCCAGCAAAATGAGCCCAAAAAATGTAAATCTATATTGCAAATTTATCTCAACTTTTGTGTTTTTAAGGCATCGTATTACTGAATATAAAATTAGGCAATTATGTTAAATATATTTTGTTTTAGGTGCGTAAGAGTTGACTAAGAGAAAATGTTTACAGCTGCGACACCGGCCACGGTCGGAGAAGACTCCTTCGGGACTTGGGATTTGTCATTTGAAAACCGCACAGACATTTCAGACATTCCCGAATCAAGCATTATTGATGAATCAGCAAATCAAGAAAATTTGGTTGTTGCCGCAGCGGAAAAAATCGCAAAGCTTACAAAATATTTACACGAAAGAAATGGGATAGAGTTTGAAAATGTCAGAAAATGGAAATTCTTAGATCAAGATATCTCGATAGCGTCCGATTCTTATTGGATTGATTTACAAGACAAGAAAGTTGGACGGATGGATTGTCCTAAGTGTTTGTGGCAGTGTGGTCCTATTTTTATTAACAGTGAATATTTGAAAAAGCAAGTACTTTGCCAAAAAAGTTAATAAAATCATTAAACAGTGGTGTCACTTTTCGGTATTTTTGATTTATTTCATAGCTTTTGGTTTATAAAAAAAAATTAAGACCGCGTCAAGAGTGCATAAAATTACTGATGCAATTATTATTTACAGTAAGAGTAGAAAAACAATCAGGTCATAACTCTAGTATCATTAAACTTGCCTAATTTAATTATCATTAAAAATACTTGGACGTAACACACGAGTAATATCAAACAGTTATTAACCAATTCATTAAACAATTTATTGGCTGCACAAACAATATTTTCACAATATTTTTGGCGCATGACTTTACGGAGTAAACGATTTGGATTTTATATTTGTTTCGATTTTTATATTTTTGTATGATGATGATGATTTTTATATTTTTGCATTATCTTTTACTTAAAATCTCAAAGAATCGTATAAGATAAACAATACCGTAGCACAATTGGTAGAGCTATGGAACGATTTCCCAAAGGTGGCGGGTCGCTCTGCTCCTATCGGTTTATTTTTCATTCTTTATTTAAATAAATTTAAACGTAAATACATTGAGTAGGTACTTAAATTGTACCTACTGATAAGCAATCAGCGATGCCTACCAACCTACTGATAAGTAATGAAAAAAAATGCAACTAAAATTTTAAACTTGAGATGTTTGGATTTAAAAAAACAAGAACACTAAATATGACCTACATACAATTGATTCTTTAAAGTTTAAGCAATGCGCAATTTATTATGATCCATGGTTTTATTGAAAGTTATGACTTTTAAATTCGTTGTAACTCTTGGCAAATTCTTCATCGTACATTTTTTTTTATTATTTTACCCTTATTAAAATATCCTAAGGCTACAAACAACAGCGTAAATTATGCAATTACATTAGGAGTAATGCATTTTACAGTTATTTTTTTCTTGTGATTTGAAAACGGCTCAAATTTGTTCTGAGGAAAACGGATAAAATATGACAACTACATATATGTATATGAAACACCTTCTGAAAAAATCAAACGTCAAAGTCATTGACTGTAGTTTTTAGCCTGTATAATGTATTTATTGTACTTAGGTAATCTGTACTCCGAGTTCTGACATTTGAACTGAAATTAAATTTTCCAAACAATTCGTATTTCGTGGAGGTGTGGCTGCTCAGATGATAAACTTAATGTATATTGAATTTAATCAGACAAGTTATGTATTTCATAAATCTCACAAAAACATTACAATAATGAGAGTGAATTGAGTAAGCGAGGTGAAAGCATAATACTGTTTTAGAAATCAACAAGTACTGACTGTTTAACGCTAGGGCGTCAACCGTTTGTATCTAAGAAGTATAAACATTGAATAAACTTTTAAAATGTACGGCCGCAAAACCCCAACCGCATATCGCTCCACGCCTTCGGTGTATTCCCATTACACGGGAAAGTAAGTATATTCGTATATTATGTTATAATATAAGCACTCGATTATCTTATTTCGTACCTTGTAGATCATCTACAAATTTGCGATCGTCGAAGTCTATGAGATCGCTGAAGGTGCCGTGGTATCAGAAGCCCATATTACACGATGCTTATGTCTTGGATTTACAAAGAGGATCCTTGCTCACTGGTTGCATATCATTGGTAAATACAGAAAACAAATTATTGTTAACTTTACTAGTATGACTAGAGTAAACTGATCAGTTTCTTTAATTAACGGTCTTCATTTCTTATTTTATTTATTGCTTCTACCAATATAACAAACAATACAGAGTTTCCACACAATTTCAATTCAACTATATTTCCAGTTTATAGCTCTCTTCACATTCGCTCAGAGTATTTTCGATCTGTACTGTCTGGGGATGGCGAGTCCTGGAGCCGTGCACTATGGATATTATGTTATAAGCTTTCAATTTGTATATGTTGGCAGTCCCCCCGGTGAGTATGTTATTTTTTAACACAATTAAGCTATTGACATAGTTTAAAAGTAATCTCCTAGTTATGATTGTAACAGATTAGCAAAGGACTGGAACAATTTGCCTGCGTCGGTATTTCCGGCCAAATATAATGTGGGTGTCTTCAAGAGAAGAGTGAATAGGTTGCTAGGGCAATGCGCCTTACCATCTAAGACTACATTCCACTTACCATCAGGTGGAATGTAGTCAAGCATTGCCCTAGATCGTATAAAAAAAAAAAAAAAAAAAAGATTAACTTGGGTTTTAAAAGACATGTCGCCAAGTCAAGAATTATTATTATTATATTTTTTTACATGATACATTATTTTAAATTCTTTGCCATCATTTGTAATCTAGTAATAGGGTAATCTTTTCCAAAATTTATCAACATACAAATTGTAAGAGTTATCTATATTGTTTTGATTATTTTTGTCTGTTTGTGGCCTTATAGCTCTTAAATCACACAATTGATTTGAGTGCAGTTTTTTTTTTGAGAAATTGTTGATTTGGTTTCTTACTATATCTGGTGGAAATAAAAGCAAATGTCTCTTAAATTAGTCATAATTGAGCATGGCTGTTGGCAATTAATTTAAATTAAAAAGAATCATTAAAATCAGCTTGTATATAAATTAAGTTAAACCCACAGATATAAAATAATTATAATAAAAAGTCTTTATTTCAACCAACACAGGTACATTTTGTTTACAGTTATGTCAAATACAATTGAAAATTAATCACTATAAAAATAAAAATTAATGATGTCACAAATTTAAATTCAATAATTATCCTAATATACAATTAATCCTATTATAATGAAATAAATATTATAAGCATTTCAATTGTCATTTACACATTAAACTATGATACTAATATACTAATAAAATGCTTTAACAAATGGGAGGATCCATCTTAGATGCTAACATTCTCAGAACACTGTTAAAACTTAACCGCATTCCTTTCAGCAGTGAAAATGTTTTATTCCTTATTATGGCATAAACGTTGTTTGTCCTTTCGGAGGAAAAAGCCAAACATGCCATTTCATATATAATTGAAATGGTCTATTTGAATTATATACTGAAATTGAAAATGTATGTATACATGTTAGCTATGATATAGTTATTTTTAAAATATAAATACAGATTAAAAAAAATAGTTATTGCAATGAATTTAATCAATTTTTAATAGATTAAAAAAAAAATAACAATTTAAACTCTTTAGGTTTCTATCACCTACCAACCTATATCTTTTTAAAAATAGTTTTATTTCAATACTTAGTATAACTCGTGGAATTTACGTAAAGCTCTGAGCGAAATTTGGAGGGGGTAATTGTACATCTGTACTGTCGCGCACACTATATTTTTGTTAGAAATAAGTCGTATTTTATATTTATTTTAAATAGTTGGTAATGTAATATTGATTTTAAAGTTAGTTAAAAATTATATTGTAAAAATTTGTTGATAATTTTTGCCTTCCTATGATTTATATTGTATCTAAGATATGATTTATTAAATAATGAAAATAATGTATAGTATTTAAAACACTTTTTAAATTGTTTATTGTTCAAAGAGACACACGATCTTAACAAAAATAAAGACAACAAAAAACAACAATAACATATTCATAGAGATAACAATAGGGATAGCATGCAAAAAATGTAAAATGATCTCAAATATTTTTTTTTCGATTCCTTTTTACATCTTATTATAATAAAACATTTGTTTTTTATTTACTAACCATTTAAGGCCATAAAATAATTTATAAAAAGTGTAAATTAAGGGAGCGAAATTCAAAATTCCAAAACGCGCCACCATTGGTCGAAAGGAAACGTGACGTCATTTGACACGCCATTCAAATTATCGGCGTCGAAGTTCATACTGTGGTATCAATGTTACTGAGAAAAACTCTCCTCGAACGTCCCGCGAAAACGGGCCTCAAAACCCGCTAGTAGCGAACCCGCGTCGTCCGATCGTTCTTCGGGCCCGGGCCCGTCTCGCGTACGCGCGCCGATCGCGCCCGAAGCGGCCGCGTCCGCGTCGCCGTCGTCCGCGCCTTCAGCGCCCGCGGAGGCGCCTTCAGCGCCTGCGCCTTCAGCGCCACGGAAGTCCCCCGCGCCGCCGCCGCTTTACATAAGGGACAAGTCTAAGTGGGACACTCTGTCCGCACTTATGACGGAGCACAAGCTCCATTTCACGTCCGCCCGAAATACCGCCGACGGTATCCGCGTTCAAACCGCGTCTTCGTCGGACCACCGTGGTCTGACTCGTCTCCTCCGCGAACGTGGTTACGGATACCACACCTACGCGCTAGAGGATGAACGCCGCTTAACGGTGGTCATCCGAGGGCTCCCCGTGGAGCTCACTACTGAGCGGATTTTCGAGGACCTTAAGTCCCAATCCTTCCCCGTCATCTCGGTGCACCGCATGTACCGAGCGACCACTAGGGTCCCGTTCGATCTCGTACTCGTTCATCTCGAGCTTTCCCCGGAAGGAAAGCAAATTTTCAACGTTAAGGCAGTTTGCCAACTCTCCGGCCTTAGGGTCGAACCTCCACGCGGTCGCGGTTTTCCTGGGCAGTGTCATCGCTGCCAGCTCTATGGGCATTCCCAACGTTTTTGTCACGCGCGTCCAAGGTGCGTCAAGTGCCTGGACGACCACGCGACAGCCGACTGTCCGCGTAAGGGACCGGTCCCTGAGGATCCTCCCAGCTGCGTCCTGTGCGGACAGAAGGGCCATCCCGCGAATTATCGCGGGTGCCCCAAAGCGCCGCGCAGGACACAGCCGGCAAAGCATCCTCCTCGGTTCACTCAGCCTCCATGGGCTCCTCTAGCCCCTAGGAGGCCCGCGGCCCCTCAGGCATCCCAGGCCCCTCAGGCACCCGCGAACGCGATCGCGAACGCTTGGGTGAAGCCTCCGAGGATTATCCCACAGCCCGTCCCCCAGTCGTTGCCGCCGCCGCCGGTTCGTAACTCCACCGACGGAGTTGCGAGTTCACTCGCGTGCGTCACGAGCCTCTTCGGTGTAATAGACATCGAAGAGCTCCTAGTCTTTTCGAATGAAATGAGGGATTCCGCGCGGAACCCTCCCGCGAGGATGGAAGTGCTCCTCAAGCACGCCGTCCTAATCAAATCGATATACGAACACACGATGTCAACATGATGACATCGCGTGGAAGGGTAAAACCTCGCTCTCTGACTGTCGCTACATTCAACGCGAACGGGCTACTTAAGCAGATAGATCTAGTGCGCGACTTCGTGGTCACGCACCAGATAGACGTCCTGTTAGTACAAGACACCTTTCTGAAGCCGTGTAATCGTGATCCGCGCATCGCGAATTACCGTCTCGTTAGGAACGATAGGGCAACCGCGAAGGGGGGAACCATCATCTACTACAGAAGGTCTCTTCATTGCACTCCGCTCGATCCGCCCCAACTAGTCAACGTAGAAGCGTCATTATGTCAGGTGGGTATGACCGGCCATCAGTCGATCGTACTAGCATCCGTCTATCTTTCTCCCAATAAAGCCTTAGTTGAGAGGGACCTTAAGTCCTTACTCCAATTAGGTAACGCAACCATTCTGGCCGGCGATCTAAATTGCAAACATCCCCGCTGGAACTCCACTGTCGCAAACAGTAGAGGAAATCTCCTTGATAGGCTAAGTTACAAGGCTGGTCTCGACTTCGAGATCACCGCGCCTTTGAGTCCCACGCGATACTGCGACACAGACTTCCGACACGACAGACCCGACGTGCTCGACATAGTACTCTTGAAGGGCGTGACACTCCAGTTACGTTCTATCGAGACGCTATCCGAGCTAGACTCTGACCATCGACCGGTCCTATTTCAGCTAGGACTTCCTCCCCTTAGGGAACCCGCGACCAAAACAATTATTAACTGGACGAAGCTTCGAGAGCAACTCCATTCCCCCGTACCAGCGCACCTCGACAAAATTCCTGACCAGCTTACATCGGTCGAGGACGCTGTCTCAGCCGCGACTAACTTCACAGAACATTTGGTAGACAGCATAGGAAAGTCCTCGAAGGAGGTCCGAGTGAACTTCGAGGGTTACCGAGCACTCCCTCCGGACATTAGACTTCTCATCACCCGTAAAAACGCCGCGATTAGAGCCCATGACCGATACCCGACAGATGACAACCGACGGAGGCTGCGCCGTCTCCAGAGGGAGTCGAGACAAGCTCTCGACGACTTCAGAGATAGCGGCTGGGATAGGACGCTTGCGACGCTCTCTCCAACACACCAGGCATTCTGGCGGTTGCAGAGAGCGTTGAAGGCGGACACTGTCTCAGATATGCCTCCCTTGGTTGGACCTAACTCCGCCATCGCGTTTGACGACCCTGACAAAGCTGAGTGCTTAGCCGACAGTCTAGAGAGCCAGTGCCGTCTGTCTGCTCAATCGGTTGATCGCGATCATGTCGAAATAGTCGACAAATCGGTCAATATAATGTGTTCTCAGCCACCGGTCGGTCCGCCAATCAAGGAAACGAACCTAGACGAGGTGACGTCCATAGTTAGGGCGCTTCACGCCAAGAAATCGCCAGGTCCCGATAGGATCACTAACAAAGTGATAAAGCTTCTTCCGCCTCCTTTAATTTACCTATTGGTTACCATTTTTAACGCTCTACTGGCCGGTTGCTCGTTTCCGGCCCAGTGGAAAGAGGCCATAGTGATAGGGTTCCATAAGCCGGGCAAACCCCGGCATCTGCCTAGTAGTTACCGTCCCATTAGTCTTCTTAGTTCCTTAGGGAAAGTATATGAGAGAATCATCCTCTGTAGACTTAGATCGGAAGTCGAGAGACTCAAAATCATCCCAAATGAGCAGTTCGGCTTTAGAGCCAACCATTCATGTTCCCATCAGGTGCAACGCCTCACGGAGCACATTCTGATAGGGGCCACTGTGAGGGCCAAGAAGCATAGGACAGGAGCGCTCTTCCTCGATGTAGCTAAGGCGTTCGACAGGGTCTGGCACAATGGACTGGTGTACAAGTTATACTAGTTCAAGGTGTCGGACAGACTCGTACTCATCATACGGGACTACCTGTCGAATCGCTCCTTTCGCTACAGAGTGGAAGGCGTTTTGTCAACCCCCCGCCCCATCAGGGCGGGTGTTCCCCAGGGTTCAGTTCTCTCGCCCATCCTCTACTCCATCTACGCTAGCGATATTCCTAGACCGCGATCTAAAGTGCACCTTGCCATGTACGCGGACGATACACGTCCTCTAAGGATCACTGGGAGATATACCAACGTCTCCAATCCGCAGTCGACTCCCTCGAGAGTTGGCTCCTGACCCACCCACTCCCCCGGTGACGCTGTAATAGCCAACAGGGCTAACAGCATAGACAAACAAACAAAAAACTGAGAAAAATAAATAATTTAAATCTATATTTTCGTGCTTAAAGGTTTTATTATATGATACAATTGTTTAGGTAATCCTTAAAACATTGTTTCAATATTCAAACAACTCTAACAAAACAAATACCTACAAACTTTTATTCAATAGCATTTAGCATGCTACTACACATTACATTTTTAAAATGTTTCTTCCTCTGAATCATTTCCACTTCACTTGACTGAGATAAATAACTTGGTTGATAATCAGCAGATATAGAAGATATAAGATGCTATAGAAGTATTATCAACTGTGTTTTCAGTAAACAATTTTCTTTTTAAAACAGTTTACTGGTAAAACTGTTGTGTACCAATGTTGTGTGTTAAATGAGGAAATGGTGACAATGCTACATTTTTTGTTTCAGCAGGCATATTTACATTGACACCTTTCCTTTATTTGGTTTAATATTAACTTGCACAGCTTAGTCACTTAGTAATTTATCTTCAATATACGAAAAGAAAGACTCTGCCTTATGATCATCACATTCAATAGGAGAAGTACTGAGTCCTGGCTGATTAATAACAAACTACAAAGACATTTGTATGGGCAGTACTAGGACTTACTTAGAATATCACTTCTTTGTGAAGGTCACCATTTTTTTAACACTACTTTTGATAACTAACTCTGAAAAGGCTTCATTAACCGAGGTCAATCTTTGCCTTTTGACTATGCACATTCATGAGAATGTTCTCTCAGCTGGTGTTTTTGCCACAAAAATATACGAGGCACAACTCTTTTCTTCAAACTTAGATTACATTTTTCTCCTTGTTGTTTCATTATACATATTATATTCAATACAATTGGCTGTATCTTCCTTAACCTGAAATAAATCGACAAACATAAAAATTTCGTAAAACCGAAAAAGAAATCGGTTTTTATAGAAAGTTATACTGAACTTTTGTAACCTAGGTTAGGTTAATTTTAAACTCAAATTTTCAAATGTTCAATACGACTAAGTAATGTAAGAATAAATTTAAACTATTAGATTAAACTTATTATAAATAAAGTATACTTACGTTAAATTGATCTTCACAACAATATAAACACGATTTAGGACATATATTATCCCTTTTAATTACCATACACCATTGTTTTTGTATTTTCGCATCTCTTGGAATACAAAAAACACTTTGTCGGGTGTTTTTCTAATACTATTTTTGCACTCCGTTACTATACAATATTTGTAAGATGATTTTTATCTTCTTCCATGACTTGTAAAGCAATTAAAACTTAAAATATGTATGAAGTAACTAAAAAGTTCATAGTAAACATTCACTGGACGTATCATTTGACGTCTCGCAAAGCGCGCGCAAAATGACGGTATTTGATGGGCTCAAATTTACTACATGTTTTAATTTTTAATTTGAAAAAAAAGTAGAA
The DNA here is from genome assembly GCA_959347405.1 of Napeogenes sylphis. NCBI lineage: Eukaryota > Metazoa > Arthropoda > Insecta > Lepidoptera > Nymphalidae > Napeogenes > Napeogenes sylphis. The sequence continues at coordinate 12,857,743 of OY365785.1, read as the reverse complement.
TCTTTTCAAACCTATTTATATTTTTTTCTACGATATAGAGAGGTAAATGATTAATTTACGTCAAAAAAAAATTACATGAATGTTCCCTATTACTCGAGGGTACACTGGACATGAGCGGTGTGTCGTATCGGGGAGAGGGACGTAACGCGACTGGAGAACCAATCAGCGCTACGTACTATCGGCCTTTATCCCTCGCAGTGCTCTCGGATATCTTAATTTAGACTTTTGCCAGTCAAGTCCCTCAGGATAGTGCCGCTAATCACACTCATAAAAATGCAAGAAAATATCATACATACAAGTGTAACCAAAATCTGATACCTCTGGAAGCACAATTCCTTGGTTTAATGAGCTATAAATAAATAAATATATATACATATATATATATAGTATGCATAAAATTTTAAATTGTCTCAAATATTTTTTTGTCGAATACTTATTATATACATCTTATTATAATAAAAAGTTTTTTTATTTCCTAATTATTTAAATCCATAAAATAAAATGTGAAAAGTGAAAATTTTGGGATAGAAATTCAAACTTCCAACGCGCCACCATTGGTCGCATGAAAATGTGACGTCATCTGACACGACATTGAATTTATCGGTATCTAATGAAATTGAGTTCCGATTTTAAAAGTTTTATTAAATGATATGAATGTTTAGGTAATCCTTAATTTTTTTTTCCAAAGCTCAAAGTAGTATGCTACACATAAACTACTAAAAAAAACTATCATTTTACTGGTAAAGTTTCAATATTGTGTGTTAAATGAGGAAATGCTGAAAATAACACATCTGTTCTTCAGCAGATATATATCTACATTGACACCTTTACTTCTATACTTCCGTTTAATATTGACTTGCACAGCTTCGATAAAAACAAGGCTCAGCCTGATGATCATCACTATCAATAAGGGAAATACTAAGTCCTGGTGGATTAATATCACAAAGATTTGTATGGGAAGTACTAGGACTTACTTTGTAATCACTTCTTTGTAAAGATTCACCATTTTTTTAAACATTACTACTTTTTATAGCTAACTCTGAAAGGGCTTTATTAACCGGTGTCAATCTTTTCCCTTTTCACTACGCACATTCTCATTCCCAAAGGTGGTGTTTTTGGCACAAAAATATATAAGGCACAACTTATTTCTTCAAACTTGGATAACATTTTTCTCCTTGCTGTTCATTATATTCAATACAATTTGGGGATCTTCCTTCACTTAAAATAAATCAACAAATATAAAAATTTCGTATAACCACAAAGGGAATAAGGTTTTATAGAAAGTTATACTGAACTTTTATAAACTCGGTTAGTTTCATTTTAAACCAAATTTTCGAATATTCAACAGCTAATGCAAAACTTACTTTTAACTAATTTGTATATAAATAATGTATACTTACGTTAAAATGATCTTCACAACAATATAAACACGATTTAGGACATATATTATACCTTCTTATTAGTTAACCCCATTGTTTTGTATTATTGCATCACTTGAAAGAAAAAAAACACTTTTCGGGTGTTTTACTAATACTATTTTTGCACTCCGGTATTATACAATACTTGTAAGATAGTTTTTGGATTCTTTCAAAATTTGTATGGCAATTAAAATATTATGAAGTATATAAGTACCAGGATCCGCCACTCCCCCTTTTTTATTCTGCTAAAGTCGGTCCATACCGCGCACAAGGACTTCCAATGAAGTTAAGCACCGGAAAGGTTAAGAGTAACGATTGGCGAGCGCGCGCAGGTTCAGTTAAGCTTAAGTCTATGGGAGATTCAGTTTTTTGACCATATCTATATATATCATATCAATATAACAAAACAAGATTTTTTTTATTCTGTTTTTCTGAGTAGAAGCCCAGTCACGTCCATGATACGCGTGCTAATTTTGTTTAAAATTGGTCAAGTGGATTTCCTGTGATGTTACCTCAAAAAATTTATTCCCAAACGGTTAAGAGCTTCGCTGACGCTCAACTCAATAAGTAGTATGAAGTAACTAAAAAGTTTAGACTTTAAAGTAAACAAACACTAGGCGTGTAATGTGACGTCACGCAAAGCGCGCGTAAAATGGCGGCATTTGAACGGCTCAAATTTACTCAATGTGTTAAATTTCACTGAAAAATAATTATAATATTTTCAAATTTATTTATATTGTTTTCTACGATATTAAAACTTAAAAGATTAATTTAATTAAAAAAAACATGAATATTCCCTATTATATATAGAGACCGAGATGCAGTAGTGGATTTAGGTTTGAGGACGCCCTAGGCCCGAGACGATATGGCGCCCTTTATCTTTTGTAACAGTATGTATATGTATATATATATACATATATATATATATATATATATATATATATATATAAACATATATGTAAATATATGTGTGTGTGTATAAAATAATTAAAATAATAACAATAATAATAAGAAATCTAATTCAGGTATAAATTAAACATTTATTTTTTTAACATAACAATTAAGTATAGAATTAATGATAAATTGCTTGTAATGTAATTTTTTTAAATCTTTTTGTTAGATATTTCAAATTTTAGGACTTGCCTGATTAATTATTTTAACAAAGAAATTCTACCCTCAAAATGGTACTATGTTTCGATAGTAAGAGCGCAATAAAATAAACTTTAAAACTTGGTCTTGCAGTTTACAG